>OZ010601.1:37219922-37249922 GCA_963932145.1 Acanthosepion lycidas | reverse complement strand
CACTCTTTCTCTTGCTCACTCGCGCTTTTTTTTTTCTCTTTCTCACGCTCTCTGTCTCGCTCTTTCTCTCTCTCTTCCCCCATAAATTAGATAAAATATTTATTGGTCTTTCTGAGAAAAATTCAGTCTATGTATCTCCACAGTAACGCGTTAAGCATACATTTTAAAAATTAATTTTTAAAAATGAGATTATCTTCTTTGAAGCTTTCATTTTAGTTTTAGTTTCATGCCTCAAAATTAAATTTAATATTTTCAATAAGAAAAATAATTTTTTCTGTATTTCAAAACTGAAATTAAATGTCTGAAGGGATTTTTCGTTTTGTAATCGCTAAATAGCTGGATTTGTCTCCAGTTAAGACATCTCTCATCGCGATATAATTCTCTTTTTTATCTTTAAAAAATAAAATATACATTACTGAAACATTATTTGAAGAATATTAGCTGATTTAAAGTTGAATTAATATTATTTCAAGCAAATATTAAGTTTAAAATATCGCAGAAATGCATTTGACACCTTGACAGATTTATCTAATTATTTTACAGTGAAAAGTTTCTGTAATATTAGGTTGGTGCCAAAATAATGTCGGTTTTTGACGTTAAAAATACGTCAAAAACCGACATTATTTTTGCACCAGCCCAATAATTACATGATGAATATAAAGTGAGCGCCGTTTTAATAGAATTTTTAACGACCCAGTAGTCTTAAAAATATTAGGAAAATATTCTCTGTAAAATAAGGTTGTATTGAATAATATGTACTTTGTTTTATGTTTACTATAATTATCTCCCTTATTTTCTGATAATTCCGAATATGGACGCCTCTATTTATAAAAATCCGAACTTTTATAGACGTACAAAAAAAGTCAAAATTATTTTTTAAATATTGATATATTTATGATTGCTAAATATAGTTTCACTTAATGACAATATCAACCTAACCCTGCAAAGTAATCCAGAAATTTCAAAAAGTTAAAAAATCAATTATTATAATTAAAATTACAAGAAACATGGAACCTTTCTTGTAAAAATTAATTATTCATCATCTTTTTTCTTCAGACAATAGTGTACAAAATATATATTACTTATATAAGCAATTAAAACTTATTAAATAATGTTATAGTTTGATTACATTTTTTATTTTACGATTCAGAGCAGATTTTCGGTAACTGGGGGGTGGTTAAATTCTCCAAGGATTCCTGCTTTTAACTAATATAAATATTGATCTCTATAAAATGTAATTTCTCGAAATATCCATAAAATTAAATATGATTTTTCCTGTGTTTCTGGGGATGGGGTTTACAGAAGTAAAACAAAATATTTTTGCCGAGATTTTCTAAAAAAAGAAATATCTTATCTTTTGAATTCGTATTGAAAATTTCATTAAAATCT
Organism: Acanthosepion lycidas; assembly: GCA_963932145.1. NCBI lineage: Eukaryota > Metazoa > Mollusca > Cephalopoda > Sepiida > Sepiidae > Acanthosepion > Acanthosepion lycidas. Next base: position 37,248,533 of record OZ010601.1, on the reverse strand, counting down.
AAAAATTATTTGATTTTTGTAAAAATTTAAAAAATCATCGTTTTTCCCGCCAAAAAAAATTCCTAGTTTCTTCTGTGTGCTGTAGACATTCATATTACTATTTGCTAAATGCTTATAATTAGGTCCAGTCATATACGACAAGGAATAAAATTGCTATTGTTAGAAAAGAATAAAGTGTCGCTGGCCGACACTTGAGTTTAAACATAGATCGCCAGTGAGCAAACACAGGTGATCCCTTTATTGAATTAAGTAGATCACGTGACCATAGAGGAAATGGGAATTAGCTTTGCGTCTAATTGATCGCTATTTCTAGTCTATCCTCTATTACTATAGGGACCGCTATTCTCTACTCTGTTCACTACACTATTTTATCTATTCGGATCTCGATACGTATTATTATTCGGACGAGTATTATCGAGTCTGAACTATTAGTGAGTGTGATATTTGAAGGCGTCTGCCAACAGCATTGTTCAACGGTATACTATAGTTGTATCTGCGATTACAAAGTCTCTACAAAGTTACCTTTTCAGCGATTATTGAAATTACATCGGGCATTTCCAGTTTTTGTTTACATCAGCAATAATGAGAATCATGGCATAATGTTGTCTACTTAACGAAAAACTGCCCCAGGGTCATGGTTGTCTCTTTAGAAACGGAATATTTTTATAAAGTAAATTCTAGCATTCCAACATAAACCTGCAGATATAGTAGCAAGTAAAGATGGTATATGCTCATCTTATATGTGCTGTGTCCCCTCAGGACATTAGCGATGATGGCTCTCCACAATTTCCTGTCCTTTGTAGCTCCTAATAAATGTTTTCATTTTGTTGTATTTCCTAAATCTTTTTGCGCTATCCGTTTACTCATTTTCGCTAGGTAGGTTATGTGTTGATTCCAATCCCGCGCTTGCCTTTATTTTGCCTTGTGAGTATCAAATTTTCCAAGCTTTCTTGCCTCATTATATGCGCTAGAAATTTCACCTATCTCTACTTGCTGTTAAGTATAAATGTACTTTTGTTTCCATTTTCTCTAAAATTTGGTCGTTGCCCACATGATCGGTGCATTACATTCTCAGTATCCTTCTGTAGAACCGCATTTCTGGTGCTCGGAGTCTCTTGTTTATCTGTGAGAAGATTATCCAGCTTCATTTAACAGTTAAGAAATATTTTCTTCGTTTATAACGATTTATTAGGTATTTAAAGTGTTTGGTATTTACTAGTCCCACACTGTATTTTATGATGGATTCAGTGTAGGTGCCATTAATAATTGCATTCGAATTCCAGATCATAATTTCTTTTTTTGAAAAAGTTTATCTTGCGTCCTATTTTTTGGAAAACTTGCTAGAGGATGTTGATTTTCTAATCAAGACCATTCTTATACCAATAATGTCGTCGGCATAGCCAACCTCCTTATCAGTACACTGGCATCAGGAGGATATCGCTTGTTTTTATTAATCGACTCGTTAGTGATGCAGTATGGAATGTTTCAGTGAACAGTGCCCATATCAAAAACATCTGTGTTTGAAAATGTGGAGGAAATAGTCTAGGAAAAGTTTTAATAGACTAGGTCTCTTATTTTCGTGGGGTACACCTGATGAGGTTCGAAATGTTTCCGAACTGGGTTTCTCGCCAGATAACCTAATGTGGAACACCACTTTTACCCCATTATAAAAATACTGAGTCAAGTGATAGAATCTCAAGCAACGAAATACGCTTCAGCTTAGGGTGTTTCGCTTGAATATTTTTCTTGTAACTTCGTCTATACATCTCCAATGAAGGTCATTTTGTCTTTGACCTATCTTCCCTCAAAAATTAAAAAAAAAAAACTAATTTTAACATTTTATAATTTTTTTTTTTTTTACATCGGCGCATAATTTAATTATATTTTAAATTCTCTCATATAAAGCAGATTTTATGATTTACATAAATTTTGGACAACAAATATTCCCTCGTCCTGGAAACTGAATGGAGATGATTTTGAATTAAAATAACATTTTGGGACATTAACATTTGTATAATGACCATATATTCCTCGACCAATCATTCAATTTTACAAAATGTATTGCTTAAAATGACCGGTTTTTTGTTAATTTAATTTTTTATCTATTTTTATCTATTACGATTCGAGCATTTTATTTTTTTTAAATCTTTCAAAAAAAAAAATACATAATTTCCTGAAAGTAAATTTGAAGAGGATTAGTTAATTAAACTGATTTGAAACAAATATTACTTGCTTTTAGTTTAAAATATCGCAGAAAAGCATTTTAGCACAGAGGTGTGTTTTTTCATGGGGGTGTTGCCACATTTATTTATAACCTGAATTTTGGTATTTTTAAGTAAAGGGCATGTAACTGTAATACAATGTAAAGTCCTTGTTATATAAATTTTAACTACCCCGTAATCTTAAAAAATTCAGAAAATATTCTAAGCATTCTTACATTTTATTGGATTTTAGGTATTTTGCTTTTATGGTACTTTTGTAGCTACCGCTCTTATTTTGTGATAATGGCGTGTATAGACGTCCGTATTTAGAAAAATCGGCACGTTTACAAGCACAAAATAATTCAAAATTCTATTTAAACTAGTAGAGTTCACTGAAATGTATGAATAGAATATATAGTTTTCCGAAATAACAATATATGATCGTTACAATTTAACGCAGAATTTTAAAAGATTTAAAACTTTATAAATCATTATAATTAAATTAAAAAAAACGCATCAAAACGATTCTTGGAAAATTCATTATCTATTGAAAAAATACTTTTCTCAAGAAAATAGTTCCATAATCTATCTTATTAATAAAAACAAAAGCTTTTAGACTTAACTAACGTCTTAGTTTTATTACATCTTTTGTTTTACTATTTAGATTAGATTTTCTGCTCGCCGGTTCTGTTTGAAAAAGAAATTGGTGATTTAAATTGTTCAGGGACCTGTGCTTATAATATAAAATTTAATCTCTATTAAAATGAATTTCTCGAAAAAGTTCAATAAGTTGGGGTTACAGATAGATAAAAAATGTATTTCACCAACATTTTCTAAAAATGTGAATCATTTCTAAAAATCTAGAAACGTTGCTCAAATATTTTCATTCGTTTGTGAATAAGTCTTGAAAGTTTCTTTACAAACCGAAAATTATTTGAATTTTGCAAGAATTTCCAAATCGATGTCTGTTTAACTGGAAAAAATACGGGCTCTACGGGCATTTTTTGGCCGATTCTACGAGCTCGGGAAACGCACGTTAAACTCGGCCTTGTGCCACATGCAACCCTCGTGGGGGTGTGGCTAGATACCGAATCAAGCTGTTTTTCTCGGCTTGACGGTCGAACTCTCTGCCTCTGAGCAGAGAGGAACCTGGACGAGGCTCCGGCAAAGGGCCTTGTGCCACATGCAACCCTCGTGGGGGGGTGGCTAGATACCGAATCTAGTCGAGCCGATAGTAGTTCACTCTAAACTTGACTGACAGTCATACTAACACCTTCCACATCTTGTATTATCATTTCGTGTAATATAACTTCGTTATTTCTACTCTTGTGTTCGTGTTGTTCTTCCTTGGTCCTAACCTGTTCCATAACAATACTGAAACATCCTTTGGTCTTTCCTCTTAATAATACCATGATGATTTTACCGATAAAGCTCTAGTTTTGGTCATACGAGGGCTTTTTTCAGCGTATATGTCATATTTCTAAGGAATCTTTGGTGGTAACTATCTAAATGTAACCTGGTAGCAGGAAATACACAATCCATTGTTGTGATATGCATTGGACTGCCCTGATAAATGTGTTGTGATAAGCATGTAATACTGTTATGGTCTTCGACGAAAATTATTTCTTTAAAATTAATCTAACAAATAAATAATAAGTACTAACACGAATTATTTACTTACCATTTTAAACCTAGCCCTTTTGATATCGTTATGACATACGAGCAAAAAGATCAATAAAATGCTTCTAAAAACTGACTCGCGGCTGCTGGACACATTGTGTACAGACTGATTTCAATATTTACAAAATTTTCACTATATTTCATCTAAAAGAAACATATCCTTTTATTACTGAAAGGATTAGTAGAAACTGATTTATATATATATATATATATATATATATATATATATCAAAGGTACCTATCATTCAAATGCGAATATCTGTTTAAAAGTCCTATTTTAATTGTAATGGTTATAAATTTACTAAGCCTTCTTAAATTGCTGTACGATAAAATTGAAATAGATAATACGTTAAAATTAATATTAGAATATATTTGTGACTTTTGTACGGAATAATTTTTATAGGTTAAGCATTGTGTAACTTACTTCATAGGAACGTGTATCACAATTATAGGGAATAATTAGTTTCCTCTCTAGACAAATAATCATATTTATTCGAAGATGTAATTGTTAAGCTTTTATAGTATAAGTCCCTACTACAAAAAGTAGACTTACAACAAGCTTGATAAATATGTCTAATACATGTCGTTATATGTGAAAAAATTATAAGGTTAATTTTCATGAAGTCTTGCAACATTTATCTTCTTTGTGAAATTCTGGGAAATATTTTTTAGTAGTTGAGCAAATATTTGTTATGGATGTTAAAAAATAACAGTGAAATTCAGCATCGAAGTGTGGCGTTTAGATTTACGATGACACAAAAGCTTATTTACTCAGAGTGAACACGCAAAATGTAATTTACAGGACGTATGAGATCGAAGTCCGAAGATGCATTCGGATGGCTTCCAAAAAGCTAAACAAGTATTAAAAGACAACCCCACTCCGTTAACTTCAGTAATTATGGCTTTAGGAACAGTCTTTGAAATTAATACCATATATATATATATATATATATATATATATATATATATATATATATATATATATATATATATATATATATAAGTGAGTAACGTAGGCGAATGGGATCATTCCAGGGAAAACGAGACAAGGAAAGAAAGATTTCGTGACATGAAAATCGAGAGATAATCAAAAACGATATCAACTAATTCTAAGGAATAGACAAGGATACAGAACATTCAATATATGGATTAGAAATAAATGTTGTCTGGTTGAAGGAGAATGGCCGAATGAAAGTTACGCGGAAATAGAGAGGATGAACAAGAACGCAAGGCGAGCTCATAAACAGACTGTATAAAACCAAAAGAACGAACAATGATAACAGACAAGGTAAAAATACTCGAAAGATGGAGCGAATTTGTCAAAGAACTATTTCATGGTGAGAGAGAGAGGGGGAGAGGGAGATAATGGGTGGGGTGGCTTACAATACACAAAAATATGAAAGGGTCTGAATTAAGATCGGCACTAGACAAGATTTACCGGAACAAAACAGTAGCACATGATCGGATCATAATTATGATCATAGCCCTGTACGATATAGAAATCGACAATTTCACAGAATAAAGGAGGGCCCCCGTAGATACGCCCTAGCATTACCTAAAAAACAGGTACATAACAATACGAACTTCACCAGAAAATCATGTTCATCAGCCACAAAATCAAACTAATGATACGAATCCTGGTGAATGATGCTCGAGGATGAATTAGGCCGAAAATATGACATAAGTTCAATTTGAAGGACACTAGATCTCAAAAGCGATATTTATGATTAGAGTGATATAGGAGAGAGCAACACAAATGCAGAATGATCTATACTTATATTCTATACATTGCGTAAAAGGATTTGACGGTGTATGCACCAGGATTTATTTAAACTGTTAGGAAAAAAAAAGATCTATTGAGAAAATATGATCCAGAAATCACACTGGAAAATAAATTAGGTTCACAAATATGACATGAATTGAAAAGATAATGCTACCAAACTTATTTTATACCTACTTTTGCAGTTTGGTGGCGTTTCTATGCGTTGATCCGCGTCGTGTCACCGGGGCTGTTTTTAATGGGCGTTTCAATACGGACGTAATGTTCTCTGTCTTCTAGATGGGTTTCCACTTCTGAAGCCAACAAACTATTTACTAACAGTTCTCAATTCTAGCAGAATCTCTTTTAGTTATAACTGCTCTCTTTTAATCGTCTGAGAGAACCTTTTTTAACTTCTATCTGCCAGGCTGATGCTATCCTCCAATAGAATGACCCATTGCACCAAATCAGACTAAAGTTTTCAGCTGAAATGAAGTGGAAAGAGTACATAGAGTCAATTACTAAGTCTGCAGCCAAGAAAATTGATTTACTGTGTCGTGCTAGACAATTCTTATCGCCAGATTCTATCTTACATACAATTCGTCCTTACTTTGAATATTGCCGCCACATATGGTCTTGTTCTTCTACTATAAATTTAGAGATTCTAGATAAAAACCAAAGAAGTATCTGCAATGTTAAGGTATCTTCCTTGTTCTATTTCTATAGATACTTTCATAATAATTGCTCTCACGAACTTTACTCTATGTTAACTAAACTTTATGAATTTAAGCGCATTACTAGATTAGCGACAAGGTTCCAGCATTTTACAACTGAAATGGCAAAATGTAACCGTAAGTTCTATACTAAGAGTTTCTTCAATCGTATTTCTCGCCTGTGGAACTGTATTCCGGCTTCTAACTTCCGAAGTAACTTTTATCTTCAAAAGTTTAAATATAATGGCAATTGTTATCTTCTGTTTACTTAATTCTTGTTTTTTTATTTATTATTATTATCTCTCCTTCATAGTATTTTTCTTTTAATGAAAATAGAGACCGTTCCTAGGATGGAGGCGCATAATCCGGACAATATAAGATAGGTGCGTATGACACTGTGTTGATGGAAAAGAACCAGGCTCCTAGACAAAGTAGAAAAGGAATCCCTATCAGCTGCAAGAATGCAGATGTGAACAATTAAAATCGCACAGACTTGTAAATATGATGGGAGTTCAACACCAAAATCCGACTGTATTGCGAAAGATGCGTTTATAGAGTTAGACAAAGTATTAAGAAACAGAAAAACAAAGAAAAACAAAGAGAGAAGAGTTCCTCTTATATGGCAGTGAATTCTGAACAATGAAGTGAAAACTTGAGGCAACATAAATGTGGTTCTACAGAAGGATACTGAGAATTCCATGGACAGCGCAAGTAAACAACTAGGAAGTTATAAAGATAATGAACATTTATACATAGAATCAGAAAGAGACGGTTGAAATTACTTGAACAAATAAGGAAGAAGGAAAACTTGGAAAATTACAGTGCACATCGAGGGTAAGGGAGGCAGGGGAAAGCAGTAGGCCACATGCATGATGAGCTTTTATGAATTTAAAGGAAAAGAAGAAAGAGAAGAAGAACTACAAGAACAAGAAGAAAGATAATAATAATAATAATAATAATAATAATAATAATAATTGTCAATAATTGATAATAATAATAATAATAATAATGATAATAATTGTCAATAATTGAAGGGCACATATCGTATATTAAAGACTCTTGAAAAGCCAGGCTTAAAGCTTGGCTTTTCAAGAGAATTTAATATACGATATGTGCCTTTCAACAGGATTCAAAATCACACTCTTCTTATGTAGAAATAATGACTTATATGATAAAGCAAGGTTCAATTTGCCATATGAATGAAATTATGGCTTTTTTCTTGAAGCCCATGGGTGCTAACTTTCCTTTCCTCTCCGAAACGTAATCAAGGAAATTTCTGTAGAATTAATTATCTATAATCCGATAAATATTTATAATCCCAAATTATTTCTTCGGTATATTTAGCGAGATGTCCTTGAAAGCGCTTGGGACAATAAAAATTATGAACAATTTTTATATTCCTTAACTCATACAAAACGTAAAATGTTAGGATGCCGGAAAAACTTAATAAAAAAATTAATTCAATCTTCCTTCTCGGCCGTATTCAATGAAAGATGTTTGAAAGAAAGATTGCTGCCAAAATATACGTTAATTAAATTACGTAACCCTGCAGCCAACAAGAAACATAGCAATAACACATTCTTGAAATATATTCCAGAAACAAACAGCTAACAATAGCCAAAGAGTAGACATCTTAAAATGGAAATTCAAAAATACAAGGATCACAACAAAACTATCAACTACTGAATGTCATCTTAAACACTTCAATAATACGTTATAACACAAACAACAACACAACATTACTAAAAAAATTGCAACTTATACAACGTAAACATTGTATTACCCAATGATAAAAACATGCAACGTAAACATTGTATTATCCAATGATAAAAAAATGCAACGTAAACATTGTATTACCCAATGATAAAAACATGCAATGTAAACATTGTATTACCCAATGATAAAAAAATGCAACGTAAACATTGTATTACCCAATGATAAAAAATGCAACGTAAACATTGTATTACCCAATGATAAAAACATGCAATGTAAACATTGTATTACCCAATGATAAAAAAATGGAACGTAAACATTGTATTACCCAATGATAAAAAATGCAACGTAAACATTGTATTACCCAATGATAAAAAAATGCAACGTAAACATTGTATTACCAAATGATAAAAAAATGCAACGTAAACATTGTATTACCCAATGATAAAAAATGCAACGTAAACATTGTATTACCCAATGATAAAAAATGCAACGTAAACATTGTATTACCCAATGATAAAAAAATGCAACGTACACATTGTATTACCCAATGATAAAAAAATGCAACGTAAACATTGTATTACTCAATGATAAAAAAATGCAACGTAAACATTGTATTACCCAATGAATAAAAATGCAACGTAAACATTGTATTACCCAATGATAAAAAAATTCTACGTAAACATTTTATTACCCAATGAATAAAAATGCTACGTAAACATTGTATTACCCAATGATAAAAAATGCTACCTAAACATTGTATTACCCAATGAATAAAAATGCAACGTAAACATTGTATTACCCAATGATAAAAAATGCAACGTAAACATTGTATTACCCAATGATAAAAAATGCAACGTAAACATTGTATTACCCAATGATAAAAAATGCAACGTAAACATTGTATTACCCAATGAATAAAAATGCAACGTAAACATTGTATTACCCAATGATAAAAAATGCAACGTAAACATTGTATTACCCAATGATAAAAAATGCAACGTAAACATTGTATTACCCAATGATAAAAAATGCTACGTAAACATTGTATTACCCAATAAATAAAAATGCAACGTAAACATTGTATTACCCAATGATAAAAAATGCAACGTAAACATTGTATTACCAATGATAAAAAATGCAACGTAAACATTGTATTACCCAATGATAAAAAATGCAACGTAAACATTGTATTACCCAATGATAAAAAATGCAACGTAAACATTGTATTACCCAATGATAAAAAATGCAACGTAAACATTGTATTACCCAATGATAAAAAATGAAACGTAAACATTGTATTACCCAATGAATAAAAATGCAACGTAAACATTGTATTACCCAATGATAAAAAATGCAACGTAAACATTGTATTACCCAATGAATAAAAATGCTACGTAAACATTGTATTACCCAATGATAAAAAAATGCAACGTAAACATTGTATTACCCAATGAATAAAAATGCTACGTAAACATTGTATTACCCAATGATAAAAAAATGCAACGTAAACATTGTATTACCCAATGATAAATGTAACTTCCTAAACTTGTCTGACCACAAACTCACTGGCGACAAAATAGAATTCTTGAATATCAGTCGAAATTGCCACGTCCAACCAAGATATGAACTTATTCAGATGAAAATTGAAGTACTCTACTAATCAATCCAACAGCTAACAAAAGAAGAATTAATTAAGGTGCACCAAAATCTGAGAAATCTTTTGAATGCAGAAGGTTGAAAAAACCATTCTGTACACAGAAAACACAATAATATTCTCAGAAACTCAAATCAGGTACAAAAGAGTTACGCGACAACTCTAACATCTAGATACGCTGATAAAAGAAATAATTATGTAATGCGCAGTCGACAAGATTATAATAATTTACAATCTAGCCTAGTGACAATAAAATTCACGAAATATAGGAAAAATACAACATATTCATTAAAAAGTATTAGGTCATCCCATAAGTTCTGTCCGAATTTTGAATAAAGAAAACAAGTGACCTAATGTTACATTTAATTAAAGATTCAATCAACAATGTATTTTCCCTGATTATCTATGACTTCCTTCCATCTATTAACAAGCTTACTAATTTCATTACTGTAAAATTCTTTTGGCTTTGATTCGAAGAACTCACAAATGTCAGTTTTAACCTCTTCCTGTGTTACAAAAGCTGTTTCTTCCAAATGATTCTGTAAGCTACGAAACAAATGGTAGTCTGAAGGAGCAAGATCGGGAGAATATGGTGGATGAGGAATTTTCTCCTAACCAAGTTCTTCGATCTTTTGTGACGTGATTCTTGCTGTGTGGGGTCGCGCATTGTGCTGATGAAACATCACCCCTTTTCGATTCACTAGAGCAGGTCTTTTTTTTCATCAAAGCTTATATTTGCAGTATATTTGAGCATTAATTGTTGCATTAGGTGGTAAGAATTCAAAGTGAATTATTCCTTGGCGATCCCACCAGATTGAATGAAGAACCTTCTGCCCATGAAGTTCCCTTCTAGGCTATGGCTGGGGCCCTTACCCTTTACCAAGCCACTGTCCACGACGCTTAACATTTCGATAAAAGATCCATTTTTCGTCGCCAGTCAAAAGTCTATCCAAAAAAGATGAAACAAGTTGGCGAGAATGGAGAGAAGAGCAGATGTCAACTCAGGATTTGAGGTTGTTTTCAAACAATTCATGAGGCACCCATTTTCCAAGTTTAGGAACTTTTCCAAGTTGTTGACGAAGAAGATGAACAGTTGTATGGTTTGAACTGAGAGCCAATGCCTCAACTGATAAAGCATGATTTTCTTCAAGGGATGTTTCAAGAAACTTTTCATCAAACTCAGCTGGACGTCCGGTTCGATCTTAATCTTCAAGGGTGAAATCTCCACCTCTGAATTTTGCAAACCATCTTCTGCAAGTTCTTTCATTCACACATTCCTCTCCATAAACTGAGTGAATGTTTCTAGCCGCCTCGGCTGCTGAGTTTCCTTTCTTGAACTCATAAAGCATTATGTGCCTCAAATGATTCTTGGGTACTTCCATGTTAGCAAGGTTTTAATCAAACGGAATTTAATTTTATTGTTCTCTGAAATAAAATTTGGTCAGTTTAAATGCATCTAAACATAAAAATAATGTTCACCTCCATTAGACATTATAAAATACTCTTTAAATTTCGTTCATTTTTAAAAAAAAAGGTAAAATTCGGACAGAACTTATGGGATGACCTGATACGTAAATAAATTTATCACAGCGAAAAACGCTGAGTTTGATATTTTAAAAATCAAGGAAATTGTCAGTGATTACCAACCAGGATATATGTATGGTAACGTAATAAACCCATAAACCAGGTTTTTCTCTACATCCTATCATATCAGAAATACCTACACCTGTATACCAACCATCAAAAACCCTTGATAAAATAATTTCTCCCAACAATTACAGTATTGCATCAACAAATGGATTTCTCCATATCCTAAAAGCAATAAATCCCCTCGGTAATATTCTAGCTTCTCTTGATGTTGAAAATTATCCTAGCCCCTTCGCTACTCTGTTCACGTGATCAATGGCAGACGGTATATATCTTCATGACCTTTACGTTTTCTTTATTCTGTTGTCCCACACACTTCAATTTACTATAGTAAGTCTATTATATATATATATATATATATATATATATATATATATATATATATATATATATATATATTTATATATATATATATATATATATATATTTATATATATATATATATATATATATATATATATATATATATATATATATATATATATATATATACATTTTAAATTAAAAAATTAAAATCTTCAGACACACTGGGTTGTAGATTAATATTCTTTCGTTTTTTTATTATTATTTCATTTAGATTCCACGACTAGTTTCGGCCGAAATGTCCATCATCGGGAGGAGAAATATTTCTTCTTGCTGCTAGCACTAAACTACAGAAAATGTATATATATATATATATATATAATATATATATATATATATATATATATATATATATATATATATATATATATATATATATATATATCTTTTTCAGTAATTTCAGTGTTACGAATTTAGTCTGATTAATCTTTGTGAACATTTTTATATTTTTTATCCTTTGCAGCAACTCTGAATATAATTTATTTAAATATTAAGTACATATGCAGGACCAATTAATGATTATCCTCCCCTGTCATATAACCCGGCGACTTCTCGCCAACCCTGAGGTGGTTGAGGAGGAGGAAACAGTGACGGAACTCTGTACCGTTGTTCAGAACCATTCTCTACACAGAAAACACAATAGTATCCTCAAAAACTCAAATCAGCTGCAAAAGAGTTATGTAACAACTCTAATACCATATCAGACATGCTGATAAAGCCAATAATTATGTCATCATCAACTGACAAGATTGCAATAAAAAATTATCATCTATCCCTGATGACACAACAAAATTCATTAAATTAACAAAATATCCTACAGATTCATTAAAAAAAAGTATGCAAATAAACTTATAACACTGAAGTTGATATTTTAAAAATCAAGGAAATTGTCAGTGATTACCAACCAAGATATATGTATGGTAACGTAATAAACCCATAAACCAGGTTTTCCTCTACATCCTATCATATCAGAAATATCTACAACCATCAAAAACCCTTGATAAAATAATTTCTCCATACACACCCAACAATTACAGCATTGCATCAACAAATGAATTTCTTCATATCTTAAAAGCAATAAATCCCGTTGGTAATACTCTAGCTTCGCTTGATACTGAAAAACTTTTTTTATCAAAGTCCCAGTTGAAGAAACAATCAACATAATTATTGACTGCGTCTTATAAACACCCTTCAGTCCCTCCTTCTAAATTTCGACCAGCATCTCTTCGGAAACTACTCCTCGGCTGTACAACAAAAGCTTCATTTTACGATCATCCTGGCAACATCTACAGCCAAACTAATGGTGTCATTATGGGAAACCATTTATGTCCTTTTTCTAACTTTTACATGTCTTATATCCAAAACAATGTGTTTAAAAAAATGATAAACCAGAAATCTACACAAGGTACGTTGATAACTTTCTTGTTTTGATAAAAAATAAGGACGAAATTATAAATACTTTTGAAAAAACTCAACACTACAATTAACATATAAACCCCTGATTAATAACAAAATCCCATTCCCTGATGTTAATATAAAATTAGAATCTAAAGAATTTGCCGCTTACCTAATACGATCTCTTGACTTCTAAAATATGATTATCAATGTCCAGAAAGTTGAAATCCCAGTGATAGTAAATTTCTTAAATAAAGCACACCAAAATTCCTCTTCTCAAAGAATATTTCTGAACGAATTAAAACTCATAAAACAAACATTAGGCAACAATAATTGATAAACAAATATAATTATTTTTACAAAAAATACACGACACCAGTATAAAAATACCATACAAAAAAATCTATATATTTTACTGTAACGAGGTTCATAATTATAAGCAGGACGAAATTGCTATACGAAGAATTAGTAAATACAATATATCTATCCTAATTCACGAAAAATATGAAAGAATTTATATATTGCAGAAAATGCAATATAGTTAACCTTATTGTCAATAATTAAAATAACCTCATCAAATCTAAACTAGTGATGACCAATATAATTTATCAATTTCAATGCTCAGTGCAAGACTGTGTTTCTTGTCACAAGTCAAATTCCTATATCGGACACACTACACATCCTTGAGTAGATATCTTACGTGACCATAGTGACATAAAAAAAAACGTCGATTACTAAATAAATTATACGAATCCTTGTGGAAAATTAGGCTCGAAAACCGAAAAAAATTCAAAGATGCTGACGCGAATTCCAGAGGCGCGCGGCAAGTGCGAGCTTGGAATGAACGCTCTTTAAAAAAAAAACACAAAAAAAACACAAAAAACACAAATATAGTTTACAACGTAACAGTGAAAAAATAGCAACAATGGCTATAGAAGTGTCCGAAAAGCGATTGAGACAATAAGAATTATGGACAATTTTTATATTCCTTAAGTCCTACAAAACAGAAGAATGTTAGGATGCAGGAAAAACATAATAAAAAATTAATTAACTCTTCCCTATCGGCCGTATTCGGTGAAAGATGTTTGAAAGAAATATTGCTGTCAATATATATATATATATATATATATGTGTGTATGTGTGTGTGTGTGTGTTTGTGTGTGTGTGTGTGTGTTTGTGTGTGTGTGTGTGTAAAATCCATGGGTAATTTTAAATTAAAAAAAAATTTACGATTCATTTTGTTATCAAACATTTTTATTGTTGACAAGCTCCAGAAAATTTAGTACGTGGAGCGAAATGGCCATATGTTGGCGTACAATTGAGTTTCATTTTTATGTCATTCATATGCATGTGTGTGTGCGTGCGTGCGTGTGATATGTAATGATAAAGTAAAATTTCAGTTTCTCGAGGTCCTCTATTTCAAAAGCAACCAACACTGAACGGGTTTAGCAGCAACGTGTTGAAGTGCATTTAACAAACATTTAATGGTACTTTGCATCTCTTCCAATTTCCAGTCAGCTCCTTTAGACGCTTGCTTTACGAAAAAACTTCCATAGGTATCATGGTAAAATTTAAAATTAATTATAACAGAGCGCATTACGCGTGTTTTTTAAACAAATTACCAACCCAACGCTCACAGTTACAATATGTTTGTCACTGTAATTAATTGCGGATGATGATCTTGTAGGAGATCGAAAGTACTCGAGTAGGAAAAAAATACGGCGCCTCCCTTCAGTGAAACATGTTTAACTGAAGATATGCTGCCTATATATATATATATATATATATATATATATGTGTGTGTGTGTGTGTGTGTGTGTGTGTGTGTGTGTGTGTGTGTAAAACATATATAGAAAATAGGAATGAACTGGTTAGGTAAATAGTCCAAAGTTCTTTACTATTTTTGCTATTATTTTTAAAAGATAGTGCTCGGTACAAAAGTAGAACATAAATATAATTATTTATTTCAAAATATGATTCCAACGCTACATAAGAGTTCTCATGTTTCAAAACAAGAGCCGAAAACTCCAATATGTCATCGTCCGCTTTAAATATAGACACCCCAAACTTACCCTGACTTGACATCTTTGAATGTAACTGAGATATTGATACAAATTATTAACCCTTACGGCCCTTTTCTTTAAATAATTGCTCTAGCCGTTACCATAGTAATTTTTATTTTAATAATGAATTTGCTTATAAAACGCGTAAATTTCAAGAATTAGATATTCCCAAATAAAATTCGCTTGAAGATGGAACAGAGTTTGGTACTTTAATTGAATTTATTTCAAATAATTATATTGAAGTTTTCGGCTCTTTTTTGAAACACGAGAACTCTTATGTAGCGTTGGAATCATATTTTTAAATAAATAATTATATATATATATTTGTATATATATATATAACGAAATGGACAAAGTCCGACAATTTATTTATTAAAGACATTTTTATGTTTAACGTTATAGATACAAGTATTTAAGTAAATGCTCTGTTTATAATAAACAGTATTAAATAACATTTACCGGCCTGAATGTCCGAGAAATTTTCATAGAAAATATTCGTTCTTTGACGGGATTCGAACCTGCATCCTATACGGAACCGTCATTTACGCTGACGTGCCTTACCGTTAGGCTACAAAGAAGCGTTCGGTAGACAAGGTCGAATTTACTGCTTATAAACTCAATCTTCCATGAATCTCGAATATTCATAACTGCTCATGGCGTATCAAATGTAAACAAATGACGTCATATATTACGAAATGGACAAAGTCCGACAATTTATTTATTAAAGAAATTTTTATGTTTAACGTTATAGATACAAGTATTTAAGTAAATGCTCTGTTTATAATAAACAGTATTAAATAACATTTATCGGCCTGAATGTCCGAGAAATTTTCATAGAAAATATTCGTTCTTTGACAGGATTCGAACCTGCATCCTATACGGAACCGTTATTTAATACTGTTTATTATAAACAGAGCATTTACTTAAATACTTGTATCTATAACGTTAAACATAAAAATGTCTTTAATAAATATACATATATATATATTTGTGTCTACGTGTGTGTATACTAAATTATAACTTACTTAAAAGGAAAAAGAGCATCAGTGACTGTAGTGCTTAGTATGAAGACATCACGTATGTGTTATCAGTTCACGTCCCCTGCAGGTTATAGACGTAAACGTCACCACTTGACTGGAGGTAGATTTTAAATAAGATACAAAGAAACTAAAAGAGAACCATGACAAAAGTTGACACATTTTTAAACAAGCACCGTCACTGAACGACCTGAAGTATCCAAATTTGGTGAACTGCTTTGAGCATATATTAAACATTTGACTCTTCACCTGCGCAAACAAATTTTAAAACATAAAGTACATTTTCATTTCCGGAAGACGTTTTGGCAATTTACACGGGAACTATTTTTCGGTTCACTCAAGATTAAATCTATAGATAAGCTGGTAAAATTAGAATAAATGGTCATATATAAATATCAATACGTGAACAGGTTCCAAAATAAATTCTCCGATACCATATTAATTAACTACATATCTTTGCTGTCAATATTGACCCGCACTTGTGAATATATAAAATCATAGAAATGGTGGGTGTCATCCTGGATACATTATTTCAAGCTTCTTAAATCTGTTGACGCAACACACCTGTATTTTAGGCAGGTTAATTGAATCACTCAGGTAACAGACAGCATATTATGTTCCATATATGTTATTTGAGGAAATTTATGGCTATCGAGTAGGGCGGAAAAAGTGAGAAAGTGTTGTTAATACATGGTAATCAGTATGAGTGTATTCATGAATGAAAAACACCTCTACCTCCCACATACAAATAATAATAAACTATTTAAAAGATGAACCTATTTGCATCATGGAACACTACAAAAAGCAATTTCATCTCCAACGTAACCTCATCCCCACAGCATTAGCGATTTGAAAGACGGTGTACTGATGTTATGGAAGGCTGGTAGAGTACAAATTGTTGGGATCCGTCTACACAAGTTTTTGTTTTTAACAACAGCAACACATCTTTTAAAAGAAACATATAAAAGGTTATTTTCTGAAGAAAAATTAGAAGTAGAATGTCAGTTGAAATAACATTTATATATTCTTTTCAGAAATATACAATAACAATAAAATATTCAATTCTACTTGTAGTGAAGTTTGTTTTACGAAGTAATTAAGTGTTCTTAGTACGGTGTAAAAATGTGTGGACAGATTTTACTTTATGACGGTCAGCAAAATGTGATCATGAGTTCGTAGACAAAGGCTTAGTCGGCCGTTACCGCTTAATTCCTTTTATTGAGTGCGTGGACAAAGACTGCTTCGGCACCTGCTGGTTGTCTTTTCTCCATTGTGTGCGTGAGTGCGGGTATGTATGTGTGTAAGCACGTGTAGACAAAACTGGCCTGCGAAACAGTTATAAGTCTTGTGAAGAAGTTTATTTTATCAAACAAACCTTCTGATAGGATTTTACTGTTTGATATATATATATATATATATATATATAACTGTGTGTGTATTATATATATTAAAATAATAAGAAAGAACAGTAAGATTTTAAATTTAATTTTAAGATTAAATGAAAAAATCAATTTCTGTTTTGAAACATGGTAATTCCTGTGTAGCGATGAAACCATATTTTTAAAATAGGAAATAATTAAATATATATATATATATATATATATATATATATATATATATATATATATATATATAATTATTTATTTAAAAATATGATTCCAACAGGCTACATAAGAGTTCTCATGTTTCAAAATAAGAGCCGAAAACTTCAATTTCGTTTTCGGCTCTTGTTTTGAAACATGAGAACTCTTATGTAGCGTGTTGGAATCATATTTTTAAATAAATAATTATATTTATCCTCTACTTTTGTATCGAGCACTATTTTTTAAAAACAATAACAAAAATACTAAAGAACTTTGGATTATTTAGCTAACGAGTTCTTTCCTATTTTCTATATATTTGCACACACACACACACACACACACACACACACACACACACACATATATATATATATATATATATATATATATATATATAGAGAGAGAGAGAGAGGGGGGGATTTAATTCCTATAAATTAAACGATTTATATTTTTTTTAATACACAGTTTTAAATTTGCTCTAACCTGTACTGTATACACAGTTCAATGTACTCTGCTACTTGTACAATATGTTATCTTCGGTAAGTGTCAGTACCGGACATGAAGTTACTATACAAGAAATGAACTTTGACCGAGTGTTAATGCACGACACACGTATCACGTAGAAAATAGGCAGCAATTCTCAGAAATGATCTTCAAAAGTCCATAGTCTGTCTCTTCGTTAATCGACCTAACTTAACTTTTGTACGTGTACGTCTCCTTATGTTATCTGTCATCATCTAAACATCAGACACAAATGGTTCTCTGATATGAGCGTTACTACATTACAAGATGGCCGAAGATTTTGAAAGCTTTGACCCGCTACCTACTACTAAAACACATACACCTACCGTCAGATCTTTGGTGGGTTACAATTATCTTTTCTGCCAGTGTGTTTTAGTTTGCGAAGACTAACTTTGTATGTAAGAATCATTTACTACCATTTTGAACCAGCTAGTCTAGCGAATTCCCCCCATGAAAATTGAGTTATTTTTCTCTAAAATAAATACAGGTTATTACTGGAAGAAATCCCATCTGTCCAAGTAAGTGACAGACACCCTTCTGAATTATGATTCCCAAAAGTTCTGAAAGACCAAATCACCAAACGATAACTTTCGAAACAGGCGCGACGATTAATTTATTACCTGTTCCATCATTTTAATTCAATTATTTTTTTTTATGTATATCGAATATTTTAACTGTCGAATAAAACTTCAGTAATTTGTCAAAAAAAGTTCTTAAAAATGAATATGTCTCTAGTTCCAAATATGGAAAGCTCTCCTCTCGTCTCATCGTTACCATAGAAAGATTTGAGACTCAGGGAGAGTCAAGTTTATAAAACCTTCAGCAATCGGTTTTCGAATGTAAGCAAATGAGGTGTCGTCTCCATCGTGTCAATAAGCAGAATTTATGTCAATTATTTGTATATAATCCTTACTCCTCTATAATATGAATAATTACGTGACGTAAACTCTGACTTTCGAAATTCATAGCAGATAAAAATATATCGCTGCTATTTTTTTTTTTTTTTTACTATGAAAATATATTGCTAGCACATTCACTATAAAAATATTTCTACACTTTTATGGTGTTTCGACCGGAATTTGGAAGTTCACTATCAGATGATACCCCGGATCAGGATGGACTTGGAACAACATCAATTAAGAGATGGTTCCACGCTCCTCAAAAACCCCCGGTCAGAGGCATTGCTGCTGGATCTAGTATATCGTCATACCTAGGATGGAATAAAGAAAAGAATACCTGACAACAGCAAAGGTGTGCAAAAACCTGGAGAGTTGAGTTACTAAAGGGAAATAACTGAAACTTAGATACCCCCCCACCCACGCAAAAATGGCATGGTATGTGGAACTAGACCAATCTACACCCATACACTAAATAAAGACTTCGGTTCGAAATTTCAGCATATATCAACTCGAAAAATTCATCAAGCTACGTTAAAAGCTTTACATCTTTTTGTTATGGCCCAGGTTCCTTGTAGCACGGTGATGGTCCAAGTTTAGAACCAATGAAAGAATAACACGAACACAGGTATGGAATACAAAGATATATTACAACAGAAATATAATACAAAGAAGTAGAAGTATTAGTAATGACTATCAGTTTTGGTTAGAGTGAACTATGTTGTCTCGACAAGTATCACTATTCCAATGTCCTTACAATATGCTCTCAATTATCTCTCCTCGTCATACAATATCTGCCTGATACCTCTTGAGAGGCGCAGTATTCATAATGTCAGGAATAGTCCATTATTATTAGTATGGGCACGTTCCCATAACATTTTTAAAAAGGCGGCCGCAAAGGCGGTAGTCTAAATGGGAGATTTGCTGTGTGTAGCAGAACTTCCCAACGAAGCACTTTAATTGCATATTTGGTCATGGGGCTGAACACTGTAATATTTATTAATCACACCGTACAACCAACCAGGTCCTTTATGCTGAAATACCTCTTTGATCTTCTGCTTATTTGTTCAACACGGAGATTTGCATTGCCCGTTTGGTTGTTTTGAAGTAGTTTATATCTTTACACAGCACAAATGTCTGGAACAGTTTTGTTAGCTTCATTAAAAGCAAAGAGAAGATGTCGAACATGCCCATTCTTATTTACTTGGAATTCCATCTCAAAGGTGTGTCTAATCTGAAATAAGATTTCAATCACATTAAACAACAGTTTTACAGGATAACCATATTTACTAAGAAGCAAAAGATCGCACGAAAAATCCTTATTTGCAGAACATCTGAATAACGAACGAATATAATTTAAGGTCAGAAAATATATTAAAAATTCGTATTTAATTAGAATTTAATTCTTCACACAGATTCCACTTTTATTAACATAGCCTTTTCAGTGATTGTGTAGTTCATCATACGAGCTTTTTTTTTTATAAAAGTGTCTTTGAGTTTTAAGAAAAGAATATAGCGAGTGTCTAAGAACGTATCCGAAGGGAATACGTATGTTCCAATCAAACCTAGCAGAAACAAAGACCATTAACTATGAGAGTGTAACAAGAAAATCGCCAATTTGTAAGAGAAGTCAACAAAAAAGTGATGTGTTATGCAATCTAATTGTAATGACCAAAGTACGCAGGTATAGGCTTTAAGAAAACTAATCAACTAAGAATACAAGGTTAGCATAGTGTCCTTTTATAGTCCCAGTAAACAGAAATAGCTCTCTCAGAGAGGAGAGTTACAAACAAGGGGAGACCACTCATGATTATTCATAACACTAATATTATCTGATTTTCTTAATATAAATTTTGTTTTCTTTCTGTTTTCTCCATATAACCATCTCACAACAAGATAAGTCGGTGTGTATTAATTTACTTTGTTTTGTTAAATATCCTTTCTATGTAGTAAGTTTTCTTTCTCCTCAATAAAACTTATTTGGCAATGTAAAAATAAAATATACGCGTGTGAAGACATTTCAAATGTCAAATTTTCAGATCATAGAAATTAATTTTAAAAAATCTATCAAATATATATATATATATATATCTGTTTCTCCAAATGTATATTCCTAAACATTTCTTCATTGTAAAAAAACTTAATTTTTTTCTTACAATGATTCTATAAATTAAGAAGTAGTTTTAAGAGATTTATACATGGGGTTTGAACAGAAAATAAAGTTTGCTTTATTGGTGTTTTATGCAAACAACATATTAGGTTGTTACATAAACTCCTGTTTTTTTGAATAATTTATTTTTGTACTTATTATTTATTAAGATGAATCATTAAACAAAGATTTGTTACAAGATCCTTGGAAGGGTCCACTAGTGTTTCAAAGGTTCGACTATATTAATTACTAGGTTTAGATTCGAAAAATTCAGCAAATCACGTTTTAAGCTTTACATCGTTGTTGAACGAAATACACCTCTAATTGTGAGAAACTGACTGATAAAAGTAGTAACCTGAAGGGGGTAAAACAGGTGTATATATGGATGTGGCTGAACTTCTCAACACAGCTCTTTAATTGCATGGTTGGTCAGCCCTATTCAGCTGAAATACCACTTTCAGCCTCTTCATGTGTTCACAATACAGCTTAGGATTAACTGTTTGGTTGTTTTGAAGCAGTTCATCTCCGTACACAGTACAAACGTTTTGGGCGTTTTTGTGAACTTCATTAAAAGAAAAGAGATGTCATGCTCATTATTGTCTGCGTGGAATTCCATTTCAAATTGGTGTCTTATCTGAAATAAAATTTCAATAACATTAAACAGTTTTGACAGGATGACCGGCGTTACTAAGAAGCAAGGAAAGTTGGTTCTCTGTATCAAGCCAGAAGGTTTTTTCTTGCCTGGGTCCATCCGACAAATCAACAAATCCATCCGACAAATCAACCATTCTTCCTTGCATAGAATACTGCTGCCATATATGGTCTGGT
Source organism: Acanthosepion lycidas (assembly GCA_963932145.1). Classification (NCBI taxonomy): domain Eukaryota; kingdom Metazoa; phylum Mollusca; class Cephalopoda; order Sepiida; family Sepiidae; genus Acanthosepion; species Acanthosepion lycidas. The sequence goes on along the minus strand of OZ010601.1, from coordinate 37,226,327 downwards.
GCTTCCGCTGTTTCTCTTGAAGTCCTGGACAAAATCCAGAGACGGATATATAACATGGTTGGTCCTGATTTGCACCCCCGCCGTCTGTAGTCGCTATTTCACAGACGTGCTGTAGCTTCCCTTTTTCTTTTCTACAAGTATTTTCAAGGCAAATGCTCCGACGAGCTATTAGGATGGTGCAAAAATAATGACGTAATAATGTCGTTTTCTGACGTTAAAAAATACGTCAAAAAACGACATTATTATGTCATTATTTTTGCACCAACCTAATACTTTCACTGGTTCCCAAACTGCATGAATTTAAGCGTGCTACTAGGTTGGCATCTCGGTCCCACCCTTTTATGGTCGAAACGATTAAATGCAGTCATTTCTTCTACTCCCTTCCTATCACTTGATTCCCTGATAGCTATAACCTTCAATTATTCAAATGTCAATCGATATCTTCTGATGCCTTGAACTTGATCCTTGACCATCTCTCTATCTTTTTTCCCAAACACTACTCTTTACTCCCACTCTCTCTCACTTTCTGTAACCCCTTGCGTGAAAGTGGCACTCTGCCTTGCTTGGGGCGATTTACTTAAAACAAAAGTGTTCCTTTGAGATCCTTCGCAGGACATCAGAAAAAAGAACGAACGATTATATTTAATAATCTAAAAAATCAACTCCAAATCATGACACTGAGATAAGGTAATTGTGAAGCTGATGTTGTAAAAATAAACGTGTAAAATATGAAGAATAAAGTCCAGATAAAACGTTCAAACAATTTGCATTGGAAAGTAAGTTGTTATGCACATTCGAAAATAAGTGTTGCGCGTATTCATTTGAAATATTTTCCATTCTAATCTCCAGTTTCCAATTAACATATATTAGCAATGATTAACTCTATTCCTTTTTTAATCACACGTTGTCTTTTAATTTTAAACTAGACTTATAACAGATTATTAAACAAAAACTTCTAGAACAATAAAAATATTAAACTATGATATACTTGGCACAATTTCCAAGCATCATCTGATGCTTTTTCTATTCGGAAACCTCCAAATTTTCAATTAAAACTTGTCTTCAATGAACGAGAATAGAGTGTTCATCGGCTGTTTACATCCTAAGAGAGATAATTCGCATTAGCTAATTCGACGCAGCAAATTCGTTTTTGTGGTGGTATTTTTTTGGCTGTTCCAATCAAAGAAATTACAGCCTATCCCAGGGATTAAACTCACTACCACTAAATAGTTTCACACACGTAATGTACATAAACAGATGGGAAAAGTGTGTCATCTACTTACCTTTGGTAGCAAAACAAGGAAACATCGAGGTGGAAAAAGGGGCATAAGTCAGTTAGAGCCAGAAAATTGTAGAAGCAGTTGATTGGTTGATTTTTTGTTCAATGCCATATCAACCATATGATTGTTATCTAAATCTAAATATTTTGTAAACAAGTATAATTTATTTTTGGAAATAATAATAGTTTCCTGAGACAGGTTTTATTCATTAACCGATAGTTGGGGAGAAGAGGTAGATCCATTCCCTTTCCTAAGAGTATTTGCGCGTAAGTGAATATAACGAAACCAACTAGAATTGGAACTTGGTTCTTCGATTAACAATTCTGAAGCTTTACACCAACCGCGCATTCAAATTTGCTGCACCTGGTGTATTCCCAAGCTGTCACCCATCTAGCTACTGACCAGGTTCGACCTTGTTTAACTTCGGTAATCGTACGGGAGCCTGTGTTTTAACGTTATGTAGCCGAAAGCCGTGGAAAGCATTAATCTATACCACGTCCTTAAAGAAAATGGCGGCTATATTACAATGCATTGATTTATACATTGAGAAGTTCGGGAAGGTACAACGCTGAAATAATTGTTGCTATAACAATTAGAATGAGGACGCTTGTTCGCACAAATAATAATTCTTTATCTCAGAAATTCTGATGAATTAAACACGATGATTCGATAATTTTTTTTTTTTTTGGTGGGGGTTATTTTCGCTATCACCTATGCGGCTCGCCAGAATGGCTACATTCGAATGAAAGATAACTTTTATCTTCTGTAGATAATTATATCGTTAAATACTTTAGTGTAGATTATACAAATTCGTAAAACATTCATATCTTAATTCGTTGTCTCATCTTTTTCTTTCCAAAATATTTTCTCGATTTTTACAAGGACCATTTGCGAAAACGTCTGTTCATTCCCAAAAACGTAAGTGCCATCTCCAGAGTCTGTATATGTCTTGTTCTTGTTTTCAAGCAAATCAAGATATAAATTTAAAACAGCTTAAATTATTTTCGAGTCATGTAGATCGATTTCTCAAATAGTACCCCACAAAGCTCGTGAATACGCCATGATACCCTGCATTAACATTGTAGGAGAGTAAACTATCCAAACAGTCACATGAAATGCACCCACCGGATACACATCAAACTGAGATTGTGTCAAATTTGTCTCCAATGTAAAAACCTAAATTAAAATATCAAATTCGTTGGTTTATTTGTCATCAAGGTAACTTCTTGATACTATCAGTACGTGAAGACGATCACAGCAGACAACACCATTGGAAAATGACCGAGAGCCTTGTGTATGAATTTGGGCAAACGGAACTATTAGTCGATAAATGTAACAGAATGAAGGCACAAGACATCGTGACCGAGGGTTTGAACGTACTGGCTCAGTTGAAATGTTGATAATGCCTCTCCCAGAAACTGTAACTAAGACCCACTCAACATATATTGCAATTTAACCCACAGCCGCCCTATCAAACATATATATATATATATATATATATATATATATATATATATATATATATATATATATATATATATATATTAGGTTGGTGCAAAAATAATGACGTAATAATGTCATTTTTTAACATCAAAAACGACATTATTAGGTCATTATTTTTGCACCAACCTAACATATATATATATATATATATATATATATATATATATATATATATATATATATATATATATTTATGTATGTATATATGTCTCTCGATCTCTCTATGTCTGTCCGGATGTCAGAGACAGCCGGACAGACATATAGAGCTTACATCCATACCACATTGTGCCAAATTGAGTCTGGCCAGCAGCTCGACGGTTGACCGCTTGGGAATACCAAATGCTGTAAGCTTTGATGTGCAAGTTATATAATTGATAATGGCTCCGAATTGTTAACCAGACTACAGAGTTTCAATTCCCGTTGGGTTCGTTAAATTCACTTCCAAATACACTTGGGAACGGAATGAATCTACTTTTCTTTCCCCAGCTATGGGTTAATCACATCTATCACTAAACCATTTTCTCCCCACCGACACATTCTTAAAATCTAAAAAAAAATATTTTCTGGCTTTAAATAATCTGCAAATGATTGATAAGCCGTGGAAAATGAATCAATCTTTCTGTCTCTTTCTCTCTCTCTCTTTATATATATATATATATATATATATATATATATATATATATATATATATATATATATATATATATATATATATATATAGCGTGTGCTTCTCTGCGTGTTTTATTAACAATGGTTTTATGAACCAAACACATAATGAAAACATTTGTGTGTTGATTAATGTTCTCAGTAAAACATAGATAAAGTAATATATATATATATATATATATATATATATATATATATATATATATATATATATGTGTGTGTGTCTGTGTGTGTCTGTGTGTGTGTGTAATAGATAGAGATATAGATAGATAGATAGATAGATAGATAGATAGATAGATAGATAGATAGATAGATAGATAGATAGATAGATAGATAGAAACCTTATCAGTAACTGAGAAAGATAGACATACATAAAGACAGGCAGATAGATAGAAACCTAATCTGATGGAAAGAAAGAAAGAAAGAAAGAAAGAAGCAAAGAAAGAAAGAATAGTGTTTGAAATTATTTTTATGAGAGAAAAATGTGTAAATGATAATATCATAAAATGGTTATTAATAGATTCAGACTTTAATCGAATTGCCTCCCTCATATACATATATGTGTGTGCGTGTGTATGTGCGTCTATGTGTTTGTGTGTGTGAACATACGCAGAGAAAGATATACAATTCCATACCGTTTCCATAGAGATCTAAACAGAATCAACGTGTGTTTTATGTCTAAATTCATCTGCTCGTCTTTAATTCATTCTTTCATTCGCTTTAGTCGTATGACGCAAAAGTTCATTTTGTTGAACAAACAATTTCACTAGTCTTATCAATATTTTAGTTAATTATATTACAACGCATTTTACACTTTTGTTATGAATTCACCATTACTTTCAGATCATCTTAAATGTTTCCTCGCTGATTTTGAACACAACAATGCAGGATACGATTTTATTTGTTGTTTTATTATTTTTTTGTTTTAGTTTAAATAATTCCCAAACTCTCCTGCAATCTAAATGCAATTATATTTCCTTTAATGGAAAATAACAAACTACTCGCGCCACCAACGGCAAAAACATTCATGTAAACACAGTTTCAGTAATTGCAAATAAATACAGTATTAATCAAAAAAAAGTTTAAAAAGGCAGCCATTGTAGAAAATGCACCAATAACAGACAACAGCGAAATATTTTCTCTTCTCTTTATAATAATTACAAAGCGAATTTTGTCTATTTTTCGATATTTGCTGCAGAGAAAAAGTTGAAAAAAAAAAGAAGCAGTTTTTATATTCAAGGGAAGAAAAGAATCTTTTCATCACTAAAAATGAATTATGTTCCTTGAAAAACAAAAGATTTCATTTTTCTTGCATCGTTGATGTTTTCTTTCTGATTATACATAACAAACATTGAATCAAACCAATGTTGGCGACGACGATGCCAATACGAATGAAGGGGAAGATGGGAGACATGATGTCGTTATATTCGAAGATAAAACTGACATAGAGAGTAAAGTCTATAATGCCTATTAATCAGAATCTGTGTAGCCAAGAATCTCTTGTCTTCAAATTAAAGCCAATATTAATTATTTCGTCCTACAATAAGATTTAAATAATTATAGTTGTGGAGCTTAAAGCTAAAAGTTAATAACCGATACTCCAAATAATTTAGTAATGCGCTCTTTGCTATTTTCTTCCCTGATGTGTTATATTTCTTTCGGATACAAATATCATGGCTCTTTATATTAGGTTGGTGCAAAAATAATGACGTAATAATGTCGTTTTTTGACGTATTTTTAACGTCAAAAAACGACATGATTACGTCATTATTTTTGCACGAACCTAATAATTTCTTTCTTTTGTTGATCTAAATAATTTTTGACTTTTAACCAGTGCTCTTTCACCCTTGATTTGCTATCCATTCATGGTAACCCGTTAAGTACCTTTCTCGCTGTCTCTTTCTGATTCTATGTTCTTCACTACGTCCTTTTAGAATTAGACTCAAAAGGCTTTATCCCTTATTATGTGTTCCGAACATTTCAAATATCACTTTCGGATTCAAACTTTAGGTTTCTTTGTCGTTCGTATTTTTCTTAAAAATTCCTCTCAAAAATCTTTATTACTACAAATGAAATAATCTCCCTCGTGTGTTAATTTTTACAGTGCTACTACTGGTCATTATATTTTACCAGAAGAAAAAGTATATAAAAACTTAAAGAAAATATATGCCAAAAACAATATTGGGTTTTTATTAAATAAGTAATTTGTTATTTTATTCATTAAATTGTTTTTAAAATAATGAGAGTATTTTGTATGTTAAATAATAAAACTTTTAAGTTTTCAAACATATGAATGAAAGTTTATTTTAGTAAACTATGCATCCTAGTAAAACCAACATTGCTTACCTGTTTGCACTTCTCCCCCAAATTTAGTTTTGATCGGTGAATGTATGGCTATTTTACAGTGTGGGACTAACGGACGGTTGAACGGACTCACGGAAGTCACATAATTTTATATATAGGTAGATATATGAAAAGTTATAAAGTAAATATTTATTTACCAGTCCTCAATTTTTCAAGTTCAATGCTTTATATCAGTAATATGATTAGGATTACAGCCACATAACGTTACGATCAGCGAAATTAAGAAGAGTTAAGCCTGGTCAGTACCAAGATGGGTGACCGCTTGATAATAGCAGGTGCTGTAAGCTTGGATGGGCAAGTGGTATAATGGTTTGAATTTTTTAAAGTTCGAATTACTGTTGACATTGTTATATTCGCTTACGCACAACTATTGGCAAAAGAATGAATCAACCTCTTCTTTCCCAGTTATGGGTTAATTCATAAAACTTATATCACTAAACCATTATTATCTAACACTCTAAAAACATTTTCTGCTTTAAAAAAAATCAGGAATTTTTTCTTTAAACATACAAAACGGATCGATCAAATAAAAAGTAAAAGGTTTCGCAATGGATTTATATTTAAATATATATATATGGAGGCTTTATTGTGG
>OZ010601.1:37182422-37217422 GCA_963932145.1 Acanthosepion lycidas | reverse complement strand
TTACGAGCGTACGCACGCCAGCACACATATATAGGGTCGCTAATATCTAGTTATCTCATTTACCTAACCTTATATATATATATATATATATATATATATATATATATATATATATATATATATATATATATATACTCGCGTGTGTGTGGGTGTGTATGTGGGTGGGTGCATGTATTTTAAGTCAAATTCCGAGGGGGCAGAGATGGACCACACTGACAGTTTCATGCTCCTTCACGCGATCAGCAGGCGCTTGGTAACTGTAAAAATACGAATTCTTGTATCACCAGGCGAGCCCAAGATGGTAAACCAATTAAACTCGCCATTGGGTGTTTAATCTATTCGTCCAAGGTCAAAATAGCTGAGAAAATAAGGAAAAAATTCTACAAGAAATTTTTTGTGACAAAAAGTATTCAGTGTCATAGGAAACACTAGCACCACAGTAGAAGAGCTTACAGACTCACGGAAAAAGTGTTCGACAATACTGAGCCACTAAAGTTACCCACCTCAGAGTATTTGATTTAAAATATATTAAATCTCTACCATTTATTATGGCATTGATCACTCTATTTCCTGTGTACAATCGTAAGCAGACTCTTTTAATTCTAATGATATATATATATATATATATATATATATATATATATATATATATATATATATATATATATATATATATATATATATATAAAGGTTAATGGTTGAATAAGAACAGATAAAAATTGTATTAAAATGTGCTCGATACCCGTGAGAAAAAATATGAGTAATAATAAAAATAACATATAGATCTTTTAAGTTTAAAAATCAGATCAATTAAAATACGTGACCATGGTCTTTTTAACAGTATCGCCCGAAGAGACCCTCAGGTCGAATCTATTGCCACATATTTTATTCGATCCCCTTATTTTTTAAATTCCATCCTCTCTCTCTCACTTTCTCTCTCTCTCTCTCTCTCTCTCTCTCTCTCTCTCTCTCTCTATATATATATATATATATATATATATATATATATATATATATATATATATATATATATATATATATCAGCATCTGATATTTTATTATAGAAAAATCTCTTTGTGTTAAAGTACGCAAACACCATGACAATTATCCTGACAATTTACGACGTGACCAAGTACTTTTCGAAAGGACAAACGTGAAGATAACTCGTTTCGTTCTGACACGACTTATTTCGGAAACCATGCTTCATTTCTATGATGAACGTGAGGTAAAAGAAAATAGAAAACTTATTCAATTTACATATGTTACTGAAAGTTTCACATGCATTACCACATCTGAGTTGCCCGAATTTCTATTTCATGAAAAATAATTCATGATATGACTTAAATAACCTCAGGTGTATTGTGTAAAGAATAAAGAAAATAAAAGGCAAAAATAAGTTTTTATTCCAACTGATCGCTGAATGGGAAAGAAGAACGTTTGATTCAAGATGATAGTGGCTCAGTCGTGATGGCATATATCAAGTAACGCAATTGTTGGAGTGACAATTTATGTGACATTTTGTCTCATCATTTCAGTTTCTAAATGCATATGGAAATCCTCACAATATTTAGTATTATTGAAGTTATCGCTTATATTATTGTCGAGATTTACAAGCCCCATCTTTCGTTCAATTTCGCAAAGCAGTCGATGAAAATTGAATAAGCAGATTTCTTTGGAAAAATACTTTGAAAAAAAAAAACCCTTCTTCGTGTTTTAATAATTTCTTTATTCTAATTTAATTTAATTTAATTTTCTAGGACTTCACGGTAAATAATATTTTCCTTTTTAAGAATGAACAATAAATTCTTAGGATTTCTTACTCTTGAGCATGCAACATTCAACTGGCCATGCGTAAATATTTCTTGCTGGAGCCAAATTCCAACTTTTTGAAGAGTTTCGCCTTGTTTATAGTGCACTCATACGTGTGGCGAAGTGGAATCTGGATTCTTGTGTATAGAAACTCAAAAAAAAGATATGCAAGAAACAATATTGGATTTTTATTAAATAAGTATTTCTTAATTTTTTCATTTTTTTTTTAAATAGTGGTTATATTTTGTATGTTAAATAAGGAAACTTTTAATTTTTCCAAAAAATGAATGAAAATGTACTGTACTAAGCTACGCCCCCTAGTAAAACCAACTGTGATTTGTGCCAGCTTACCTGTTTGCGCTTCTCCCCAAAATTTGGTTTCGATTGGCCAATGTATGGTTATTTTAGAGGGTGTGACTGACAGCCTCACGGAAGTCAAAGAATTCTATAGAGAGACAGAAGAAAATCACTGAGTTTAACATAATCGAATTAAAGACTAAAAAAAGGAAACGTCAGTGAAAGATTGTATTAGCCTATCTGAAGAAAGGGGAGAACATCTCCGCCTAGAATTTTAACATTCAAATTCCTAAATTATGCACATGCTTGTGTTTTGCAATCTTAGTACAACACAATGATAACGGAAGATATAAAGTGTATGATTGTGCTATTCCAGTCTAAATACAGCGGGGGGACCCGCCAATCTAGTATTTTAACATTCAAAATCCTAACTTATACAGCAGTTTTGATATTTAGTAAGCTTAGTACAACAAAAACCTAAATCGAAATAATTGAAGTAAGATTATGCTACGATAGTTTATAAACAGAAGATGATTCTTCTATTTAGTAAGTTAGCATTAAAAATGCTAACCTACATATTTGCGATATCACTGTCAGTCGATATCTTGTTAAATGGAAACATCTAAAACATGTTATTGTCCTGATGATTATCAGCTAAGTGAAGTGGACCTCACGATAACATGTCAAACGATCCGGACAAAAAGGATTCCTGGGTTCTTGATAACTTACTTTTTTAGACAAAGTGAAAAGGGCAAAGAAAGATGTCTCTATAAGACACGGATCACTAGTGCCGAAAATAGAGAGACTCAGACAACGGCACGGAGTGTGACGAGAGACCGCCTCACCTGAAAGTGAAAGGGAATACACGCTCGTCGAACTGTTCCCTTACCCGCTCACCTCATTTAATCTCTACTTCGCCCGTCTACAGCAGAAGGTTACAACCAAAATATAATTTGCTTACTACTACAATTGGCTCATGTTTTTTATTCCGTGGGTCTCGATCTGGCGTTTGATTGGCAGAATCTTCACCTTGAGAACGAATCTGGTATCTGGTCTAATTTAATACAACCCAGAGATAAATGGATGGGCTAACTGGAGGAAGATTGAGTTATGACAATTTGTGAAATGGATGGCAAACTTCTTGCCTAGAAATTTAGCATTCGTTATTCTAACTTATAGTTTTGTTTGGTATTTAGTAAGCTTAGTACAATGCAGCCAAATAGAGTTAACAGCCGGAGGAGAATTGTTTTACACCAATCATTAAAGAGTGGACTGTAGAATTTAAACGTTCAATATTCTAAATTCTACATGTTTTTGGTATCTAGTAAGCTTAATAGAATACACAGGCAAATGTAGTGAATAGTAGCTATAGGGGAACACACCTATTCTATTGTTCTATTCTACTTATTATAGGTGGGAGAGTCTATTAAGTAGGAGTAGTAGGAGTCGCTCAGTGGGTCGGTCAGTCCGTCGACTGGCTGATCGGTTGAACTCTCTGCCTTTGGGCGGGGAGTAACCCGAAGGAGGCTACGCCGAAGGGCGGATTTTCTTTCGGGTAGGTAAACCGACCCTGAACCCGTTTATTCAGGTTCAATGGGCATATTTTTGGCCGAGCCCACGGGCTCCGAGATCCCACGTTAAAAAGGCCTTGTACCACATGACGCCCTCGTGGGGGGGGGGTGACTGAATATCGTCGGTCAGTCAGTCGACTGGCTGATCGGTTGAACTCTCTGCCTTCGGGCAGGGAGGAACCCGAACGAGGCTACGCCGAAGGGCGGATTCTCTTTCGGGGAGGTAAACCGACCCTGAACCCGTTTATACGGGTTCAATGGCCATATTTTTGGCCGATCCCACGTTAAAAAGGCCTTGTGCCACATGACGCCCTCGTGGTGGGTAGTGACTGAATATCGTTGGGCAGTCAATCGATGCCGGACGACCGTTAGTCAAATACTAATGTATCAGTGACCGCAACTAGATTTCTCTGCGTCATTACCTATTATATCAAGTTCCTAACATTTTGTACGTCGAACCTATTTTAGGACCGACTTAGTACAAATACAATGCTGTGAAACCACTCCATAACAGTAGCGGAAGAATGTGTAGCGCAAACTGTGGAGAGAAATGACTACCCAGAAAATTAGCATTTAAACTTATCCTGTTTAGGGTGAAAAAGAGTCTTTAAATATGAAACTAATTTTATGGTTCCGCAATGACTACACTCTCGACCTGTTCAAGTCTTGGTTCAACCGTTACCTTCCGCACATATCCGCATAAACTGTAACTCGTTAATTCAAGTGGCTCTTGAGCCTTGTACACGGTAATTGTAAAGAATATATGGCAGTGAATGTTGGACATGTTCCAAACAGATTAAGCGGATATTTGAAGCAAAAATAATCACCGATCAGAATTCAAAACTATCACCTGTCACGATGATTGGATGTCCTCTCATGGAGGCCCCATGCCTTGAACGCTTATTAAGCCTTACACTCAACCCAGATCTCAAGTGGAACTTATAAATACGATACATAGTTAAAGATAAAGGAAAGATTTTCTGTTCTCTGTACCGCTGTAGCAAGTACATTCTATGAACTGCATTTACAAGAGCCCTATCAGGCCTAAAATGGAGTGCTGCCGTCATATTTGAATAGGAGCTGGCCAGTCCTTAATTTCCAGTCTGAATAGAGTTGATAAGCGTACCCCCGTCATTGTGTAGGACAAAATATTTTCCAACCTCTACCCCTCTCTCATACACTGACTGTAACAAGCCTCTCACTGCTATATCGCTACTTCCATAGAAAGTGCTCGAACGAACTGCATTCCTTGGAGCTGCCAGCTATAACCTTCACGGTTATGTCCCAGTATGCCACTCACATTGTCGTAAACCACTCACATTCCCTCCGTATTCGATTGGTGAGAAGTTCCACTCGAGCAGCCTCTTTCCGCCAACCACTGCTCCGTGGAACCGACTCCCATGAAGATGTATCCTCGATCACTACAATCTTAACCTTCTCAAGTTTAAGGTTATAAATTATGTTCCCCACATATCTGCATAAATTGTGATTTTTACTCTGTACCCTTCTGCCACGAGTAGCACCCGGACCTCTGCCTGGGTGAAACTCACTGTAAAAATAAAAAGAGATAGGGTTCTACAGAATAATGCACGCTTACAACACCTGGTATTCCCAAGCTGTCACGCATCTTGGTACTGCCCATGCTCGACGTTGCTTAATTTCGGTGATCGTACGAAATCGGTGTTTGAACGTGATGTTGCCGTACGCCAGGATAAATGTATTTAGATAGATTTATGTTTACATAAACACAATAAGTAACCATGTCTTTTTTTTTTCAGATCCCGGACTCATTCTGAATAAAAATGATTGATAACAAAACAGGGTTTCTGATGACACAGAATGTAATTCAAAATATAATCTTTCTTAATCTACCTCAATCCCAGTGATTTGACATTTTTCACGAAGTGTGGATATTTCAATATTTCATGACAGACACAGAAAGAACACTGTAATTATTTGCAGACAAAGTTGTAAAGGCAAATATCAATTGTAAAAAAAATAATGTATGGTTGTTAACAAGAGTGATAGTCGAAGAGGTATATAAACTGGGAACATCGAAATAAAGAGAGTTCAGAACTCTTATAATAGATGATAGAAAATGACACAAATATCCATCGGGAAACTTTCTTTTGAAACAAAGAAAAGATTGTTCAAATGTGATGTAGTACCCATTCTCCTATACGGAGTAACTGCTGAACGATTTTCTCAGAAGAGAACTGAAATAAAAAACTAATGGTTCTACAAAAAGATGCTGAGAATACGAAAGATTAAATATGTAAGAATCTAGAAAATTTTAAGTATAATAAATATGAAGAGGAAGATTGTGTTGCTTCAAACTATAAATTGGAGAGAACATTTAGCATTTAAACTCATAACATTTATCACCAATGCAAAACTATTTTCACGTTCACCGGAGAAAAAAAAGATTGTATTCAAGCAATGTACCAAAAGTAAAATGATGATACTTCAATAGATCGACTTTCAATAAGAAGTAACCATTTTGATCTGTTATCATTCCCTCACGTTATCATCAACTTTTACCTTTTCGCTATCTCCGCCAACGGTACATTGCACATTATCATAAGATAGTTATCTTCAAAGATCTTGGCTTTGAGTAGCCATATTTATTTTTATGTGTTTGAATAGAACAGTAGATCTGATGGAGCGATCCCCTAATCGCTGCTGCAACATTGGTTTGGTGCTGTTGATCCACTATAATGATAACAGACCCCCTCTACTCTGGAAATCTTCAGTTTGATATTTTCATGTTAGTTTTATTAGCCCACTCTTCCGTGCTGGCTACTTGAAAGAGGGTGTCTCACCCCGACAGCAGGACTGGAAAGATTTATACACAAACAGTTTTATAGGAGGCATCTCACTTCGATATTCTAGGGTTATTCAGGCCAAGATTTTATAAACTCGGCACGTTATTCTTTTATGTGACGTATGCCTTCAGAAACTAAGCAATCATGGCCATCTATAACTTCCTCTTCCTTGTAGCTGTAATAATAAGTTTTGTCTTTTTGTTATTTCTCCCAAATCCTGTTCTACCATTCATCTGCTCAAACTCATCAAGTATATTACGCATTGCTTTCCTCTGTCCTTTTTCTGTCCTGTGAGTATCAGGATTCCCAAGCCTTACTTCCTCATTACGTGCCATAGAAATTTCAACCGTTCCAGTTTGATGTTAAGTATAAGTTTCCTTTCATTTCCATTTAGTCCAGAACCTCGTTGTTGATCAAATATTCGGTCCATGGTATCCTCAGCATCTTTCTATAGAACCACTTTTATGTTGCCTAAAGTCTCTTCTTCATCTTTGAGAAGATTGTCCAGAATTCGCTGCCATATGGGAGAACAGATATCACGAAACAGTTCACTACTCTTTTCTTTGTTTCTAACGAAATTTTCCTGTCTCTTAATACCTTGCTTATCTTCTAGAATGCATCTTTGACTATCCCAATACCTCTTCGGATTTCAGTGCCAGACTGTCTGCCCTTTGTTAGAACACATCCTAGATATTTCGGTTCACGAATTTAATTCGTTCCTGAAGGCCGTTCGTAACCCGAAATGTTCGTAAACCGAAACTATTTTTCCAATAGGAATCAATGTAGAGAAAAAAAATCACTTTACACTACAATTGGAAAAGAAAAGTACAATACAACACACCAATGTATACAACACGGTATTGACTCATAATTATTCCGTTCGGGTTAACTCGGTTTGATAATGTTGTTCGAGAACTGAAATTTTGTTCGATAACCGAGGTATTTTAATCTCGAATTTTCAGTTCGAAAACCGATTTGTTCGACATGTATGACGTTCGAGAAGCGAGGTTGCACTGTATTTAAAGTTCTGTACTCGTTAGATTTTAGTATCCCCGATTTGTAATTTACAATTTTGGCTCATCTGTTTGCTGATAACCACGCATTCTGTCGTCTTTTAATTTATACTTAGTCCTTTCTTCTCGCTTACCTTCGATTACTTCTGTAGGAGTTGTTGTAGTTTGTGCCACATTTAAACTACGCTTAGAAAACAACCATATTCGTAGCCAATAATCGTTATATTCTTTGCCTTTTCTCTCCGTTTACATGAAACACATATGCAAATGGAAGATAGCACCATCCATGCAGAAGTGAGGTAGCACCATCTATGCAGACGGAAGGTAGCACCAGCCATGACGATGGAAGGTAGAATTAGCCATGCAGATGGCGGTACCACCGGCTATGCAGATGTAATGTAGCACCAGCCATGCAGATGGAAGGTAGCACTTGCTATGCAGATGGAAGGTAGAACCGGCTATGCAGATGGAAGTTAGCACCGGCTATGCAGATGTGTTGCGAGTCCTGTGACGATGCAGTGCTGGCCTACGAAAAGATGGCCTTGTGCCAGACACTACAGACGACTACCGGACCCACAAACAAAGTAAAAAGAAGAAGAATATACAAACATATATAGCGTGATCTTTTCTTTCAAAAATATCCCAATTTCCTAGATGAGGAAAGAGGAAAAGGGTCGCTTATCACATGCATAAAAATGAGCTAAAGGGTAGACAAGAGGAATGACTGAAGCAAGTCTGATAAAACACACAAATATAAAGTTTATTATTTATCTTTTTAAACAAGTATTTAGTTTCGTGAGTGGAGACAATAGGTAAAATTACTGAAACTTGCAAAAGGAACGATAAGGCAGTGACAAATAGTTCATCAATGTTCCACGCCAAAATGAAATTCAAGATGGCTAAGGCGGGGAAAGTTCATCAGTAGGAAAGTTCTGGAAGGATCCTTGCTTGAGTCATAATGAACATGAATACAACAAGGAATAAAAATACTCACTGCGAATTATTGTAATGTGTGTGTAATGTGATATTTTTAAGGTACTGGTTCATAATGGTTAGAGTTCAAAGAAATATGAGATGTTCGCCTCCGGACAAGAAATTAGTCATCGGAAAAGGTGTTGTGATGACAGTGTAGTAAGTGCTAAGTTTCTCTGATAGAAAACAGAGGAAAGTTCAAACAAGATGTTAGCATTAAGTCGATGAAATAGTCGTCGAAAAATGTGTTGTGACGAACGTACAGTAAGCTTAAAATTTTATTGATAGAAAAGCAGAGGAAGGTTCAAATAAGAAGTTGGTATCAGGACGAGGAAAATAATTGCTGAAAGTTGCATCGACTTGATGAGATTACGCACGACGAGCCGAAAGGTCTAAGCATAATTTGCTGTTAAGATATCCCTGTCTGAAATATGGGTAAACAGACGAGGAATAAATGAGTTACTTATCGGTTCAGTGACCTGGCCGCAACTAACTTCCAAAAACCAGTTTGCTCCTGACGTTAGAGAAAAACGCGCGGGAAAAATTCAAATTATCGTTGCAAGCAGCAGTAGCAACTAGCCACAATGAAGTCGGCAACAAATCATCAGTAGCAGCTAGCTCAAATAACGGCGTTTACTACTATGAATGGCCGTCAGTGAGGGGAAAGGATGAAAACTCGCGTGCGCGTCGAAAAAATGAAAGGTGGAAATACTGGTTATTCCACAGATGTAAGGTAGCCCCAGCCATGCAGATGTAAGGTACCACCCAGTATGCAGATGTAATGTAGCACCAGCCATGCAAATTAAAGTTAACTGTAATCATGCAGATGGAAGGTACCACCGGCCATGCAGATGGAAGGTAACACCGACTATGCAGGTGGAAGGTAGCCCCGACTATGCAGAGGGAAGATAGCACCGGCTATGCAGATGGAAGGCACCATCGGCCATGAAGACGGAAGGTAACAAAAGCCATGCAGATGGAAGGTAGCAACAGCTATGCCGATGGAGGATAGCACCAGCCATGCAGATGGAAAGTAGCACTAGCCATTAAGATGGAAGGTAGAACTAGCCATGCAGACGGAAGGTACATCCGGCCATGCATATGAAAGGTAGCCTCTGCTATGTAGATGGAAGTTAGCACCAGCCATGCAAATTGAAGGTATCACTGGCCATGCAGATGGAAGGTAGCCCCAACTATGCAGAGGGAAGATAACACCGGTCATGCAGATGGAAGATAACACCGAATATGCAGATGGAACGTAGCCCCGACTATGCAGATGGAACGTAGCCCCGACTATGAGGAGGGAAGGTAACTTTGGCTATGCAGATGGAAGGTAGCACCGGCCATACAGATGGAAGGTAACACCGGCTATGCAGATGGAAGGTTTCCCCGACTAGGGAAGATATCACCATTTATGCAGGTGGAAGGTAGCACGGTCCATGCAGATGGAAGATAGCACCGGCTATGCAGATTGAAGGTAGAACTAGCCATGCAGATAGAAGGAACCACTGGCCATGCTGATGTAAGGTAGCACCAGCCATGCAGATGGAAGGTAGCACCGGCTATGCAGACGGAAGGTAGCCCCGACTATGCAGAGGGAAGATAGCACCTGCTATGCAGATGGAAGTTACCATCGGCCATGAAAATGGAAGGTAACACCGGCTATGCAGATGGAAGGTACCAACGGCTATGCAGATGGAAGGTAACACCGGCTATGCAGATGGAAGGTAACACCCGCTATGTAGAGGGAAGATATCACCATCTATGCAGGTGGAAGGTAGCACGGTCCATGCAGTTGGAAGTTAGCCCTGGCTATGCAGATGGAAGGTACCGCCAACCATGGAGATTGAAGGTAATACCGGCCTTGCAAATGGAAGGTAGCACTGGACATGCAGATGGAAGGCAACACCGGCCATGCAAATAGAAAGTAGCACTAGTCATGACGTTGGAAGTTAGCACTAGCAAATGCAGATGGAAGGTAGCACCGGCTGTGCAGATGAAAGGTAGCACCTGCTATTTAGATGGAAGTTAGCACCAGCCATGCAAATGGAAGTTAGCGCCAGTCATGCAGATGGAAGGTAGCCCCGGCTATGCAAATGGAAGGTAGCACCACCCATGCAGAAATAAGGTAGCACCATCTATATAGATGTAAGCTAGCACCAGCCATGACGTTGGAAGGTAGCACTAGCCATGCATTTGAAGTTAGCACCAGTCATGCAGATGGAAGGTTTCCTCGGCTATGCAGATGGAAGGTAGCACCGGCCATGCAGATGGAAGGAAGCACTGCCAATGCAGATAGAAAGTAGCACCGTCCATGTTTGTCTGGCATGACACCGGGTCGTCCAGGAGCCGCACTCTTGAACCACGGTAGCACTACCCCTCAAGGCACTTGGTGTAGGCCTGCATGTTGAGTGAGGGCCACACCAACAAATTCGGGAGTTGTTTTCTTATCAGAACGATCAGAGTGAGTTTACGGATCAGTCTTACCTTCGTAATAACAATCAGATGCATCCAACTCTTTCCGAATCCTCAGCACTGCTTGACAATCAAACTCTCTGAAATGTTCCTATTGAGGCCTCAGGCGCGAATTTAAAGCAGTACAGTATGCCGTTTCCAAATTTATTTCTGGCGAAGTGAATTGCGTTATGTTTCTCTTTTTCGTACAGGTAGTTCCCAACTGACCCTACTATAATGGACAGTCGCCAAAATAAAAAAAAGAAACAAAGCGCATGCCCGAAAATAAAAATATAAAATGGCGACAATTTACACATTGAGCCTTGTATGTTATATGTATTATAAGTTCTTTCTATTATGTGTTCTTTAAATTATTTAGGAGAATATTTTCTTATCTTTTTCCATGTTGATTTTTCGTTTTTAGACAAGTATTTCTGAAGAAGTACAATTTGTGAAGCCAAAAAATGCATTGATTAAAGCGTTGTTACAACAGAAAACCAGTTCTAATCATTTCTGGGCTTATGTCAAGGTTTCATCTCAGAATTTCAAACAACATTTGATTTATTGAATTAAGCGTATAATTTATGGTTTTACTGTTTCATTTTATCTTCCATAGATTCTCGTTTAAGTACATCCAAGCGAATATTTATATCTTTCTCAAACAGCCATTACTTATCTGTAAGATATCTATCAATAACGCTGGCACCTCTCGATTAGATATTTCCTAGGAGAATGATTTGAAAGTAATTTATAGACATGAGTTTGATTAATATCAGAAATGAAAACTTAAAACCCGTTTTATTTCCACTGTTTGATTTATATTGTTGCCTTTTAACCACTAGATCCGAATTAAGATATTCTGACATTTCTACATGTCACGCAAGCATCTTTGGAATAACAAACATTCAAATAAAAATATAGTCCATTAAATTATATGTAAGTAAATGTGAAGAATATGATTTAATGTAAACAATAATTAATATTATAGTTGATTTTCTAAATATTTCCTTATATATTTAATAGTCAACGATTAATGGTCGGGAGACATAAATTTTTTCGCTTAGGCTGAGATCATATTTAGGCGTCGCTACAATAAAATATCATAGAAATCATTCTCAGCAGGAACAACACTTAACGTTTCAGTACTTATATTTACTAATCTCTATAAAAGGCAGGGTGTGTGTGTGTGTGTAACGAATGCACGGCCGCAATTTTCGACGGATTTGCACCAAAATCTACATGCACATGCTCCATAATAGTGGTAAGGCCAAGACCGACTTTGCATTTCCCAAATCACATCGATAGTAGAAATAATCAATATTTCATGCTTCTACGACAGTTTTCATGTAGTTTGCGGCCATTTTCTACTGGGCGAGAGTGAGAGCCTATAACTCGCTGCCATCAATAAGCAGGAAGATTCTATTGGCCAGCGTGAGTGCCAACAGCTGCCTGACACGAATGTTAACAAGCATGCTAGCATGCAAAAAAGTCGATAGCTGCATCCGTCACAAGTGGGAAAAATTTAAATCTGCATGACACTTTATTCCAATTGGCTGATTCGCTTGATTAAACTCAACGTTGATTCTGATTCCGCAGAACTGGGTTAGGTGTGAAAAAGTAATTGTTCTTAACATTCTTTTTTCATTCGCTTTTTCCAGTTACGAGTCGTTTTTTTTTAAAGCTGATCGTTTTGTGTTCATTTTGTTCAGTTGCAAGAAGTAAGGCATGTAGCAACATCAGCACGGCAAAGGGCACTCCTTTAAAGGCAAGGAAGGGCAAAAATATTTTAAGCTTAGTGATAGCGATTCCTGTATGAGTCGTACGATTTTTTAATCAAGCACGGGCAACGCCGGGTCATGCTGCTAGTATTTTATAATTGCTTCAGTAGGTTGGCGATCATGGCTCCACGCAATGTCCTGTCCTTTGTAGCTCTTAATGAATTTTGTCTTTTTATATGTCCTGAGCTTTGTTCCGCCATACATTGTGTCAAGCACGCTAGGCAAATCATGCGTTGATCTGCCAACCATTTCTCTTTCTGTCTCTCTGTGTCTCGCTTTCAATCTGTCCTGTGAGTAACCAATTTCTCAAGCCCTCTTTCCTCATCATGTCCCCAAGAAATTGCAACTGTCTCATAATAATGTTAAGTGTCCTTTTTCCATTTTCTCTAAAACTTTGTTGTTGCTCACATTTCTCTCCGCGGTAATCTCAATATCCTTCTGTAGAACCACATTTCTTTTGCTGCAAATTTATTATTCATATGTGCGGAGATTGCTCAGCATTCACTGCCATATAAGAGGACTGATAAAGCTAATTTTATCATTAAGTACTGTGACATTCTTCTTTTTCTTCGTCTACTACTACTACTACAACTAATTTTACTACTAATTCTTCTTCTTCTTTTTTGCTTCTTCTTCTTTTGCTTCTTCTTCCTCCTCTTCTTCTTCGTCTTCTTTTTTTGCTTCTTCTTACTCCTCTTCTGCTTCTTCTTCTTCCTCCTCGTCCTCTTCTTCTTCTTTATCTGCTTCTTCTTCTTCCTCTTCCTCCTCCTCCTCTTCTTCTTCTTCTTATTTTGCTTCTTCTTCCTCCTCTTCTGCTTCTTCCTCTTCCTCCTCCTCCTCCTCTTCTTATTTTGCTTCTTCTTCCTCCTGTTGTTACTACGATAGTTTTGATACATGTGAGTAAATATGAATATCAACTAACACATACGCGCGCACACACAGACACAGAGATGTACACACATACGCATACATATATATATATATATATATATATATATATATATGAGATAATGATATATATTTTTATATATCAAGAACAGTGTTGGGGAAATTGTATGACGAAAGAAAAAAAGTTTACTTGTGACGCGTTTCGCCCTTCATTGTACTAAATTTGTTACTTTGGTAGGACTACACATGCGCACGACAGAGGGATGCTGGGAATTTGAGTTTTTTTTTTTATCTAGTTAAATTCATTTAAAGTTTTTTTTTCTTTTTCTTTCCATCACTTATGTAAGTAGTTATTCCACACGGTGACATTAGAAGATCTGCCAGGTATGGTGAAATATTTTAAAAGCCAGAGGGCAAATTTACTGTAGATGACTTTGCGACCAAGGTACTCTCTAGACATTTTCGTCGTAGTGAATTGCTTTCTTCTTTGACCGGAGTAGCATTTTTTATGCTAAAATTGAAGTCAGTCTCGTTACGGTGGTCAGGCAACACATTTGATGTATTACTTTTGAAAATATCCCTTTTGTGTTCATATAATCTTTTATTTGGATTCCTCGGGGTTTCTCTTATATATTTTGTGTGACAAATATTACAGGCGATAGAATAAACTCCTCCTTTAGGTTTTAGCTTATTTTATTTATTCTAAAGAATTGACTAAGTCTTTTATTGTTTTTGATGTAGTAGTAACACATTTTATGTTAAGGTTAGAAAGATTCTATATTCAAAAATAGGTTAAAAATAATGGAAGACTTACTAATAAATAAAAAAACAACACTCAATAATATAAACTATAAACTGGGACACAATATCTTGACCGTGATTTGAAAAGGAAAACAGTGTATATATACATACATACAAGAATGTTAATATATTTCAACTATGATAATGTCTAAATGTATAGCCGAAAGCTCTCGGATAAAAAGAACAATTGGATTGTTTTTATATAATTTATCATCCGAAAAGAAAATAATTATTGGACCATATGAGAAATTGTATAAAAAACAAAACAAAAAGGACTTGTCTGTCGTATTTATTGCAATGTGCATTGTATACTCTATATACATATATTCCAACAACAAAGCAAATATTCCATAAAACAAACCAACCAACCAACCATAATTAATACCACTAAAATAGAAAAAAATAACATTACCATATAAGCACTAGTTTATTAACAACAAAGCGCTGACACAAGTGTGAATTTTCTTGTCACGTGTGTGTATATGTGCATGTGTTTATATCTATATACATATATGCATCTATTTGCGTTGTGTGAAAGCGAATACATACCGGTATATGCACATAAATTTAAACAATAATAAATAAAATTGAATTATAACCCTAACTTCCTACAATTAATACGTTAATAATATTTAATTTAAGATACCATCAAACCAAATAAGAAAACGAAATAATAGCCAAATGAAGACATATATCAATATTTTCTTTATCATTTAAGCATTAGTATCGATTATTTATATATATAAAAAACGAAATACAATTTTACTAAATCAAGAACGCTCAAAATTTAAAAAAAAAAAAAAATTAAAAATTAAAAAAAAAAAACATGTCTAGAAAAAAATCCGGAAATCAAATACTAACAAATGGCTACAATTAAAAGAAATGAGACAAGAAAAAAATAAGAGAAAAAGGCTAAGGAATGGGTGTAAAGCGGAGAAAGAAAAACGACAAAATATGACAAATAATCACGACACCCTACACGTACGTACATCCGCGCAGACGGTCGCGCGGGCGCGAACGGACACACACAGAATGAAAAAAACTTGCACCAATAATAAATGCATATAAAAAAGAAAAGTCGAGAAGTATAAACAGTCAGTTCCTGATAACCACCGACGTGTAGAAGATCGGGATGAAAGTTACATTAATCTGCTCAGTGACAAAACCTTTACTTATATTATTTTTATTAATGCTCTATCTTTGATATTGAGCACTTCATTGCAAAGACTGCTTGCGTTAAATGTTTTTTTCTCTCGGTAGCACACTGACTGACAGCAGTTTTGCCGTCATACTAAATTTCATTTTTGACATCGTTATATATATATATATATATATATATATATATATATATATATATATATATATATATACATACTAGTAGCGTGTCCCGGAGTTGCCCGTGCTTGATTAAAAATTGGTACGACTCATACAGCAATCGTTATCACTTGACTTAAAATATCTTTGCCCTTCCTTGCCTTTAAAGGAGTGCCCTTTGCCGTGCTGATGTTGCTACATGCCTTATTTCTTGCCTATCTCACACTATGATTTTTTTCTAAGCTCTATACTAAACATTAAATCTGTTACGAAAAAAGAACTAAACAAAATGAACACAAAACGATCACCTTTAGAAAAGGACTCGTAACTGGAAAAAGCGAATGAAAAAAGAATGTTAACAACAAATACTTTTTCACACATAACCCAGTTCTGCAGAATCAGAATCAACGTTGTGTTTAAGCAAGCGAATCAGCCAATTGGAATAAAATGCCATGCAGATTTAAATTTTTCCCACCTCTGACGAATGAAGCTATCGATTTTTTTTTGCATGCTAGCATGCTAGTTAACATTCGTGTCAGTCAGCTGTTGGCTCTCACGCTGGCCAATAGAATCTTCCTGCCTATTCGTGGCAGCCAGCTATAGGCTCTCACTGACCAGTAGAAAATGGCCGCAAACTACATGAAAACTACCGTAGAAGCATGAAAAAATCGCTTATTTCCACTATCGATGGGAGTTGGGAAATGCAAAGTCGGTCCTGGTCTTCCTACTAACTTGGAGCTCGTGCATGTAAATTTTGGTGCAAATCCATCGAAAAGTGCGGCCGTACATTCGTTACACACACAGACATCTTGCCTTATATATATATATATATATATATATATATATATATATATATATATATATATATATATATAAAGGGCATGTTGATCTTTCACTTTCGAAAATGAATATTGCACTTGATGCGAACACTGGAGTTTGGTTTGATAAGTACTGGCACAAAATATTGGATTCTTAGCTTTGACAAAAATTGGAGCATTTAGTTTTAAAGATCGTCTTAAATCAGTACTTTGAAGTAAATGAAGATCTTGTTTGATGCTATAATGATTTAGTAATAATGGGCTTGTAACTTCGTTCTTGTCTATATATAATTTGTAAAGATTCAGTAGTTGGTTTAACCGCTCTTACCACACCTTGTGCATGTACAGATAAATTTTCAAACTGCAATTACATAAGAAAACGCCGATGAAACAAAAATATACTGGCGATATGCTGATAGGTCTTGCAACACTCTTATTCTACCATTGCATTTTAGACTAAAATAAATTTTTAATATGTTTTTTTATTTTATTTCTATCATTTTTTTTTAAATTTATAATTACTACCTATGCTTTTTTTAAAAATGTATGGAAATTTCCTTTAAAAGCTTAACAATTATCAGAGGTACACAAGTATCCAGAGACGCATTTGTCTAAGAACGCAAATATTTAGGGACACAATTGTCCTTTACGCAATTGCCCAGGACGTAAATTTCCAGTACGCAACTGTCCTAGAACAAAGAAAGCTCATATCTTGTAAGTCTAATAAAAAGGCATTAACATGCTATGTCTGACGATTGGAAGATACATCAGTTCCTTGATATATCTAGAGACTGTAAATTCTCGTAGACTGTTTCTCTGCGTCAAAACTGTCATCAGTTGTTTCTTTACTGAAAGTTATTGGTGGATAAATATCCTATGCAGAGGCAACATGTGTAGAATCTTGTAGTTGCTATCTTTCAATCTCCTTGTTTAATATCTCTGCTTCTTCCACATTTTTGATATATTGACATCTTTGTCAATAGTTCCAAGTTGAAAACTGCTTTTTGGTCCTGTTTTCTCTCTCTTAGCCTTTTAATATTCACTTTCTTTAATGGAAACCTGGAACTTCAAAATGTGTATAAGTTTAAAAACAGATCAAGCATACAGGATAAATATGAAGGATAATATCACAATATTATTTACTCGAGAAGAAAATATTATTTAGAGTAAATTTATATTTTTCAACTAATTTATATTTTCAACATCATGACATGAACTATTTCAAATTCAACAAACAAAAAGAACAAGCCTAGAATTAACAATAATTTCATGGCTAAGAAGGCAAGTGCAAACACTATCCTTTTTTTAATAAGATTTCAAAGGTAAATTTGAAAGAAGAGAAATAGCATAAGACTTCATTATTTACCAAAATGGAAGTATACTTTCTTCCACGGAAATAAACAAACACAACGTTTTACTTTTAAATAAAGGCCAGTTACTTCGAAAATACAAAATTATGTAATTTAAATAAAACGTTTACTTTCTTTTTCAAATAATTAAGTCTTTTTAGACTTAATTATTAATTTTTCAGTGACAAACAAAAAGTTTATAACAGTCAGAACTTAGGTAATATTTTTCGGAAGAAAGTTGCGGTTCAAGATTCATGAACGAAATAAATTTTACTCCTGTTGATTTTAAAATGGAGAAATTACTTTTATTATGAGGATAGATGATGTGTTTTTTTATAAGTACATATAGTATTTAATCTCCATTTTGCCTTTATAAAGTGAATATTTTTATATTATTCATAATTCTGATTTATTTTACTTTCATTTTTTGAAAACGAGTTGAAAGTGAAAAACATTTTATCAAATATTATTTACACATTTGTTTTCCATAAGTGTCGGGAAGTATTTGACAGCGGTAATCTTTCACCGATCACCGGAATAAACTTCCAACGCTTCAATATTGAATCTGAAATTTAAGCTAATTTCCACAAATCGCTGTTTGTGAAAAAATATTTTGTGTCATTATTTATCATATTAACCCTCAACATTCAATGCACTTTTCCAAAATCTACCTGGTCTAATAGTATATATGTGTACTTTTGATTAATCGAAAATCCTTAGACATGGGAAGTTTTATTTACCAATAGCAACAGGATATATATATATATATATATATATATATATATATATATATATATATATATATATATATAGGTACTACTATTGTATGCGGTCTACCACAGTATCAATCAATATACCATGCGGTCTACTTCATTTACTACCATAGTATGTGTTCTACCGAGGTATCTAACACTAGCGTATCTAGCAGATTGTTTTCTCGTAAGAATGCGACTGCTGTTTCCTCGGTCCAAATGGCACTTCTATAAAAATCGATCAGCAACATTTTAATCTGAAAGGGGTTATCCAGCTGATGTTAACCGTTTCAAACCTCGGGGTATTCTGATATGAGGGCTCCATTTCCTTCCTTTTATGTAGACAGGATACACGAAAACCGCGGTGATGGTAGAGTGGTATGTTTATTATAGTGTAATTAATTTTCGTTTAATCCAAGTACATTTTCGTAATTTAACGTTAATAATTGAACAGTTTACAATTCATAAACTACTCAGGAAATATATCCGTATTTTATCATCATTGTTTTTGACGTACCTTGGATGTTGATTTTCTGAGAAGTTAAAAGATCATCGTTAGTGATAGTTAATGCCGCAATCTAAGACACCTCCAAGAAAAGCAACTTTATGTGAAGTTTAATTCAAGCTAAAATAAAATACAAACCTCAGCCCAGTTTTGTCTTACGTATATATATATATATATATATATATATATATATATATATATATATATATATATATATATATATCTTCTCTATCCCTTTCTATTTCCCTACTCTTTCTTGCATTCATTTTTTATTCCTTTTTAGTTGTGTATCTGTATTTTTTTTGTAACTACTTTCCAGATCCTTCTGGTTTGATCGTAGTCCACAGAGAGAGGGAAAGAAGGGTCCTGTTTGCAGTTTGTCAGCGCGGTAGCTTATTGCGTGTGGACGTGAATAGGGCCATGACTTCTGTGCGTCTCATATTGAAATTTTGCAGACTGCCCTTAAATGTTACATACAATATATATATATATATATATATATATATATATATATATATATATATATATATATATATATATATATATATATAAAGAGAGAGAGAGAAATCAAAGGAAAAAATTAACACATCATCGAAGAATTTGGTAATAAGTATATTTCGACAGATAGATTTTTAATATCTGCCTCATGCTTGGATTATCCTTACCGCTTACGGATTTGATATCATTATATGTAAGCCGAAAACTTAGATTGACTAATATAATAAAGATATATATATATATATGTTGGACTGTTTCTGTCGTTATTTTCTCTTGAAACTAAAGCTATTATATGACGTTTGGAAAGGCTCGTGATAAAACGTGACAGACATTCGTTGTCTCTTATATTTAACAATATGTGTGTGTGTGTGTGTGTGTGTGTATTATTGTATTTAGACAGCAATCCCTCTGTAATATGTGTTTCGTTAAAAACGACTGCTAAGACAAATTTCTGAATATAAATTATGTAGAATTTGTCCAAATGTTTTGCATGTCCGGGATCTTTCGGCTATACTTTTAGTCATTATCAAGAACGATTTTATATTTTAATTTTAACAATGTATGGATTTTTTAAAGTCTCACCAAATGCAATTATTTATGAATTTGGTCTGATCAGGAGCAAAAGACACAGACGCAGTAGCACGCACGCACACACACACACAGGCACACACACGCACACACACGCACAGGCACACACACACACACACACACACACACACGAACACATGAACACACACACATATATATATGTTCAATTGTATATATATTTTCAGCTGTACTCCTAAAGGCTGCAGCCCAACATATCATACAAGTTTGGAACCAGGCTGACTCCGTGAGCAAAATTAAAAACATTCCAGGTCTTATTCGGACCCGCAATCCTAAAATGTTGGATTCAAATTTTTCATTACTGCACTTGTTTTAGGATTCCGCAATCTTGGCTTCTACTAATTAAAACAATTATAGGGACACAACTCTCAGTAGCTCTTGTTCAAATAAAAAAAAAATAAAATAAAATACGGTTCTTAAATTGCATTTTTTTCAAAATATAATTGTCCGTTTTCTCAACTTTACTCCTAAACAACTTAGCCCAACATATCTTGCAGTCCGGTTGACTCCTTGAGAAATCAAAAACATTTTGGGACGGATGCTGAGCCGCAAATCTGAAATTTTTGATTACCAAATTTTCATTATTTGATGGTTTTCGACGAAGTTTTTAATTGATTTTTTGCGACGACTTTTTTTTTTTTTTTTTGTACGATAACAATTTTTATAACTTCGAAATAAATTTGGGAATAATCGAAATTAATTCCGAAAGTCACTAATGAAATAAAAATAATTGTTTCTACGGAAAGTACGGACCTACGTACATCAAATTGTTTTTAATTGCCGTGGCGGCAGAACAATTATCGTTGAACTTTTGAAAGGTAAGCTTAAATATTAATGCAATACTTAAATGCAGCGCAATCAATCTTAAGATGTTCTCTAGTTTATTTTGCTACCTATCGCATCTATAACTCCCTACTGATTGTGATGAAAGTTCAATCAAGAACCCTACGCAGGAGCTAGCTTAAATTACGCCCGATAGGATAATTTTAAACGTATATATATATATATATATATATATATATATATATATATATATATATATATAACTTAAATAAAAACAGACCACTTTAAGGTTCCATGTAATAAATTATTTCACCACAGCACTTTTAAAGGACTGCGGATCATCAGACTTTACTTTGGAAGTAAAGTCTGATGATCCGCAGTCCG
Organism: Acanthosepion lycidas; assembly: GCA_963932145.1. Classification (NCBI taxonomy): domain Eukaryota; kingdom Metazoa; phylum Mollusca; class Cephalopoda; order Sepiida; family Sepiidae; genus Acanthosepion; species Acanthosepion lycidas. The sequence continues at coordinate 37,196,005 of OZ010601.1, read as the reverse complement.
CAGTTTTTCATAAACTATATATATATATATATATATATATATATATATATATATATATATATATATATATGTATATAGTTTATGAAAAACTAGGTAATCTGCATGGGTAAACATAAATTATTTCATCACAGCCCTTTTAATGGACTGCGGATCAACAGACTTTACTTCCAAAGTAAAGTCTGATGATCCGCAGACTTTTAAAAGGGCTTTGGGAAATAATTTATTACATGGAACCTTAAAGTGGTCTGTTTTTATTTAAATTATTTATTCTGGATTTACATTGAGCTCTCTGGATTTTATCCTCCTTAGGTTTACCCATACGGATTACCTATATATATATATATATATATATATATATATAAACAAAGGCGTTTTTTACATTCGATATAAGATGATTTTTTTGTTTAACATCTAAACGTATTTCCTCTGTATATTTAAATTGTTACTCGATTGAATTATTTGAATTATTTCATTACTGTGTCCAAAATTTAGAAAAGCACCGCTGAATATTAAATTCCTCACAAACAAATATTGCTAATGATTAGGCCACATCTGCTGTTAGTTGATATGCGTACGTGTCTCTCAGTGTCTGCTGAACGCCATTGATTCGCAGCTGGCAGCCCCAAAACGTCAAAACTGTTTTCTTATTGCAGTGTATAAAGAATACCTCCTGTTTTTACGAGTTTCGAATTCGCTATATTTTTATTCTTTTGGAAAAGCCTATTTTTATGTTTTTTGAAGAATTTTTCGTGTTTACCATAAAAAAAATCAGATAATATTCTTTTCTTCAAGAAGAATAAAAAATAGTTATTTTTGTTTTCTTTGTTATCGATTTCAAAGCCCCTAGAAGAACATTATGAATTTATAGGATACTTTTATATATATATATATATATATATATATATGAAAAAAAATTGGGAAAACAAGTCAAAAAGCGACTTTTTTCATCTCTCAGCCCTGTGGCTGCTTCAAATATATTCAAACGCACATATAGCGAGGATAGATTGACTGACATCAAGGATTTCTAACAATAAGTGGTAGAGGTCTTAAGAAATATATATCAGTTATTCTTTATATGAATGTCAATTTAAGACAGTGTATATAAAATTTTGAGAATATTTATAAGCATAAACAACTTTGGAAGCAGACAATCATGTGACCTTATTCATATGGCTGTATGTTCGCCAACAAGACAAACAATCTTAACGCAAATTATGGACTGGAAAGGTCAAAACCAAGCAAGGGCATGAATTTACTTATCTATAAAGTGTTTTAACAGGTAAAAGAAGCTGAAACTCATACATCTGAACGAACATTGCAATAACGAATGATTCTTTCCAAAATCTAAGCAAAATATTAAGTAAAATTATTTAGATTCAAGAAAAGGGCACTGGATTGTAAAGTAATGCCAAGCTCCAGTATGACAATGAATTCTGGACCAATTCCTAACAGACGGAGAGGCTGTCTGAGGCAATAAACAGGGTGCGATTGATAAATTGTCGCCATGATTACGCAAAAATGAAAAGAACATATCTTATTTTAATAGATATACTTACAAAAATTACGCAAAAATATCTGGAAATACTAAAGAGTAAATTTATTCAATAAAATTGTCATTGGCTTCAACCACGGCCTCCAGACGACTTCAAAACTTCCTGTAACTCTTCTGGACAGTGTCTTTTTTTTATTTGGTTAATGCTGCCACAACCCTTGATGGTATTACAAGGATTTTTGTTGTTCTTTCGCTCAACTGCGCGCCACACATAATAATAAAGAAGGTTGCAATATGGGGAGTTAAGCGGAGATATATAAGTGATGATGTGGTCGCTGAAATTGTTTGACAGCCATGAATAGTTTCTTCTCCTTGTGCGGCATGGTACAGAGTCCTGTTGGCAAACGTAGGGTATTCTAGCAACCACCATTTTGAAACAGGGTAACATTATCAAGGCTCTTGATGTAGGTCTCCGAGTTGAGTACAAACTCAATTCCAGAGCCATTTTATCATGAGTTTTCCGAGTTGGCGTACATTCGTGATCACAATAAGAATCACCAAACTCTTTTGAATCCTTTTGCACTGTCCTCAGATTGACGCCCAAATAGTCTGAAATGTTTGTATTGCAGTTCCGGTGCGAATGCCAAGCAATACAGTATACCTTTTCCAAATTTCTGTTGGTGTTCATTGGTGCTCTTTTTCTCACAGACGGTGCCAAACTGACTCTAGTATATTGGACAGTCGATAAAATTAAAAACAAACAACGCCCATGCGCAAAATTAAAAATATAAAACTGCGGCAATTTGCCCATCGGACCCTGTTTATCTGATTCTACAGAATAATACGGAGAATTCCATGAACGGAGAATGTACACAAATATGGAATTTTTAGGAAAATTGTGACGGAAATGTATTTTTGTTTAGCGATGATTTGAAATTTCTGAGAACACTTAAGGTGCGCTTCAAGAGACTGATATTCAGAGCGTAGGATAAAGAGAAGTATGGCAGAGCGAAAAAGCAACTTACTGTGCTTGTGAATATAGAAGTTAGAAAAGCAAGAGGGACATTATTTCGCGCTATAGGACGTTGGGGAGAGTTATGATCGCCCGCACACTAAAGTGGTAAAAGGGACACGCTACCTAAAAGAAGTATCTTAATTCTTATATGCATCTCAATGCATTTTAGTCAAATAAACTTTAAAATGAAATTGCTTTGAAAAAATGAATTTGGTAAATTTTTCGTAGTACACGAAAAGGATTGCTATTCAGATCATCAGTGATTTTTTTTAAAGTGGTGACTACTCTGTACAAGGCTTGAGAGCCATTCCAGGTAGACGGTTACTGATAAAGAGTTAAGGTTTATGCGGATATGCAGGGAAGACAATGGTTCGCCCTATACTTGAAAAGGTTAAGATTGAAGTAATCGAGGAAGTATCCTCTTGGGAGTCGGTTCGACAAAGGAGTCGTTCGTGGAAATTACATCTCAGAAACGGAATACGAAGGAAATAATGGTGGTTTGATTCAATGTGCGTAACATGACGAGTCTTTGCGATGAAGGAATGGAATTATGGGATGTAGTTCATCTGAACATTTTCCATGGAAATAACGAATCGGGGAGAGGCGTTCGGCGTTTCGCTTGAGAAAGAAGTTGCAGGGTGTAAAACAATGTATCAACCAGAAGGACGTGGAGCTACTCTTTGATTCAATGAAGACAGGACGGTGAAGACTGGTAGCTGCTGCCCATGTATGTCAACAGTATTTTATTCGTGGCCTGATCTGGCTCTCGAAAAGATAAAGAATAGGAGAAAACAGGTACTTACTGGAACCATAGAAGAAACAGGCCATTTTTCCAAAATCTTTCGCGATGTTTCATTTGAGATCTGTGTTATTTAAGTTCCAATATGCGCTCAGAGCGGGGGGGGGGCTCCTTGAAGGAAAATCCGTTTATAGAGATTGGTGAGAAGTTCTTAGTTCGATCAGCGATGATAAAATGTCACTAGTTTCATTTTCAATGCATTGAATGAATGTAACCAGCCAGTTTTCACCCACTGAGATATAAGAGCTAGGTCGTAAGAGTTATCAGCTGTCAGTCTCTGGCCATCTAGATCTTTGCATTCATTTTGGATTTGTATCTTTTTGTCTGATGGAGAGAAAACAAATTGAAGTGAAAAGAAAGCATAACTTCTCTTTGACAACAAACAAAAGTAAAACTGCCTGATGGAGAGTATTTTTTTTTTTTTTGCAGCTTTGTTGAAGGGATTTAGTGTTGCAATGGAGATTTTCTGTGGTGAATTAGAATCAGAAATTCCTACTTAAAAAAGAAATGCAAACCTGGCGGCAATACAACTGCAGCTTATTGTCTGCCTATTAACATGTGACAGATTTAAGAAAAGACAGAAACGAGGTTAAATAACGAAGGTAGGAATAGCGACGTGAAATTAATATAGGAGAATAAAAACGGGAAGACTAAAAGATGGAAAGGATTAATGAAAACGGAACGAAACGAACAGAGGAAGATATATAAAAAAAATAGAACAATGCGATTAAGAAATAGAGAATAAATAAATGGCAGAATGAATGGAAAAATGAAGATATTAAATAAACGTCCACGGAATAAAAGAACAAATGAAAGTGGTAGGAAGGAAGAAAAGACGGAATGATACAAAAAGCAGAACGTAATTGAAAGAACATAAATAATTAGCAGGAACAAATTAACTTATAAATAATCTTATAAAACGTAAGTTCCCAATATAAACAGCATTTGTTTTTCATTAACTGAACAAAAATAGAATTAAAAAAATAGAATTAAAAAATAGAATTGACTTTGCAATTAACTAATACAGAGAGATCATTTTTTTATTAACTTTAGAATGAAAATTCATACGTTACAATAAAAAGAGTTACTTAAAATATAAGAAATGCGTAATTTTCACTGGATGGATATTACAGTCATCTGAAGAAACATTTGTCTACAGATAGAGAACGACTTTATTGCACAGACACAAGTAGAAAAAGGAATCGTTTCTTCAACATGGTCCTAAGAGAATTAGAAAAGCTACCAATATGTTATGTGCAAGTGACACTGTGTCGATGAAAAACTCAGAAAATTAATGGAAAAACAATTAAAAAAATTGCCGTAAATACTATCTGACCGAAAATTCAGAAGTCATAATTTTGGTCAGGAAAAAAGTCATAATTGATTGATTGTCGCCGATAATAAAGTCAAATATTTCTGTCGTGTATTCGCGAGGTTTGGATCCGCCCTGTTTGCATCAGAAATTCGTACTAAATCGATCCAGTCTTTGAAAAACGTTTTCTAACAATGCTATAGTGATATATTCAATATATTTCATAGTTAGGGAGTCATAGTATCCCATAAGACTCGGCCTTATATGAAGAAATACTTAAGAAGAGTATTGTTTAAAGTTTGCACCAAGACGTAAACAAACGACGGAGATCATATACGTAGATGGCTTAAGCCGTAAAATACATTTTCTATGATCACATATTCGATAGTTAGGGAATCCTAGTATCCCATAGGACCCGAGCTTATGTGAAGAAAGTTTGAATTTGGCATAAAAATCTGAATTAAATGTTCCTTGAATTTTCAATCGATATATGAAACTGGAATTTATTCCACTTTTGGGATGAGAAGTTGTGATTATGTCCGATGGGTTTTGAACTGTCGGTTCGTTTATCCGCCGGGTCCTTTGTTCACTGGATTTTCTTTTTCTTTTTCATCTGAGGTTTTTTTTACTGTGACTTTTTCCTTTGACTTTTTATCTTCAATATTTTTTTTTATCTGGGTCTGTTGTCATATGGATCTTTTGTTCACTGGGTTTTCTTTTTCATCTTCCTGTGAGTTCGTTTTACTGTGACTTTTTCCTTTGACTTTTTAGCTGCAATTTTTTTTTATCTGAGTCTTTTGTACGATGGATCTTTTGTTCACTGGGTTTTCTTTTTGATTTTGCTGTGAGTTCTTCTAACTGTGACTTTTTTCCTTTGACCTTTTATCTGCAATATTTTTTTTATCTGGGTCTTTTGTCCGATGGATCTTTTGTTCACTGGGTTTTCTTTTTCTTTTTGCTGTGAGTTCTTCTAGCTGTGACTTTTTCTTTTGACTTTTTATCTGCAATTTTTTTTTATCTGGGTCTTTTGTCTGATGGATCTTTTGTTCACTGGGCTTTCTTTTTGATTTTGTTGTGAGTTCTTTTTAGTGTGACTTTTTCCTTTGACTTTTTATCTGCATTTTTTTTTTAATCTGGTTCTTTTGTCCGATGGATCTTTTATTCACTGGGTTTTCTTTTTCCTGTGAGTTTTTTTACTGTGACTTTTTTCCTTTCACTTTTTATCTGCAATTTTTTTTATCTGGGTCTTTTGTCCGATGGATCTCCTGTTCACTGGGTTTTCTTCTTTTTACTGTGAGTTCTTTTTACAGTGACTTTTTTCCTTTAACTTTTTACTACAATTTTTTTTATCTGGTTCTTTTGTACGATAGATCTTTTGTTCACTATGTTTTCTTTTTCTTTTTCCTGTGAGTTCTTTTTACTGTGACTTTTTTCTTTGACTTTTTATCTGCAATTTTTTAAATTTTTTTTTTATCTGGGTCTTTTGTCCGATGGATCTTTCATTCACTGGGTTTTCTTTTTCTTTTTCCTGTGAGTTCTTTTTACTGTGACTTTTTCCTTTGACTTTTTATCTGCATTAATATACTCGCGTATAAGCTTAGTTCATGTATAGTGCGATCGCTGAATTATTTATGAAAAACCTGATTTTATGTGTATAGCTCGTGCATAATGTAACCCCAATTTCTGATCTATAATAGTGAGGCTAACGTAGTCAAATATTGCATTACTGAGCAACATCCTGGACATATTGTATCTCAAATAAATAGCCTTTAGTAAAAAAAAAAAAAATTATTCCCTTTTTTGTATCGTAAATAATTTATAAATGCTAATAATAATCAATATAAATAGTTAATAAATGTTCAGTAAAGAATATTTTTTCGGTGTTGTAATGATAAAAGTACGCAGGTATGGGCTTTAAGATTTCTTTATTCATCTGAGAATACACGGTTCACGTATAGTGTCTTTAACAGTCCCAGTAAATAGAAATAGTTCGCTCAAATGAGAGAGTGTAATAAAACAAGGGGAGACCACTCTTGATTATTCATAACAGCTGTATCGTAAAAAATTTCTTCTTGTAGCATGTACCGTAATAATTTGTGTATAATTTATGTATGAATATAGAAATATGCTTTTATAATTCGTCTCAATGCTGTTCATTTCTATTGCTAATGTTGCTGTATATCGTAAATAACTCTACTAGTATTAAAATTCGTTTGGCATTTCCCTCTCTGCAATCATGATTTACTGTATATTATTAATGAGATTCGTTTTGTCAAAATATTTTAAGAATATAAAATAATGGCAGTTAATACAAAGAATATAATAAATAAAAAGACATTGTTTTATAGTCAAAGAGGTTACAGACAGACAAAGGTTGTACACGAAAGAAGGAACGGCAACACGCAGGTAGATGAAAGAAGAGAGGTTAATTGTAAAAGAGAATACACTACTGCAGGCTAGTAGTTCCCAAAGAAACGCTATTTACCTTACTTCACCCGCGAGGCAGGATGTGGTACAAGGCCGTTTTAAATGTCGGGTAAAACCGAACCCGTATACAGGGGCTGGGGTAGCTGTCTACCAGCCCAGACGAGACTCTGTCCTTCCGGTTCCTCTCTGTCCGAAGGCATAGAGTTCGACTATCACAGCTGGAGATGAATCTCCAACTAACTGTCAAAGCAAGGATATTTACCTTACGTCCCGGCGAGGCAGGATATGGTAAAAGGCAGTTTTAAAAGAAAAGAAAAAGCCCAGCCCGTAGGCTCGGGTAAAAATTCCCTGTATACACGGACTCGGGTAGCTGTCTACCACCGCAGACGAGACTCTGCCCTTCTGCATAGCCTCGTCTAGGTTCCTCTCTGCCCGAAAGCAGAGAGTTCGACTAACTTAGCTGGAGGGGAATCTCCAACTAAATGCCGAAGCAGGTATATTAGCCAACTGCCCCACGCGGTCAGATGTGGCAGAGGGCCGAATTTAACGTGGGGTATCCGAGACCATAGGCTCGGGAAAAACTTCCCCGTAGATCCCGTAAAAACGGGGTCGGTTAGCTGTCTACCACCCCAGACAAGACTCTGCCCTTCGGCATATCCTCGTCTGGTTTATTCTCTGCTCGAAGGCAGACAGTTCGACGAGCTTAGCTCGAGACGAATCTCCAACTAATTGCCAAAGCAAGTCCTCAGGTATATCCTGTGCTCACTATATATAGCTACTGATATAGTCAGTACACTTACGCCATATGGAGTGTGGGACATTCCATTGCAATACCTCCACCTGAGCTAATTTCCCCCTAAAAGTTCGCTCAATACCTCTTCTTTTTGGTTGTTTGACTCTTTTCCTCTTCTTAGTATTTTCCCTATCACCAAAACAAAAATATAAATAAAGAGAGAAAGACTGAATAAGTGACGCTACTAAAAGGTACCGTGAGAATCTAGCCTTACCAGATAGCTCACATTTCTCGAAAAGCTATGTATTTTAAGTTTTCTCTGTTTGTTTAGCTGCATATCGACTCCTTATTGGTCATTTTATTCGAAAAAGTTATTTTACGCGTCTGCATTAGTAAATTGATTTACAAAAATGTATTGCTAGTAAATCTTTCACTATGAAAAAGTATTATTGGTATTTTTACGATATAAAAAATATATTTTTATACTTTCATAGTGCTTTGATTAGGTTATTAGATATTTGATATTTTGATTCTAGTCGAATTGATTACATCGACTTACGTGCTAATACACTTGGGAAAGGTATGGATCCTCTTCTTCTTCCCCCAGCTATGTGTAAATTGCAGGACAGACCGGGTTCTATAGCCTTGGATGGCAACTGGTCTACCGCAGAAAGAAATGACAATCTACTGCGGGAAACTCTGCATCGTCAGTCATATATCGAAAGATACATGATCACCAAAGCGTGTATCACGCTTGGCACATAACTGATTGAGTGTTTTGATCCCAGTTTGGGAGTTAACTATTTGCCCATAGCTGGGACCCTAACAGGTGCTAACTCACCGTGTAAGAGTAGATGTTGGAACAGCAGCAATTAAGAGGTGGTTCCACGCTTCACAAAAGCTCCCTATTAGAGGACTTGCGACTAAATGTTGTTTATTGTCATATACATGATTTTTAATTACTCCAGAAATAATTACCTGTGTATAGTGCAACCAGTGACTGAAAATTTATGATTTTTACCTGTTAATTACCCGTGTATATTGGGACCACCATTTTGTGTAAAAACTCTGCGTAAATCTCGAACTGTACTCGAGTATATACGGTAGCAAAGGAAATCATAGAGAAAAAAGACAAGTATTAACGCCAGCAAAACAGACAGACGGAACGGTGTCGTTAAACAAAAGCAGTTTCAGAAATGTAACAATTAGTATAGTTAAGCAACCCCAGGTCGAAAGTGTGATCTAAAAGCCTGAAGACACAGAGAAACAATAAAAGATATCTGCCGGGAACTACAAATACAACAGAAAAGAGAAAATAAGAAAGAGAAAATGGACCTAGAGATTTTAATCATCATCATTTTTCGACCGTAGTCGGGATCAACGAACGTCGGGAACAACGAACGTCGAGATCAACGAGCCAATGCGAACGATCCTTTCCTTTCGTTGTATAGTATGTGCTACGCCAGGGATATATACAAATTTGAATTCAGATTTAGTTTCTCCTAGATGGGTTTCCATCTAGGATAAAGAAGCCAGTCTGTCCTGCTATTTACCCATAGCTATGGGGGAGAAGAATAGGATTCATACTTTTCCCAAGTGTATTAGCCAATAAGTGAATGTAAAAGGTCCGACTGGAATTCTCCGATTCCTCAATCCGAGCCGATATCCATTACTCCACCATTGCATCCTTAAAGATATACTAAAGGTGAAAAAAATGGTGGGGAAACAGCAAATAACCAAATTAACAAGTTTCTTGGAATGAACGATACAAAAGAAAATATGAAAAGTTCAAAATTTACTTTCAGGTACAAAAGAAAGGAAGCTGTGGAGAGGCATGATCACACACATCCAAAACGAAAGGACATGGCACATAATGGTAGAAGAAACAATATATTACGTCTACAGAGGTAATGTGATGATTATCAAACGATTTTTCAAAACGCATTTTTGCTTTAGTAATTTACGTGACTTAATCTTTAGGTTGTGTTTTGAACAGAAGAAAAATCAATTAGCATGTATAATAAATTAACACAGATATTTTTAAAAGAATCTTTATATATATATAACGTCATCCACAGACAGACTGTTTCGCAGCTCTTCGGTGTGGCTAGACATCCGGTTGCTTCTAGCTAGGATCGAAACCCGACCGAGTTGGTGTCAGTCGGAGATTCTACCATTAAGCCGTCGGCGCACGACAGGGATGTACGTGGATTTTTAGCGTATTTATTTTCAGAAAGACGCACAGTGACCGACAGTGACTCAATTCGGCTTGCGAAGAGTCTCGCTATATAGCTATAATAGTCACTGTTTACAAACCCATACCTCAGCCCTAGAGTGCTCAACTAGATTTTAAATTTAATTCAGGAGCTAATATAATGTCATCCACAGACAGACTGTTTCGCTGTATCACAGCTCATCAGTGCGGCTAGATATATAAATATCCGATTGCCTCTAGCTAGGATCGAAACCCGACTGAGATATATATATATATATATATATATATATATATATATATATATATATATATATATATATATATATATATATATATATATATATATATATATATATATATATATATATATATATATATATATATATATATATATATATATATATATATATATATATATATATATATATAATAGGTTAAAGAACAAATCGGCAACATTTATCAATCTAACATATTTCACTTCAATAAAACTTCGTCAGAGATTGAGGGAAGAACTAGCAGAGTTTTGGCATTCTCTATTTTGTTTGAGTCGGAATCCCTTTGGTCAGTCGAGTATCATATGCATTAAAAACTATATAATTTTATATAAGTTTGTAAAAATTCTATCTCTAAGCGAGCATCGAATGGTGAATTATATTGGTAATTAGGTTTTTGTGAATGTCTAGTAGAGGCAATTCTAATGTTTTACATGAGCAGGTATTCTACTAAACTGGGGCTGCTTTTATGTACATAATTGGTACGACTCATACAGCAATCGCTATCACTCGATTTAAAATATTTTGCCCTTCTTTGCCTTTAAAGGAGTGCCCTTTGCCGTGCTGATGTTGCTACATGCCTTACTTCTTGCCTATCTCACACTGCGAATCTTTTCTAAGTTCTATACTAAACATTAAATCTGTTACGAAAACAAGAAAACAAAATGAACACAAAACGATCAGCTTTAAAAAAGGACTCGCAACTGGAAAAACCGAATGAAAAAATAATGTTAACAACAAATACTTTTTCACACCCCACCCAGTTCTGCGGAATCAGAATCAATCTTGAGTTTAAGCAAGCGAATGAGCCAACTGGAGTAAAGTGCCATGCAGATTTAAATTTTTCCCACTTGTAACGAAAGAACCTATCGAATTTTTTTGCATACTAGCATGCTAGTTAACATTCGTGTCAGTCAGATGTTGGCTCTCACGCTGGCCAATAGAATCTTCCTGCCTATTCGTGGCAGCCAGCTATAGGCTCTCACTCTGACCAGTAGAAAATGGCCGCAAACTACATGAAAACTGCCGTAGAAGCATGAACAAATCGATTATTTCCACTATCGATGGAAGTTGGGAAATGCAAAATCGGTCTTGGCCTTCCCACTAACTTGGAGCATGTGCATGTAAATTTTGGTGCAAATCCATCGAAAATTGCGGCCGTGCATTCGTTATACACACACAAGCACAAGCACACATCCTACCTTTTATAGATAGAGATCCTTTGTGGAAGACAGATATAAGTGAGATTCTTTCAGAAAGGATTCAAAGCAGGATAGCTATGTAACATTTTAGACGTCTGTTTATAGTTGGTATATATATACATATATATATATATATATATATATATATATATATATATATATATATATGCACGCAGTCTCTCGCTCAACTGCGCCAAGCAGGGTTGCAGTCTGGAGAGTTAGGTAGCCAGATGTAAGCGGTGATGTGCTAGCAGAAATTGTCCGGCAGCTATGACTGTGTTCTCTTGCTTGTGTAGCATTGTCTTGTGCCAGGGCAGCACTACATTCTCAATGTACTTGATGTAGGCCTCCATGTTGAATCTGAGACGCTGTGAGATGAATGGAGACAAAACGTCTCCATCACTAATGTGGGTGCAGTTGAGCGAGAAACCATCAAAACTCCTCGTAACACCAAAGATGAACTGAATGGAAAGATTAGGGCAGCATTCACCAAATTAAACAAGGAGACCGTCCTTCAGAGTTGCAGGAGATTCTGAAGTCGTCTGTAGGCCGTGTTTGAAGCCAGTTGCGATTTTATTGAATGAATTTACCCTTTAGTATTTTAAGATAATTTTGTGTAATGTTGGTAAATATATCTGTTAAAATGAGTTGTCGTTGTTATTTTGTTTTCCGCGTAATTTAGACGCACCTTATATATATATATATATATATATATATATATATATATATATATATATATATATATGAGTATTTAGGCAGCAATCCTTCTTTCATGCACATTTATTGAATACAACAGACAGGGTGCTTTGATTTGTTGTTTTTTTTATACTTTTTCTCATGTGATCAAGTGTATTTTTTTTCTTTTCAGGTGATAAATTATATAAAAACTATCCTAATGTTCTTTTTTCCGAGTGTTTTCGGCTATACACTTTAACATTTAAAATATTTCATCCTTGAAAATGGCTAATTATATAGCCGAAAGCATTCGGAAAAATAACCTTCGGGCAGTTTTTATATAATTTATCATCTGAAAAGAAAAAAAATATTAGATCGCATGAGAAATTGTATAAAAAACTAAATCAAATCACCTTGTATGTCGTGTTCTATATATATATATATATATATATATATATATATATATATATATATATATATATATATATATATATATATATTAGGTTGGTGCAAAAATAATTTCGTTTTCTCACATAGTAACATATGTTAGAAAACGAAATTATTTTTGCACCAACCTAATATATATATATATATATATATATATATATATATATATATATATATATAGATAGATAGATAGATAGATAGATAGATGTAGATATATATAGATATGTGTGTGTGTGTGTGTGTGTGTGTGTTCCGTGGCAATGACATTAAACTTATGCGTTGTTCCGTTATTCAGATGTTTTAGAGTATCTGGTATTCAGGCTTAGATTATTTTGACTTATGTGCACGTTAGTAGTATCAATTATGTTCTAATTTATAGATCAGATGGATCAATGAAAAACTGGATCAGTGACCTACACAGCGCGCTGTATGAGATGGGTTGATTGTTATTCTTCAGTCAGCCATCTTGACGCCACTGTAAACACATCGTCAGTAAAAACTTCATCTTTTTGTAGTAAGGAGAGTAAACGCTATTGTTGTTCAGCGTGTATGATTAGAATTTTTCATTTTTATTTTTACTTTAATCATTATGTATTATTTCTATAGGCCAGCGCATTTTAGAAGTTTCCATGAAGAAATTCTGCTCTATAATAACGTTGAATGTAATAGAATTATAGTCAAAAGAAGATATATATGTTAAAAGTGTAGTGACTGGATAGGTGAGTAATTCGCTGACACACGTATTGTTAAAAATGCGGCCGAGGATGCTGTTAAAGGTCACATTTCTATTGAGCACTAGAGAATCTGGGAAATGATGCGACATCACCAACTTCTATATTTGAAAACAGAAACTAGCCATCATAGGGAGTACCTCTCCTTCGGGAGGTGGTTGGGTTTATTGCTCAGCGCATGTGTCGTTCCCTAAAGTTGAAGCGCCAAGGGGTCTTGTAAATTTTTGTGCGGTATTCATGTTAAACCCACTTTAAACCACTTA
>OZ010601.1:37142422-37179922 GCA_963932145.1 Acanthosepion lycidas | reverse complement strand
CGTTAAATGATTCCAAAGGTTACGACTTAGGTCGAAAAACGACTTAAGTCGAAATAACCACAGTATAAACCGTAAATAAGCACTCTCCATTGCCTATTACACTATTTATTATAAGTACGTACAGTATTCCGAATAAAATAATTCATTTGCACCTTATCTTACGCTTAGCATTACCACTTGCACCGAGTCTTTTCTACGGAGTCATGGGCAAAAAAGTATTATAAAACACAATTGAAATCTAATTGAACGAACGTCAATTGCAGAGCACAGATGTAAACAAGTCTGAATTTAAAATCAGTGTTGGAGTGGAAAACAACGCACGAGTTCCGCCTGTCGGCAGGAATTTGAAATAAGAATATCTGCTGCGCATACTTTAATATACTAATTTTTTGTTTTTGATGATTTGATGATTTTATAAATTTATTTAAATATGATTTTATATACGATTTACAGTTTTACTATTTATTTATACGCTCCGGCCGAAACGTTGTAATAAATATGGTTACAAAGATAAGGACAATAATCCGAATAATGTAAATAGTGTACATAATACCTCATCTCAAAAATATAGACAGCTGATTTTATATGTCTTTATTGCTATTTTAATGTTTTGACGTTTCTAATGTTTTTAAAGGCCGATGTAAACAAGAATAAAACGACCTAAACTAGTTTTATTTTTCCATATAATATTTCAGAAAACCGAATTATCTTCGAAGAGATAACACGAAACGATTTAAGCCGAAGTGTCTCTGTATATATCTGGTGGGTTGGGCATGCTCCCCGGCTAATTTCATGATGTCGCTTCATCGACGGTTTGTACGCCTTCGTTGTTTTGAAAGATACGCGGAAAAGGGAAGTTGATGCAGTTATCGTAGGTACAAGACTGATGAGAACTGATGAAGTTAAAGATAATTCTTTGCTGAAACCTCGTCTGATTAAATCCAACAGTGGCCGCCTGTAGTGTTGGGGATTATTTATTCTATTAATACTGATCCAACAAAAGGACGCCCTATTTATAGCGATGAACTACATCGATCAGAAAGACACTGATCGGGAGGTTTTGAAGAGCGTGGAATCATCTCTTAGATGATGTTGTTCCGAGGTTCACCTTAGTCCGTGGAGGTAGCAGCTGTAAAGATCCCAGCTATGGACAAATAGTTAAACCCCACAATGGGGTTAAAAAAAAAACAACTATGAAAGAATAAAAATGGATTTTTGTAGTAAAATACATAAAAAAAAGTAACCAGCAATACATACAAAAAATACCAGTCTATATTTCTGAGAAATTTTGGTCTGTATTCCTCATCTTTGTTACCATATTCATGACGTTCCTTCTGTTATCCACTGGATAAAAGCGTTTATTGAATCCAGTGACGACACCACAAAGAGTTGTGATTTCGATACCTGCCTACGGCTGAGATGAACAAAAACTTCGAGAGTTGAGTTAAAGGGAGATAACTGATACTAAGACATCCGAGAGAGGCATGGCACATGCTGTTGTTGATTCCGGGATGAAATCCGGTCTCAAATGAATGACAGACGCAGGAATGAAATATAGCAAATAAATGTATTGACGTAATAATACAATTGGTAATACGGTTAGTAGATCCAGAAATGCGGTTAGTAGCAATAATCTTACTTATAATAAAACGCAGATTGTTTGTGTGTGTGTGTGTGTGTGTGTGAGTATCAAAGTAGGACTTCCTTCTGAGTCTACGTGCTCGCAACTGTGACTCCTACAAAGCGGTTACCTCACACTCTTACTCTCTCACTGTATCACTGTATCACTCTGTATCACTCTCCGGGTATTCACCGGCAGCAGTACAAGTACACACTGGGCGAGTCCACTTGTATACAAAGGGGTGGACCCCTTAACACATGGAACTAGTACAATTTATTCCAGTAGACGAAATCAAGACTTCGGTTCGAAATTGCAATCACCTGAAGAAGGCCGGAGCGTACAACGGCCGAAGAGTCGTGAATATGGCAACGAAGATGAGGACAACAGTCCGAACATAGGAAATACTGTAAAACAAAATACGAGCAATTAATTTATGAAAAAAAATTATTACCAGCATTGCATGTTTGTAAAATAAATTATTAATGATGCTAAGAAAATTACATTTCGACATTAGATAATCAATAAGAAGTTGATATGCCGTAAAAAAAAAACAACAAACGAACGAATCAATTATTAACATAATGTTTGGATTAAATGAAGAAATTGATCTGCTGTAAAAAAAATAAGCTTAGCTGCCAATGTAAGTATCAAGATACAGAATAGAGGATTACTGGATGGGTTGTATGATATGAAAATAAGAGTAAAAACCATGAAAGAAGAACTGTAAAAATGTACGATATGTAACGATTGACCCTTGACTTGAAGATTGTAGCGTTCGAGAAGGAATATCACGGGAGTCTGTTCAACAATATAGCGTTACTTGGGAAAATTCCGTCTGAGTGGAAATTCTTTACCATTGGGATATTGAGTGAGTGAGATTTGTTCAACTCCGAGGTATCGAAAATCACAACTCTTTGTGGTGTCGTCACTGGATTCAATAAACGCTTTTATCCAGTGGATAACAGAAGGGGAGAGGGTAAAACGACCGGAACGTCATGAATATGGTAACAAAGATGAGGAATACAGCCCAAAATTTCTCAGAAATATAAACTGGTATTTTTTGTATGTATTGCTGGTTACTTTTTTTTTTAATGTATTTTACTATAAAGCATTGTAGGTTGTGGCTTTTAAAAGTCTATACTGCCAAATCTAAAGATTGGAGACTGACCGTGTATTTTCCATGGGAATAGGGTAAGAGTCACGACAACCATTTCCCGGATACGTCTCTGGAAATGTAAACGCAGAGTGGAAAATATCTCATCGCCAAGAACATCGCGTAAACGACTTTGGACACTGTCAAAACTGAAATTTGCAGATTAAACATCTACAGTAGATATATGAAAATAATACTCCATTTTCAGTCTAATCTGTTGCTTGCAAAAATGAAACACGTTAGAAGGAGTTAAGTAATTTCTGGAGCGGTACAATGATCGAATTTTGTAATAAAGAAGCTGGAGATGGAAACTATTTCATTGTAATCTGATGCAAATCAAATTTGCAACATTAACATAATAAAATAAAACATACCAAAAAATATAAAATTCTTGTTGGAAGGATGAGAATGACGTGCAATCATATTTAACGTCTAATCCGCCCAAAGCCGTCTGACAAGCTTTAGGAGAATGTCACCAGGGAAAATAGTTTCAGAACTTTAGTTGAGTGACGTCGGTATCGCATTCCCAGAAGCAACACACATGTTCAACCACTTCAACATTGAGTTCAGCAATTATATCCTCTAGCTGGTCCTTCAAACGGCAACGTCTCTATGGGGGAAGGGAACCATATTAAAGCTTCTTTACATAATATTTATCCACTGACCAATCAAAAACTGTTTAACGGAAAATTAAGATGTAGACTGTAATCAGTAGGAGTAACAATAAATCTGGGCAACAGTTTTTTTTTTAAAGTTGTCTATGTTTTTCCTAATTTTTTAGGACAATTTTGGACCCCTGAATCCGAAAATGACATCCGTTTCTTTCGATCAAGTCACGTTTTTGTGCTGAGTTTTTAAAAATCCAATCTTCTGACTAAATCGATTAAATATTTTTGACATTATCGATTGAATTTTAATATTTTTCATACGAAATAAGTTTTTAAGAGAAAAAAATATTTCTGACATAATTTATTAATTAAATGTTACAAACATCGATTACAATAAATTGAATAGTATCTCTGTCTATAAACTGCAGGATGCGTGTGTGTGTGTGTGTAATGAATGCACGGCCGCAATTTTCGACGGATTTGTACCAAAATGTACAGGCACATGCTCCAAGTTAGTGGAAAGGCCAAGACCGACTTTGCATTTCCTAACTCCCATCGATAGTGGAAATAATCGATTTTTTCATGCTTCTGCTGCAATTTTCATGCTTCTGTTGCAAGTTTGCGGCCATTTTGTACTAGCCAAAGTGAGAGCCTATACGTCACGAATAGGCAGGAAGATTCTATTGGCCAGCTTGAGAGCCAACAGCTGACTGACACGAATATTAACTAGCATGCTAGCATGCAAAAAAAATCGATAGCTGCACAAGTCAAAGTGGGAAAAATTTAAATCTGCATGGTACTTTACTCCAATTGGCTCATTCGCTTGCTTAAACTCAACGTTGATTCTGATTCCGCTGAACTGGGTTGGGTGTGAAAAAGTATTTGTTATTAACATTCTTTTTTCATTCGGTTTTTCCAGTTACGAGTCCTTTTTTAAAGCTGATTCATAACAGATTTAATGTTTAGTATGGAGCTTAGAAAAAATTCGCAGTGTGAGATAGGCAAGAAGTAAGGCATGTAGCAACATCAGCACGGCAAAGGGCACTCGTTTAAAAGCAAAGAAGGGAAAAATATTTTAAGTCAAGTGATAGCGATTGCTGTATGAGTCGTACGATTTTTTAATCAAGCACGGGCAACGCCGGGCCATGCTGCTAGTTCATTGATAAATCTAAATATATGTAAATTGCATGTAACGTCATTGTTGTTCAAAATTCGGTGCTTGTAATCCCGTTTATTCGAACCATTAAAATCAACAATGGCAGAGGTGTCTTTCTTCAGAGTCTAGCAATAATCAGCCATCATGACTGCATCTCAACGTCTCCAATACCTGTTCTCCATCTCTTTCATGTACTGACCCCAATTTCTCAGGAAACCTATCTATATGTGAGAATAAGTAATGCTTTTCGATGCGCATTTTGTATTCGAGGTTTCTTAAAGCAATCAGCATATTGATGACAAGTTCTGCGACGTTCTTGGCCTTGCTGTTACCAAGAAAGTTCTTCCCCACCAGAATAAAAGCTTTCCATGCTTCCAGTTGCGCTTCCTACATTGAGTTTTCAAACGCTGAATCCCTGATGAGCTGGCGCATTTGAGGACCATCAAAAATAGCAGCCTTCAACTTCTCCATCATCACTCCCGGAAAAGCCTGGCACAAGTAGGTGAAGCAGACACTATCCTTGTTTGGTGATTTGTTGAATTGCTTGATCAAGCCGAGTTTGATGTGCAGAGGTGGGGAAAGTATCATGTCTCTGTCCACCAGAGGCTTATTGATGACATTCGTTGTTCTGCAAGGCATTGATTTATCCCGAACCGGTCAGTCCTTTTTTGTATAATACTAAGCAGTGTCCCAACTATCCCACGTGCATAGAAAGCATGGATTCATGGTGAAATCAAATTGTTGTCCCAACAAAAAATTCACCATGTGCAGGTCAACGCCAATAAACCAATAATACTTACGATAAAGAATTTTCTCCAACTTCACTGTTTCATATTTCTTTCTTTTAGAAAATCCTAAGAGTGCAGTATACTGCGATTAAACCTATAACTGATACAGAAACGATGATGTTTCCAAGGATATTTATATATGCAAAAAACATGGACGATATTTAAATTTATAAATTCTCAGTTCCATGGTTGTAGAAGTTTCGCTAGACGCAGACCCTATTAACGTAGAATTTATATAAAAGGATTTATAAATTATACAGGATTTTTTTTAATTATTATTATTATTATTATTATTATTATTATTATTATTATTATTATTTCCTTTGATTCTCTTTTATACACATTTCCTTCCGGGCTCCAGCCACATAGGTAATGTCAGAAGCGACTTAATGACATTTCCATTGATCATTTTTGTTAAAAACAATAATACACATTTTACATGGATAAAGCTCTTCTTAATGAGTGAACTGTAATCGTGAGTACATTCATTTGTATTTATTTAAGGAAGGGCTATCGAGAATCCCTTCAATGAGTCTATCGGAACCTTTGCCAAACAAACCGAGGGCTCCAATTACAAATGGAATTATTGATGTCCTCATCTGCCATATTTTTGAGATTTCCGCTTCAAGAACCTTGTAATTTTTTTTTTGTTTTTTTTTTTTTTGAAGATCTTCAGAGATAAAGATTTCCATGTCAATATGAAAGCACATTCGGTTCTTGTCTTCTTTGATCAAGATGTCTGAGTGATTAGCTGTGATTGTTCTGTCGGTGTGTATTGCGAAGTCCCATAAAATTGTCACAAGTCATGTCGCTAATCGGGTCTGATTGGTGTTCATACCATATACTTGCAGTTTCCTTCTCGTAAAATTTGCATATTTTCCAGTCCAGATATTGGCCCACTCTAAAATGCCAAGTTTCCTTTTCTGTTTTAGGTTCTTTGCTGCTGAAGTAGATTTATTATGGGTTGTTTGCACTTCTTCATCCACTTAAAATTTCTGTGTGAATCAGTTTTCTTCCTTTGCTACTGAATAAAGTTTCGTATTTCTTTCATGTTCTTTGACACATGTCACCGTCCTGTCTTCTGTAGCTTCCAGATATCTTTGAAGACCGATTGTTGTGGTTTTATAAGACAGTTCTACTTGCACTAATCCTGTACCTCTTCGGATCTGGACACATACAGACGATCAACATCAGGATAATGCATGCGGTGACATGTGAAAAGCTTTCTAGTTTTGACATCCATTCGTATAATGTCAGCTATGGTTCAATTAAGAATGTTGAAACTTCATTGTACCACTGGGGCAGCCAAAGAGTTTATGGCTGATTTTTTTTTTTTTTAATTCAACGCGGTATTTACCACCAGATTCACATTCCTGCAGTATTCATTATTATTATTATTATTATTATTATTATTATTATTATTATTATTATTATTATTATTACTTATTATTATTTATTATTATTATTTATTATTATTATTATTTATTTATTATTTTTTATTATTATTATTTATTATTATTATTATTTATTATTATTATTATTAATTATTATTATTTATTATTATTAATTATTATTATTTATTATTATTATTATTATTTATTATTTTTTATTATTATTATTTATTATTTTTTATTATTATTAATTATTATTATTTATTATTATTATTTATTATTTTTTATTATTATTATTTATTATTTTTTATTATTATTAATTATTATTATTTATTATTATTATTATTATTATTTATTATTATTAATTATTATTATTTGTTATTATTAATTATTATTATTTATTATTATTATTATTATTTATTTTTTATTATTATTAATTATTATTATTTATTATTATTAATTATTATTATTTATTATTATTATTATTATTTATTATTTTTTATTATTATTATTATTTTTTTTATTATTATTTTTATTATTATTATTATTATTTATTATTTATTATTATTATTATTATTATAATTTATTATTAATTATTATTATTATTATTATTATTATTATCATAGACTTATTTAAATGAATTTAATTTTCTTTGTTATCGTCGCAACGTCTGAGCCATTTCAAATAGATATTTTCTCATTTGCATTGTCATTGTCTGAAAACTTCAAAGCCAGTCCACTATTCAGTCACCAGTGTAAACTATTTTCATCCCTCTGGACATGTTTGGAATTCAATTCAAATAATCTGGATCGTTGGAATAGAAGGTGTGCACAGCACCAGTGTTTTACATAATGAGTGTCTGATATTTTTGAATACATCTGAAAGCTTGAATTTTTATAAGAATTTATTTTATAACTTATTTGAAAGTTTTGAATTAAATTATACGAAATAGGGTTATTTAATAGAACACTTAAACGATATCTATGCTTTATATTCTAGAAAATTTTGTTCGCCAGTAACTTGGAAGGAACTGATCTTCAAATTCTTACGCCAAAGACTAACTACTCAAACCGTTTGTATTCACAATTTCCAAAAAGTTGTAAAAGATAAGAAGTGTTGAAATATGACAGTCTGAAACGAACTTTGTCTAATATTCAAATGGATTGGTTGATGAAACCTTCACGTGTCCAAAAACTGATGCATAAATTCGTGCTCAAAATCTTGGCTGCTTCTCACGAATCGCTGAAATCTTTCAGCATAAATGGTACGATAAGGCAACAATCAAAACGTTTCCGTCCAACAAGGGATCAATTATATTAATAAGGAAATTTGTTAATCGATATATATTTCTAAAAGTACCTCTTCATAAAAGAAGTCATGAAAATGACCATAATTCCTACTACTTCACCTCAACATTTGAGCATTTTTCGATAACATATCCATTAGAGTAATTCTGGAGAAACGCAATTTTAACAACTCCTGAAATATTTTCAAGTTTTCCCAGAAGATAATTTCAAGAAATTCAATAATCGATATTTGCTGAAAAAATAACTTTCTTTAATTTCCCAGAAGATATTTTAAGGAAACTGATAACACACAGACAGTTAAATAAAATGCATATTACTGACCAACCGAAACACGGAGAAAGATTTGGTCAACCTTAAAAATATAATCTTCCAAAAATATTGATTCAACCAAGAAAAGAAGAGCTGAGACACTTTTCAATTGTTTTGTCTTTAACGCTTTCCTTTTTTTCTCTATTTCATATTTGTGTGAGCATAGAAAATAAAGTTTTAACTGAGAAAGAAAGAAATAAAGATCATATTTTCAAAGTGTACATTAACTTCATTTCTTTCTTGCATTATTTATTTTTAGTAATTGTTTATTATAGTCAACTCACACATAGAAGAAATACAACTAAAATTCACGGATATATCTTGAGGTGGTGTAATGGTCAGCAACGCCTGAGTAGTGAGTTCGATCCTCACTGGGTACCACTTACTTTCGGCCTTTTGTCACATCCAAGCTACGCTTGGAAAATCACTATCACGTTGAAGCACCGATTCCTGTACAAAGTTAAGCAAATTCTCGATGCATGATCGCTTGGGAATATCAGGTGCTGCGACCATGGATGTGCGGATGATAAAAAATGGATCTGTGGCCAGGAATTGTTAATCTGAGAGTCGAGTTTTAATTCCAGTTCGGTTTGTCGTGTTCACTTCCGCGCAAATAGCCTTGGAAAGGTATTAATTCACCATTTCTTACGCAGCTATAATTTAAATCATCACTCCTTCTTAAAATAAATTTTACATTCTATTTTTTATATTTGAAATATATTATCTGCATTTTAAATAATCGGTAGAAAACGAATGAGTAACTATATAAGATTTAAGTCTTCATTTGGAAGCAATATTCACATTTCTTTCCGAAATATTGTTTTCTTGATATTTTTCTCAATGTGTTCTGATTAGGCTTTAGCACTCGTGTGGTGTTCTTGATATTCCACACGAAGAAAGTCGATTCATTATGATGTTCTTCTGCAATAAATTGTTAAGTTATATAAGCGTTGTGGCAGGAACGAAATATAGCAAAGAGTTGTGATTTCGATACCTGGCTACAGCTGAGATGAACAAAAACTTCGAGTGTTGAGTTAAAGGGAGATAACTGATACTAAGACATCCGGGAGAGACATGGCACATGCTGTTGTGGATTCGGGGATGAAATCCGGTCTCAAAAGAATGACAGACGCAGGAATGAAATATAGCAAATAAATGTATTGACGTAATAATACAATTGGCAATACGGTTAGTAGATCCAGAAATGCGGTTAGTAGCAATGATATTATATATACAGTCAGTATCAAAGTAGGACTTCCTTCTGAGTCTACGTGCTCGCAACTGTGACTCCTACAAAGCGGTTACCTCACACTCTCACTCATCACTGTATCACTCTCTATCACTCTCCGGGTATTTACGTGGTTACCTAACACTCTCACTCTCATTCATACTCTCACTCTCACTCTCACTCTCACTCTTACTGACTTCCGGGTATTCACCGGCAGCAGTACAAGTACACACTAGGCAAGTCCACTTGTATGAAAAAGGGGTGGACCCCTTAATAATAACTATGAATTATATTTAATTTGAACGTAACTCGCTTTTAGAAAATTATCTGCTCGTTACATTTCCGATAAATGTTTTCCGAATAAAAGAATTATTGACAAAATAACCGAATAACTTGAGGATTTTCAACACTAACATCAGCTAAAAAGGATATCACATGTAATTCGAAGAAAAAATAGTGGTAGTCCCCTTTTGTGTAATACAGAGCCCCATGTATTAATACCGTGGTTTCCGTAGCAAATAGGGTTTTACGGATTGAAGTTGCAACCAACATGCGTAACGTGTTTTGGAGCAAATTCCTAAACGGGTTTCTATCCCAGTCTGTTCTGTTTTTAAACTTTAAGTATATTTGCGCCATAGTGAACACAACTGCCCCTGCTGGGATTTGAACATGGTACGCCAATCTTACTTTCTGTGTTGATAAAGGCTATGCTACTCGTGCATCTTACAGAGCTGCAACGTCAGCTTATATTTTGCAAAATCCCAAAGTAATCTTGGTGTTCGTCTATCACTTGATTCGTTTAGCAGGCAGAAATACGTGATAAATATTAGGTTGGTGCAAAAATAATGACGTGATAATGTTGTTTTTGACGTATTTTTTAACGTCAAAAAACGACATTATTACGTCATTATTTTTGCACCAACCTAATAATTTCACAGGAGCAAATTCGGACTTTTCATATAAAGTGAGTCTGTCAACTTGCATTCAGGTTCACTCCGCTGAACTTCTATCATATAGTGCCAATGAAAAAAAGAAAGGGATTACTTCTACTATTCTGGTTGCTTGATGAAATACTAAGAAACTTTATCTCAAAGGTGCAAGAAAATTGAAATGCAAGCTTTTTTATCAGTTAACCGTTTTTATTCAAGTTTCTATTTAGAGCCTGCAGAGAAAAAATGTAAGAAAGTTAAATTGATTTTATTGATTTCCCACGTTTAACATCTATTTCCCTTTAATTCAAGCTTTTAATCTACCCACACAAAAATTTGTCACGATTACAAAAAAAAAAAATGTGTTGCAGAAAGTCGAGTGAGGAATTTCTTCCGCGGAAAAGGAAACGTTCTTCATGGTGCCATCATCACATGAGGAAGTTCTTTTCAACCAGAGTGAAATGCCTCACTAAAACGCTTTATTTCTGACTCTAGACAACTGAGCAATAAAAGTGCCTAAGTAGGCCACTTCCCTAATATTTATGAAGTGTTTTTACAGTAACATTATTTATGCTTGTTTTTTTTTTGTTTTTGTTTTGTTTTGTTTTTTGTTTTTGTTTTGTTTGTTTGTTTTTTTACATCGCTATCATTTATAGAAAGATGTTATTTATTAACTTATACTTTTCGTATGAGATGTCTCCAGTATAAAAATGCTTTTCCTTTGGTTAGTCGATAAGTGGTCAACAAGAAAAAAGTAATTTGATTTAGTGATTCTATTTTCTTTTATATATAACTATTATCAATGCTGAGTCAGAAGTAGCAAGCCATTTCTGTTTTTAAGTTGTCAGTTCATTGTTTCCTGGCATTTGTATTCCAGTGAACAAGAATGTTGGAAATTAATGAAAGACGTGTTTATCTAACAATTGATTCGAGGGAAAGTATTAAGAAATATGTATAAAGCTCTTTTAGATTCAATGTTTAAAGTGCCCCCACTCCGCGATGTCATTGCATGATAGCAAACGAACAGACATAAAGTAGCCCCACACAGCGGCAATTTTGGTAATCAATTTCCTCAAAATTTGCTGTGATTGGTGCTTTCAATTTCTGTATGGGACAATGCTTCAGACAATAAACAAAGAAAGAAATCTGAAAGCAAGAGATTTGAGAGGCGCGCCAGTCACTCAATCGAATCACGGTGTAGGCTCTACTTCACACCAGTGACGAACACGAAAATTAATAATTTGCAATCATGGTACAAATTGTTATTCACTCTATATACAAGGCGCAAGGGTTAAGTGAAATCACATTTTGACAGAAATATTTACCAAAATTACACAAAAGTATCTTAAAATACTGAAGGGTAAATCTATTCAATAAAATCACTAGTGGTTTCAACCACGTCCTCCAGTCGGAACTTCCGGCATCTCTTCTGAACTTTCTCTTTGTTTAAGTTGGTGAATGCTGCAATAAACCTTGCCTTCAGTTCATCTTTGGCGTTACAAGGAGTTGTGTTGGTCTCTCCATCAACTGCGCCCAAACTGGTGATGATGAAGTCATACCTCTATTCCTCTTCCTACAGGGTCCCAGATTCAACGCAAAGGCCTACATAAAGTCCCTTGAGGAGGTAGTGTTTCCCTGTGCCAAGAGTAGCTATTGGATTACCTATGTCTGGCAACAGGACTCTGCACAATGCTACACAGGCAAAAGAAACCAGTTATAGCTGTCGGACAATTTCTGCGACTACATCACCCCTTGCAATAGGAAGACTGCTGGAAGACCCTATGTCTGGCAACAGGACTTTGCATCATGCTACACAAGCAGGAGAACCCAGTTATGAATCTCAGACAGTTTCCACTACCTCATTTTCTCTTATATCTGAGCTGCCGGGTCGGGTGTCTGTCGAACTCTCTGCTTGCAGAGAGGAACCCGGACGAAGCTCCGCAGAAGGGTAGGGTTTCGTTAGGGGAGGTTGACGAAACTGGCCCGCCTCGGCGGGTTTGGATGGTTATTTATTTTTGGCTGGGCCTATGGGCTCGGAGATACCCACATTAAAAAAAAGCCTTGTGCCACATTCGATCCCCGTGGTTGGATTGATAAATACCATCTCTAAAAAGAATACCCGCTCGGCCCGGTGGCTAGGATCAAAGTGTAATATCTGCGCTTTGTGAGCTGCAGGGTCGGGTGTCTGTCGAACTCTCTGCTTGCAGAGAGGAACCCGGACGAAGCTCCGCCGAAGGGTAGGTTTTCGTTGGGGGAGGTTGACGGACTGGCTCGCCTCGGCGGGTTTGGATGGTTATTTATTTTTGGCTGGGCCTACGGGCTCGGAGATACCCACATTAAAGAGGCCTTGTGCCACATTCGATCCCCGTGGGTGGATTGATAAATACCATCTCTAAAAAGAATGCCCGCTCGGCCAGGTGGCTAGGATCAAAGTGTAGTATCTGCGCTTTGTGAGCTGCCGGGTTGGGTGTCTGTCGAACTCTCTGCTTGCAGAGAGGAACCCGGACGAAGCTCCGCCGAAGGGTAGGGTTTCGTTGGGGGAGGTTGAAGGAACTGGCCCGCCTCGGCGGGTTTGGATGGTTATTTATTTTTGGCTGGACCTACGGGCACAGAGATACCCACATTAAAAAGGCCTTGTGCCACATTCGATCCCCGTGGGTGGATTGATAAATACCATCTCTAAAAAGAATACCCGCTCGGCCCGGTGGCTAGGATCAAAGTGTAGTATCTGCGCTTTGTGAGCTGCCGGGTTGGGTGTCTGTCGAACTCTCTGCTTGCAGAGAGGAACCCGGACAAAGCTCCGCCGAAGGGTAGGGTTTCGTTGGGGGAGGTTGACGGAACTGGCCCGCCTCGGCGGGTTTGGATGGTTATTTATTTTTGGCTGGACCTACGGGCACAGAGATACCCACATTAAAAAGGCCTTGTGCCACATTCGATCCCCGTGGGTGGATTGATAAATACCATAAATACCATCTTCTCTTATATCGGGTCACCTAATTTCATAAAATGTAATCTCCTTCATTATTATGTGTGGGGCGTGGTTGAACGAGAGATCAACAAATTTCTTAATCACAGCAAAGATAAAATGAATGCACGTGTCATTGCCTGACCGAGAGATTGAACAATTTTTGCGTGGAAGCAGTGCTAAAAAATAAAAACAAAATATCTAGACAAAATATCTCAAAACATGGTCTGTGGAACGATAACAGTCTACCCGTAGATTAAATAAATAATTCCCTGTAGGTTACATAGATTAATATGCAAGTGACGAAGACCAGAGCATATCTAGGCCGAAACGTTGAGATAACAATAACTATGATGTGTTAAATAGTCCGAATCTAAATATTACAAATAATGAAAACACCTTATCACAGAAATTCAGATATGTTTTACTTATTGATTTATTATGAAATTCTAAAAAAATTATTCCTATTTTGTAATTATTTTATGCTATTTTCATATGAAAATGTGTCTAGTAAAGTTTCGAGTCATCCCTGTGAATTATAATACATGCAATGTGATTGGTTCTGATCTGGCACCTCCTTTACAGTCGCTCTCTCACAGACGTGCCGTTACTTCTCTCCGTCTTTTCTACAAATACTTTCGCGGTAAAAAACTCCGACGAGCTACTTTCGCTGGTCCCCAAGTTGCGTGAATTTAAACGTGCCACTAGGTTGGCATCTCACTCCCACCACTGTCGGAACTGTTAAATTTAGCCGTCTCTTCTACTCCAATAGTTTCATGCCTAGCACTTCCCGTCTGTGGCACTCCCTTCCTCTTACTTGCTTCCCTGATAGCTATAATGTCCAAACATTCAAATCCAATGTCAATCGACATCTTCAGATGCCGTGATCTAATTCTCCATCATTCTGTTCATCTTTTCCTCTCAAAGGCCTGTTTCCTCTTGCTCCCACTCTCTGTAACCCCTTGCGCGCTAGTGGCACTCCCGACTTGCTTGGGGTTAAATGCTTATAAAGAAAATGGGACCAATGTTTTCTAATTATCATTCTAACGCAATTGGCTTTATAAGTTTATGGGGTCTAATTTTTGTTTCTATCCCTGATAATGTTACGCTATATCGGACCTTTTTCTTTTCGTGGAAGGACAATGACGCATTAACTTTTAGTCTCTCAGCTAACTCAAATATTCATATAGATACGAACTCACTTGAACGCATGCATATACATGCACTATGTATAAGTTGATCTGCATCGCGATATAAAATCCTATCATTTACCTAGCAAGAAACGTAGGACAGTTTCGCTGATATCCCTGTTGATATCGTATTATCATGGAATCTAAATGTTCTTCGGATTTACAATTATGATTTGCCCAAAGCGACCGTCGTTATGAAATATCAATATTCATAAAATAGGATTGATTCTCAGCCACAATATCTCTTCTTTTATCCAAACCCTGCTCAAAAATACGCGAACACAAGCATACACACGCACATATATATATATATTCCAGAGTAAACAAACAGTTAAGATCAAAACAAACAGTTATTTCTTAAGTTGAAAGACAGGGATATTCAGTGCTGTTGAACATTTTTAAAAATATATGACCAGAATACTACCACGGTTTCAACCACTAAGGTGTCTTCAGGGGTTTGTTGGCTGAACAAACCACCTGAAGAGCCCTTAGTGGTCGAAACCGCTGTAGTGTCCTGGTGAGCATTCATATTTTTTTGAAAATATATATAAAGAGAGAGAGAGAGAGAGAGAGAGAGAGAGAAAGAAAGAACTATACATAATATCTAACATTAATTGAACAACTCCAAGTTTCATGTCGAAGCTATTTCCAAGTTCTGGAAATATTATATATATATATTCGGGTTTTGAATTCAGAGTTTTCCTCCTAGACCAGTTGCCATCCATCTGTCCTGCTATTTACCGATAGGAATTCGAATTCGGTTCTCCGATTCCTCAGTACAAGCCGCTATCCATTACTCCACCGTGCCTCCTATATATATATATATATATATATATATATATATATATATATATATATATATATATATATATATAGAGTAAAGGTAACAAATCCGTTGAGATATAATCCAAGTGAATCCTTGTAATACAAAATATTAAAAGAGATCCAGAAAAAGAGCTCAATTATTATTACAGAAAAAAATTAATACACAATAAAATCCAAAATCCCATCATATGGTGAATAAGCTCATTTCTACAGACGGAAATATAATTTGTCTGTCTTATCATATATATATATATATATATATATATATATATATATATATATATATATATATATATATATATATATGTGTGTGTGTGTGTGTGTGTCAGTGGGTGTGTGTATTATTATATATATGTATGTATTTGGGTGTGGGAAGATGAAATAGAAAATAGAAAAAGTTTTCGTGTGAAGCTTTTCTTCTTTTAGTACACCCACCTAAAGCAAAAACGCTTGCACTTCCTCTGAATGGACGACGTACGAGTACCCAGTGACATATTGCACGGAGAACTGGTAGTTAGGCAGTCACTGACTACGTTTTGAACATGTGTGTAAAACAGACTGTGGACACAAAACTTCAGCCTGGGAAGCTGTATCCCCTTAGCAATAAGTCCGGAAGCATGTAGCGCAGAAAGGTTGTTTTTATTTGTTTTAGATTTGTGCAACAATTGAGGTGAAAACACAAAGAAAAACCCAAAGTCTCACAGAGAGACATGCTTCAATATTTGTCTGCGCAAGGTGTGGGAGAAACAAACGTTCTTGAACAGGTTCAGCAATCCCCCACACCAAATACTAAGCGTCTTTCTCAGATCAAATACGTCGTCTTCTGACACTGACGGATGCGTAACGATTAAGTTTTAGAATCCCTAATACCTATTATATATTAAAAAGTAAAGAGAAAAACATTATAGTCTTTGATTTGTCGTCTATATCTATTTAAACTCAGGATTAATTCTAGAATTATAATTTTATAATTTTTAATCCACTTGGTATGATCTGTCAAAAATAATTAATTGTTACTGTAGTAAGACTTGCAAAATGAAGTTCTGGGTATGACGATAAACTTCATCAAGACCTCTGATCAGAAGAATGGAGATTTTGAAAAGCGTGTAACCAAATTTTAATTGATTTTTTTTTGGGGGGGGGGAGCAAGTTCACCATGACTCGTGGTGGTAGCAACTCTTATGTTCCCAGGCATGGGCAAATAATGAAACCCAAAACGAAAACAAAAATGAAAGTATAAAATATATTTTATAGTAAAAATACCTGCAATATAGTTTTATATAAAGAAATTACTAACAATACATATATATAGTAAAATTACCAACAATATATATATTTATATTGAAATTAGCAGCAATATATTTTAAAGCAAAATGACCGCCAATACTTTTTATAGTAGAATTACTAAAACTACATTATATAGCAAAATGGCCAACAATCCATTCTATCTGTAGTTGAAGGTTTCCAGTTGCATTCAAAATATATTTTGTTGAAGCCATAGAATTAATAAAATATTTAGATTTCAGCATTAAATAACCCATAGAACTTGATGTGCCGCTAAACAAAGTCAACTTATCGAATATTTTATGTTCTTCACGTGAGATATTTGAACAAATTTAATAATTATTTTCTTCCGACTTCATGTCTAACCGATCGCTATCGATATTCTTTAATCTAATTTCCAAATTCATTGTATTAAAAAAAAAGAAATTTCAAGCCCCGGCTTCTACTTTAATCTAGTCGATATTGTCCAAATTTAGCGTGTAACACTGTGAGTCATGCGAGTGTGGGTTACGTGATTGTTATTGGCGCGAAAAAGGAAATCAGACAGTCAAGTGCAAATTCTGTACAACTTTGTTGAGTTCCCTTCACACTAAGGCCTGAATGACATAAATCCAACATTTTTTTTCCCTAGGATACAGGTTATAAACTGAATTTTCCAGCCTTGGTTGGCAGCCGGATACTGAGAAAGATTACTTTGAACTGAAAACTGCAAAACTGCAAAGGACATCTATAATTTTGTTTGTTGGGAAACAGGAAGTCTGCTATTGAGGTTGAAAATATGATGCTGCCAAAAAACAACAGAATTTAGACGAAAAAAACTATAACTTATGAAATTAATGTGTAAAATAAAAAAAATAACTCTATAATGTCAGACACACACACACACACATATATATATGTATGTACACTACAGTTCAAAAATTTGAGATAACCCTTGGTAATTTTTTTAAATTGAGCCCAAAATTAATTGATTTTTACTTTAAATAAGAGAAAATTATTTAAAACAAAGTGAGACATGATTTTTATTAGAAATTTTATTATGACAAAAAGAAAAAAGAGATTTTATGATTAAATTTTGCCCTCTCAAAATATCCCCCTTTAGCCTTGACTACTGCAGACCAATTTTTGGACGTCCGTTGTAAAAGCTTCTCAAATTATAACTTTGATAACTGATTTAATTCTTGTTTCAGTGACTCTAAGAGCTCCTTTTCATTTTTTTCACTCATTTGTCAAGTTCCTACAATTATAGGCACAAATATTCTTAAATGTCTATAATTGGTAACAAATATTCTTAAATGTCTATAATTGGTATTCTTAAATGTGTATAATTGGTAACAGAAGCCATTAACCATAACGGCTTCCCATACTTAATACTTCTCGAATTCACTCTTGCGGGGTCATGTGTGACGTCATGAGCTGCGGTGCGATTTTCGCTTCCAACGTCTTATATGCACGTGTTTATCGTTGCTTGGAAATCATTCATGTAAACAGAAACAGACTATCTTCACATTCTTGTCCGTGTATTGCTTAATATATTGAACTGTAATTGTAATCTTTGATAATGGCTTATGTAAACCGAAAGCTTTGATTGGATTAAAAAATATATATATCAATATTGTGATTTTCTTTCTTCGTTTAATGATAATCTTATTAAGCTTATCAGGCGTTATGAAAAGAATTTACATAAAATAAATAGACATCACCTGTCTATATTATTTAATGTAACTTGTATACATATATATATATATATATATATATATATATATATATATATATATATTTCACCCCAAGCAAGGTAGCATACATCACATTTAATTTTGGCTTTCTTTTGACTGATATTGTCCTTACAGGTTCCGTTTTTAATCAACGTTCCAAAATTCCCGTTTGTAAAGAATCCGGGTGCTGAAAATGGGGAATGTGAAACAGTCATTTACTAGGAACTGGAAGAGAAACCAGTTGCATACCTGCAGGTCAACCGATACTATTATTGTAATACTATGTCAGTACCATATGTGCGAATTAACACGGAAAGGCTTCCTCTTTCGAGAATGCATAAAGCGTTATATGCATAATGGTAAAGATGAGGTCAATATGCCTGTCAATTTTTTCTTCAAATTTGAAAAAAAAATTTAGATATAATGTCAATCGTTGTCGTTTGTATTTTTTATTGTTCATCCTCCTTAATTATTTTTTTTTTCTTTTATTCTTTCAGCCTCGTTAACCTCTTGCGACTTGGCGTCTTTATTGCCTTGGTAGGGGTAAAATTATTTTTTTTTTTTAAATGCGTCGTGTTTTGTATTTGTGTCACATTTGATCTTCGAATAGTGTTGTGGATTCCGGAATTAAATCCGGTCTCAAATGAAGGACAAACGCAGGGATGAAAAATAGCAAATAAATGTATTGACGTAATAATACAATTGGTAATACTGTTAGTAGATCCAGAAATGCGGTTAGTAGCAATAATCTTACTTATAATAAAACGCAGATTGTGTGTGTGTGTGTGTGTGTGTGTGTGTGTGTGTGTGTGTGTACGTTTATATATTGGATCGGATTTCCTACATTTTTCAACCGATTTCAACAAAACTTCACAGGACTACGTAAAATTACCTTGCGGTGGTTCTGACAAAAATTGGAAAAACACAATTGTTTTTGCACGAAATCAATTTGAAAACACGATTAAGAGGTATTAATGAAAGGGGGACAACTCATATCGAGTTATACTTATTAATATTATTATAAAAACCAGGTTAGTTGTGTGTGTGTATGTGTGTGTGTGTGTGTGTTCATTTATGTATGGGATCGGATTTCCTACATTTTTCAACCGATTTCAACGAAACTTCACTTTTTTTTGGCAGGTAGTGTTTCTTATTGTCTTGCAGACTTTTTCCCTTTATTTTTACATTCAGAATGCTTTAAAAAATCCATTTACAAGACAATTGTTTATAATAAAATTCTATTCAATCGATTGAAAACAATGTTTTTGTTTGAGTTTGTTTGACCACTTCGTAAAAAAAAAAAAAAAAAAACTAATTAAGACATGCGTGTCCGTCAACCTTAAACAATAATCTTTGTCAATTTTATTTTTCAGTCTTTATGATGGTCGATACTTGATCTATCACTTACTGTTACATCCCAGGGCGACGCCGGGCTTTACTGCTAGTAATATATATACAGTCTGGGAAATTCAGTATCGAAGTAGGACTTCCTTGTGGGTCTACGTGCTCGCAACTGTGATTCCTACAAAGCGGTTACCTCACACACTTACTGTATCACTGTATCAGTGTATCTCTGACTTCCGGGTATTCACTGGCAGCAGTACAAGTACACACTAGGCGAGTCCACTTGTATACAAAGGGGTGGACCTCTTAACAATTAGTAAATAAAAATAACATGTATGAAGTAAGAAAGTACAATGTTATTGAAATTACTTTTCAACGATAGTAATTTGGTAATTAATACATTGAAAACTTGTGTTTCCTGTAAAAATTTCTATTTGATTATATTTTAATTTATCCGTTCAAAGTGTAAGCTCAGAAATAAGTTATAATTATTACTGAGCTGCTTTGTAAATAAGAACGATATAGATTGACACATTAAAATTTAAAGCATAGACAGTATCCAGAAACTATACAGATCCCCGTACTAAATAGGATAACATCAAGAATATAAAAGAAATACATAGGGCAATTGTTATTCTTGGAAATCAGTGTCTAGAATGTGGCTGTAATTTAATATTGTTTATATGTATCGTAAATGTCCTTGCATGTATGTGATGTCTGATCAAAAATATCGGTACTGTTATTATGGAAACTGAGCTAACGTACGCAGAGTGAAACCGCTTGGAACAAATTGACATTGAACACTGTTGCGTATAGACATTAACTTATAACGTTCTCGCTCGTTTCGGTTCGGTTGTTTATAGTAACGATTGGAAGGAAAGTGTGTAGAGTGTGGTCGTATCACTACACTACAGGCCTTCCATCAGTGACTATAGCTTCGCAACAGTTCTTTTTTTTTTTTTGCTAGATCCTTTAACTATCATATTATTCTGATCTCGACACTTTCCGACTTTTTCTTCTTCAAAAATCAAATCCCACAAGAAATGATTTAAAGAGATGGAGGAAATCCAATAGAATTAGTCCAGGCAGCTGTTCGCTATCCAAAAAAATGAATTCCAGGAATGCTTCCATTAATGTAAACTACGGTGGATAATGTCCGTGGCTTCCAAAAGCGACTAACTTCGAAGGAGATTAAATGTTGAATTGATATGTGTTGCGGTTTCTTGCTTTTCATTTTTGCTTCGACATATGTATTTTTAGTGGATACCGGTGTTTGACGCCTAGTTATTCTATTTAAACTGTGCGTATTAAGTTTATTAGCCTGCACTCTCAAGAATACTTATCGACGAAAGTCTGTAGGTATCCACTTAAAATAGCGTATAAAGGGTCAAGTACTGAGTGTGCCGGATCAAAAAGAAATCTGTTAATTCTTTAGAAATACAAATGCATACATGTATACAAAGATTAGATAAGAAAAATGTGTTTAATAATTTTATTTCATTGATAATTGAATGGACAATAAAGTTCTGACAGTGATCAAAGAACGTCTTCGATTTCACATTGTATGAAACGAATCAAAAGCGGCAGACATCTGAGGAAAGCTAGAGAACACATCGTCGGGAATGTTTAAAACAACAAAAAGAAGAAAACTGACTTCAACATGTATTACTAAATTTCAACAACTATAATGCTCAAAAGACACTCACTCAAGTCAGCTGGAATGATAATGAGGAATGGGGCTTGAAAGTAAAATTGTTTTTCTACGGTTTATTAAAACATTACAGGTTATTTAATGCCAAAAATACTTTTAGATTGTGAGAATATTTTTTGATGCAATAATAGTTTAGTGATACAAGTCTTACTAATTAACCCATAGCTGTGAACGACTTTTTAAATAAACCAGTCCTGGAAAGTGAGAATGGATAAGATATAGTAGAAATAATTCATTCAGACAGTTGCAATGATGAAACATAGTAAAATGATTTTTGTCTGAGTTTCTAGGATTAGGAGGTTATCCTTATTCAAACTATTGTTCCCATCTTTGGTGTTGTTATCACAATGTTTCAGCCATTGTGGCGTCCGACCTTCTTCAGATGTATATCGATCTAGGCAACTAACAGTGAATTCTGAACTGAACCCTTTGTTTAACCTACAGGGGCAGACTGTTATTATTTTTTCTCGGTGACAGTTCGCCTGTTTTCACTAAGTCTATGTACATACTTCTTGGCTCAAGGATTTAACTTCGGTGATCATACGGGAACCCATGTTTCAACGTGATATGGTTGTAATGATAGAAAGAAGGTGACAGGAAGTGAATGTTATGAAGATAAGGATAGATACAGATTTAATTCACAATTACTGTAAAGAAGTTCACCAAAAAAGCTTTCATCATCATCATCATCATTATTACGGTAGTCAGGATCATCGAGAACCAATTTGTTTAGCTGTATAGTATGTGCTACGCCAGGGATACATAGTGTTTTCAAACCTAGTTTTCACCCAGTCTTTCGGTTCACTGGAATTCGAACCCCGCTCTCCGATTCCTCAATCCGTGCTTCACCAACAAGGCTTTACTTCAATAGGCTGTAATCCAATAGTCTATGGCCCTGTTCTATTTTATTTAAACCTAACCAGCTGATTAGCGCTGGTATAGCTTCTACTGCCTGTCATATTTTGACTGCCACTGCTGTTGAAGTCCTGCTGTCATTTGTCGATCTTTCTTTTTTTATTTATTTATCCTGAACTGTATTTATTTCTCTGCTAGGCCTACTAAAGTGGTCCTCATAGCCTAGCATGTGCGCTGATCTTTTTAAGATGTCTAACTCTCCAGTAATTTTTTATTGTCTAGTATTTTCACTCCATTGCACAGGAGCAGATGACTACACATTTTTCTTCCATACAAAGTCAGCCATGACAAATTACATTTTTTCACCCCTCACCAAGAAGTTTCAATGTTACCCCGCCCTACTTGGAGGGTGGATTGTTTCTCCTTTATATTCTCTACCACATCTTTAATGAACAAAGTACACACAATTCTTCCCGCCCAACCTTACGCCGCGGAGATTTATCTGACGAGTGGAAGAGCTTCTGAATATTGTCCCTATGTTGTATAGACCACAGATCTTCTGAATCTTTTCCGATAAGCCTTGGAGATAAGGTACAGAGACAGAGATTTTCTGATATTCATCCATGATCTTTCTATTCCTATTCCGACTATTTCTTTAACACTTTTGCCAATGGTTAATATTAATGAGTATCAAGCGAATGTATGGAGTCAACTTTAAATCCAATAGACAGTATGGCGTATCACTGAGCCTGCAACTGTTTATCGTGACTGGAGAAATCATAGAGTTTGAAAGGCGAGGATGAATCAATAAAAAACTTGGTCAAGAGAAGCATGGCTATTCAGATATCCTTAAAAATATATAGAGGTTAGTCTTTAAATCTAAATACAGGTTATTGAACGTCTCACATGTCGAATACATCGGTTTTCGAAAAGAAAATTCTAGATGAAAATGCTTTGGTTATCGAAAAATATTTCGGTTCTCGAACAACATAGCCGACCCGAGTTAACACGAACGGAATAATTTCCGAGTTTACACGAACGGAATAATTTCCGAGTTTACACGAACGGAATAATTTCCGAGTTTACACGAACGGAATAATTTCCGAGTTTACACGAACGGAATAATTTCCGAGTTTACACGAACGGAATAATTTCCGAGTTTACACGAACGGAATAATTTCCGAGTTTACACGAACGGAATAATTTCCGAGTTAACCCGAACGGAATAATTTCCGAGTTGACGTCCGTGTTGTATTCATTTGTGTGTTGTGCCTTGCTTTTCTTTTCGAATTTTATTGTACTGTGACTTTTTTTTTATATATTGATTCCTAATAGTTTCGGGTTACGAACGGCCTTCAGGAAGGAATTAAATTCGTGAACCGAGGTTCCACTGTACTATCTACAAATAATGTAAAATCTTTACTATTGAAACTACACAGTATGCATGTCATCAGTTTCCCACTAGGTACGACAGATGATAAAATTATTTACCCCTGTTTAGAAGCAAAGCCGATAGGTCTAACAAAATTAAAACTGTCAAATGTTCTTGAAAACGATTCCCAATCTGTGATTAACTGGGTCAAAAACTGGTTTGTAAATGTTAACGCCTCCAGAAGAAACTGCTTTCATTTAATCACCATAGAAAACCATTTTTTCTCCGCTAACAACATGCCTGATGCTAAGCTTAATAAGAGCAAATCTTTGCGCCTCTTGGGATCACATTTTCTACTGCATGAAGTAGAGTGAATATATTGATTAAACTGCAATGTCTACTGCTAGAATCTTCCTTTCACTGTGTCGTGCCAGACAATCTTTCACGTCACAATCCACCTTACATATTTATAAATGGAGAAAAATATTTGGAAAAAACAAACAAAAATCCTTAAAGGCAATTATGTTGTTTTAATATGAATGAAATGTCAACGTCTGACGTTTCGGTTTAATAAACCTTCTTCAGGACAATATTCATTAAAATACAATTAACATAATCAGTTCAACAGGACAAAGACGATGGACATAAAAACAAGACTGGTATTTATTTGAACAAAAAGTACAAATTGTGGCACAAGGCCAATAAAGGGGAGGGGTAGAGGCTGGTCAACACTAACTATCTTATACCTAGCTAATCAGATTCGCGACCCATTCGTACATTACATTTTACACATTCACCAAAAGAACTCGTCCATCCCCAAACAATCCTTCAACCACCATAATACCACGTGCTCTCAAGGGAGACCTACCAAAATCGCGCCCCATACCATGAAAATTCTAATGATGATATATATATATACAATTCTAATAATGATAAAATGAGAGGGGAGGGAAATGAACCCAATAATAAACTTAAAATAAACACAAATACAAACTAAACATAATTGATGTTAGTAGGGACCGTCCAAAAACAAGACTTATCCAAAACAGATAACTGAAAATTTTAAATGATCAGCTTTCCGTTTAAGCATGGTCACGTTGTCGTCAAATGGGCGACGCTTTCAAAACGTATTCCTAAAATTTATTAAACCGAAACGCCAGACGTTGACATTTCATTCATATTAAAACAACATAATTGCATTTAAGGATTTTTGTTTGTTTTTTCCAAATACTTTTCTCCATTCTGTCGGATTTGTATCCATTTATATTTGCTTACATATTTATAAATCTATAGCAGTCGTCCGTGCATTGAATATTGCTGCTATATCTGGTCTGGCGTTCCTACTTTATATCTTGAGATTCTTCAAAAAATTCAAAGAAAGATCTCTAATGTAATCGATCCTTACCTAGCATTTTGACATAATTCATTTTGTCGACAACTTGACGTGAATTCTTCCAGACCTTTCTATAAATATTTTTTTATGGCATTTGCTTTGATGGGCGCTTCACTCTGGTTCTTCGTCTCAAGGAATTTAAGCCTGCTACTACACTCGTGGGCTGTTATTGTTGAACTAGCTAGATTTACCTGTTTGATTCTAGTAGTTTCTATTCTCGAATTACTCACCTGTGGAAATCCCTTCCAATTTTTTTTTACCACCTATAATCTTTCAAAATTTAAATGCAACGTCAATCGCCATCTTCTGTCTTCTGAATTACGTTCCTTTATTTTCCTTTCTCCTCACTAAAGTTTTCTCATTATCTTCCACTCCCTGTACCTACCTGCGCCCTATTAGCTTTGTCTCCTATATTTAAAAAATACATCTATATCTATAATTCTCAAAATGTGTGTTTCTCTGTGTGATCGGATATTATTTATGCGTCTCTAGAGTTTTCATCCAATTTCGATGATATTTTTAATTTTTTTTTTCTCTTTTTTTTTTTTTTGATAGATAATTCTTCAGTCCAAATTGGCTGGAAAAAGTTACGACCTTAAAGGTGAAAAATCGAAAAAAAGATTTTTTACACTTTGCGCAAAAAATCATAGGCAAAATTTAATGGCTGTAAAAAACAGCTTACAATCAATTTACAAGAGTTTATATCTAACGCAAAAGATTATTAGAATTATAAAAAAATTATATTATGAATAAAAATTATTGTATACTATTATTATGACGGTACAGGGAAGAGGTTCCTTCTTTTGCAAAAATGGCCCTTTTCAGCCCCCCTTCAAATTGTTAATCCCTCCCCTATTTGGGAATGTGCCTCAGTTGCACCCAATTGTTGCTACTGATATTGATTTTCAGGTGGGCTGAGTTTAAACTTAAACTGCGCCAATTGAACGGCTAAAATTCCCAGTAATGAAACGCTCCGTCGAAGTGCTAATAATGCTATATGTTAACCCGAGTTAGGTATTTGGTGCCAATTCGCTGTAGCTTGATGTGATGACCGCATTAATGAAAAATCACGAATGATGAAAAACAGTTTTAGTAATGATTATAATTTATTCATATATTTCATTTAACAGCCAGACTACAACGAGATTTTGCTAGTGGGCACCGAAGAGTAAAGTTCACCAGTGTATTTTTCAACGGTGTGGATTGAGTAGCAGGTAAAACGATTCCTCTTTAATAGAGTCCTAATTCCATTTGTTCTTTCTTCTTCTTTTTTTTTGTTCGTGTCAAGTTAATTAAGAAAAATCATTATTCACAGGCCATATTCTTCTTAGACTAAAAATATCATGGTCACGACCGATAAGAGATAAGATATAGATAAGAATAGCGCCCCCAATTATAGTTTTCTTATTCAAACTCCAAAATCGTTTAGGACAGTACACTTAAACATCCTACTATTTAGAAAGACTGTGTTTTCTTGGATACCTGTTTGACACTATTTGGTAATTTGCCCGGTCGATTAGAAATTTAGGAATGGCAGAACTGATATTGCTCAGAAGCTGAATAGAAGCCAAATCAATAAGTCCATTAATTAAGTGCCTCATGTCAGAATAATGGAAAAGATTCCGCGCAAAGATCCTCATTGACGAAACATTTATTAGTTTCTAAGCTTAACTGAGTTTTGGCTACAAATAAGGGATACCCAGTGAAGGTCAAATTCACTATTTCCGTAGTAATTGTTATGAAGACGGATTCGTTAACATATAAACGAAGCCGAAATACCAAAACACATGTTTTAGTTTCTTTAAGATTTTTTTTCTTGTTTTTTCAAATGAATTCTATTTTTACATAAAAAAATTTCTCTCAATTCTTACTTGTCGATGTTCGAAATGAGAGTTTTACTAACTTTCGCTCTACAGGAGATTAAAATAAAACTAAATGGCGTTTTTCGGTCAACTTCTGTAAACTCGTTGACACGAATTATTGTAAGCCAAAAAAAAAAAATTACTTTCGCAATTTTGGTTCCCGCATAGTGATAAAAAAAAAGAAGAATCCTGAATCTGATTTCTACTAGCAAAAATACCGTTTAAAAATTAATTAAAATGTCGGCAAAAACGTAAGAAATGTCTACACGGAATTCTATCAGTGTGAAAGAGGAAACAGTCACAATATTCAAAGGTTCTAAAAAAGATTATACTTTTCGAATTAACTTAAATGTGTCGAGAGTCTGCGAAAATGATTGTTTTTTTTTTACGCAAGAAGGTTTCACAGAAAATAAATTGTATAAAGGAAAGTTATACAATGATTAAATAATAATATAAAATAATTGTCTGATCGGTTCCATAAGGTCAAATTGGCAGAGGATCTAATTATGCTATACTGTTGTTAACTGGGGCAAGTAGTGGATTGTTAATTTTAACGCCTCTAAAACGAAACTACTCATTTTTTAATCGTCTGATAGAACTTATTTTGCCTTCCAACAACATGGATAATGTTAGCCTACAGAAGTGTCACTCAATGAGCCTTCTTCGGCTATCGTTATCCATTTCATATCAGTGGTAAGATGATACTGAATCAATCGCTAGGCCTGCTGCTAGGAATGTTGGTCTACTGCGCCATGCTAGCCAATTTCTTTTTGTCAGAATCTATCTTATATATTTATAAATCTTTTTGACTTAGAATAATGCTGTAACATCTGGTGCTTCTGCTATGCATTTTAAATTCTTGATAAAATCCAAAGAACAATCTGCAATGTTATTGATCTTTACCTGGCATCTAGGCTTCAGTCAATTTCCCACCACCGCAATGTTGCTTCCCTGCGCCTTTTTCTATAAATACTTTCATGGTAAATGTTATGAGGAACTTTCCTCTGTGGAATCAAGACTGGCAGCAAGGTCTCATCCATTTACAGTTAAAATCAATAGATATAACCCTTAATTTCTAGCCTAACAGTTTCTTCTCTCGCACTTCTTGCTTATGGAATACCCTTCCGCATAATTGCTTCCTAATCAACTTTGCTTTTCAAAAATTTAAATGCAGTGTCATTCGTTATCTTCTTAATCCCTCTTCTTTTATTGCCCTCTCTCATTAGGAATGTTTTCTTTTCCTCATATCCTCTCACACTCAGTAAACCTTTGCGTCATATTAGCTTTATTGCCTTTCTTGTAGTGAAGCGATTTTAATAAAAAAGGTATATATATAAATATTTTGCATAAACTAAGTTAAAAACAACAAAAGAAATCAATAACATAAAATTTGTTAATGAGTTACTTAGACTTTTTTTATTGATTTGTTCTTACGGTTTATCAACCTTTTGTTGGTTATTAAAAGCCAGAAAATTATTTTTTTGTAAATTGTAAGAATTTTTGGAAAGATTAAGTATTTACTGATACAACTCCTACTAATTCTAAAATACTCATAGCTACAGGGAGAAGAGATGGATTCAAATCTTTCTCAAGTGTATTAGCGCTGAAGTGAATATAACGAACCCAATGTCAATTGGAACACGACTCTACGATTTTCAATTTCCAGCCGTTATCGACTTCACCACCCGCATATCCACACTTACAAAACTTGGTATTCCCAAGCGATCACCCATCTAGGTAGTGGCCACGATCACCCTTACTTAACTCTGGTGATCATCCGGGAACCCGGGTTTTAACGTGATTTGGCCGTATGCCTAGTCACTTAGTGAGGATCAAACAAATATTCTACTTTTGATACGATAAATAAAATTTTGGATGTTTAATTAATTTTACATAAAAATTGTTATGCATAAAAATTGGATAAATTGGAAAATACCTCCTAGAAAATTCTTTTTTCTTATGTCCCTGACCCTTCAGGACGTGGATAATCATAGCTCTCCACAACTTCCTACACTTCCTATCACCAAAAAACATTGGTCTCCGTACTGTCACACCTATTCTCCCGTCTGCCATCCATTAACATGCTCATTAGTTATGCTACTCGCTGTTTCCGTCTTCACCCTTTGCTTTCACTCTGTCCTGTTAGTGTCAAAATCGCCAAGCCTTCTTTCCTTCTTATTTCCGAGAAGTTTTAACAGTCTTGTATATGTACAAGTGTCCTTTTTCTATCCATTTCTTGAAACTTTCTCGTTTCGCGCATTTTCTCTTCGTGGTATTCTCTGCATCGTTCTGTAAGGTCACTTCCTGCAGGCTGACGTCACTTCTATAACTGTAAGGAAATGTTCCATTATTATCTGCCGCCTAGTTCGATTGATGCTACATAATTATTCATTCTTTTTTTTCCTTTGAACAACAAAAAAAGAAAATTATTAATAGACCTAGCGTAGAAATGAATACAATATGGAAGCCGCTAATATGGAAAGATTTGCAAGTAACAGCAAGTTTTCAACCGCAGCAGCACGGATTTATTTAAGTACTGTGAATATTGAAATGAAATATATAGAATATACACATGTGTGCGCTTACGGAAGGAAAGAGAAAGCAATGTGCGCATGCGTGTAGACATTCACAAGAATTTACGAAGTATTCTTCATTGTCCAGATTTTTTCTGATGTTAAGTTACGATATTGACATGGAACTTTTTGATTTTGTTTCAAATTAAATTTGTTTGGAAATATAATAAATACAATCCAGGCATCAATTCAGAAGCTTTAACAAAACAATCTATTGCAAATATTAAGACGTTCTTCATAAATATACCTCTTTAAAAGCCAAGATTTCTATGTATATTTTTTTTTATTGTGTTTACACGTAAGTATACGTATTGTTGCTTGAAAATACGTTTAGATATTTATTAATATCGGTGAATATTTTGTTTAAGTTTTTATTCTGGAATATTTAAATTAATGTCTGTCGATTGTTTGGATAACTACATAAGGCACTTTCAAACTTTTAAGTTAAGTAAACAATTAAAAAGGATGGGAAAATGTTATGTTGCTATGAGTACGTAACGCTCCTAGAATAGTGAATTTCTCTCTTTTTTCCCCTTTCAGTTTCTCATCTGTCTTTCTCTGCCTTTTCATTTGTCATGTATACATACACTCATTGATTTAAGACTCTTAATCTTTCCTCGTCACTCTGTTTTTTTTTTTTTTTTTTTTTTTTATGCGTCTATCTTTGTTTGTTCCCCAGTTTCTCTTCCTTTAGTAATTTTGCTTTACTGAGATATAACAGAAGGACACAAGTATGGCGCAACTTCATTACTAAGTCGTAATTGATATAGCAAGAGAAGCGTACTTATCATATACCCAGTTCAAAGTCTTTGCCTCTCTCTTACTCTCTCTTATATATATATATATATATATATATATATATATATATATATATATATATATATATATATATATATATATATATATAATAATATTTGTACCTGAGCGAGAGTTTGAAATAGGGATTGGCTAGTCGCCCTAGTAGGCGGGTATCTTCGAATATGATTGGCCAGCTACTATATATATATATATATATATATATATATATATATATATATATATATATATACTGGATGTATCAAAAA
This sequence comes from Acanthosepion lycidas, assembly GCA_963932145.1. Classification (NCBI taxonomy): domain Eukaryota; kingdom Metazoa; phylum Mollusca; class Cephalopoda; order Sepiida; family Sepiidae; genus Acanthosepion; species Acanthosepion lycidas. Next base: position 37,149,279 of record OZ010601.1, on the reverse strand, counting down.
TATGGACAAAATTCAAATAAATATACATACGCAAATCCTTCGTTTGTGAGTTGTTAAGTTAAAAGTTTACGGTAAACGATGTTCAAGATGCAATCGGTCTTTCTCGATCAATTGTTTAGAGTGCTACGAATCCTCTCTCAGCAACGCGACGATACACGGCAATAAAGTTTGACTGCCTTCGGTCTGTAAATGCAATCCAATAGAGCCGAGCAGAAACGCGTCAATTACCATTCGCGCATAAAAACCATATCTGCCTTCTCACGATACGAATATCCTGCCATTGTCAAGCGGAAGAGTTCTCAGTTAACTCATAATACACACATTCAACTTTGAAAACAGACTAGACACAAATTGACACGAATTACAAATATAACCTAGTCTTTATTGCAACAGAGCACCATCTACCGTAATCTTCCTTTATAGCTCAAAAACGAATGATTTGCGGACATATGTTTATATGAACTTTTCTCTTTGTTTTCGTGTGAGGAATTTGTAAAAGTATTTTTGACACACATTCTCTATACTAGTTATGTTTTTCTTTAAAAAAAAAAAAAAAAAAAAAAAAACTAATATATTTAATTAAATGTTAACATCATTTCCTTCGATCCCAGCGTTCCTACCACGATTGGAATCATTTCTCGAAGTCATTTTTTGTAAGCGAGTCGAGGACCGTCGCGATATTTGAGCTGCATTTTCTGCTTGAGACGTGATTTACAGGTTTAAAAGCGAAAGTTATACAATGTTGTTTTGGGCTAGAAAGTCATGACTGGGGAGAGCTTCGTACTGTGGGAGTGGGGGTCACTGCTGTCATGACGAATCCAGTTCTTTGTACTCCACAGATCCGGTCGCTTTAGCCGAAAGTCCTCACACACAGAGGGCCTCAAAACGTTGCAGTAGAACTATAAATTGAAGGTTTCTCCCCCGGGCTACGAATTCTCGATGCACATTACTGCGGACGTCGGAAAGAAATGATGAGCATTTTCTTGAATAACAAAACCTTAGGCTAGAGTACACACGTGATCAGATAAACAGACATTTCATAACTTGCGAATTGAACACAGCGATGCACACCGGCGCATTAAGGCCATTGCTAGCTCTCCTTACGTACGCAACCGTGTTTTGCCATCTGTTGTCGCCTTAAAGTGCTACCCGAAAAAACTTTTGTTAGCACCTCGGATATATGATAAAAATATAGTTTGTGCTAAATTTATGCGTAAAAGTGCTCAATATCAGAGATAGAGCAAATGTAAATATTTAAAAATGGTGACAGTCTGTTTCATGATTGAACTCCATCTACATGTTTGTTGTGTGTCGACTATGTCAGAGGTGCATTAAGGGTAGCTTGGTGTGTCCATGTTCACTCACTCACACTTTATGTATATATATATATAATAAAAAGGCTTAAACACTAATATTCTATGGTCATAATTTATTCCATTGGAATCGTAAATACGATCCAATTCATCAGACCTACAAATTCAAAAAGAAAACAGAAAAAAAAACCACTCCGGAAATAAAAATAGAATTTAGAGAGAGTGTAATTATGAGAGTGTGGGACGAATGTTAGTTCATAAGAGAGGGGTTTAACAGAGAGAGTTATTTTATAAACTAGGTGTGAGTGGAAGGATAATAAAATATAATATTAGGAGAATTTTAGATAGTCATTATTAAGTAATTCATCGACTCTACAAGAAAACTTAATAGAATGCACTGGACGGCCCTTCCGTCATATATTTGGGACTCATCAGCAGTGCGCATCCACTACCGAGAATTGAACCCGGACCGTTATGATACGACGCATGCGTCCTGACAACTGTACCAACGGTAAAAAATTAGATATAGCGCGGCTCTTCACAAGTTCCGTGGTGTAACTCATCCGAGTTTCCCTTACGCATAGGACTGTACCCACACGAGCTACGACTACTATCCCGAAGCCGCTCCATCGAGAACATTAGAAGCCGGTTCAAAGAAGAATATACAAGTGACAGATATAATAAGGAGATAATCATAATTAAGGAATTCATTATATATATATATATATATATATTGAAAAATCCGGCTCGTCTCTCAAACCACACCAAAACATAATTCATAGTTTACAAGTGACATAATGCATAATTTGTTGTTGATGTACTGTTGTGGCAACTATCACATGACAAAAATAGTAGAGGTCCACCGATAAAAAATGTCAAACGACACCTACAGAATGCAGAATGCAAAATTACAGAAGTGAATATCATCCTGAGCAAGAGGAATGAATGTCAGTTAAGTTTGATCTTGTAGTATTAATAGTATTAGTAGTATTATTAACTAAAGTGGCTACTAACCATTTTCGTCAGATATTGATATTAGATCTTTTATTAAAAATTAGTATTCCAGTTTAAGCATAATCCGTTCAATATGTAAAGGTATGTAGAATATATATTATTATAATTATTATATGCAGTTAAACAATATATAGTATTAATAAATAACATATCATAATAATTATATGCAGTTAAAAAATATATATTATTATGATAATTATATGTAGGCAATTAATATATATTATTAATAAATGATATATATTATTACAATATTTATATGAAGTTAAAATGAAATTATCACACCAAGAATATGAACTCCAAGCTAAACGAGCAGATACCTTAAACTATTACACTATATTATATTAAATGATTAAACATTCTGATCAATAAATTATCAGGTTTCAAATAAATGCTTTATCAACCGCACTAAGAACCCGCATTGACACACTTTTTATTGTCATTGGTAGAGCCATAGGCCTTTATATTCGTATGCATTTTAATTTTAAAGATGTTGGATAATGTCCTGTGATACAGTATTCTTTGTCTTCCACTTGTTAGCGCAATACGGCAAGCATTATTCGTAAGCTAAGCGAACGGCGCCCTACCATGTCCCATATATGTCCAACCCAGAACACATCTGACAATTGTGCAATAGTCATGTTAATGAAGATAGGCTTCGCGTGTACGGAAAAGTCTGTTGGTATAAAACATTGCATTTTTTTTGCAAGAATGGCAGCTGAACTGATTGAAAGTTGTTTTAGATATTTGGAGTTGTTCAAATTTCGCACGAAAAAAAAAACACCGAACAAGAACTGTAAACATTTTGATACCAGAGATTAGACTGTCGGCTTATAAATTTCCCTTGCATTATTTACTTCTACAGACTCCATTTTAATTCCAGTTATCTCTCGCGTGATTACACTAGCGACGTAGATGGAAATCTGGCTATAGTTACGTGAACGTGCTATAAAAAAAAATATTTCCAAATGTATATGTTGACATTGCTAGGGTCACATATGCTAAGATCTTCTGCTGTGGTCCCCATGTGACATGACACTGCTGTTCTTATTTGACGGCTGTGTGTACTACTTGGCCGCATAGAGAGTTGTTTACGGATCATTCGTCTGTTGTTACCAAAAATCAAAAGACCGCCAACAGGTTATATGAAAATGCGCAGAAATGCGACCCAGACTCTCGGAAGCTCACAGTTTGACTCCTTTGAAATACCAATCAAAGAGAGATGGCACTGAAATCTTTCACTTCATCGCAGAAATAGGTCACCATTTAAGTCCCAGACCAAAACTATTCAATGTATGAGTGTTACTGCGTAAGAAACTGACTAGCGATATTAACCCCTTTATCAGAATATAAAATATATTGTAGCACATTCATAGTACGCACAGAAAAATCGTCATCATCTTCCAGAGTGCTGCAATGTAATTTTGCCTCGGTATATTGATATTTTAGAAAATATGTAATACAGAGACATCGTAAATAGTTATCTCGTAAGCTTACATTGATTATCAAAAACGTCCCTAGAATGACAGGTACACATTGAGAATAAAATCTATCATTCCGACGTAAATTATCAGCTAGACTAAAGGAAAATATTGTCTAGACCAACCGATAAATTAAGCATTATAACAATTGAGCCCCTATGTGATGTGATGGTAGATTTTGAAATATACCGTACATACCCGTGTATCGCACAAATCATGCGTATCCTGTGACCCCCACCGCGAATTTTAACTTATATGAAATGATTTTATCATGTATCTCGTGTATCATGCGAGTTCCTTTTTTGAGAGATCAAATTACAATAGACTAACCTCTTTTCCCCTCTCTCTTTATCCCATATTAAATAAGTTAAAAATTAAAAGAGAATGATAAAGACATTAGTAACTCTATACTCGTTCCGTAAACGCGTACAGATATAAACAACCGAACGAGAATCAGCTAAACATGTTCAAAACTTAAACAATAGAACATGCAGGATCGATATGTTTGTGTTTTATAATACGATACTAATATGTGAATATTACCTGCATTATTATTTGATACAGTTAAGCAAAACATCAGTTTTATCAAAATCATATTGTATATGTTGATTACAGTAAATGGATATATTGTTTGGACAACGGCGTAACCGGGCCCAGCAGTACATACACTAATTTTATATCTCGTGTATGATACGACCCCCTTAAAATTACCTTCGAAATTAGGTATTCAAAAGAGACGTGATATGCGAGTATATACGGTATTTAAGAAATTTGGTCGACACTTGTAATTTCAAATTAAATTTATACTCAAACATAGAGGCGTCTCTCTCTCTCTCATATATATATATATACAGTAGCGTCCAAAACTAAGGGACAAAATTTTAAAACCTAATATTTGTTAGAAATTACAACTGTGAAAAGCTGAAATTTTGACAACTGGTAGTCGTTATCATCCATAATGGCATACTAAAATTTGAATCATTTGCAAAGGATAGAAAAAGAATTATAACAATTATTTATTTATTTTCAAATTTGGAACGTCCAAAAGTAAGGGACAAAATTGAGAAAAACAATGTAAACAGCAAAAAAAACTATAAAAATACATGTACAATCAATATTTAGTAAATGAGCCCTTGCTCTCAATGACAGCTGCACATCTTCGACTACAAGAACGAATCAGTTCTTGACAATCCTCGATACTAATTTTAGACCATTCTTCTTGAAACTTCACCCACAAATCCTCCGTGTTAGTGGGATTTCTTTCCATAACTTTTACTCCTAAGGTCTTCCAAAGATTTTCTATTGGATTTAAGTCAGGACTTTGCGGTGGCCAATCCATAATTTCCAAATCTTGCTCTCTAAGGTAACTCATTACCACCTTTGCCTTGTGACATGGGGCATTATCTTGCATAAAGGTAGCCCTATCGAAACCTGAATTCTGTATGATTGGCACATGATCTTGAACAATGTTTTTATAGATCTGCGCGTTTACACGAATTTGTAACCGGACAAGAGGCGTTGTACCTTGGCTAGAAAACATTCCAAATACCATGACGCTTCCGCCCCCAAACTTGACAGTTTTCTTAGTACACTTTGCACTTAATCTTTCACCAATACATCTCTTTACATTGTTTTTCCATCATTTCCAAATAAATTAAACTTGCTGTCATCACTGAAAAATACTTTTGCCCAATTTTCATATGTCCAAATTACATACCTGTTTGCAAACTCTAATCTCTTCTTCTTATTCTTTGAACTAACAAGTGGTTTCTTCCCTGGGGTTCGATTAAACATCCCTATTTCTTGCAGTCGTCTACAAACAGTCTGTCTTGACACATTAACACATGAGGTACTATTCATAACCCTTTTAAATTCTGTGCAAGACTTAAAACGGTCCTTTCATGACATACGCTGCATTATTTGATCTTCTCTTGCCGAAGTTTTGCGGGGTCTGCCGGTTTTAAAAGCACTAACTATATTGCCAGTATCATTGTAGGATTTAACAACCCTGCCTACAACACTCTTGGAACGTTTCACTTTCTCTGAAATCTCTCTAATGGTGTGCTTTTCCTTGTGTAGCTTCACAATAGCTTATCTCACAGAGTAATCAAGTTTTTGGCGTTTCGCCATGGTGCCGGCTGATGCAACGTTTACAAATGACTAAGTAAGACTTATTCTTTAGAGGAAATCAAAAAATTTGAATATAGCATACTGTTTACATTGTTTTTCTCAATTTTGTCCCTTACTTTTGGACGTTCCAAATTTGAAAATAAATAAATAATTGTTATAATTCTTTTTCTATCCTTTGCAAATGATTCAAATTTTAGTATGTTATTATGGATGATAACGACTACCAGTTGTCAAAATTTCAGCTTTTCACAGTTGTAATTTCTAACAAATATTAGGTTTTAAAATTTTGTCCCTTAGTTTTGAACGCCACTGTATATATGTATATATATATATATGTTTTGAAACATGAGAACTCTTATGTAGCGTGTTGGAATAATATTTTTAAATAAATAATTATATTTATGCTCTACTTTTGTATCGAGCACTATTTTTAAAAAATAATAACTAAAATACTAAAGAACTTTGGATTATTTACCTAACGAGTTCTTTCCTATTTTCTATATATATTCTCCCCCCACATATATATTATAATAATATTTTTTGTTTAAAAATATGATTCCTTCGCTACATAAGAGTTCTCATGTTTCAAAAACGAGAGCCGAAATCATCCAAATAATTAATAAAATTAAGTTGGATTGAGGTGTTTAGTCCCGTTTCATCTTCAAGCGAAATTTTAGGAATAAGCTATCTCTCGGTTTACGTGTATTTTTACAGAATTTGTTATTGTGGGAGTGGCTAGACTATTTTCCTTCTTTAAGTGGTCAGGGAGTTAATTCTTATCAGTAGATTCATCATCCTCTGAGAGGTTTTGCTAAGGTTGGGTAGGGTATCTATTTCAAGGCTAATGTTTACGGTCATCCTTTAGTTGGTTCCCAGTTAAGGATATTTTTATGGTGCGCCTACAGTCGTTATGTGTCTGGAG
>OZ010601.1:37064922-37139922 GCA_963932145.1 Acanthosepion lycidas | reverse complement strand
CGACTTCAGTCACTTCCTTACAGACGTAATGTAACTCCTCTCTATCTTTTCTACAAATATTTTCATCACATCAACTCTGTCGACCTATTTTCCCTAATGCCCGCAACTGCATGAATTTAAGCGTGCGACTAGGTTGGCATTTCGGTCCCACATTTTTACTGTCAAAACAGTTAAATTTAACCTACTTCTACTCCAACTGATTCTTCTCTTGCACTTCCCGACATTGGAACTCCCTTCCTCTTACTTGCCTCCCTGATAACTATAATCTTCAAAAATATAAATGTAATGACAACCAACATCTTCTGAAGCGTTGATCACCGTTCTTCTTTTTTATCCTTTCCTCAATCGCCACTCTAGCCTGACTTTTTGTCTTACTTTCACTTCCCCCTTGCTCGGGGTGAAATTCTTTAATTTTTTTTTTTTTAAATAACCTCAACTAAAATGGTTAAAAAATACCAAAGAAGAATACTAATCATAAACCAATGAAAATATGTAAACGAAACAACAAATTGGTTTCACTAACAAAGAATTGTTCTTTCACACAACTAAACACAAGTATTAAACAACTAAATAAGTTTCAAACACTAAGGAAAGTTAAATAATACAACCCATCAAAAATACATATACAATTAACACAAAGACGAGGACAAACACAGACACACAACTAAATGCACAATACACGAATACACAGGCAAACATAAACACAAATTTAGACGCACATACAAGAACAAACAAAAATGCACGTGCAAGTGAGTGGGTGCGTACATGTTTATGGAGTGAGTGAGTGAGTGAGTGAGAGAGTGAGTGAGAGTGAGAGTGAGATATCTCTCGTTTCCCTCGTTATATATATATATATATATATATATATATATATATATATATATATATATATATATAGTTTATGCAAACTTAGGTAATCCGTATGGCTAGACCCGAGGAGGATGATATCTGGAGAGCTCAATGTAAAATTCAGAGCAGATATGTTTGAATAAAAACAGACCACGTTAAGGTTCCAAGTAATAAATTATTTCACCATAACCCCTTTAACAGGGCTCTAGATCATCAGACTTTACTTACAAAAATTGAAATGAAAAATGAAAAATGAAAAGAAATTCACACATTTTTGACGGACCTCATCAAGTATACGTAAAATTAACGAAGTGAGGAAGTGAGGTGGGAAAGAGGATATGAATGTGTCATATGTATCATTTCAAATTCTTATTTTTAATTTTTAACTCCAATGTGCCGGCTAGATGTTGTTCGAATTTATTGTGTCTAGTCTCAAGATATAGATGGCTAAGCAGTGGAGGGGTGGAGACCGACTTTAAAGGAAGAAGCTACACTACTTTCACGAGGACAGTTTTTCTTTCAAATTTTTTAGACGCTGTTAATTCGCGTTACTTTAACGGACATGTTTGGGAGGTTAAAGTTTTTTCTGTGAATTTCTTTTCATTTTTCATTTCAATTTTTGGAAGTAAAGTCTGATGATCCAGAGCCCTGTTAAAGGGGTTATGGTGAAATAATTTATTACATGTAACCTTAACGTGGTCTGTTTTTATTCAAACAAACATATATATATATATATATAACGAGGGAAACGATCTCTCTCTCTCTCTCTCTCTCTCTATATATATATATATATATATATATATATATATATGTAAATACCCGGTGACAATAGTCTGTATGATGTTTAAATGCAATCGTCAGGCCATATATAAATACCTAGAGGCCATATATCTATCTATCTATATATATATGTGTGTGTGTGTGTGTGCATGACACATATATACAGCCCCGAAAAAATGCAAGTTTAAAATAGAAAGTTTTTTCTCAGGAATTTCATACTGCGGGATCAAAAGTTTTTTAGAAACATATAATATTAGGCAGCATATATTCTATATATAAAGAAATAATCATGATTATTTCTTTATATATAAAATATATGCTGCCTAATATTATATATATATATATATATATATATATATATATATATATATATATATATATATGTATAGATATATAGATATAGATATAGATATTAGGTTGGTGCAAAAATAATGACGTAATAGTGTCGTTTTTTGACGTATTTTTAGCGTCAAAAAACGACATTATTACGTCATTATTTTTGCACCAACCTAATAGATAGATAGATTGTTTATTTTGCCATGTTCTTTGATGCTAATCATATTAATTTTTTTGACTATTTTATATCCATTTAATGATTAATATTATAATATAAGAACCCGGATCTTTAAATAGATATAAAATAGTCAAGTCACAACTAGTTTAGGACAACACTCTTATCATACGTTACAATAATCATTAGTTCTGTGTCCTTAAATACCAACAAGCTTTCATACTTTCATCACATAGTTCTGTTTATTTTTTTTAAAAATTGCGTCGTTCCATCATTCCAAATTTTTACTAAACTCACCAAATATCTCTACCTGCCGTGATGACGACTTAAGAAAGCCGAAATGAATTTCGAACAATTTCTGACGGGATTTCCACCTGGTCTGAAAAGAATTGTTCGTAAATTGGAAATGTCGATTATCACAATTAATAGGCAAACATGTCAGTCGGTTTTAATAGTAGTACAATTTCCTGAATCTGGTCTAATTAGTCCCATCTATTTGGGTTTGAAGTGGATTGTTGAGAAGGGTACGTGGTTTGCCAGGCAAAACTTGCTGGTGTTTTTTTGTCTGGTTTCCGACCTATATTTGGACCTGTTAGTAGGGATGTTTTTCTTGCCTATCGTATTAGGATCAGGAGGTCACAGCCGGAACAGAGATCATCATTTCAACTTAGAGCTAAAGAGATCAAGTAAGAAAAAAATCCTTCTCAATTCATAAAATATTTGGCACATGAGAGAGGGGTTTCAGCTATGAGAATCCAAAGAGCAATAAAAAAAAGACTTGAAATTGAAATCGCACGTGAAACATGTATCGGGACTTGTTACTACAGGATAGAAAGTTAGAAGGTTAGAGAGGGCGAATCTCATCTGGAATAAGTTGGAAAATGATCCTGGGACAATAAATATATATTTGAACCGTATGTCAATCGTTCATATTCTTCTGATCTTTATTTATGATTAATTAATGATGAACATGGTCATATTCATCACGATTCTTCTGTTAAGCTTGGAGAGTAATTATACATTCTTATTGTTCAAAGAAGAGTCTAATAGGGTTACAAACACCATGGAGAATTCCAAAAAGATATCTTAAATTATTTCTAAGATACAAACGTTCAAATCTTAATTTAACAATTCTGCTGTTACACCCGGAATATATATTAGTTTGGTGCAAAAATAATGACGTAATAATGTCGTTTTTTGACGTATTTTTAACGTCAAAAAACGACATTATTACGTCATTTTTTTTGCACCAACCTAATATATATATATATATATATATATATATATATATATATATATATCATACTTATTATAAAACCCAGGTTGTGTGTGTGTGTCTGTACGTTTATATATTGGATCGGATTTCCTACATTTTTAAACCGATTTCAACAAAACTTCACAGGGCTACGTAAAATTACCTTGCGGTGGTTCTGACAGTGCAAAAAATTGGAAAAACACAATTGTTTTTGCACGAAATCAAGTTGAAAACACGATTAAGAGGCATCGCGAGAATGGAAGGGGGACAAGTCATATCGAGTTATACTTATTATAAAACCCAGTTTGTTTGTGTATGTGTTCGTATATATATATGGAATCGGATTTCCTACATTTTTCAACCGATTTCAACAAAACTTCACATTTTTGGCAGGTAGTGTTTCTTATTGTCTTGCACACTTTATTTTTTATTTATTTTTACATTCAGAATGCTTTAAAAATTCCATTTACAATACAATTGTTTATAATAAAATTGTATTCAATCGGTAGACTCATAACGATTGCAAACAATTTTTTTGTTTGAGTTTGACTAATTCGTAAAAAAAACAACAAAAAACAAAACAAACAAAAAAAACTAATTAAGACATGCGTGTCCGTCAACCTTAAACAATAATCTTTGTCAATTTTATTTTTCGGATTTTATGATGGTAGATACTTGATCTATCTCTTACTGTTGCATCCTCGGCAACGCCGGGCTCTACTGCTAGTATATATATATATATATATATATATATATATATATATATATATATATATATATATATATATCATCTTCTATGTTATCAATTATTTCTTTTGTAATAAAAAAGGCCATTTAACATATCTGCTTTATTTTTCTAATAAAATTTTGCGACTCTGCGAAAGTATGTGTGTGTGTCTTTGTGTGTGTGTGTGTGCTCGCATATATATATATATATATATATATATATATATATATATATATATATATATATATATATATATATGTGTGTGTGTGTGTGTGTATATATGAGAAATCGCATTTCCCTAAATTAAAGACGTTTGTTGCAGTATATCTGGAACATTTAGCATATATCCCACATTGACTGAGTGCACACCGACGTGGTGTAATAGTTAGAAATCTTGTCTTTTTTAGATCAATTTTGACTGAGTAGTGAGTTCGATCCTCACTGGGTGTCCCATTTTTTGGCCTTGTACCACATGTAAGCTGTGCTTGGAAAATCACTATACCACATTGTCTGATGCTAATATATATACATACTTAAACACATATACATACATACAGATGGTTCTAACGAATGTATGGCTGCTCGAAAACTCACGCTGATCGTTCTGATAAAGAAAGAGGTCTCGAATTTTTTTGGTGAGACTCACAGACTCAACACAGAGGCCTATATCAAGTGACTTGAGGTGGTACTGCTGCCCTGGGTCAAGAAGGTGATTGCTAGAAAGCCTATGTCTGGCAATTGGTCTCTGCACCATGTCACACAAGCCGGAGAACCCTGTCATCGCTGTCAGATAATTTCTGCTATCATATCAACCCTTAAATCTGGCCACCTAACTCCCCAGATTGCAACCCTCTTGATTTGTATTTATGAGTCCCAGTTGAGCGAGAGAGCAACAAATATCCTCCTAATACCAAAGTTAATCTGATGGCAAGGATTATGACAGCATCCACCAACAAGGAGACCGTCCAGGAGAGTTTCAGTTCCGGAGCCTGTGGTAGAAGCCAAGGAAGATTTTATTGTATGAATTTACTCTGTATTATTTCAGGATATTATTGTGTAATTTTGGTAAATATATCGGTTAAAATCAGATGTCAGTGTTATTTATTTATTTTTTTTTTTTTTGCATAATTTAGACCACGTTTTATAATTATTGTGTTTGTTATTGTTTCTGTGTTTTGTTTTCTGCTTTATATCCTGTAGAGTCAGTTCCAAACTATGCTTCTTGAGCCCTACATGAGAATTGTCATTTAATTGATAGCACTTAGTATATGAGATATTCCTAGGAGGGCGATTTTCTGGGAAACTTTACCTAGAATACTGTTGTTACTGATTCCTTTTCTCACGAGTCCCAGAACTCCGATTACTACTGGCACAGTCTCAGTCTTCATTCCCCACATCTTGTTAATCCCGATCTCCAGGCCCTTGTGTTTGGACAATTTCGTGATAATTTTCATAGTAGTACCATCTGAGAGAAACACCTCTATGTCAATAAGCAAACATCCCCTGAATTTCTTGTCTTTTATTATCATATCAGGTCTGTTGGCTTTTATTTTCCAGCCAGGGTGAATTAGAATGTCCCAGAGGATAGTTACAGCGTTATGTTTTGTAACTGTGTCTGGTCTGGTGGTTTCGATTTTTTGCTTCTTGCATATTTACCAGTGCACATATGTCGGTATCTTGTTATGTCTGTGGGTATATTTACTTTTTGCTAGGCAAATATGGCCAAGAGTTTGGCCATATTTTGCATTTCCGGTTAGTTCCATCCTTGATTATGTGACAGTGATATGATCTTTGGATCTGAACTGCAATAATTAGGCCTTCTCTTTCAGCTTTCAACGTGGTACTCCTGAGCCACTTATATGTTTTCAGTTGGTTCACCTCTGCTTCCTTAGTTCTTTTTAATTATTTGCGATGCAACGCATTGTCCTTCCATTTATTCTTTAATTCCATTTCGGCAAATTTATTATTATTATTATTATTATTATTATTATTATTATTATTAACTAAATTAATATAAAATATTAATTACATTATAAAATAGAAACTCACGCACTTCCATTCGAAATAAATGCTTATTTAAAGAAAATTTCACCCGTGGTGGAAAATTTATTTAAATAAGAAATTATAGATAGATACAAAAGCAAAGAGAATCATAGATTTGTCAACGTCAATGGAGATTTTGTATATTAAATGAGAATATATTTCTTGAAAGAAAAATACAAAAAAGCAATTAAAACCCGATGATGGCGTATAATGCCTAAATTTAGGAGGCTGTCATACAAATAAGATTGAGTGCATTCCGTGACAAGTATAGCCAATGTACTTTACTAAACTTACACCTATCTATCTATCTATCTATCTATCTAAGCCTATACTTTATCTATCTACATAATATTAATAAAATAAAAATAATCATAATAAAAAAAACTACAACAACTGGATTTTAAAGATACCTAGGAACTACACTAGACTGGATGAGGATCTGTGTTAGAGAATTTTATTCCGTAATAAAGGAAGCCAACAAGTTCAAAATAGAGTTTCAAATGGCTGAAGAAATGCAAGTAAAGCATAATACACCGACTGAAGATGCAAAATACTTAAAAAGAAAGCAAAAACAAATGCAACCGACCAATGCTTGCTAACTAGAAATTACCAAACACACATAGTGGAAAATTGCGTTAGCCCAAAATGTATATTCTGTAATAAATATCCAGAAACAATTAACCATCTTGTATTCGGTTGCACGGTAATGGAACCCACTGAATATAAAACACGGCGCGACAGATTGGGCCAATGTCTGCACTAGAAAATCTGCAACACTTACGAAAAAGAAACTGCAAGAAATGGATATGAACAGCACCCAGACCCGGTTACGGAGATTGAAACTGTAACAATATACAATATGCACAGACAAAAAAAAATCAAATCTAATCACCCTCATATCGTGATTAAAGACCGCAAAGACAAAATGTGCCTCCTTATTGACATATCGGTCCCTGAAAACTGCAATGTATCTTTGAAGATCTTCAAAAAACTATCAAAATGCAAGGGCCTTGATATTGAAATCTCTAAAATGTGGCGCATGAGGATATTAACAATTCCAGTTGTAGTTGGAGCCCTCGGATTGATTGGGAAAGATTCCAGTAGACTCGTTGAAGAAATTTCTGGTAGCCCATGCATTAAAGAAATAAAAAAAATGTACTCACAAGAACAGCTTACACCTTGTGAAGGGCTTTTTCTATTTAAAATATGTTTGATTTAAAAAAAAAAAAAAAAAAAAAAAAAAAAAAAACCCTGCTCTGTGTGAAAATATTTTGATGCTATTTCTGACTTTGGATCTCTGGTCGGGACTCGGAAAGAAACGAGTACACACCAGAAACCAAAATGATGATATTAATAATGATGATAATACAACTGAAAAAATAGGTAGAAATCCGGAGAATTTAACCTCAGGCTCACAGCACACTGCCAACATATGCTCATGATTACTAGAGCTTACATATTCAATAAATCAAGAAATGTTTGAGTGAATTAACTGATTAGTCGACACTGAAACATCTTGAGTCGGCTTATCCATTAAATCATTTTAATTTTTCTGATTTATTGTATATCTATCTATCTATCAATATATATATATATATATATATATATATATATATATATATATATATATATATATATATATATATATATATATATACTGGTCATTAAATATGACTGATAATTTATTTTTTATTCAGTTTTGCTCGAGTTTAATTTCCCCTTGGCAGCCACTTCATGAAAATTAATAATTGTGCATTTGGGCAGCAATCCCCACTTTACAGCTAACAAGGGATATAAACGCAAACAAAATCAAATAAAAGCTTAAATGCTGTACCTTGTCAGTTGTATTTAAGGACACTTGTAAAAATAGGTGTTGCTGCTCAAATAATATATATATATATATATATATATATATATATATATATATTACAGGAGTTTTAGTAGGGGAAGTACTGGTGGTATCGCGGAATTTTTAGCTGAGCCTACGGGCTCAGGAACCCGACATTAAATTCGGCATCGTCTGACTGCCTGGAGTAGTTCGTAGATACCGTCTAGTGAGAGGGCCCCGACAGAACGGTCACTGATGGATCAATGAATATTTTATAATTTTATTTATTTATTTCTTTATTGTGATGAGGTTAGTTTAAAGCATTGAGTATATATGATAGATAAATTGTTTCTATACAGAGAAAAGACACTATTTTAGTGTTTATGGGTAAAATTTCCGATTTCTCAGAAATCATGATGACAAGGTAACGTTGCACCCCTAATATTTTTTGAATTTTTTGTTAAAAAAAAGGGGCGATCTATCTGCGATTATATACGGTAATATGTTGAACGTATAAGTGACTAATAGTTACCTATCATTTAAGCAAGTAAATGTAATGGTAGAAAATATAAACGAGATATGTGTGTGTGTGTGTTGTAGAGTAGTTTTCACAGTGGACATTGAGTTCTACCTGGATTCTATCCTCTTTTTTTTATACAAATATATGTATGTGTATATTCACCACTAATATTATATATCTATTATTGGTGAGAGTTGAATTAGAGCAGGAAACAATAGCATTAAATTGTGATCAAGACACGTATAAAGAAAAGAAAAGATAAAGTTAACACACAGAGCTTTTGAATTTAAAAATTAGGACCTTGGTTTCAACCTTTTGGTATCTACAGACGATTCGGGCTAAATAATTTACTAAGGTTTTATTATTTAAGGTTTTATTATTTAAAAATAAATAAACGCGAAGCATAATAAAACTCAGGAGAAAAGCAAGGGTATTGAAACTGTATGTGGAATGTACACACTTTCAGTTGTATGGATGAGTTTGTAATCCTGGATTTAACGCTTTTGCGATTATCAAACAAAGTGTGTTTTTTTTTTTTGTTTTTTTTTTTTAATTACCAAATTACAATCTCATATCCATAAAACTGAATATGTTAGCACTATCACAGTTATTGAGCACTTTCCACGAAGTACCGCGTATATAATATATATATATACATATATATATATATATATATATATATATATATATATATATATAGTGATTTTCCAAGCGCAGCTTAGATGTGGCACAAGGCCGAAATTATGGGGCAGCCAGTGAGGATCGAATTCACTACACATATACATATATGTGTGTGTGTGAGAGAGAGAGAGAGAGAGAGAGAGAGAGAGAAAGAGAGAGAGTGTTTGTATTAAATGTATGATATCGGTATTAAATAATACAAGAAGTGTTGTTATTTATTTACGGACTATTGTCATCATCTTTGTTGTTATTATCACAACATTTCGGCCTTTGTGTCATACAGCCTTCATCAGGTGTATCTCAGACCCGGTAACCTATATGGAATTCTGGACTGAACACATTATTTAATCTACAGGGTTAGACTGTTCACTTTCTAAAACCTACATCACGGTATATCTCAGCTAGCGATATATGGGGAATTCTCGAGTAGTTCGAAGTTATTGCACTGCGTTTGTTTCCAATGGGTCTCTAGAACACCCTGCCCGGCCCGTAATTACTATATCACCAAATTCGCGAACGAACATTTTAATCCACTAGGCTATTGTCATGTAGTACAATACTCTGTAGAGAACTCGGAGCCTTAAACCTGCCTGTCTGCCTGCTGATAAATAATCCTACTGCTGCTGTTTGTTGAAGGCCAATAAGCAGAGCAGACGAAACTCTGTGATGTCAACCAGAAAGATGGAGAAAATAATTTGAATGTAAATAACTCCTCATCCCAGAAATTCTATCAGAAGTGATATTATGTTTTAAGATTTTTCCATCGAACCAAATGCAAACTTAATCTCCATAAAATTTCAAATAAAAAATATTGTTACTGCATAATAATCATAAAATATTTTCCTCTTTCATTCTTCTTTTATACACCGTGTACCTTCAGGAATTTGGAGTTCATGGCTCTCCACAATTTCTGTCAGTAGATTATGCGTTGTTTTTTTTCTGTCGCTTTTCCCTTCTATCAGCCCTGTGACTATCAAATTTTCCAAACATACTTTCCACTTCATGTGGCCTAGACATTCACCTGTCTTCTTCTGTATAAGAAAGTTAGTGTTCCTTAAAAGTTCATGGTTGCTCACATGTTATGAGTATTGTACTCACAGCATTCTTCTGTAGAACCAGATCTCTGTTGTTTCATCTGTGAGGAGATTGTTCAGCATTCACTGAAATATCAGAGGACTGCTATCAAGTAACAGTTCTATACTATTTTCTTTGTTTCTAGCAACATTTTTCCTGATCCTTAATAATTTTCTTAGCTTTTGAAAGCCATTCGCTAGATATTTTTAAATAATACATTTGCTCTCGCAATGTAATTCCTACTTTAAAGATGAGTTTTATGACAACAGTAATGAATATTAAATTCTGAAAAAAAATTCTCAAAGATAAATTATTTTCTCTTGACCTTTGTCCGTTCGGCTTGTTAACTTGCCTTCGTAATTGTTGCAATCAAATAGAGATTCGGCACATGTCTGACCCGAACATCAATTCTTACTGTGTCTCTCAATTTTCTCGAATTAAGCTGAGATCAACCTTGACAAATATTGTGCACCGTTAGCAAAAGATCATGAGAATCATTATTTTTTTTTATGTGCAATTTTCTTGTAGCTGTTAATATGATCCTCTACTAATGAAAAATGAGACTCAAGTTAAACCCAGTGTCAATATTAATTGAAAAATAGGAAGATTAGTGGGAAAAGATGGCAGGGATCATGTCTTCCTTAGCCTCTCGGCAGTGAAGAAGAAATGCCGAATATGAATGATGCGATTGTAAAGAATAGCATCTTATTCACCTCAGCCGTTATTTTTCAACTTATACGTTTGTTTATTCAAAACGTATTTTTCCAAACGACTACAATTGCAGATGAATGTTTCTTGGAAAAATGTTAGCTGTTTTTTTTTTTTTTTTTTTGTTTCTTTCTTGGATGCCTTGAAATGCAGTCACCTTTTCTCATTAGACGTCATATTAATGGTGCTACTGACGACATGAAATAAATAAACGAGGAAATCGATAATGTGATAATTTTTTTCTACCTTGAATATTATTCCTAAAATGTAATTAATACCTTCTCACCACCTAAAGAAAGCTTCATGTACAAAATACATTACAGGTTTAAAAGTTTGAGTCGACCCTAGGTATTTTTTTTTAAATTGGCACAAAAAGTAGTTGTTTTGTACTTTAAATAAGAGAAAATTATTCTACATGGTTAGATATGATTTATTATTAGAAATGTTATCATGACAAAAAGAAATTCTTGATTACTACACCATAAATTTTTATCATTGGTTTCAAAAATTTCTCACAATATAAGTTTTCTAATTGATTCCATTCTTTTTTCAATGACTCTAAGGATTCACTTTCATTTGTTTTCACTCTTCTGTCAAGTTCATCCCATGCTAATTCTGGAGGTGGCTCAAACTTTAGTGTATATGAGAAATAAACATGCCCTTATCTCTTTCTTGGTTTTTCCTTTCAATCAGGCTTACGGCCGTATTACTTTGAAACACCGGTTCCCGTACGATCACCAAAATTAAGCAACATCAAGCCTGTTCAGTACCTCGATAGGTTACCGGTTGGGAATATCCAATTGCAATGGATAATGACTCGGGATTTTTAATCAGAATGCCGAGTTCCAATTGTAATTGAATTCGTTCTATTCACTTAGGCTTAAATACCCTTAGGGAAACTATGAATCCACCTATTTTCTCCCTAGCTATGGGTTAATTAGTAAGACTTGTATGAAGAACCCATTATTATCTACAAAATAAAATTCTTATTTAAAAATATTTTCTGGATTTAAATAACCTGCAAAAAGTGAAAAGAAATCAATTAATAAGAATTGTGATTATCTATAATAACCATTTTTATTTATTTTCTTTATTCCGTTGTGTAAACTTTATAACTGGTCTATATCTTCTGCTAAATGTCGGTAAAATTATGAGGTGAAAATCAGAAAGGCATGAATCCACCTCTTTTATCCAAGCTATGGGTTAATTAGTTAGACTTGTATCATTAAACTACTATTAGCTATAAATATAAAATAAACTTGTGCACAAAAATATTTATATTTCGGCAATAAATAACCCATAGAGGTGTTGATATGCCACTAAACAAAAAATAAACAATCAACGTCTTTTTAATCCATCTAAATCTGCATAAATAGACATCATTTGATGATTTTCACTGTTTTATAACGAGAATGTTTTTAATCGTCCTTGCTATACGATGTAATTTCTAATTTTAAAGGGTGTTTATGGTGTCATGAGTTTGAAACAACGTTTTTAGTCAATCACTAATCTTAAGATTATTTCTAAACAGCAGATATTCTAAGAAATAGAGCTGTATTAAGTATCCCTCAATATCTGTCTATTTTCTAAAATGGGCTATTGTACCTATATTTTTAAATCGGTATCAGCTCATGCAAAGCAGTAAAGCCACTAAAAAAAGGAGTCAAAGGGGGTGGATGAATTAGGAACAGAAACATTAATGATGAGTGAGAAGAAAAAAGACTAATCAGGAGGACAGTTGATAGCGACTAACATTGCATTTAAGTTTTTGCATATGAAAGTTAGCTGGAAAGCATGGAGCCGGAAGGGACATTCACAAGCGAGAAGTGCGAGAAAGGAAATTGTTTACAATTAAGGCTACACCTAGCCAGCTCAACGGAAATTTAATGAGATCTCGACACCAGTTTAGATTAAATTAAAGTTTGAAAATACCGTTTTCTTTTCAGTCATTAATCTTAAGCAATGATAGTATTTAGAACGGAGAATGTTTCTAAACACCAGATACTATAAGAAGTATGGAAGAATTAGGAATAGAAACCTTAATAATAAGTGAGAAGATGAAAAAGTAGTGAGTCGGACAATAGATAGAGATTGACATTGCATTTAATTTTTGGGAGATTAAAATGGGCCCGGAAAGGCGCTCTACAAGCTAAAAGTACGAGAAAATAAACTGTTAGCATAGAACTTACAGATAAAGCTCTCCATTCCACCTGTAAAATGATGAAATCTCGACGCCAGTCTAGTACTTCGCTTAAATTCAAAACGTCAAGGTACTAAAGTAATGAGTTCATCCAAACAGTTATCATGACATTATTTATAGAAAAGACACAGAAAAGCAATCGTATGTCGGTGCAAAAATGACTGACACCGAGCAGCCAGATCAGGACCAATAATATTGATGATTCTTCTTTGGATTTTATCAAACAGCACAAGGTAAATAGCAGAGGTATAAGACCATATGTGGCAACAATTTTCTAAGTATGGACGCTCCGGCCTTATTAAGGTGGAATAATTTGGAATTTCTAACCGAACTTTAAAACAATCTACCTCGGTGGATGAAAATGAAGGCTCCTATAGAAATTTCAACATATATCAACTAAAGAAGACCGAAACATACATATAAGAATAAAGCGTCCTAACAATGTAAATATTGTAAGTATTTATCAGTTTCAGTAGACTTTGGAAGTGGATGATAAAAATTACCTGTTTCAGGCATCTGTTCAAGCATATTTGTGTTCCTTCAAATTCCATATAACCTGTTTTATATACTGCAGGTAACTTCTGTGTGCCGTGTGCCTCCAACACGTTGTTGATCATGACTCCCGACAATGTTCTGTCCTTTGTTGCTCTTAATAAATATCTTTTCGTTGTCTTCTCTAATCTTGTTCCGCCATCGATTTATTCAAGACCGCTATCTTGATTTACTCTCCATTTTGTCATCAATCTGTCACGTGAGTATCAGATATTCTAAGCCCTGTTTCCTCAGTTTGTGCCCTAGAAATTACAACTGTCGCTTTCTGATTCAAAGTATAGTATTTTGTTCTCCATGTTTTCTAAATCTTCGTCGTTGCGCACATATTCGGTCCTTCTGTAGAACAACATTGCTGTTGCTTCAAGACTCTTCATCTGTACAGAGATTCTCCAGCATTC
This sequence comes from Acanthosepion lycidas, assembly GCA_963932145.1. Taxonomy (NCBI): domain Eukaryota; kingdom Metazoa; phylum Mollusca; class Cephalopoda; order Sepiida; family Sepiidae; genus Acanthosepion; species Acanthosepion lycidas. The sequence continues at coordinate 37,125,796 of OZ010601.1, read as the reverse complement.
AATGCATTATGCGATGACCGATATATTCATTTGTCTATTATCTTCAAGCTGCGCTGTCAGAATCAAATTTTAGAAGCTCTCTGTCCTCACTATGTTCCTCAGAAATTCTAACTGTCTCTTTGTGATGTCAATTATTAGTCACATTTTTGCTTGCACTTACTCTAAAACTTCGTCGTTGCTCACATATTCATTCCATGGTATCCTCAGTATCCTTCTGTAGAAATTTCAACTGTCTCTTCCTGATGTTAAGTATAAGTTTCCTTTTTGTTTCCATTTTCTCTAAAACTTCGTCGTTGCTCACATATTCATTCCATGGTATCCTCAGTATCCTTCTGTAGAAATTTCAACTGTCTCTTCCTGATGTTAAGTATAAGTTTCCTTTTTGTTTCCATTTTCTCTAAAACTCTGTCGTTGCTTACATATTCCGTCCATGGTATCCTCAGCATCCTTCTGTAGAAATTTCAGCTGTCTCTTCCAGGTGTTAAGTATAATTTTTTTTAGTTTCCATTTTCCCTAAAACTTTGTTGCTGCTCACATATTCGGTCCATGGTATCCTCAGCATCCTCCATTGACATTTACTCAAGGCGCTTAGTTACTGGTAAGGAGACTGTCCGGCATTCACTGCCATATCGGAGGACTGCATATCGGAGTGCATAAAAGTTCAGAAATCTTTTCTTTATTTCCACCGAAAAGTTTGTTTCTTAATACTTTGCATATCTTTTGGAAGACATTTTTGATATCCAAATACGCCATCAGATTTAGGTGTCTGACTTTCCGTCATCTGTTAGAACACTTCTCACATATTGAAAACATTGTACTTGTTTGCTATTTGTTGCATTTTCTATTAGGGATGGCAAAAATATTGTCCTAAACAGCAGTTGAACAAGACCAACACGCACTAGGCCTTGCACATGCCTTCCAGCGCAAACATCAGTGGCTTATGAATACATTTTTCAACCAAAGTTCACTTGCAAGACGTGTGATTTTTTCGGCCAATATTATGAACAAATCAACCACGTTGAAATTTACCGATGAACAATCTAATAACATGAAGAAATCTCTCATAAGTAATATTACTGTTGTAACAAAAGAAAGCTTTATTCTACAATTTACGTTTCCCCCGTTGCGAACATTATTATTATATATGGCATATAACATCCTATTTAAATGAAAAGTAATGATTCACATGATTTGTTCTCAGTTTTATATCCCTACGGCATACACAATTATATATATATATATATATATATATATATATATATATATATATATATATATGTGTGTGTGTGTGTGTGTGTGTGTGAATGTAATGAGAACGAAAATAATATAAACATTATAAGGTTAAGCATTACTTGAAAAGAGTGCTCAATACCAAGAGTAGAACAATAAGTATTTATTATAATTTTTTCATATACACAAAAGCAATTTACTCATTACAAAGACGCAAACTTGATTCGGTGCATTTAGTTGCACCTCGACTGGTGAAAAACCAAAAATAGTTATGAACAATTCTATTTGTAAGCAGGCCGCTCCTCGAACATCATTTCCTTTATTCTATTTGTTTGAAAAAAGGGAAACATTTTTAAGAGGGACGTATAAGGGTAGAGAACGTAAAAAGGGTGAGAGTGTAAGACCATAGTGCTTGTTGATAGCAGTTTGGTGGAGGATTGTTAAGGGGTTAAAGTGATGGCTCGACCCGAAATTTAAATCAATAGCAACGGTATATATATATATATATATATATATATATATATATATATATATATATATATATGTATGTGCGTGTGTGTGTGTGTGTGTCCTACTCAGAGAAATTACATCGCGTATATCTACGCAATAAAGCAAAGTGTAAGGAGAAACAAAGTGAAGAATCATACATATAATACCAAGAGGCTCTTGTGTCTGAATAAGCCATCTTCAGGACTTCAGATTCAAACGGGCCGGATTGATATCTGTGTCCCAGGTGAGCACATATTCAAAGAACGGGAAACAGCGAGTCATGGGATTTCCCAAATTGAGCTGATTTTTTTTTCTATATCTGGGGGAAAAGTGAAACGGCACCATGGACTTGTAAGCTGCGGGAGAATGAAATTTAGACTCTTATTGGGCTATGGAGCGGTGGGGGGGCGTTTCTAAAGAAAGCAACCTTACTGTTTAGTTGCTGTAGCCGGACTGAAATTGACTGCTACTTTCGTCACTAAGCGACCGGCATGTGACCTATGTAATCGTGACCAAAGGGTGAAAATCGTCTTCTGTATTCATACACTGTTTATTCAACGCTGGACATTACCAATTACTGTCAACGAATGTGTACGTAACTTTCGTTTCTTTATCGAATCCGGCTTCTACATTGTCCTGTTTTGTAATAGACATTCTTTTTTCCATCCACAACGAGTGGTTCTTTATGTATCTACTTCTCGTTATTTTTCCACTTGTCCACAACATGTTTTTTCCACGCGTCGATGTGTTTACACTGATTAGCGATGCTTGGAAATGGAGATTTGCACTTAGTCTCTAAAAGGTCATTTCTAATTTCAACCGTTGATGAACTTCTGAAATACATATGATAGCTAAAGATGTGGAAAAATAATTTAACAAAATCTGAATTTAGAAATTCATAAGTCCATCTTTTGCTTTAATCGGCATTTTTGCATAAAAATAGTTTCACCAGGAATAATAGACAGTAGAAATTTGTATCAGTTCTTCGATAGTTTTCATCCAAAAGATTTAAAAAAAAATAAAATAAGGAGTAAAAATATATAAATACGATATAAAAAAATAAAATAATGAAATACATTTATTAGGTTGGTGCAAAAATAATGACGTAATAATGTCGTTTTTTGACGTATTTTTAACGTCAAAAAACGACATTATTGCGTCATATTTTTGCACCAACCTAATATAAATCCATCCGTTCATTTTATTCGATTAAAGCATTTGGCGAGGCTGGGGTTAGTACTTCCTTCTATCTCGCTATTATGGCTCATGTTGACATTGAAAACAGAAGTATGTGTAATGGCGTGCAGGTTGCTTTTTCACCCGCAGAAGTAGATTTGTTTTTTTAAGTTACTTTTTTTCTAGACTTTGCATAAACCAATAAGACCTACAATTTTAAAATTCGGTGGTTCATTCCTCTAAACTTCTTGCCACCAAAGACAATAGTACCCAGTTTTTCCTGCTATTTTGTAGGGGCTAGAAGAGATTCAGTCATACCATTTTCAAGGCTAATAACACAAAAGAGAATGTAATGACCTTAGCTGGAATTCGAACTCGGCTCTCCGATTCTTCATTCCGAGCCACTAACAATTACTACACACATTTATAAAACAGCAACGTCTAATTTCATTTTATATCTAAAACTGCTTTGTCACTCGAATTTCTTAAACGACCTTCTTAATCTGCTTCGACGACTTCGTTATTCCAGCACATCACTAAATTAATAAGTCAGAAAATAATTTTATCTAATATTACTCTGAGTAATACTTTATTTAATTATTTTGACGTAAACATAAGAATCACTTTCATTTAAATTTATTAACTGTCACTTAAAAAATTAGAAACACAACCTGTTTTATTTTTTTATTTTTCTTGTTTTGAGTTAATTCATTTACAACCACCCATATACGTTTGAAGCTAGGCAGTGTTTCGTAAATGAAAGAAAGAAATTTAATTGCTTTTAAAATAGCTCGTTTTTATTTGGCATTTTTATTTTTATATCAAGTAATGGAGAAAAGAAATTTAAGATCAGAATTTAATAGTATTTATTAGAGATTACTTAAAGCATTTTATAAGACCCCCGACATCAGTGATTAATCTCTTTCGGCGTTAATTAGAGCCACTCTGTATATAGTTTTCACATGAGAATTCTCATGCTAAAACATCAAGATAGGTCGGTAACTATATCGGTAAGAAGCTATGTAAGGACCTTCCACTGTTCTTTTTTTTTTTTAATTCTCTTGATTTTGCATGAAATAGTTTAAATAAAAAAGCAAATGGTGTCAGCAGAAAAGACAGCTGAACATTTGATTTACGTTTTGGAGACGTTGAACAAAAGTGTGCACAAACATTTAACTATAGCTACTCGGATTGAAAGAGAGTGAGAAAGAACAATAAAAGAACAGAATTCAGGAAAAAAGAAGATGGCGATTGGCTTTTTATTTAAATTTTTGACGAATGTAGGTGGCACGCAAAGAAAAAAAACAAGAGAGTTGAACAGGTGATAAATGCGAGGAAAAAATTTGGCAAAGAACTTACGGTTACATCTTGCCAGTTCAACAGTAAAATGGTAAAACTAAGTTGCCAAAATAGTAGGACTCTAAAATTAATGCAAGTGGGGTTCATCAGAACATCCTTAAAATATTGGTAAATTTCTATTTTGTTTCCCGAGCGCTAATTTCCCATCAAATTTTTCCAAAATAGTCAACAATTAGATCATGAAGAAACCTACCTTTTTGGATGTTAACGACCACAAAACATCGGACTTCTCTGTCTTTCGTCAGCCATTACCGGCTTATTGAGAAGTAATTCATTGCCGAAAGATTTCTGGCGGAGTCATAAAATTTGGGCCTATTTACTTCTAAAAAACTAAACTTACAAAAAAAAAAAAAAAAAACTTACCAAAAAAAAATAAATTTATATTTCTTTACGGTAGTGCGTAGTGATCTTCTGCAAGGAAAGTCTGTAAAAGAAGTAAAAAGGCCAAAGGCAAGCCCAAGTACCCCGCAGCAAATCGAGATTCATGATGGCTGTAATGGCGGACGAATGACCAACAAGAAGTCTGATTTTTCTTGTCGATAACTCCAAAACGGTAAGGTTTCTTCATAATTTAATTGTTAATTCGAATTCAGCATGTACATTTAAAGTACGGAATTATGACAATTTTGGAAAATTTGGAGGTATATTAGCGCTCGGGAAATAAAATAGAAATTTACAAAAATATAGTAGGAGCACCAGATATGTCAAAATGCTAGGTAAGGATCGATTACATTAGGAATCTTTCTTTGAATTTTTTCAAGAATTTCTGAATATAAAGTAGGAACACTAGACCAGATATAGCAACAATATTCAATGCACGGAAGAATGGTAGATTTATAAATGTGCAAGATGGATTCTGACGAGAAAAATTGCCTAACACAACACAGTGAACCCACTTTCCTAGCAGCAGACCTAGCAAGTCATTCAATATAACCACTTCATGTCAGTGGAAAACGCATTGTTAGATTATTAAATGTATTCAATATAGTTGGCCTTCGTTTTCCTTTTTCTTTATTTTCATTATATTTTCTTTCTCACTTTGTTTTCTGTTACTTTCAGCTTTCTCTTTTTTTTCTCCAGTTTTTTTTTTCTTCTTTCTATGCCAATAACTCTAGCTGAGTCTGACAAAAGTTCGATAAAACGTCAGGTTATCGCAGTATTTACATTAGAGAATTGGCGTGTGATAACGTATTGTTTCTAAAATTAAGTCCCAGTGATATAGTATAGCAGAAGAACGCCTCACCACGGTAAGCGCCTTAGCTATTAAGTTTAAGACATGTTAATAGGGTGCTGGTTATTAGCGGGTAAAATGGAATTGCCGAGTTAAGTTCAAATTGCGGCTTAGTCTGCTGAGTTCACTTCTCGCTAAATAGCTTTGGGAAAGGCAAGAATACATATATTCTATATCCACTACGGTAGATTAAATAATATGGTAAGAGAGGGCTATCTAGCTTTGGATAGCAGTCAGTCTAGAAGAAGGACAATATGGAATTCCAAACCCTAGAGAAAGCAACGTGAATTCACTGACTTTCCCAAGAAGCTAAATTATGAGGAAGTTGAACATATTTCATTAAAACAGACGAGTATAAAATTGATTCAGGAAGTAAATTGGTCTTTAAATTTTTAACTTTGAATCAAAAAATTAAAAGAAAATCTGAATGAACATTTTTTATACAAAGATAAACCAAAAAGTTTAACCAACATAACTAAATAATTTTTTTTTTTAATTTTTTTTAAAGCGTGACTAATTCACAAAATATTAGGTTGATGCAAAAATAATGTCGTTTTCACACATATGTTACTATGTGTGAAAACGACATTATTTTTTATATACCGTAAAATCAGTCAACCAACAGCTACCCTTGATTGATAAATACTGAATTTAAGACAATAATTTGGGGTCATCTTTACATTCACTAACTGAATGAACGAGTTTATAACTCTGAAATTACATTCTTCCGTTTTTTTTTTCAGATTCGATATTTTTCGGCATGTCTTGGTTTTCCCCCGAATGCATAACGGGTTCTTTTAAATTCTTTCGTTTTTATTTTTTTTAAATGTTCATATTCAATTAACTCTTACTTTTTTTTTTCTTTTCCCTGTTGTCATATGTTAACTCCCACTTCCATTTATACCCTCTCTCTAAATCTATTTACAGGATATTTATTAAATAAATCCATATTATGTGGCATGAATGAAATCTCCCATATATCTATATCTACCTTCGGGGTAACCAACTACTTAATTTCAATCCAACCACGTGGATATCACAAAATACCCTAAGTATATTAATGTTTTCTTTATTTTTTTTTTTTTTTAGATATCTCTTCACATATAAGTATAATTTCTCATTTCTCTTCTTTTGTGAACGATCTTGTTCTTTATGGAAATACATCGACAAGAATTCTCCACATGTTGAATTAAATTCTTTAAAAAAATGTTGTTAATTTAAAAGTATTCCTCCTCTTAAGAAAAACTCTTGCCGCTACAATTTTCTTATTGTCAATTGTTTAATTTTCTTTCAAATATCTATTATTTATTGATAGTTGTCATTTATTACTATTGGATTTTCCCCTTAACATTGTCTTTTGTTCCTACATATAAAACACCGACCCTTGGCTGTCACTATCAGACATAACGTACTTGTGCTGAGTACCTAATTCAACACACCAGTCTAGATTTCGAATATCATACCACAGGCGTCTACACATTGATAAAGGCGGCTTGCATTCGGTGCAATAAATTTCGCTGGTGCTTTCGCTTCAACGAAATATGCCGTCGAGTGAATTTTATTTGTTTTGCACTTGCTAAAAATGAATGTTCAGCACAGCCTTTTATTATATCTTGACAGGTCATGGATTTGTTGATATGGGCGAGATATTAATCGTATTGTTTCTTCAATGTCAAACGAAAACAATGTGTAAATGTGCCAACAGAATAAACAACGCTGCTTAAAAATTATCAACAAATTAATTAAAGGTGAAAAATAAAAATCGTACAACGCTATGGGTTTCTTCCATTCCAATCGATCCTTTTCTAACCTTGAGTCACTGAGAGACACCTGTTTGTTAAGTAATGATCGTGGTGATGATGTCTTACCGGTGAAAACAATTCTACGATTTTCTCTGCAAGTGCATGACTTCTCTGAGTAAGTTGCTGGAACTCTACTCAAACACAAGTATGTGCTTAAATATACTTAAACTGACCCATTTTCAATAAAATAAGTAAACATCAGAAATATTTCGAAGTGCTTGTCTGTCATGACTATGACTCGCTCGGCCACACTCCCATATATATATATATATATATATATATATATATATATATATATATATATATATCCAAGTATATGATTAGTGGATACAGAAGATTCTACATTCAACATCATTACTTGATAAGAAACCAGAGGTGTTGAAACAAAATGGCTATTTTTGTAGGGATTTTATAACATATTTGTTATAATTTTTAAATAAATAATTATATATATATATATATATATATATATATATATATATATATATATATATATATATATATATATATATAATTTTGAAACAGATAGAATGGTAAATACTCACGAAAAAAACTATATAAGACATAGTTAGTGCCCTTTAGGTCGGTCGCTTGGCGTAATTGATATAGGAGTTGATTATACACATGTTGTGAGTTCAATCCCTGGATCATGTAGTGAACCACCGTTTCAACAGGAACGATGAATAACTGATATCACAGGTAGGAAATAGCAAAATAATCAACCTAATATATCATATCAAGCAAATTACCTGGTGATGGCCAGGTCGAAACGTTGTGGCCATAGCAATATCTTCCTCGAGCGAAATGAGAACAACAGTTTGAAATAATACAAGATAAAAACCAGCTTAATTTTTGTGTATTTCAAGCCAACCAGATGCATTTCATTTCCAAAACATTCTCCTCTGCAAAGCATCCTTTATTTTAAGCCTCAATGAGGGTTAGTGTACGGTTTAGTGTTGAAGTTACTAGACCTGGACACTTATCTTAAGACCCCTATTCTCCTGATAACCCCAGAAAAAAAATCGTGTTATACGCAGGCGTCAAATGTGGTATTTCGTTTTTCATCGAAATGAACTAAAATTAATTCTTGTTATGGTAGTCATCAATAGAATAACCTAATCCTTGTATTCGTGAATATAATAACGTAATATCTGTTCGTATTTCCAAACAATAAGGCGATCTATGGCTAGGGTATTTTGATTTGTAGCAGAACCCTCATTAAACGAAAGAGGGCAAACTGAGAGAAAACTAGGACAGCTTGACAGTATTTCCAAGAAATAGGAAAGGTTTCTCTTATACTTTATGCACGTTACCCCCAAATTAACTGAACCTTGAGACACCTACTACCACGGTGAGGATATACAATCAAATCGCCATTTTTCGACTTTCGAAATAGGAATAAAAATAGCGGTGTCAGTTCACCGTATCTCTTAAGATTACAAGTGAAACATGTTCTCGGGGTCTCTAATGATCGGTAGCACCACCGTCATTGAACTAAAGTTTTGTGCATGACGACGTCAGCTTGACAGTGATCGTGAGGAGGAAGCAATTATTGTCTTTAGCGCACATATATGAGAAGGTGAGTAAATAGTAATCCCAGTGTAGTATCTGTTCTTTTCTCTACACTATGAGGGAAGACTAGTTATAGAGATTGTTTCATTTCTCTAAATAGGGATGTTGATGGATACCGACAGAAGCATAACCGTAGTCGCATTGACTGAAAAGATTTAACCTTAAGCAATATGTATACGTATGGACGCCACATTTGAAACCAGCCTTTGGTCACCTCCAAATCCTTGGGGAAAGTTAAATGTAATCTAGTTATACATGGAATGGAAAATACAAAGAAAAAGTTATGTTAATCGAGATATTCAACTTGTTTTATCAGAATTGATGCAACTCATTGACCAAGGTCTTCGGAGAATAAATTTCTGTAAAATATTCCTAATGGCTCATTATGACGTCCCGACTTTCTTTTATCTCCGTCTTATAAAGGCTTGCCCGAAGCTTTTATACGAATTGAACATTTATCTACTGCAGGCGGATTGAGTAAATGCCTGTTGATGGTGCCAGTGTTGGGTTCTGAACGGAAATGCCTTTTCTGTACGATTCCTTATCTGCATGGATGATCAGAAAATGAAGCAAGCGGTGGAGAATGCATTTCTGATTTTACGTAATGGTCACTTCAGTCTTGGCATAGGCTTTGATTCAGCAAAGTTAATGGGAAGCATGCGGCAAGAAACGAGGAAGTCGTCGAGAGGAGGAACGATCGGATATATAAAAAATAAAAAAAAACTCTTTGACGTTAACTATGGAGCACGTGATTTGCGATTATGATAGCCATGGCGGTGTGTGTGAGGGGTGGATATCGTTTCTAAGTCTCCTGGTTTCATAGTATTTATGGATCTCGAAAAGAAATGATTACACCATCAATGAAACTGTAGAAAGCTTTTATGTCCTTTCAATTTTTCTCAGATGTTTCAGGCTGTGATGTAACTGGCTTCGAACACAACCACGTTATTTCTTAACTATTCCATTCGACAAACATTAATCTCTGATCATTTCTCAGTTACTAGAATGTTCTTTTGCAACACATTTTATACGCTTTGAAAACCTAACGGTAGTTAGTACTATTGAATTTTTGTCGAGATTTACAAACTCTACGTTTCATTCAATTTCTCAAACCAATCGATAGAATTTGAATAAAACTGATTTATTTAGAAAAATACTTTAACCTTTATTTATCAAACCCTTGAACCCTATTTCCGAGGTTTAATAATTACTTTAATTCAATTTTACAGGACTTCATGGTAAAAAGTATTTCAAAGAAAATTTCTCATTTTCCATTTTAACAGCGAAAGATAAATTCTTAGGATTTCTTACTCTTGACTATGCACTATACAACTGGCCATGCGTAAGTAATTTTTTTTTTTTTTTTTAACCAAATTCAATTTTTTGAAGGATTTGGCCGTGTGATTTGGTTTCTAGTTCTCGCAAACGCAGGGCGAACTGGAAACTGAATTCTTGCTTTTAAAATCTTTAAGAAAAGATATGTAAAAAAAAACGATATTTCATTTTTATTAAATAAGTATTTGTTATTTTAATTATCAATTTTTTTTAAATTGCCTGAGTATTTTGTATTAACTAATAATACTTTTAATCCCGCCCAAAACAAAAAAATTAATACAAATTTATTGTACCAAGCTATGCACCCGAGTAAAAACGAAATGTACTTTGGTTTCAATCGGCTATGTATGGTTATTTTAAAGTGTATGACGTACTGGCGGACGGACTAACAAAAGTCCTAGAACATTATGTGTAGGTTATTGCCTATTCATATTGTTAATTTAATTATCACTTGAAAAGGAACCAGATTTAGGTTGTATTTAATAAAATAAGTTTGACGATATATTTAACCCATATTTTGATTCTGAAACTAAAGAGATGGCAAAGGAATGTACAGTGTAACCCGGATATAAGAGAGTTGGTGGACCGGAGAAGTATCTTATATCCGGGTTTGGTCTATTTTGTTTAGGTAAGTGTGGCTCTAATTTGGGACCAGAGAAAATCGCTCTTATATCTGGGTTTCTCTTATATCCGGGTCTCTTATATCCGGGATACACTGTATGTCTTTTTATAAACAATTGATCTCTCTTTGTGGTAGAACACACAATATCAAATTGTATCGATTTCACTATCAGATCTCTTTCCTCAGAATGTTTGTTGGTAAAAATAAGGTCATGAACCAGATTAAAGGTTTTCTTATTTCAAATCGTTTGATCAAATTTGACAACACTATAGGCAAGTAGGATCCTCTTCGCAGACACCTTTGACACTCACAAACTCACCTCAAGTTAATCTTGACTTAAGGTTAAAACACGTGACCGTGGACAGAATTTGAGTAACAATGAAATTTTAGAGAAAATGGCAACAAAAAGGAAACTTAACACCAGAAGAGACAGTTGAAATTTCTAGAGAAAATAATAAGGAAAGACGGCTCGGTAAAACCAATACTCTCAGGGCAGATTGAAAACAAGATATACTGTGGAACCTAATTTATTTAGTCAGCTTGAGCAAATTGATGGCGGAATTGGGTTTAGGAGAAATATTAGGTTGGTGCAAAAATAATGTCGTTTTCTCACATAGTAACATGTGTGAGAAAACGACATTATTTTTGCACCAACCTAATAACAAAGGGAAAATTGTTTTAAGGATTGGAAATTATGGAGAGCCATGACCGACAACGTTACGAAGGTACGTGGCACATGGAAGAAGAGTTACGTTCTATGGACGCAAAAATTACAGAGATAACTCTTTACAATAGTAAAATAAAAAAAAATCTTGTGCCATTGTAAAATAATTATTTTATCTAGAATATATTAATCTCTGTGTAAGCTTATTTTTGGCAGCACTATTTACAAACATTGTTGATAATCAACGAACATGGTTACTTTTAAAATTTGAAACCAAGAATCATCATTATTATAGGCATTACTATCATCCTTTTCTTGGTTATATTAACATAATTCTAGCTGTTGTATCCTCAGGACTTCTGCAGGTGTGTGTCTTGAAGGGAAACTGATTATGTGATTGTCGTCACTCGATAATGTGTAGAATTATTTTATACCACCATCATCTTTTTCGTGACGACACGTTGTTGAATATATTAAACAGAACACTGAGTTAAAGTCAAACAATACATAAAAATAAGTGATTTAAAAAGAGTTCTAAAATCTGAAAAATTATTATTTTCGTAATGTTCTTTCTTACACTCTTATACAAATTAATTGAAATAACCTCCTTAGTTTTCTTTCTTTCAGCATACGGCCAGTTTTAGACCAAATGAAGTGACAGGGTCTAATTGATTTCTATATTTTCTTCAGAATGCGGCATATGCAGTGGTGTGCAGTAATATGAATCTATTTTCGAGGTGTATGATGAAATTTGTTGGCATTGAAAAATATTGCGTCATCGGTGATTGCATCAGATTTCCATCACGCTCAGACACAACTGTCTCGACTGTTGATTAGTTATCCTGCGATCGATGTTACTCCAAGGAAGCGTACAAAAACAGGGCACGAACACACTGGCAAGCCTTACCAGTGAGGAAAACAAAGTACACGGAAACTCACCTGATGTAAATCCAATCGAGAATCTGTGTTCAATCTTCAAGGAACGATTTCGTGAAATAGACGTACGAAATACTAACATCTGAAGTTAGTCATGTTTCATTGAAAAATACGAAAACAGTAAATAATAACGGAATTATTCGTTTTGTTTCAATTAATTTGCGCAAGGGTGTATATTATAACAAACGACTTTGATATTAAACAAAGGGGAGAAATATTATTTTTAAAGATATTGGATTTATAGGCATTATAGATCAGGAAAGGAACGTTCTTTTAGGGTAGCCATCTTTTTAAGGTGTTTTTACCTTTGTATCTTTTCAGATATAGGAAATAAATAATTAGAATGTAAACAAAAACGTGAAGAACTTTTCTGTCAATAAAATGTTTATTATGATTATCAATAGGTGTTTTTAATCGATTCCCACCTCCATGCCAATCCCTAAGACACAAGGGGTTATTGGGTGTGGAAAGAGAAAACAGTTAAATAACCTACAGCGGTGTTGATATGTCGCTAAAAACAAACAAACAACCAAACAACGTCCTTTCAAGCCATCTAAATACCGGCTGATTTTAGAAGCTTCATGAACAGACATCATCTGATGATTTTCACTGTTTTATAACGAGAATGGTTTTAATCGTCTTTGCTTTATGATGTAATTTCTAATTTAAAAGGGCGTTTATAGGAACATAAGTTTGAAGCAACGTTTTTAGTCAATCACTAATCTTAAGCAATGACAGTATTTAAACAGGAGATTGTTTCTAAAGATCAGATACTCTAAGAAATGGAGCTGTATTCATCAATATCTGTCTATTTTCTAAAATGGGCTATTGTAACTATATTTTAAAATCGGTATCCGCTCATGCAAAGCAGTAAAGCCACTAACACAAGGAGTCAAAGGATGTGGATGAATTAGGAATAATTAATAATGAGTGAGAAGAAAAAAGACTAATCAAGAGGACAGTTGATAGCGATTGATTTTGCGTTTAAATGTTTGCATATGAAAGTTGCCTGGAAAGCAAGGAGCTGGAAGGGACATTCACAATCGAGAAGTGCGAGAAAATAAATTGTTAGCAGTTACGGCTACATCTAGCCACCTCGGCTGTAAACTGATGAGATCTCGACACAAGTTTAGCATAAATTCAAAAGGTTTAGCCACTATAACAAAATGGTTATCTGAACAATTACAATGAAAGTATTTATAGAAACATCAGAGGGAGGCAACCTTACGGTGCTGGGAAAGAGACAGATTACGTTAGTTATGATCTCAAGAAAAATATTGATTCAAGAACAACAATTTAATTCATTCTGATCAGTATATATTCTTGAGCACAACAGTTATTGTTTGCTTCATTGATTTTGTTTAGCAGTATATCAATCACTGTGTGGGGATCTCGACGTGGTGCAATAGTTACCAAGCTTATCCCCTCTAGAACAATTACGACTGAGTAGTGAGTTCAATCATCACTGGGTGCCCCATAATTTCGGGCTTGTGCCACACCCAAGCTGTGCTTGAAAAATCACTATCAATCTCTATGCTGAAATCTAAAATTTTTTAGCACTATTTTATGGCTTTAACTAAATATATTTTTAACACAATTTTATGCCTTGAACTACAGATAAAATGAATTATTAGTAATTTTACTATAAATAAGTATTTTTGGTAATTTTACTATCAATACATATTGTTGATTGGTCGATTTTATTTAACGGCACATCAATATCTATGGGATGTTTAATGCTTAAATCTAAAGATTTTGTACGTAATGTTATACATTCAACTACCTGATATTTTGTAGATAATTTTATAAGATTTTTTTTTCGATATATAGTTTGTAGATCATAAAATGTATTGTTGGTAATTTTACTATAAAAATGTATTTTTATATTTCGTTAATGTTACATTGATTGTCATTTTGCTATAAAAATCTATCGTTGATCATTTTATTAAAAAAATGCACCGTTGATTTTTGATTAGGAGCTTACTATTTGCCCATAGCTGACATCCAAACAAGCGCTACCAGGGCGGATCAGGGTGGACCTGAGAAAAACAGCAGTTAAATGGTTGATCCACGCTCCTCGAAACCTCCAATCCCCCGATCAGCGACTTTGCTGCCGGATGTAGTTTGTCGTCATATTCAGGACCCACAAAAGTTATTGGAGCTAGTGGGTATATATTCAACGATATTTGTGGTTATACATAACCGCTGAGTTCCTTTGAAACCCGGCTTGTGTACAAATTTCCATGTTGGTTGATGTACACTATTTTTATTCATCGTTACGATGTGGTCATCATCAATTATTGCTGTCCTGCCATAACATAATATTTTTCCAGATCAATTTTTTTTATTATTCTGAATCTAGCGAATTACTTACAAACATTACTTGCAGCTATGACACCATCACCATAAACGGTGATTATTTTTTGCTATTAGTACAGATTTGCACCTATTCGAAAATAAACGAGTATCACATGATGGAATGATGAAATAGACACATTTCCCCATTATCACTGTTTAGGTAAAAACATTTAAATCAACAACACACAAACGAATCATATTGAAACGAATATGTAGCCTTGAAGAATAGGTTATGAATGCTATAAATTTCATTCCCGTTTGAAACGAAATCACGTGTAGCACCCTCGCGTTTTAAAGAACACAAACACATTTTTGATCTGAAGAATGAAAATGGAGTTTTGATCCAAAAGAACGCAAAAGTATTTTTGATCACAAAAAATCAAACGGTTTTTTGATCCACAGCAACAATTTAAGGGTTTTAGAACTTTTATATTAACAATATGGAATTTTTTTTTTAATGTTTATTAAAACAAGTTCTATAATTGCTTTTTACTGAACTCAGTATATATATATATATATATATATATATATATATATATATATATATATATATTGACATTTTGGCATTTAATTCGGAAGAACGAAGCGAAAATGTTAAATTCATTTTATTCAGAATGCTGTTCTTTTATCTTTTAGAAAGTTTTGAATCCGCTTCTTCCCCCATCTATGGGTTAATTAGTAAGATTTGCATCTCCAGAAAATTAAATAAAATGAAAAATTGGGTCCCAAATATTTAGATTTCGGCATCAAAAAACAGTATTCTGTGACCACAATACAAACCTGTATTGATTTACTTTCTACTTGTTTGTCCCTTTTGTTTTCTTTTGTCACATATTACTCTAGTCTCCGTTTTTTACCACTTCCGGTTAGTCTTTAGCTCACACCGGGACCTATTATAATAAAGCATGCGGTCGATCACGTGATTCATATTTTTCTAATTCTCCGCCCTATCACCCTTCTCTCTCAGTTAATATACCCTTCCGCTTTTTCCAGTGTTGGCACCACTAAGCCTTTTTTGATCTGATATTCATTCAAAACACGCGCCAGTTAACTTTTTCCAGTAATCGGTATCGTTGACATAAACACTTTTATTTTTTTAATTTTCTTGTATTTACATTGTTCTTTGCTCTTTGTTTTTTTTATTTTTATTTTTTATCACTTTTCTATGAGCCCGAAATGTGATTTGCCGGTCAGGAACACTAGAATTAAACAGACGCGGAAGCTTAAATATCTAGGAAGCGCTTTGATAGAGTACGGTAAGAGCGGCACTGAAACCCGTAGACGTATGGGAATGGCCTAGGACGTATTCCAAAAGCTGGACAACTATTGCGAGGCAGGGGGAAGATTTCTTTGGAAACAGAAAAAAATACTGAGCTGTTACGTGACATCTATCCTTCTTTATGGCAGCGAATGTTGGACGATTTCCTCAAAGATGAAGAAGAGACTGGAGGAGACAATGATGTGGTTCTACAAAAGGATGCTAAGTATATTATAGACCAAGCATGTGAACAACGATAGGGTCTTAGAAAGGTTGCAAACAAGGAGGAGGCTTTTTTCTTAACATCAGGAAGAGGCAGATGAATTTTCTGGGACACATGATGAGGAAGGAAGGCCTGGAGAATCTGATACTCACAGATCGAAAAGAGGGAACGAGAGAGAGGGAAAACAACGCGTGATATACCTGGCGGACTTATGCAAGTAGATAACAGAACGCGGTCTAAGGGAGAAAGCAGGGGGAAGGAACTTGTTGGGAGCTGCTAGGGATAGAAGGAGGTGGAGAGCCATGATCGCCTACGTCCTGAAAGGACACGACACATTAAAAGAAAGCAAGATGCCATCCTATTCCCGAATTTTAATTTATTTTTCCTTCACTGCCTTCATTGTTTTAATTTTTAATATTATCTTAATACTTGCTTCAGCTTGTGTATGCATATATGCCTGTGTGTATGTAGTCACCCTTGCATAATGATTACGTATGATTGAACAGACGTCTCAAGTGCAAGCGTGTCCTCAAAGAACCGAAGGTACTGTTTCCTGATAGAATGAAACAACGTATACCATCTCGCAGGTTCCGCTCCAGAGAAATCGGCTCTGAAAGAATGTTCGAAACAACTGCAAAAGTTTTATCCTTCCTCTATTCAATCAATTCAAATTCCTGACATCTACAGCATATAAGGCTAAATGCTTTGCTCGGACATTCTCTTCTACATCAACACTCGACTCATTTGGAGTGCTCACACCTGATTTCACTCCTAAAACAGAGGCTGTACTGCGTGATATGTGCATATCCCCGTGGTCTCAGACATTATTTCTAAATTAGAAGGCCAGTTGAAGTAACTGGATCCACGATGTCGTCCTAAAGAAATGTGCTCCCGAGCTGGCTCCAGTTTTCTCCAAACGCTACAACTACTGCCTCGTTGCTTCTTGCTTTCATGCTTGTTGGAAGTCCTCTATGGAGTTCATGGTTTTAAGAACTTTCGAGAAACCCTCGAACCCTCTAACTATCGCCTTATTAGTCTCCTACACTTTTCGGCAAAGTATTTGATACTTTAATCAATGCTGACGTGGTTAAGCATCTTACCTCTCACGACCTACTCTCTGACAAACAATATGGCTTCCGTTTGGCCAGATCTACCGCTGAGATGCTAATGACCTTCACTGAATACGTATATCAAGCTCTTGATAATAACGGCGAAGCTCTAGACATCTCGAAGGCGTTTGACAGGGTTTGGCACCTAAGTTCCAGGTATACTATATAAATGGACGTGTGTTTGATTTAATCCAATCGTTTCTCTCAATTCGTGAAATAAAGGTCATGCTGATTCTCATCTTCATCAATGATCTTCCTGATTCCACTAATTCCCAAGTAGGCATTTAATTCTAATGACACTACCGCTGACTCTTGTCTAAATAGCAAATCCGTTAGAGTCAACAATGCTAACCTAGCCACTGCTCTTTATAAGGACCTCCAATCTGTGGATAACTAGGACAGGAATATGGCTCGTAAATTTTAATGTTTTCAAAACGAAACCGCCCTACTTATCCACCATAGATAAACTTTGCTGCTCACCATCAGCCTGGAGAAAAACACACCATACTTTCTTGGCATACATCAAATAAATAGCTGTATATACTACAAGGAAATTTAGGTCACTTTGTCGTGCCAAAAGTCCATCTTGCACATTTACAAATCTACTATGCGTTCGTGCATTGAATACTGTTGCCATATCTGTTCAGGTGCTCCTTCTTCTCATTTCGAGGTTCTTGACAAAATCACAAAAAGGATCAGCAATGTAATCGGTCCTTACTTGGCATCTCGACTTCAGTCGCTTTCTCACCGACATAATGTGGCTTCCCTTTGTCTTTTCGAAAATCTTTTCGTGACTACAACTCTGACGAGCTTTTTTTCCCTGGTGCTCGGACTACGTGAGTTTAAGCGTGATACGTGAATCTTACCCTTTTACTTATGAATTAGGTAAATGCAAACACTGCTTCTATTCCAACAGATTTTTTCTCGGACTTCTCGCCTGTGAAACTTCCTTCCTTTTCCTAGCTTCCCTGATAACTACACCCTTCAAAATTGTAAATGTATCATTAATCGCCATCTTCTACCTTGAACACCGTTCAGCTTTTTTCCTTTTCCCGGTAACGACTATACTCAGTATCTCCTCTCAGGTCACTCGCTCTAACCCCCACTGCGGAGTAGTGGCATTCCCGCCTTATTTGGAGTGAAATGATGAAAAAGAATATCGTCGGTATGTAACTTTTAATGCCTTCTCTCTCTGTCTATCTATCTATCTATCTATTTATCTTTCATGCCCTTATTAGAACGTTTGTTTAATGTAACCATCTTTTTCAGGCTTATTTTAAGTTTGTATCTTTCCATGTAGAATTATTCTCACCGCGTGTTTACCGTTTACTCACTTTTACTCACTTTTATCTTTCGCCCTTTTTGCAACATTGTATTGTATTCCCGTAGCAAAAAGTTGCTACTTCCTCTACCCATTAAGAGCCTCGGTTTCACTTATGTTCAATTTTGTCTTCTTAGTTACATTTCTCCTTTCCTTGCCTATATTATATGTGCATTTCTTTTTCTAGCTTTACCCTTTTGACATTTAACAATCTTGTTGATGAACAGGACTTCGTCTTCAGAGTCTTAATCTCTGTAAGGCGCTTATCTGGCTCTCTTCGAGATTACGCACGCATAAGAGACAGACGTTTACTTGGAAGTCAGAACAAATGTAATGCATATTTAGATGCTTTTGTGTGATACACTAAAAACAGACGAGAGAGGAAGAGGCAGGGGGAAAATATAACGTTACTCTTATCTCATGTATTAAATATTTTTATTGTTAAGATAATATATATTCTTACTGTAATAAGACGAATGCACTCACACAAACTTCTCCAGCTCCCCACCTCATACTCACGCATACCAAATTAGTTTTAACAGTCTCATACAAAATTATTTATCACTCAGGTAATCAGTTGTTAAGAGGAGATGTAAATAAGTTTTCATGTAGCTTTCTGAGAAAAGAAAATGGATGAGTTAATATTAATGATTCATGACATTTGTTGTCTAGACCAATACTTATAAAATAATGTCAGTTTATTCAGGATCCATAAGAAAGTAACTGTCAAGAAACGTAGATATATAAGTCCTCATCTGAAAAGGCACTTCAAGAAAATGGCTAGAGTTGTTTTAATGGTAAAATGCGTGTTATCATTCTCACTATTTTGTATTGTTGAAGTTATTGCTAGCATTTTTGTCGAAATTTGCAAACCCTAAGTTCCGTTCAATTTCGCAAACCATTCGATGAAATATAAAAAACTTAAAAGATATGCAAAAAACATTATTGCATTTTTATTAAACATATACTTGTTATTTTAATCATTAAATTGTTATTAAAATACTGGGAGTATTTTGTATGTTAAGTAATAAAACTTTACATTTTACATTCATGTAAACAGGGCACCAGAGGGGAAAAATTATCAGAAAAGTTGCCTTGAAAATATTAGTAGAAACAATATAGAAAAGCTACGTCACATTGGTAAGAGCATAAAAATTATATTTTTCAACTACGGTTTATATAAGTTTAAAGATAGCTTGTTTATAAAAATCAATGCCAATTTTTTTGATTATTGAACAGTTAGTGTTCCATATTTCTTTATATTAAACATTCCCGAGTTTATTAAGTCAGGTTTGAAATAAAGCTTCTGTTTTTTAACCTACTAGAAGATGTTTGCAATACGCTGACGCGTGTTATTTTAATCATTAAATTGTTTTTAAAATACTGGGAATATTTTGTATGTTACCGTATTTGACGGCATATAAGACGCATCCCAATTTCTCACAGGTCAAATAAAAAAATAGTAATTATTAAAATTATTAGTAAATGGTATACCTAAGGTTATATTTATGGGGTATTTAGGAGCCTATAAAAACTTTATAATTTATCCTATATATGATCTGTACAACCTGCGTCTTGTAAACGTCTCATTGGAATAATTCGGATATAAAAATTCTGTTTGTATTTATACCAATGCAGCCGGAAGCTATCTCAAAAAAAGTATTAATGAAACAAATATATTTTACAAATATATAATTTGAATTTATTGCATATAATTTTAGTGAAACAAAGTACTAACATTAAACGGGATAAAATTAATATAATGAATATTATCAATGATAACACTTTTAATCTAGCCTTTTAAATAATGCCAATAGGTATATGAAAATTACTCTAAAGTCTAAGTTGAAGTTACCTGGTACCTAATTTCGGCCAACTGTCGTGAATTTAAACCTGCATGTGGTATATAAGACGCAGGGGAATTTTAAAAGATATTTTTAGTAAAAGAAATGCGCCTTATATGCCGTCAAATACGGTAAATAATAAACTTTGAATCCCCCCCTCACAAAAAAAAATGAAAATTTATTGTACTAAGCTACGCACCCTACTTAAACCAATTGTATTTGGTGCCGCTTACCTGTTTGCGCTTCTCCCCAAAATGTGGTTTAGATTACTCAATGTATGGGTATTTTAGAAGGTGGGACGGAAGGGCGGACGGACTAACGGAAGTGACATAATTTTATATATAGATAGAAATCATTTTTTTCAGGATTAATAAAAAGCTGGCAAAATACGTAGACTTGAAAATAATAATTTGAATTATTCTCAAATGTACAGTTCATAGCTTATCCCATTTGTTTGATGAAATTAATTAGTTAACATGTATCATAAACGCAAATTCAAAATGACTGCCTGGTGTCATTCTTACAGATTCAGACTTGTTTAATAATACATGATGAAGTATTAATTAAAATTAAGTTTTCTTTATCTCTCTGGTTGGTCTCAACGGATTCTATTACAGTATATAAGAGATTATTTCTTTTCGATTATCACGAAGCTTTCTACGACTATGAAAAGTTTTGTGAATTTGCGTATCATTGTTAATAAGGGAAGCATTCAAAAATTTAATTACGGCCACCTCACAATGTCGTCGAAGTTAAGTAACTTTGTTTGGTCAGTAGCTAGATGTAGACTGCTTAGTAATACGAGGTGTTATAAGCTTGGATGTGTGTAATGAATAGTTCCTCGGAATACTTAATCGGAGAGCCGAATTCTAATTCTTAAATTCTTTATATTTCCTTACACGTAAATAGGCTTTGGCATGGGATGAGTTCACCTCTTCTGCTCTACCTATGGATTAATTAGTAAGACTTTTAACGCTAAACAATTATTACCTCTCCCACGAAAATTTTCTAAAAAAATTTATGTCTTGAAATAACCTGCAAATAGTTGATAAGCTGTAGAAACCGAATTAATCACTAAAAAGTTAACGCCAAATGCTATTAGACATTTTTTTCTTTATGTTATCTCAATCAACATCAGAATACTACCGTAAGCGATGATATTAGCCATTTATACAATCCTAGAAGAACGGAGTCTCTAGAGAATTTCACCATGTTAAAAGAGCCAATTGTATGTTCTCAAATGGTCTCAAAATCACTATCTGTAAAAGATTTTTTTTTTTAATTAGGAAAGAAGAAAAATCCAGGTGTGAATGTAAGATTTTAACGTGTATGTCTAATAATTACCTGTTGAAATTCTTGCATTCTTCCCCTTGTTTGGCGAGGAGAATGGGCAGGAGAATTGTGCTAGTGTAAATGTTCTCTCTGATGAAGCTTCTCACGGTGGCGTCGTTGGTAAATCTTTTGACAATTCTCATCATGAAATGTTACTGCTGTTTTACCTTCTAAAAAGTCAAATTTTCAAACGTTAACTTGCAGAATACCCTATAAATGAGCAACGGGCTGGCATATACCTACCTTGGCCGACAGTATCCAAAGACAATTTTATGAGATTCCAACCCTGGGTTTATGGTTAGAAGAGATGCATTCTAATAAATCGTGCCCATAGACAAGAAATTAAAGCAATAATAAAATAATTATATTCTAGTTATTACCCCCCGACCTAATTCCTTGGCGCTACCAATCATAAATCACATTTTGCTGATCACATCACGGTTGAGAGTAATGAGGAAATGGAGTATATCATTTATTGCAATCATTTCCTAGTGATGATTTTAACTGTCGGTTTTCCCAGCCCCTAACTATGAATTAAATAGATCAGAGTGGAACCCTCTTGAATAGGAACTGAATTAAACCAGTTTGTCTTGTTGAAATTAACTTCGAGGTTGATGCTCTTTGGATGCCGGACATTAGCTTCTCATAATGACAACAGTTGCATCGATGGAAGCGCTAATTCGCCCGTTTTGTCCTTTGATTAAAGATACATACACCGAGTACTGAAACTCGTGAAAACTAATCTGATGCTGAAAAGTTTTAAATATAGTTTAATCCTTCCTCCTAAACCTGAAAGTTTTTTGTTTTTTTTTTGGTGGGGGGCAAGCAAATAATTTTAACTAAATGGGAAGAAAGAGAATCATGTAAATGTTATTGAGTAACGTAAATTAAAATTCGAAAACTTGTTTTATATATATATATATATATATATATATATATATATATATATTAAATACCTACGACGTAGGCAATGATTGCTCTCCACAATTTTCTTTTATTTATTTTCTGTGAAATTCCATCAGTTATTTTACGAACCAAGATTGCCACTTCAGTTGTTGGACTCAAAATGGTTCAACCTTATGCGACGAGCTTATAGTACGGAAAAATCTCATATTCTGGTTCCGCGCAAGAAACCAGTGATTGGTACAAAAGAGAACAAAATGATGAGAATTAACTTTCTCTCCTTTTATGTGCTTTGTAAATTTAAGGTATGGAAGATCAGTGCTATAAACTATTTTTTAAACTTTAACCGACATTTCTTAAATGACTGTATCTCCAATTCACTTTTCTTCCATCTATTTGTACAATAAAAGATCAGGAGAATGTTATTGGAAAGAGAAACAATGCGTTTATCAATACTCCTTCTGCATGGCAGTCAATGCCAGACAATCTCATCACAGATAAATAGACATCAAGCAAAAGAAATTTAATAGAATCAGGTAAAACTAGATATATCAAAATATTCAAAAAGTGCCTCCAACATTTGAAGAAACAATTTAAAATCAAATTACATCTGAAATCTGAAATTACATGTTACCAATATAAGGTGACTGGGCAGTCAAATGAGATCGGTTGGTCAATATCTTGACTATGACAGAGTTTGAGATTTTTAATCTGAAAATGTTATACATGCAAAAGAAGATAACTTTAGATGGAAAATAGAAGACAACGAAGACATATCGGGACAGCAATGTCTCAGCAATTATCAATAATTAGAGTAACATAATAATTATCAGTAATTAGAGTTGTTACACAAGGTCGAAGTTTAAAGTGTTTTAATGGTCTTACCGCGCAAAAATTCACAAATATCCTTTACAGTTACTTTTTTGTGGACGTCTCAAGCACTGGGAAATAAACGCAGCCTCATCCCGAGGGAGATTGGTGAGAAAGCTAAATCCTAGCCAAATATTTGGATTTATTTAGCCTCCAGCTGTATCGACTGCTAAGGGTGTTTCATTAAGACGGATTATATATAAGCGTGTTTCATTAAGATGGATCAAAGTCAGCGGTAAATAAATTAGTCTTATTGGTGAAAATGTATTTATTTCCCTATTGGATCCAGTTATTTAAGTCATTGCAATTACGTGTGATAAATAATATCTCCAAAATACCTGCCAAATCTGAAGAAAAAAGAAAAAAAAAACATTAGACGCTTAACATTAATTCACATTTAAAATCGGTCCAAGTTATTTTATTTATATAAAACAGGTACCTTTTAATTTAATAACATAATAATTTTGGATCTACCAATGGAAAACCAAGCTATGAGACAAAGTTTAGTACCTGATTCAACACTTATTCCATAGCACATAAGAACGAGAACGAGTCTTGTACGTATTTCATTTTCATTGGTCGTGAAAATATATATTTATTTTATAAGCATTAGTCGCTTCAGAGTTGCGATAAATACTGACACAAATACGTCTTGCTATTGTGACATGCAAAAGGTTATATAAGCCATCATACATTGGAGAGTATTTGTTATTTGCTTTTACAATGATAAAAGATAATTTATTCTCGACTTTATTCTGCAACCGTACTTAAAAATCATATCGAAGCACCCAACTCGACTGATGCCTCTATACGTCTAAAATGGGATGCTCTACAAGTGTTTGTAATCGACAGAACTTAATAGAATATTCTTCGGATTCTTTCAGTAATCCATCGTTATAATATATGTATAGAGTGTTTTCGTGAGTAAAATCCTTGCTTTTCCTCCATTACCCATAAAAACATTTAGGTTTTGGTTGTATATTCGATCAAATGCTCTGAACCTATTTCCCATCACTCAAAGGCATTAATAAACCCTTTCCTCAACTTCACAGTAAATGCAATCTCTCTGTGTCCGCAAGGAACAGAAAAGATTGATATCAAATTGAAACACCATAATCTTTCAGCTGTAAACTTTCCATAAAATATTAGATAGAGAACAATATTCCCCTGTGATAGACGGGAAACAGCTAATGTGTTTAGCCGAATCGGAACGAGGGAATAAAATAACTTTTGGTCTCCTGATAGGAATATGCAGAGACTATGTTCCGGCAGGAATCAATATGATTCTGCAATTGATTTTCTTTGCTTTTAAAGTTAAGAGAAAACCATGAGAAGAAAAGTTTTCCAACAATATTTCTCTTCAGAAACGAACAGAAAACTGTCTTGCCTGTTGACATTTAATATGTACACAGTTATGGGTTAAACGGTGCGGTAGGATCCAGTGTTGAGAGAATACAATTACGTGTTGAAAGCAGAGGCATACCTCTTCACTAAAATCCCCACTAATTCGTGGCAAATCCCATATTAAACATAAAATAATATGTCGTGAGCCATGAGCGTCTATATCCGGAATGTGTGGCTGACTATGACACCAGGGTTCGAATCTCACCATTGTCGATTTGTCATGTATATTATAAAAATATATATAAAATATATATATAAGACTGATATTATAAAACTGGAGAGGTCGACCCCGGCGTGTGGAAACTTTGGAAAGTGACTGAAAACCATACCACTGGTTGACCCAAGCGCTGTGAGTGAAATTAGGTAGATGGAACCCTTAGGAGTTGTCGATAGATGTGCTAGCACAAAATTACAAGTCACCGTGGCCGAGGGCTTGAGGGTGCTGGCCTTGTTCAAATTGTTGATCATACTAGATAAAACACTCTTTCCCAGAAACTGTAACTAAGGGCTGCTCAACATAGTTGCAGTATAAACCACGGGTGAACTCTGTGGGTGTTGAATAAACACAAATGCGCCTGAGCAAGCTTATGCCGCCCTAGTAGACAGGTATCCTCGAATATAAGTGTCCAGCTATACATACATACATACGTGTCTATATCCCGAGTGTATATGCATTTTAAAATACGCACGAACGTAATTATAAACAATTAGGAAAATAAACTTAAATAAAATCAAATACAATATATTTATATGACTTAAATATGAATGTTCCTCGATGTTGCTCTCTGTTAAATAGCTCTAAAAAGTGATATGTTAAAGAGTTATCTCCCTTTTTCATCTTTCTCAATCATGGTGACGTACCAACAATAATAAGGTTAGTCGAGACATCGATTAAAAAGGGAGATAGGAAAATTTCTTGCTGCTATTTTCTTTTTCTTAGCTTTTTGCGATTCCGCATTTTCTGATAAGAATTCATACTGAAAATGTGCTAACCACTCGGATACTGAGCCAATGTTTTGCAGGCACTTTCGAAAGGTGCCTGAAAAACCATACGCCTCGCGAGTAAAATTGGTGAGACGGATCTATTTGGGTGCCGTTGATGTTTGAGCTAGCAGAAAGTCGCCAATCATCGTGACCGAGAGCTTGAGTGTACTGGTCTTGTTCACAGCTAATGGGCTCACCCCCGGAACTGTAACTAAGCTCCGCTCGACATAGGTAACAGTTGGGATCTCTGGGTTATGAACAAGCACAAATATGCCTGAGCATTGGCTAGCCGCCCTGGAAGGCATGAATACTCGCGTCCAAGCGGCCAGCTATTACTTATGTTTTTGGTCATCAGCCTTCCTTTGTTCGAAAATAGTTATATATAACTATGCATATACATGCTCACATTTGCATATATCAGGGTGTTCGAAAAGTAATTACGTATTTCATCATTATCAATGAATGAGTCAACCTACCAAAGAGGAAACAAGGTTGAATTGGACGAAACAGTGTCTACCATCGCTTCTATCCGACACTGTGCTGTTTATAGGACATCTTAGCGTTTAACTCCACTGACAGTTATAACATTAAAAAAAACAACATATTCGCCATTGTTTACTGTATGGATTTTAAAACAGAGGTACTTCTAGGGAGACATTTAAGATTATTTCTGCAATATTTACAGATGCGCTAAGGCTTGTACAAGTCAGCTGGAGTTTAAAATGATTTAAAATCGATATTATGATCCACTCCGAACTTTTGAATGTGACTACTGAATTGGATTCACGTCAAAATACAAGATAAATAAAATAATATTAAGCAATAAAACAATAAACACTTTTTTCAGGATGCTAAAAGCAAAGTAACCGGAAATAGGCTTAACCCGCTTTTATTCGTCAAACGTGGTTAGGTGGCGTTGATGAAATCTATAAAAGGCAAATATTTCTTGTCTCATACATTATTCTCCCGTTTGTTTCAAGATGTAATTAATTGCCACTGACAATTGAAGTCTCTTCCATTTTCCAGCGAGTCTTCAAAAATTTCCGCTAGACTTGTATTCACATTGGTTGTTCTAAATCTGCGCAAGGCTGACTTGAGTTTGGCCATTGATAAAATGCTTATATTTACTTTAATTCCTGGAACAAAACCAAAACTGAAACACCCAAGAGACTTTGTTTCATTTCCTTCACCATAAAAGGAATGAAGATTTGGTGTGCTTCTTCTATCTTCTTTGTTTACATATTGAATACGCGCCCAGATAAAATGCACACAAACACAGAACCTTTGTAAATTCCATAGATTTGACAAAAAAAAAAACAAAAAAAAACGTCGTGAGTCATATTCAAGTTCTTCCGAATATATCAATCGAATTGTGGAAATTTGCAAAGTTGGGTTCCCCATGAGCTTTCGCATGATAACCTAACACAGATTTCTGGTTAACATTTCTGCTTTGAAAGACTCTAGACAGAAATGTCAACCTTTCGCTTTTCCCTACATTTTCAAAATTGATGAAAAATGGGTTTTGCATATCAACAGAAAACGACTTAGACAGTGGTTTCCACTAAATGACAAACCAGTACCAACACCAGAACGATTAAACTATCCATAAAGACACTTTATTTTTATCTGGTTGAATATGTAATATGTTGTCGTTTACGAAACAGTGGAGCATTGAAGGACCATCATTAGAGACGCTTATTATCATTAACTTAATTGTGGATAGAAAGTTATATGTTGGTTCTGCTTTTGTGAGAAGAAAAGTATCTTCCGTATAACAATCCAAGGTGACAATCTGCAAATCAATCAACAGATAATAAATATTAGAAGAAAAATTAAGACCTAGAGATTTTAATTTGTTTCGAACAGTAGAATATTCTATAAGGGTCAGAACATCCATAAATAAAGAATAATTTAAAGAGGGTTTTTCACACATTTTTCCGAGGAAATCCTAGATTTCACCAAACGTTGAATGTAAAATGTATCTTCCATCAGGTCTGCAGGCGTTGAAAGCAATTGCGTTCTTGTTAATTAATATTTGAATAAACTTAAGTTAAACTTATTTTTTTATATCTTTCTTGGTAACACTGTGAGTACTAATAATATGCAATAATATATCAGAAGTACTGTCATCTTTGTTTTTTATATGCAAAGGTAAATTTTCTTATTCACATGAAATGACTACTGAACACTCAGCATAAATACAAATATATCCGTTCGTTAAAATACTTTGATTAATTTCTTTCCCACTCTTCAGATACGATGCAATTTCATTAAATGCTGTTGCATCAATTTTATTTTACCCAATTCGAAGCCCAAGAGCCACTCAAGGTAGAAGGTTACTGCGTGGTGTTGTATTATCGTAAGAAAGGGCAATAAGTGAAATTCTTGGGAGCTATGCAGGAAAAATAACAGTTAACTCTAGACCTGAAGAGGTCCAGATTTATTTAGTGAATAAGATTTCAGAGTTCACTCTGGGACAATAGAGGTATAGAGTGGAAGTAGATTTTAGAAGGACCCGGAAATTCAAGCGTAAACAGGAAACAACTGATAAATCTTTAGAACGTTTCAAAAGACCTGGTTAGATGTTTATTCAAATTTTCTTTCTTATAAGCTTTAATTAATAGGTTAAACAGATTATGTATGTTGTACGGACGATATTGGATATGTCCCTATTCACATAAATACAGTAGTAAATACTCTATTTACATTATTCGGACTATTGTCTTCATCTCTGTCGCCATATTTATTACAACGTTTCAGCCGTTCGGCCCTCTTCAGGTGGTTGGAACGTCAAACTGAACCCTTTATTTCGCTCTCTGGGGTAGACTATTCTAGTTCGACGTTCCAGGTCTAATGGATGTCAGTTATCAGTTATCTCCTACTTAATTCCCTCTCCAAGTTCTCCACCACCTTAACCAGGGATTGAACACTCTTTGGTTCTTGTCACTGGATCTAACTAACGCCTTTATCCACTGTGCCATGTAGACAGATACAGTAAATACTGTATGTTGGTCTGCAGGTGGAGATTCGTCTCCAGCTGTACTAGTCAAAAACTCTGCCTCTGGGCAAAGACGATCCACAGACGAGGCTTTGATGAACGGTAGAGTCTCGTCTCGGGAAACAGGGGAATTTTTGGCCCGGCCTACGCACACGGATATCCCACATTCGGCCTTCACTTCTTCGCGTCGCTGGTGAATCTGTTGTTCTTGTCCTAAGTGTTATCGTTCATTTCCAACCTTCGTGTGATTATTCTATTCAGTAACCTTCCCTAGGTTAAAACAATATACGAAAGGCGTTTATTCATCATAATATTCCCCTCCTATTCTATAATATGTTGCCATCGTTGTACCAGAAGCTCAAACAACGCTTGTTCAATTTGACTGATTTGGAGGCAAAAGTCTCTCGGGTCTCATTTTGAAATTCATCCACTTTGTTGAACCTCTGTCTACGCAGAAAATGAAGCATGGCTCCGAAAACGTGGTAATCTGATGCTGCAAGGTCCCAAATGTAAGCATCAATTTTGGCCTGCCAGGTATCAGGTTTGATCTTGGTGATATTGTCAGTGAGTTCTGGGTTATTGTCATTCTGTAGTAGTGTGCGTCATCCATTGACCAATACCGGGTAGCGGGCTTTCAAAGCATCTTATATTCGATGCATTTGTTGAGCATAAAAGTCATCATTTACACCATGACCATCGAGGACAAGATCAAAACGCAATATCCCCACAAGATTCGACATTTCTGGGTCAAGAAGGTGACAACTTGAAGACTCCATGTCTGGCAACAGGTCTTCATACCATGCCACACAAGCGGGTGAATCCTGTCATGGGTGTCAGACAATCTCTCTGATCACATCGACCCGTACATTTGGCTAAGTCCCCTACTAGATAATTATGTGTGGTCGCAGTTGAGCGAGAGGCCAACAAAACTTTTCGTAACACCATAGATGAACTGAAGGCAAAGATTATGCCAGCATTCACTAACTAAAACAAGGAGACCGTCTAGAAGAGATGAAGGAGATTCTGAAGTCGCCCGAGGTTCCTTTTTTGAAGCCAATGAGTATTTTATTGAATACATTTACACTTTAATATTTCAAGATAGTTTTGTGCAATGTTGGTAAATATATCTGTTAAAACGAAATGTCAATGCAATTTCAATTTTGGGTAATTTAGATGACAATTTATTCATCGACCCCTGTATATATGAAAGTAAGGAATAAACAATTCAGCAACGAAATTGATGATATAAACTGGAGATAAAAGTTACCAAATATCATCAGAGAAAATCAGAAAAAAATATTTGACTAAACCTTCATTTTAGTTTGTTCTATAACCAATATTTTTCTTAGTCCATAAATAACCAGAGATAGCATAACCTACCGGTGTCATTATTGAACATTATCGCCTTGCTTCGGGGGGCGGGGGCAGATTTGAAAGAAAACTAAAAGAAACGACCAGACAGAGGACCTCGTTACCGCGGTTACATGAGAAAGAACAAATTGGTTTCGAACTGCTCGAGCAATTATTGAGGTTGGGAATATACTTGTAAAATCGTTATAAGAAACGTAGAGAGGAAAGCATTCGTTTTAGAAGTCAATATAAAATGATTATTTTTGGCAGATATTCATGCGTATTTAGAGCTATTCGTTTTCGCCAAAACACATCTAACTCCGAGTATTTGAAAAAAAAAATCCTGGCTTTTTATTAGAAATAAGTTGTTCAACGAAAAAAAAAAGTATTGCAGCAAACCAGTGTGCGCTTCTCATAAAACAATATTATAGAGGTTCTTAAAGCCGACCAAAAAGAAAATGCCCCGCCATTCTTTCATTTAATATAATAAAAATCGGTTCAATATATAATGTGAACCAAATACAGCACTAGATAAGAAATATGCATTCGTTCAGCTTGTTCGTTCACGTTCTGAATGTTTATAAATAATCGAATTTATTTGCTAGTCTGCGTATCCGTTCGATAAGTTCATTGTGAACCGTGTAAAACCGAACGACATTGTGTTTACGTGTGAAACCATAAGATGAATTGTCTGTGTCTGGGAGTGCATCTACTTGTGTGTGAGTTGATTTCTTTCCTAATTTTATTTACGTCCCAGCTCTTTAAAAATTTTTTATTTATTGCTGTTTGCCAACGATATTTGTATTGCATGCACTCGCATACGACGTAACGAATTGCGATAAATAAAGATATCTTCCTTAACGGACGCACGATCTCACGATTAATCATCACATTAAGTAAAAAATCAAAGACTTTCGGATTCCTTACTCTTTGGCTCTGTAAACTAAAGATAAATGGATTTACCAAACTACTGCATAATGGCTTCATTCTGCTGTTGCCAGGAAGCGGTTTCTTAGAATAACCGAAATAAAAGTGAAAAAAATATCAAAGCAACTTAAGATGTATTAAACCAACTCGTTGAACAATGCAAATAAGATTCTATGCAAGTACAATAAAAAAAATTGTGTCATTTTTCAAATGTTTTCCTTGACGTTTCCGTGTTTCAAACTGCATAAACAATAGAGAATAATTTATTTTAAGCCGATGAAAATCATTCCTCCTGAAACGTATTAAAATTTACACGTACAAAAATGTAGTATTATTTTTCAACATACAATTTTGTTTTCTCTAAATTCTAAATGGAGAAACAAAAAACGAATTCATCTGTTAGTCACAAATCCGCATATGTAGGCCCATATATAAAACTATTTATGTTTAAACAAATATAAACATAGTCCCATGGGTAACCGTATATACACAACTGGCACTGAACATAATGGCTATTTGTATATTTATTTCACTTTAGTTTCTATCCACCCTACAACCACTTTCCTTGCTGGCACCATATCCAGGGTAAATGTGCAGACGAACTACATTTCCTTAGTTCCTCCAGGTTCTAAACTTCACGGCTAATTCCCGCCATACCATGCACATTATGCTGAACCATCCTTATTCCCTGTATATTCTATTTGTCAGATGTAAGTTCCACTCCAGCTGCTTCTTTCCACGAACCGTTGCCTTGTGGAACTAAACCCCCAACGGTGGGCTTATTCGATCTCTCAGTAACTTTTGCAAGTCTAGGATTAGCTATTATCTCCCTCATAAGTCCCCAGAAACTGTGCTTCTTACTCTGTAACTTGAGTGACTCTTGGGCCACTTACAGAGTGAATGTCATTGTAAAACAAATGATATTAAGATAAATATATTACAGTGTATTATCTACTGATATATTCCAGAAGTATTTGCTCGTAAGTGAATGTAATGAGATCGATTGGAATTCGAACACGAGTCACCGAGTTCGAATTCCGAGCCGTTTTCCATTAGACTACGAGCATCACCAGTCCGCACATTACGCAGTAAAAATGCGTTCAATAAATGTTCCATGGTACGGACTTTGCAGTTAATTTGGGAGCAACGCTGGTC
The DNA here is from genome assembly GCA_963932145.1 of Acanthosepion lycidas. Lineage (NCBI taxonomy): Eukaryota > Metazoa > Mollusca > Cephalopoda > Sepiida > Sepiidae > Acanthosepion > Acanthosepion lycidas. The sequence continues at coordinate 37,093,344 of OZ010601.1, read as the reverse complement.
ATGATTAAGTAACTGCATGGTTACGGATTGTTAATAGGTGGCCTTAATATTGTGTTATGGTCGAGGTTAGGACCAAGGAAGAACAACACGAACGCAAGAGTAGAAATAACGAAGGTATATTGCACAAAATAATAATACAAGATGTGGAAGGTGTTAGTATGACTGTCAGTTTGGTTTACAGTGAACTACTCCCGGCTCGACTCTATTCGACCCTCCCTCTTGAGAGGCGTAGTATACATAGTGTTAGGAAGAGTTTATTCTGTAGTTATAGGTAAGGACCCATGACAATTTGTAATGGTACAAATATCATTTCTTAGAAACCGTTTTTAGTGTGATTATCCATGCTGCTTCCGTAGAGTTTTTATTTCAGTTCTTTTGTAATACATTGACGTCACATTATTAGAATGGGGTGTCAGTTATGGACTTATATATCACACAACATATTCAACCTTTGCAGTGAGGTGATTGTGAGAGAATTAAAATTCCTACCAGGATAAATTATTGGCGTACATAATCTTAACAATATTAGATGATATCTGATACAGAAAGAAAAAGTGATGAACTCCTAGAGAATGTAGAACAGCGAAAAGAATTCACTAAACATGAATTGCAAGAAGATATAATATATTGCTGTCAGCAAAGAGACGGGCCCCACATGTGCATTAAAAATTGAAGATACCAAAACGAATGAAGTGCAGAAAAATAAAATATATCGGAAGTGTTTTAACACTGGTCAGAAAATTCGACAACTAAAACCGAAGGCGCGTTTGGATAGCGGAAGTGGTATTCGAAAAGCTAAGCAAAGTATTGAACTTATCTGAAAACAAGTTTGAATCATAGAAAAATGTACTTAATTGTAAGGTAATACCGGTCCTCCTTATATGGTAGTGAATGTTGGACAATTTCCTCACAGATGAAGAAGAGGCTTGAAGCAAAAGAAATGTGGTTCTACAGAAGGATGGACAAGACATTTGAGCAACGAAGGAAAATTTAACACTGGCATTACATATTAAATGCAAGATGTATAGAGAAAAGCAACCCTAGCTACCGAGTGTAAAACTGTCAGTTCCACCAAAGGAGTGACCGCTCTTCACACTATCTTACACTATAAATTCACTTGCTGATTGGTAGTGAAAATAATGATAACAATCAAACATATATTGCATGTAAATAAAATAATTATAATATATATATATATATATATATATATATATATATATATATATATATATATATATATAATAAAAAAGTTTCCCCACGCCATCTCTCTTCCACACCCCTTTTTCTTTTCTTTTCCTCTCCCTCTCTCATCTTCTGATTTTAAAATTAGATCGTCTATTGTGTGTCATCACAAAATGTATCTTTTCCGGGATATCTTTAATGTATCAGACATTCCAGAATATTCATAATTCTCTCACGTAAACCGTCTTTGACTCCCCTCTTTAAAACTTCTCTCTGTTAAATTTTAATCCCCCTTTCATCTTTAGACCTTCCTGTTCTTCTCTCGTCTGTTAACCCTCCCTATAGCTTTCATTTACTCTAGCATTCGTCCCACACTCTCATACATACACTCTCTCTAAATTTTATTTTTTATTCCTGGAGTTGTTTTTTTCTGTTTTATTTTTGAATTTGAAGGTCCGATGAATTGGATCGTATTTACGATTCCAATGGAATAAATTATGACCATGGAATATTAGTGTTTAAGCCTTTTTAATATATCCTTACTCTGTCCTGGACACTGAGTTCTACCTGGATTCTATCCTCTTGGAATTATTTTTATACATACATATATATATATATATATATATATATATATATATATATATATATGTGTGTGTGTGTGTATTTATATATTTTAGATATATGATTGCATATGTATGTGTATATTTACCACTAATATTATCATTATATATATATATATATATATATATATATATATATATATATATATTATAAATTAATAGACTTAAAATATGGTTTTTCGCTACACAGTTCCAACCATGTTTCAAAAAAGGAAGCTAAAAGCCCCGAATTTAATTTTGTAATTAAATTAAAGACATTAGTTCCATTTCATCCTCATGCGAACTTTGGAGTAACTTTAAAAATTACTGGGTTTTAAATACACAGCTAAAACAAAATTCATGTTTCCAAGGTTACAGATAAATCTATTTTGCTAGACTAGGGGTGTCTGGGTGTTCAATATGTCTATATTTTAATGTATCAGTTATTGTTACGTTTTGGTAATGGGTAGGGATGTATTTTTCAATGAAATCTAACATCCTTTAAAAGCGTGTCGTCTGGATTTTTTTTTTTTTTTGTTAACGGCTAAAATTCTTACGGCATTTTTTTTCGTTCGTATATTTAAAGATTTTTGGGAGGTGTCTACGTCAGAATACTTTTTATTTAACTACGATTTGAAATATTTTTACTTTTAATTTTTAATATACTATATTTCTTTCAAGAACAATTAAATGTAATTAGAATCCCTTATAGCTTGTAGAATTATTATCACATCAAGTATATTACTATTTTTTTAGGTACCTCCACGAAAATGTAAACAAACAGAGATAGCATGATGAAAAAGACGCCGAACTTGACGAAAACAATTTTTTATCGTCTAATGTTCATATTATTATTAAAGAGGAAAGATCAAAGTATTTTTGGGGTATTTTTTTACATTTTTTAATCGTTCCTAGCACGTCCGAAATTTTCGTTACAAATTTTGTTTTTTTTTGTCACCAAAAAAGGACAGATAATCAATCATTTTCAATCATTTGTTAAAAAGATGAAAATCTGACATTGATATTCTTTTAAAAATCAATTATCATTTTTTCAAAACTGATTTTAATAAAATCAGAAATTATAATGTTTATTTAAAACATTTTGAACCAAGCTTAACTTAGCTTCTGCGCCGAAAAAATGTAATTTGAAAATAAAACAAAGCAGGTCATAACCTTTCGCCTCGTTGACAGCTGTTGACAGCTGTTGACAGCTGTGATTTATGACGTTTAGATAACTTACGGGAGGATAATTCTTTCTACGGATGGAAGGAAGTGAAATTATTTAGATTTAAATGAACAAATTATTTACCTCGTTACTTTTAAGAAAAACTTTCAGCGCTCTAATTTTTCATTTTTTTTTTTTTTTTTGTACTTAGCTTTCATCTTTACGTTTACGATGCTTTATGGAAAATATAAAGAAATTAAAAAATAAGACTGTTAAGAGTGAGATTAAATTTCATAAGAAAGAGGTATCTATTATTTATACGTACCTTATGAATTATTATCAGAAGTGTACATAAAATACTATAATTTTATATATAATTATATTTTTCCATACGTGTTTCGCAAAAGTAAAGGCCTTAAGAGCGGAGAACAATGCTGAACTCAAATAATGCAACTAGATTGTATCCTGGTTGATCTTCCGTACTTTATAATTAACGCTCTATTATAAGCATAAAAGTTACATTTTTAATGACGTTGGCTAATCGGATTGGTCCAAACGATACAATTTTCAAAGCGCTAGACAATGGCGATCTCATCTGGACACAATTGAAAGCTAGGCACTGCTTTTAACTAATTTTATAATATTTTTAAATACTTAATGTAAAAATCTATTATAATTAAAAGAAATAACAAATAATTGTATTAAAAATTCAATTTTCATTGGAAAAAGTTTTTGCTTTCAGAAAATATTGTCCATATTCATAAAAACAAATAGAAGCAAATAAAAGCATTTGAAATTAAATAATATATTTGTTTTATTGAGTTTTGTATGTTACAATTCAGAGCTGAATTTCAGGTACGTTGGCCACAATTAAAAAAAAAAAAATACATGATTTGCATTCTTCAAAGCCTTGTGCTTTTAACTATTGCAATTTGTAGGGGGCGGCAAGATCTAATTTCTAGAGTTTTTCATAAAATTAGTTATGGGTTGTTAATAAAAATGAAAAAAAAATATTTCTGCCATGACTTTTATAAAAAACAACATATTTATAATAATTTCGATCATCTGTGAATAGTTTCTGAAACTTTCATTAACATCTGACAATTATTTTTATTTTTACAAGATTTTCAAAATTAATGTGTGTAAATACAAAAAAAACGCGCTAAAATTATCTATGTTATTTACTACCCCTTTTTGCAACAAAGATAAACAAAGTTTTTAAAACAAAATTTAGAATATTCTAAAAAGATGGAAAAAATTTTGAAAAATAATTAAAAAAAAATTTGGTCTATCCTCTTCATAAAAACATAAGCATTTAGACGATAAAATTTTGTTTTCATAAAGTTTGGCGTCTTTTTCATCAGACTATGCTCTTTTTTTAGCGATTTCGTAGAGGTACTTATTTTTAAAGATTTTATATTTGAATATTATTTAAGTAAAATTTCCATTTCTCTGATTTAGTAAACTTTATTTATTTATTTAATTACAATTTAAAAGAAGTTTAGGTTAGAATTCATTTTAATGAACTACAATTTTAATTACAACTTTAAAATATTTTCATTATTAGTTTTTATAGACTATAATTTCATTTAATAGAAGTGAATGTATTTAAGAATTAGGATTTCTTACAGTAAGTAAAATTATTTTACAATTATATTACGATTTTAATTTTTTTTTTTTTTTACGGCAAAAATAGCTAATTCATTTCTCTGATTTAGTAAACTTTAGTTATTTATTTAATTACAATTTAAAAGAAGTTTAGGTTAGAATTCATTTTAATTAACTACATATATATATATATATTTATGTATGTATGTATTTCTGCATATTTCTTAATATGAGTGAGGATAGTTATTGATAGATATCACTGCAAAGTGCAACTCCATTCTGCCCAAAACGTTTATTATAAAGGATGGTACTGAGGGTTAAGAGCGGAAGCGTAAGGACAATCTCTAAATTATAAATTATAATTTTAATGTAGAACTAAGACTGATATTAAAGTTAACATTAAATGAAAAAACTATTTTGTTCTCAAACATATAAAGAAGACATCAAGCATTTAAATAGACATTATGAGAAGAATTAAAATTAAACTTAGAAATAACATGTCGAAATACATTAGATGAAAAATTATAATTATATGTCTTTCCATTCCGCTTGTTATCCTCATCTGTTGTTTTTTATTCAGAACGCTTCGGTTACTGTAACAATGACTTTATCAGGTTATCATCCTGTTACTCTCGGATTTTTAGCCGATCTCTTTATTAAATAAACAGGGGTATATTTTTTCATACCCTTTCCATGCTGAAAGAATATTTCATATCAGTTAATAATCTCTAGTAGGTTGATTTTCAGTCGCTTTCTTGTTTTTGTTTGTTTCTCTCTTACACTTGAGTATGATATAAGGCTTTTACGCACTACCCAACATAGGTATCGAACTCACGACAAACATCAATACAGAGATTTCAACGCACGCCTTATTTCACTGTGTGTGTTTTTGTATAATCATGTAATTGTCATTTGGGGGCTTAAAACTAATATTTGTACTCAGGTGGTGGAATGTTTTTGTGAGGACTTTCTTTCTTAATAAAATGATCCCAGATGCTGTTTATCTATATTCAAGATCGATTGAATTGTTTTTCAGAGCTCAAAATGTCCGCTCAATCCTTCAAACCTATTATCCTTTGCAACTCTGTTTATCTTCATTTCTACTGAACTTATATTTTCAACATTTATATTATTTTCTGTATTTCTGAGGTGAGGTATTGTAAGTAATTACACTATTTACATTGCGCTGACTGCTATCTCTATGGCAACAAAGAGGAAGACAATAGTCTGAAAAATGTAATTAGTGTAAATAATTCCTATTAATACTGAGAAAATTTAAAGAACTTAAGATGAGGACAATAATTAGAATAATGTAATTAGTGTAAATACTTCCTATTATTACTGACAAGTTTTATAGAAACAAAGATGAGGACAATAGTCCGAACAATGTAAATAATATAAATAATTTCTATTATTATTTACAAGGTTTATAGAAACAAAGATGAGGACAATAGTCAGAACAATGTAAATAGTGTAAATAATTCCTATTTTTACTGACAAGGTTTATAGAAACAAAGGTGAAGACAATAATCAGAAGAATCTATATAGTGTAAATAATTCCTATTAGTTCTGAAAATATTCTTAGCAACAAAGACGAGGAAAGAAGAACAAGGTAAATAGTGTAAATAATTCCTAATATTACTGACAAGGTTCATAGAAACAAAGATGAGGACAATAGTCAGAACAATGTAAATAGTATAAATAATTCGAATTATTATTGACAGGGTTTATAGAAACAAAGATCAGGACAATAGTCAGAACAATGTAAATAGTGTAAATAATTCCTATTATTTCTGATAAGGTTTATAGAAACAAAGATCAGGACAATAGTCAGAACAATGTAAATAGTGTAAATAATTCCTATTATTTCTTACAAGGTTTATAGAAACAAAGATCAGGACAATAGTCAGAACAATGTAAATAGTGTAAATAATTCCTATTATTTCTGATAAGGTTTATAGAAACAAAGATCAGGACAATAGTCAGAACAATGTAAATAGTGTAAATAATTCCTATTATTTCTGATAAGGTTTATAGAAACAAAGATCAGGACAATAGTCAGAACAATGTAAATAGTGTAAATAATTCCTATTATTTCTTACAAGGTTTATAGAAACAAAGATCAGGACAATATTCAGAACAATGTAAATAGTGTAAATAATTCCTATTATTTCTGATAAGGTTTATAGAAACAAAGATCAGGACAATAGTCAGAACAATGTAAATAGTGTAAATAATTCCTATTATTTCTGATAAGGTTTATAGAAACAAAGATCAGGACAATAGTCAGAACAATGTAAATAGTGTAAATAATTCCTATTATTTCTGATAAGGTTTATAGAAACAAAGATCAGGACAACAGTCAGAACAATGTAAATAGTGTAAATAATTCCTATTATTACTGACAATATTCTTAGCAACAAAGACGAGGAAAAGAGAATAATGTAAATAGTGTAAATAATTCCTATTATTACTTACAAATCTTATAGAAACCACCATGAGGACAATCGCCATATCAATGTAAATCGTGTAAATAATTCCCATTATTTCTGACAAATCTTGATGCAAAGCTAATTTTCAATCAAATATTAATAGTAAATGTAAAAAGAAATCATTTAACAAACACGTCTTTTGTATTTTAGCAATACGGATGCTACTGAACATCACAAGATTTCGAAAAAATTTCTATTTTTATAACAATTTAAACCATATCTATTCGGCCACTGGGTTAGGTATCTTGAAAATAATAAAGTATATTTTATTAACAATGCTTTCCTTTTGACCACATAACATGATATGACCATTTCCTCTTCTCATCCAACAGAATCCACGTTTCAAGCTCTGTCTATACTGAATATCTTTTTTCTTTTCCTTCAATCATTTCGCCCCAAGCAAAACGATAATGCTAATAGTACGCAGGGGCATCCAGGAAGTAAAAGTGAGAGAAATGACTGAGTATAGTGAGGATAGAGGAAAGAACAAACGCTAAACTCTATACAAGAAAATAAAATATATCGATTAACGTCGAAATCAAATTTTTGTAGATTATAGTTATCAGGGGATCATGGAAACAGAAGGGTCTTCCACTGGAAGGAAGTGAGAGAAGGGCAACTATTTGAATTGAAGTGTCGGATACATTTAGCTATTTCGACAGGAAACTCGTGGGACCTAGATGCTAATCTAGTAGCACGCTTAAATTTATGCAGTCGGGCAACAGGGTAAAAAGCTTGTCACAGCGGTTCCCATGAAAATATTGGAAGAAACGGCAAAGCGAATCTACATAACTTTGGTGAGAAAGTGACATAAATCCTTGAGATTAATACCAGAGGCACCAGACCAGATATGGCAGCAGTATTTAATGCACGGACGAATGGTTGATTTGTAAATGAGCAAGATGGAGTCTGACGAGGAAAATTTTCTGGAACGACACACTGACCTAATTTTTCTTTGCAGTAGATGCAGCTATTAATTAAAAGTATGTTTTCTTCACCTGCCTATATTTCTGAGATGGAGCCTTTTAATTATTAACATTGTTGGGACTGTTGTCTTCAGCTTTATTGCCATGTACACGACGTTTCGGATTTTGTACCATCCGGCCTTCTTCCTCTGGACCAAATAAAGGCTTCAGATCAAAATTCAAATCACCTGAAGAAGGCCGAAGCGTACAAAGGCCGAAATGTCGTGAACATGACAATAAAGATGTGGACAGCAGTTCGAACAATGTAAATATGTTTTCTTCGTACATATTCCAAACTTATATTTCATGAGCAGGACACATAGTAACTAAGGGTTCAATCCCTGGGTTGGGTAGTGCAGTTTTGGAATCGGTGAAAATCGAGTAATCTATTATGAGATTTTTTTTTCTGTTCCGCTGGCTGTGTTTAGGGATATTACATCTTCTTATTTTGTTCTGCTCAGTTGTTGCTCACCGGTGTTGGGAGGAACAACGCCTAGTGGATTAAAGAGATAGTTTGATGCAATAACTGTCTGTTCAATCCCTGCGTTTGCTAGTGCAGATTAGAGCCAGTGGAAACGGGAGAGTGCTAAATAATAGTAGCCGAGATATCCCTAGATACGTTCAGTGGGGCGACATCTACACCGCTACATTAAATAAAGGTTTCAATTTTAAATCCCCTTCAGTTTAAATAACAAGCCCCTGATAAAGGCCAGAAGCACAACGCTCGAAAAGTTATAATAATACGAACGAAGATGAAACAATAGTCCAAGGATAAATAATATAAACCTTTATTGTCAAGATGTATTTGACAAAACATAAGTTTGTAATGCAACCAGTAAGCTACTAACAATGATTTAGTAGACAAACTTACTTCAAGAGCCAGTATATTGAGCCATCCCTTGCTTTTGTTGAAGCAATGAAAGGAGAATAATTCGACTACTGTTTTTCTATATATTTTCTTTATTTTCCTTTCAAGTTAAACATTTCAATATGACCGCTTCTTCGAGAAAATGGAAAAAAAAACTTCTTTAGAATTGAACAATACTAGAAAGTAATCCATTTTTTATCCAGTCGTCTGTGGTCCTAATCAATAGCTCTAAGCAAAAATAGAACACTACATTCACCAAATAAGAGATTGTCTCTGAAAGATTCCCGAGAATCCATGCTGGGATTGTACCGATAAACGGAAATTCACACATAGCTGACGTTCGGGCAGCCAATAAGCTTCGTACGACTTACGTGTTTCTGTTATTGTGCGATGTTCTATAAACTTGTATTAGAAAGTCTTTGCGAACTTTACGATAGATGACAAATGAGAGTGATCTACCTAAATATTTTTTTGTATAAAGCTGGGCAAGTCCGCTACTAAGTCGAGGAAATGTTTAAACTAGTGCTTTTTAAAAGTTATGATCTTTTGCAATGGCATCCGAGTTGGAAGGCTGTATTCGACAATTAAAGTATGTCTAACCCTCAGCAATTTACGCACTAATAGCACAACAAAAATCATCGACGATTAGCCGAAAATGCTTGGAAGGAACAATCAGTCAGTTACATGCCACACATGATACATACTTAGGCGATCATGTATCTTTCGATACATGAATCACGAAGCAGGTTTCTTTCCCGTAGTAGGTTGCCATTTCTTTCTGCGGAAGACCATTTGCCATCCATGGCTACACAATTGGATCTGTCCTGCTATTTACCCATAGCTGGGAGACAAGAAGGAGATTTATACCTTTCGCAAGGGTATTAACACGTAAGTGAATGTAATGGATTCGACTGGAATTCGAACTCGACACTCCGATTTCTCAATCTGAGCCGCCATCTAAATTTAATGTTTACAGTAAGCTTCCCCACCCGATACAAAACCTAAGGGGCCTACTCGAAGTAGAGGGTAACGGTTAACCCTTGACTTGAACAGGTTATGATTATAGCAGTCGGGGGAAACTCCTTTTTGGAGTTGGTTCCACAGAGGAGTGATCGCGAGAAGCATTTCGAGTGGAACTTACTTCTTACCAATGGAATACAGAGGGAAAGAGGGTGTATTTCCTGAAATATAGGTACCATGGCAGGTCCTTGTTGTGAATGTTAAGCCTGGCGGAACCAAAGGCTGCAGTTCATCCGAGCATTTCCGTGAAATTAGCGATAGAAGAACGATAGGCTGTGAGAATGGGTGGAAAAGAATTCATCACCCACAAAGACATTTTGAACTCTCTCAAGGCTGGTCGGTGTCGTCAGTGTTGCTCCCGCCCAAATATGACATCAGTACTCCGTTCTTGGCTGATCTGGCTCTTGTAAATGTAGAGGATAGCTCCATAGGTACTTACTGGAGCGATACAGAGAGACGACGATTTTAGCTGTGACTTTATCGATGACTCGTATATACAAATTCAAAGTTAGGTGTGTGTTCATGGACCAATAGTCGTACAAGCAACAGTGTCCCATCGAGAAAACATGCCTTCAGTTTGGTGTCCGATCGACGATGGCCGAATGTAATCAGTTTGGTTTTCGAGTCATTGAATGTAGCCAGCGAGTTTTTGGCTACTAGGTAGTTCGTTTTAAATCGGAAGAGAGATCAGCTGCCAATAAATCTTTTAGAGGTGCAACGGTATATAGTCGTATCATCGACTACATAAAATAACTACACATCTTTTATTTATTAATAATATGACAAGTTGTTGCCTTTTAATAGTTGCCGCATAACAGAAGATACACAGATTTAGTGAACTTGGAGCTTAAAAAAAAGGCCATGAAGAAATAGTGGGCCAATAATAGACCCGGGATGATAAAGTCTTAATAATATGTAAATTCCTAAGCAGGAATTGTTCCATCTTATTAATATCAGTGCAAGTTACCTTGACAAGTCATTGTCTTTGAACATTAGCTTGCATTTTTCCACACAAATCATAGCTAAAAATTCTGTTGAAATAAATATGAAGGTTGTAACTTTGAAGTGGAAAACAACTCAATACGCTGAAAATATTCTAGAAGCAATGCCCAATCCAACCTAAAGTCTTTTGCTACAACTGAACTTTTTTTTAAATCCACAGAAAACCGGAATGCCAAAAAAGTTAGACAAAGCGATAAAAAAATTTTTGTGACAGTCTCAGTAGGCAATCTAAAATTAAAAGCCAGACAAGTGAGGCGTGAATGCAGGACTAACTGTGAAGTTCCACTGGAAAATTGATCATTCACCAAAAAACTCTCGGAGTAGAAACTGAAATAGTTGAAAGAACATTTAACAAGAGAAGTGGCAAAATTAAATTATATTCTAATGTATGAGAATATGTAAGGAACCAATGGGAGAAAGAAACAATGCAAAATACTTCCTCTGTTATTTTTTAATTGAATATATAGATTTTTATGTTCTATGACAGGCATGTCAAACACGCGGCCCATTTCAAGTAGATTTGCAGCCCACACAGATAATTTTAAACAAAAATAAATTAGAAATTTCCACTATTTTTATATCCTTTTTTTAGTAGTTCATCTACTTTTGCATCTCCAGCCTTATAAGCAATTGAAGCGGCAACATGTAACTGTCTATATTTTTGTCAATCACTCATTACATATATGCACATTGCAAAAGGAGAGAATCGGATGGCGCGAAGGATACATAGGTCAAGGACAAGATGAGAGGAACTGAGACGCAGCAAAGGTCAAAACAGATAAGCGCACAGACACATTAAAGGTGAGCCGGTGGTGAAGTATTGGGAACGCTCGCTGGCCACACAATATATAATTAATTTTTATTATTATGTCATTTTCAAATAAAAGGCCTTATTGTTTACGTTTTATTAAATTGACTTTAAACTAAAAATATGAATGAGGTAATAGTGTGCAAGAGTCAGGTTCTTTGTGTTATTCCACTTTTTATTGATATTATAAATATTTTTTGTTTTTTTTTATTTTTGAATTTTTCAAATTCAACATCGTCTTTAAAATGGCCAATGCTTCTCCGACAAAGAAATAAAGTAAACGAAGAAGGGCGAGTGTTTGAAGAGAAATGGGAATTACAGTATTTTTGTACAGAAGTGACTGGAAAGATACATTGTTTAATATGCAATAATCACATTTGTACGCCGAAAACGTACAACTTGAAAAGGCATTATGAAACAAACCATCTACCTTACGATAAATATGAAGGCCCAATGCGTGTTTCAAAGCTCCAGAAATTGAAAGTTAACTTGCCACGGCAACAGACCCTTTTTACGAAAATTCAGAAAGAGAATGTCGCTTTTGGTACTGCAAGTTATGAACTCAGCCGAATGATAGCGACGAATGCGAAATCCTACACTGAAGGGGATTTTGTAAAACAATGCCTTGTAAAAACGGTCGAAATTGTATGTCCAGAAAAAGCACACTTGTTTAAAGATATTTCACTAACCAGGAACACTGTTGCTGAACGGATCGATAAAATATCAAGTGATTTGAAGCAACAGATGAAAAGCGAATCATCCAAATTTGAACATTTTTCTATTGCAATTGATGAGACTATTGATAGTTCTGGAATAGCACAGCTTGCGATTTTCATGAGTGCCTGTGACAATAAATTAAACATTTATGAAGAACTGGTTGATCTGATCCCTATGCATGACACTACAACAAGCCAGGACGTCTTTGAGAAAATCGAACAAATTTTTGATGAGTATAATTTCAATTTAAGCAAACTTGTATGCTTGTCTACCGACGGTGCAGCAAAAATATGATTGGAAGGCATAATGGTGTTGTTGCCAAGTTAGAAGCCAAAATATAGAACATACATCCAGATTTGTCAGTTACACATTTTCACTGTATTATTCATCAACAAAATCTGTGCTCAAAAATTTTAAAATTGGATCATGTGCTTTATTTGGTCATGAGCATAGTTAACTATATCAGAGGCCGTTCTCTCAATCACCGTCAGTTCAACCAGTTGTTGGAAGATATGGGTAATCACTTTACTGATGTTCCATTTTACACAGATGTGCGTTGGTCGTCATGTCACAAAGTATTGAAAAGATGTTATTTATATTAAGCCAAGAAATAATCATATTTTTGGAGCTGAAAGGTCGAAACACCGATGAAATAAAAGATGAAATTTGGCTACAGGATCTAGCTTTTGCTGTGGACATCACAGCACAATTAAACGATTTCAATTTGAAATTACAAGGTAAAAACAAGCTCATCACTAACTTGTATGATGACATTAAATGCTTCATTACAAAGAGAAGGCTATGGAAGTCACAAGTCTTAAATGAAAATTTAGTTCATTTTCCTACGTGCAAAGTGCTAAAAAACAGTATTAATACTAAGTCTGTACTAAGATTTCTAAGTATAAAAGTCATCTGGAATTGTTTCAAAAAAGATTTCGGGTTTTTTCTTCTTCGACTTTTACTTTGGATGTTGCTAAGGCAGAGGTAAACATTCAAATGGAGCTTTTAGAAATGCAGTCAGATTCTTTGCTTAGAGCAAAGTAATTTGAGTTAGGAATACCTGATTTCTTTTCATAGCTTCCAGAAAGGTTTGCAAATCTTAGAATGTTTGCAACACGAATCTTAACAATGTTTGGTTCCACCTGTTTGTGTGAACAGTTATTTTCCTTTATGAAATCAACAAAAACTTCTCAGAGAACCACGTTGACTGATTATCACTTATCATCTCTTATAAAAGTCGGAACTGCACAGAAATTTTAGCCAGATATACCACAGATTATCAAGAACAAGAGATGTCAAGTCTCAGGACAAAACATGAAAAGTTAGAATGATCAATAAGAAATGTTTATTTTGAACTATTATGATTTATGTGTAATTCATTTGCTGTTCATTCAAATACAAGTGGACCATGTATGTTGCCTTATAAATTTTTCTTATATCGAAATAAAAAACAGATTTTTATCTCATGCTAATTTTTTTAGTTATATTCTTTTATTAAAACTACATGTACTTTGTACTTGTATTCTTGATAACCAAATCATTGCATGTTTCTAAATTAAAAGGAAATGTTCTGCAATAATTCTTATTGAACAACCTTAAATAAAATATAGGAGTCTCGTAGGACTCTCAACTTGTCATGTCTGTTCTATGATATTCTATATATCCCGAAGTTTCGGCTATTCTATTAGCCATTATCAAGAACTGAATATTTACATTTTTATATATAAGTATAAAACTGAAATATAAATCAAATACTAAACAAATTAAAAACTGTCCCCCAGCCAAAATATCGGAATAGATTACGGCAATCAATCCCAAAATTGTATGAATAAATAACTTTATCTTCCCAGGCCAAAACAAAATATTAAATAAGCGGCCTAAACAAATCTCCACCAAATTTGTTACTACCTTAATAAAACATCGAAAAAATAGTTTTTTTTTTCAAAAACGGTTAGCACGTAGCGTTCTGTGTTCTTTGGTCTTTTTATTACTAATAAATCCATTATTTTTAGCACTTTTAGCAAAATACCTCAGCTGTTATTTTTCAACTTAATATGTAGATTTTATATAAATTCTATAAAGTTCTATATATCCCGACGCTTTCGGCTACTATTGTAGCCATTATCAAGGATAAATATGTAGTTTAGATAGATAGATAGATAGATAGATAGATAGATAGATAGATGTGTGTGTGTGTGTGTGTAATGATGGAATACTTTTTATTTTCCAAAAATGTCATCAAGTTGAAGCCGTTCTCATTGTTGATATTATTGCGTCTTCACTTTTGCTTATATATTATTAACGCTTTCATTATTTTAGCCCTTTTTTTAATGTCTATTTAGGCTATTATGTTCGTATTTTCTAGGAGTATGCTGCGCACGGAATTTGTAGGTCTCCGTGTGTAATTAAATGGGCCCTAAATGATCAATAGCTAGTGAGATTTAACAATGAAAAGGGTTAGGAATAAAAAAAATGAGAAGCTAACAATAATATCAAAACTATAAACACGACTACAACGTGCTGATCGTTTACTATAGATACGCATATGGCATAAGGATATATATATATTTATATATCAAGAACAGTTTTGGAGGAAAGGTGTATGACAAAGGGCAACATTTTTCGCGTCAGGCGTTTTGTCCCTTAGGACTTCATCGGATTAGGTTCGTTTACGTTGATGTGACTACACATAAGAATGAATGAGAGACGCTTGGAATTTAAAATTAAAAAATAAATGTTTTTTTTTTAAATTTAAAATTCCCAGCGTCTCCTGTTTGTACGCATGTGTGAATCCAGTACAATGAAATCCAAACGGATGAAACGCATCACACGAGAACTTTTTTTTTTCACTTTGTCATACAAATTTCCTCTAGATACATATGTATAAAAGCTCTACATATCCAGTTAAAAATTATCCTTGATAATGGCTAATAGTCGAAAGCACTGGGATATACAGAATATTTGGAAAATTTTTGCACACTTTATGTCCAGGAATGAAAACCCTTTATCATCTGTCTATATTTCTGAGAAAAATTATTTTAACTATTTGCATTACAGAGGAACCTCGGTTCTCGAACGTCTTACATGTCGAACAAATCGTTTTTTGGACAGAAAATTCGAGATGAATATGCCGCCCGTTATCGAACAAAATTTCGGTTCTCGAACAAGATTGCCGAACCGCGTTAACGCGAATGGAATCGTTTCTAAGTCGACCGCCATTTTGTATACACTTGTGTGTTGTGACATGCTTTCCTTTTCCGGTTTTATTTTACTATGACTTTTTTTTCTCTATATTAATTCCTATTGGAAAAATAGTTTCGGTTTACGAACATTTCGGGTGACGAACGGCCTTCAGGAACGAATTCTTTTTGTAAAATTTAGAGATATTAATTTTGTCAAATTTTCTTAATTACACAGCGGCTTTTTAATAAATGCCCTTCAGTTTTAGTTCCCCCCGCCCCATCTCTCTCCCCCACACCTTTTTTTTTCTTTTCCTCAGCCTCTCTCATCTAATGATATTTAACATTAGATCGTCTATTGTGTGTGTATGTCACCACAAAATGTAGCCTTTCCGGTTACATCTTTAATGTATTAGACATCCGACAACATTCATATTTATCTCGCTTTAAATATCTTTGACTCCTCTCTTTAAAACTTCTCTCTGTTAAATTTTAATCCCCCACCTTCTCTCATCTGTTACCCCTCTCTTTAGCTCTAACATTTGTCCCACACTCTCACACTTACACTCTCTCTAAATTTTATTTTTTATTTCCGGTGTTGTTATTTCTGGGTTTTTTTTTTTTTTTGTTGTTTTTTTTTAATTTTGTAGGTCTGATGGATTGGATTGTATTTACGATTCCAATGGAATAAATTATGTGCATGTGCATGTTCTAATGTAAATTAATATATACAGCTCTAATTTGATATTGAGCTATGTTCTAAATTAATGTTTTGAACAATGAAATATTACTCTTTTTACATTTGTGTGTATATATATATATATATGTGTGTGTGTTTGTGTATGCGTATGTATGTATGTATGAATGTTTGTGTGTATGTTTAATGTACTGAAGGATAGCAAAATTACATAAATTAAAATATTTTTAGCTTACTCAATATTAAACGTATTAGGTTGGTGCAAAAATAATGACGTAATAATGTCGTTTTTTGACGTTAAAAAATACGTCAAAAACGACATTATTACGTCATTATTTTTTGCATCAACCTAATAAAAGTGATACATTATATCAAATTCTTATGACCCCTGGACCACAGATCAATACTTGCACAAGTTGCGAATATCATACTTACTCACACTCTATATTAATATAATACTTGGGCCTTATCGAATCATCTTTCATACGTACGATGGTTAATGTCATCCTCTAATTAATTATTCATTCCCTATTCCACCCTCTCGCACAATATAGCGAGAGATTTAGGTGTTAACTCTATGAGTCAGGTATGATTTTATCTTGCCCCATACATGCTCAATGGTCCTCGGGCGTGGCGTTTGTGCTGGCCAGGGTTGTTGAACACTGTAGTTTTGAGTGGGTCCTATCAGGTGGGGACAATATCCTGTTGAAAGAGCATATGTCGTTCCAGTTACATTAATTACAGCCTAAAGCGTTGAGAAATAATTTGTTGAACAGAAAGCCGTTCAACATTCACTCTGCAGTGATCCCATAGGTGAACATCTCGGTATACACTTGAGACGTGTACGAGGTTATTGTGACATAAAGGTCAATCGATCTAGAATTACGCGTACAGACACCCCAGCCACTTTTATTTTTTATTTATTTTTTATTTTCTTATTTATTTTTTTCATTTTATTTTTATTTCTCACATTATTTTTCTTATTTGGTTATTTATCCGTTTTTATTCATTGATTTATTTTATTCTACATAAGATCTAATTCGATGCAGGTAAAATATAAGTCAAGCTTTCAGCCATTTTGCATGAACCAAATTGTGATCACTAATTAGATTTTATTGGTGAAATAAAACTATGGCCGGATGAAGACGGTTCACCGGCAAAACAAAATTGAAACATCTCAAATACACTGATTTTTTACCATTTCTCTTTGTTCGCATTTAAATTCATATATATATATATATGTGTGTGTGTGTGTGTGTGTGTGTGTGTGTGTGAAAATATAGAGAAAATAGGAAAGAACTGGTTAGGTAAATAATACAAAGTTCTTCTTTTATATACACAAATCCCTTTCAGAAAAAATAAAATAAAAAATAAATAAATCTCCATAGACACGTAAACCAGACTAGACGAAATGATCTTCCGTTTTAAATTTAGACACCCCAAACTTACCCTGACTTGACACCTATGAATGTAACTCTTTACTGATACAAATTATTAACACCCTGCGCTCCTCTTTATATGAACAATGGCGCTGGCCGTTACCATGGAAATGTAGATTTCAATAATGAATCTGCTATTAAATCACGTAAATTTCAGAAATAAGTTATTCAAAAAAATAAAAAATTCGCTTGAAGATGGAACAGAGCTTACTTTAATTCAATTTAATTCAAATAATTATATTCAAGTTTTCAGCTCTTGTTTTGAAACATGAGAACTCTTATGTAGCGTGTTGGAATCCTATTTTTAAATAAACAATGATATATATATATATATATATATATATATATATATATATATATATATATATATATGCAAGCTAATTGTTGTGGTAGAATCCACCTAATTTGCATAGTGGAGTACCGACCATATAAATATGTTTGGTACCGGGAAGAAAGAGAAAAAATCGGAGAGATTCAACCAGAGACTCTGCCCGCCTGCGCTTCAGTCAACAGACATTCCAGGAACGGTCTTCCCAGGAATATACAAAAGACTATATGTAAATATTGTGTACACTTTCTTGTTTCAATACATTTAGTTCTAAGTACATTTGTGTTGCATTATTATTCCATGCATTAGTCAAGTTTCAACAATGGCGACGAGGTAAAAAGAACCATAAGAAAAAAAAAATAATAATTGATAGCTTTCAACAATTGGGACAAGTCATTGAAGAGCCCAGGCTGAAGGAAAAAATTATTAATTAAAAGTCCGACATCTAACGGAACGGCGAAGGATTCTGAATTTCTGGATATTTAGAACTCGTTAAAGGACGACTAAGCATAAGGAACGTTCACTCAGAAAAATTTGAAAGGTGTCGTAAACGAATAACGGTGATTTTAAATTGAATAAGTTATCTACGAGACACCCTTTAAAACAAGACTGGCCGCACAAATACACCGTGTCGATTTTGAAAGGTAATGAACTTTTAAAAAATTATTTTTTTTTTGTTTGCTCAAAAATATTTTATAGAGACGAATTTACCTCTGATAATAAAAATCAGAAGTTGTCATTGAAATACGCGAACAGAAGTAATAAAAAAAAAAAAATACCAAAGTTGATTATCACGGGCTTGAATGTAAAACCAAGACATAAAATAAAAAAGTCGTAAGTTGTTTCGATTTTTCTGGTCAGCTTATATTATATCCATAGATACACAAATTAAAGGTATATTCTTTGTTGCATGGACACTATCAGCTAAAGATGGAGGAATTATCCAAAGTCATATCTGAATTATTCAAATCCCAGCAGTTGAGTCAGGCTGAATTATTCAAATCCCAGCAAAAATATCAAGAAAAGCAAGAGGAAAGACTTTTAGAAATTCAAAAGTTAATATTGGAGAAATTTAACAACAATCAGGCAAATGAGGGAAATTCTTCATATTCTAATAACACTATATTTAATTCGCTGGAAACTTTCAACTATCTGCCAGACGAAGAAAAAACGTTTGAAGCGTACTTTAAACGATATGAAGATATTTTCTACACAAACAGTGAAAACTGGTCGAATTCAAGAAAAGTCAGTCTATTACTAAGAAAGCTAGGTACAGCAGAACATAGCAAATTTGTAGATTTTATTCTACCGAGAAGAACGAATGAATTGGAATTCTCGGAAAGAGTCAAATTGCTAAAGGAGCTGTTTGGAGCAAATATGTCGCTTTGGCATAAGCGATGATTATGCATGAATGTCACTAAATCCGACGATCAGGATTACTTAACATATGCATCTATAGTGAATAGACATTGTGACAATTTCAGATTGGCAGAGATTACGGTGGAAAAATTTAAGTGTTTAATTTTTGCTCAAGGACTGGTATCCAGTAAGAGTGCCGAAATAAGACGTAGAGTTTTGTCTAAACTCGAATCTGAACAAAACCTTACCCTGAAAAAGTTAGCAGAGGAGTGTCAGCGGGCCGTAAGTTTAAAGAAAGTGTCTCAAAAAATCGAAGAAGCTCGCATTGCTTATATTAAAAAAATAAAAAAAACAGTCAAATTACCCATCAGAAAAAGTTGGAGTAAAAATTCGGCGTATTATAAAAATAGACAAGAAAAATTAAATAAGAAGAACGAGGGGGAAAAAAAGGTTCCACCATATAATTGCAGACGCTGCAACGAAAGACACTGGGAGGTAAATTGCCCATATAGAAATAAGAAATGTTTCGTGTGCCACAAGAAGGGACACAAAGGATCGTGTTGTAAAACGAAAAAATTCAATAGCCGAATTAGACAAACAAATTCGTACATCAAATCAGATAGAGATTTGAGGAAATATGTGACGATTGAAATATTTAAAAAGAATATCAAATTTCAACTCGATTCGGGTTCAGATTTAACAATAATGGACTATAAAACATGGAAAATTTTAAAAAGGCCTACAATAATGAAGTCAACGAAACGTGCTCGAACGGTAACTGGAAAGGAAATTAACTTCGAAGGCGAGGTTGTACTTCCCATGAAATTTAACGGGATCGTTAAAAAAATGGAGGTTTTCGTTCTGAAAAATGGAGAAAACTTGATGGGTACAGATTTTATTGAAACATTCGAATTGTGTGATAAACCGTTAAACTCATTCTGCAGAAAAGTAGAAAGTAATACGCAAACAAGACAGGACATTAAAGATGAATTAAAGAGTTTCCGGAAACCTTCACACCTGGTCTTGGAAGATGTAACAAGTTTGAAGCTAAATTTGAATTAAAGGAAAATACTATGCCAATTTTTAAAAAGAAACGTAACGTGCCTTTCGCAAGTGTAGAAAAAAATTAACGAAGAACTTGATAGGTTGAAAAAAATGGGAATTATTTCGAAAGTAGAATCTAATTCATGGGCTGCGCCGATTGTGTGCATTAAAAAGAAATCAAACAAAATCAGTCTGTGTTGATTTTTCGACGGGGTTAAACTCGGTAATCAAGGACTACCATTACCCGTTACCGAGTCCGGAGGAGATTTTTAACAAGCTAAATGGTGGAGTTATATTTTCAAAAATCGACTTATCAGATGCCTATCTCCAAATTCCCGCCGAAGAAGAATGTTCGAAGTTACTAGGGATAAACACGCATAGAGGGTTATTCAAGTACAACAGGCTTCCTTTTGGTATTAAAGTCTCACCAGCCATTTTTCAACAAGCTATGGACGTCATGTTGAATGATTTAGACTGTGCGTGCGCCTACTTAGACGACATCATAGTAAGGAGCGAAACCGTCGACGAACATCGAGAGCATCTCAATCAGGTATTTAAAAAGATTCAGGACTTTGGATTTAAAGTCAAAGAGTCAAAGTGCGAATTTGGTTTGGAGGAAATTAAGTATTTAGGTCACATAATCAACAAAAATGGCAGATGTCCAGATCCGGAAAGGTCCATGGCGATTAGAGACACGCCGACGCCCACTAATGTGGCGATGCTACAGAGTTTTCTGGGGCTCGCAAATTATTATCAAGCGTTCATTAAAGGAATGTACAATCTAAAAGCTCCTATGAACTACTAAAAAAAGACAAGGCATGGGAGTGGACGGTAGAATGTCAGAAAGCCTTTGATGAAATAAAGAAAATGCTTACATCAGACCTCTTTTTAACCCATTACAATCCAAAACTTGATATTGTAGTGGCAAGTGACGCCAGTTCATACGGGATAGGAGCGTGTATTCAACACATAATGCCAGATGGTTCTAGAAAACCAATTGCACATGCTTCGAGAACTTTTCTCCCAGGAGAAAGAAGTTACTCACAGATAGAAAAAGAGGCGCTGAGTATCATTTTTGCCATAACAAAATTTCACAGATACATCCACGGCAGACATTTTATTCTTGAAACGGATCATAAACCTCTGATCACTATTTTTGGTTCGAAGAAAGGGTTACCCGTTTATACGGCAAATCGTCTGTTGAGATGGGGAACCATTCTTCTCAATTATGATTTTCACATAAACCTATCATCCAAAAATATAATTCATGCGGATAGCTTATCAAGACTCGTACCGAGTCAAGAAGAAAGATTCGAAGAATCAATTATTCGCAAATATCAGAGCAGATTATGAGGTGAAAAGCATGGTAAACAACATTTTAAGAGAGCTACCGGTTACATTAAAGGAAATCAAAAAAGAAGCTGAAAGCGATGATTTCATTTTAGAAATAAAAAGCAAAATGGTAGCAAATGACCAAAAAGTGCAGGAGATTTATTCAATTTGTGACGGAATTTTATTATATGGTGAGAGAGTAGTAGTACCAAAAAAGATGCAGAAAAGAATACTACGGGACTTTCATATGGGTCACCCGGGGGTTAATAGAACAAAAAGTTTAATGCGAAGCTTTGTATATTGGAAAGGAATGGATGTGGATATCGAAAACATGGTTCATCGATGTAAAGGGTGTGCGTTAGCAGCTAAGGCACCACCTATAGTACACAAACCATGGCCCAAGACGGATCATCCGTGGACAAGGTTACACATTGATTTCGCTGGTCCAGTAGAAGATTATTACTACTTAATAGTGGTAGATAGTTTTGCAAAATGGCCGGAAGTACTGCGCTGCAAAAAGCCTACGTCCAATACCACAACAACTTTTTTGCATGAACTATTTGCACGGTTTGGTGTGTCAGAGTGTATTGTGAGTGACAATGGTACACAATTCACTTCTGAAGAGTTTAAAGAATGTTGTGAGTTATATCAAATTAACCACATAACGACGCCGCCGTATCATCCGAGGTCCAATGGACACGCAGAAAGATTTGTCGATACTTTAAAGCGCGCGCTGAAGAAAGCCTCAGGAGTTCCAACGGAAAAGGCGCTTCAGCAATTCCTACAGGTATACAGAATTACGCCAAACCAGAGAACACACTCAAACATGGCACCAGCTGAACTAATGTTCGCTAGGAAAGTTAAGTCAGTGTTTGACAAGCTTTTGCCAGGAAAAAATAGAGTAAAGAATACTATGTATACAGCGAGAAAAAGATACGCCTCCGGAGAGAAGGTGTTTTTCAAGTGCTACAAAAAGAACTTTGAGTTCTGGGAGCGAGGCATAGTGGACAAGAAAATCGGTGACCTGATTTACATAATTAAAGGGCCGAAGAATACTCATAAAATGCACCAGAACCAACTTAAAAAATGTTACGTGCTAGAGCATGAAGAGAGTATACCGGATAAGGAGGAAGATCCCATTGATGTAATGTATGATATGTTTCAAGTAGAACCTCCGCAGAATATTCCTGAACCGAGAAGATCCGGTAGGAAACGAAAGTTCACAGAACCATTGGACGTGAATCCAAAACGAAAAAAATATTAAAAGTATGCAAATGGATCTAAAAAGAAATAGCTATAATCATCAATCCATATAGGAAGCCAGTTTGAAATCCAAAAGGGATTCCAAGGCTTGGGAGGAGGGTGTTGTGGTAGAGTCCCCCTAATTTGCATAGTGGAGTACCGACCATATAAATATGGTTGGTACCGGGAAGAGAGAGAAGGAATCGGAGAGATTCAACCAGAGACTCTGCTCGACTGCGACTCAGTCAACACACATTCCAGGAACGGTCTTCCCAGGAATATACAAAAGACTATATGTAAATATTGTGTCCACTTTCTTGTTTCAATACATTTTCTTCTAAGTACATTTTGTGTTGCATTATTATTCCATGCATTAGTCAAGTTTCAACACTAATGTTCAAAGACAATGACTTGTCAAGGTAACTTGCACTCATTAAGATGGAACATTTCCTGCTTAGGAATTTAATGTCGTTTTCTCACATAGTAACATATGTGAGAAAACGACATTATTTTTGCACCAACCTAATTACTAAGACTTTATCATCCTGGTTCTATTATTGGCCCACTATTTCTTCATGGCCTTTTTTTTAAGCTCCAAGTTCACTAAATCTGTGTATCTTCTGTTATGCGGCAACTATTAAAAGGCAACAACTTGTCATATTATTAATAAATAAAAGATGTGTAGTTATTTTATGTAGCCGATGATACGACTATATACCGTTGCACCTCTAAAAGATTTATTGGCAGCTGATCTCTCTTCCGATTTAAAACGAACTACCTAGTAGCCAAAAACTCGCTGGCTACATTCGAAAACCAAACTGATTACATTCGGCCATCGTTGATCGGACATCAAATTGAAGGCATATTTTCTCGATAGGGCACCGTGCTTTGTGAGACTATTGGTCCATGAACACACACCTAACTTTGAACTTTTATATACGAGTCATCGATAAAGTCACAGCTAAAATGGTTGGCTCTCTGTATCGCTCCAGTAAGTACCTATGGAGCTATCCTCTACATTTACAAGAGCCAGATCAGCCAAGAACGGAGTACTGGTGTCATATTTGGGCGGGAGCAACACTGACGACACCGACCAGCCTTGAGAGAGTTCAAAATGTTCTCCTAGTCTTTGTGGGTGATGAATTCTTTTCCACCCATTCGCACAGCCTATCGTCTTTTTATCGCTAATTTCACGGAAATGCTCGGATGAACTGCAGCCTTTGGTTCCACCAGGCTTAACCTTCACAAGAATGACCTGCCTTGCTAGCCGCCCTAATAGACTATTATATAGATATGCAGAAATATAGTTTTAAATTGTGCTATATTTATAGGATAAAGTACTCAATATCAGAGACAGAGCGTATGTAAATATAAATATAAAAGTGAACATTGAAGTCAACACCAAGAGTCGGCAGGCTATTTCATGGTAGAAACAATCGTCAGGCTGCTAGTGTTGGATTTTTCTCGACTATTTTTATATATGGATCATTTGGGGCATAACGGGTCATTTTGTAACGGAGTCGCTTATTTATTTATTTATTTACTTGGGTTAATTTATTTTACTTCTTTTTTATTTTCATTTTTTATTTTATATGTTTATTTATACTTTTAGGTTTTCGATGTTTTATTAAGGTAGTAACAAATTTGGTGGAGATTTGTTTAGGCCGCTTATTTAATATTTTGTTTTGGCCTGGGAAGATAAAGTTATTTATTCATACAATTTTGGGATTGATTGCCGTAATCTATTCTGCTATTTTGGCTGGGGGACAGTTTTTAATCTGTTTAGTATTTGATTTATTTTTATTTGGATTGGTTATTTTTACTTGTTTTTGCTTATTTATGTTTATTTTTATTAGTTGTGACCGTTATTTTAGTGGGAGAGATTTGTTAATTTAAATTATTTATTTATTTGGATTAATTTTTACTTATTTTTTCTTATTTATTTGCTTTTTTTATTTTATATATCTTATTTACTCTATTCGGTTTTCGAATTTTTATCGTTATATAGCAATTATAGATAATTCCTCGTTCAATTTTTGAATAGATTGTTTTAGTCTATTATAACGGTTATTGGTTTGTTAATTTGTTCATTGTTTACCTTATTTATTTGGGTTGATAATTTTTACTTGTATTTTGTGTATTTATTTTTTTCTATTCTATCAGGTGTGGTTTGTTGATTTGTGTATTTTCGATTTCTAAATAACTCAGTAAAAATTTATTTTGATGTCTGCATTTTGAGATAAGCTCAGATCGTAGATTTAGTAATTTATGTTGATCTGGTAAGGTAATAAGTAGCTATTCTTTCTTCCAGGCAATGCTAGCAGGTTTTGGATTGATTATTGTAGGCTGACGATCTTTTCCCTTATTTCCAGCATATTTTTATGCGTGATTTCCGTTTTGTTCTTAATTTCCCAGATATAATTAGAAAGCTTTCTAAGTATATCTGGGAAATTAAAAACAAAACGCAAATCACACAATAATATCAAGAAAAATAAGGAAAACATCATCAGCCTACAACAATAATAACGTATTCTTCGCAGACTAAGATAAACTATTAAATAGGTGACCTCAACAAATACCCCCAAAACTTTTTACTACGTCAATAAAACACTCATAGCCTAACGACTGCGTCTATCATAAAACAGGGTGTCGCCTCTGAGTGTTGACTTCAATATTCACTGTTATATATATATATAAGTTAACATATATATTATACTAATAATTATACTCAGTTGGTAAAAAAATCTCGGATGGCACAATTTGCAAGTATATTAAACCAAATTGGTATCCGAGGAAAAAGTTGGAAAATAAAAGGAAGAACTCGAAACATCCCGACAGTACGAAAAGATGAATTAAAGTAAGCTCTGTTCCATCAATTTAATTCAAATAATTATATTGAAGTTTTCGGCTCTTGTTTTGAAACATAAGAACTCTTATGTAGCGTGTTGGAATCATGTTTTTAAATAAATAATTATATTTATGCTCTACTTTTGTATCGAGCACTATTTTTTTTAAAAATAATAACAAAAATACTAAAGAACTTTGGATTATTTATCTAACCAGTTCTTTCCTATTTTCCATATATTTTCATATATATATATATATGTATATATATGTGTGTGTGTGTGCGTTTTATGGTGTCCTTAAGGTCTGGATACATAGTAAATCGCATTAACTATACTTTTGTTTTAACTCCACAGAATAATAATGGTTTTGTCAAAAGAAGAAAGAATTGACTTCCTTTTCTCGGATAAGCTAAATGAGGTGTACTTGATTGAACTCATAAACAGTGAATGGGCTAAAATTGAGAGCAATGTGGAGTTATTGCATCGAGTTCACGTAAATCGTCAAAACCACATCAACCTTTGCATCACAACTTATAGAAAAACATATTGATTATGTTATTTAATGTTCTAACTCAATAAGATGTGCAAAATTTAATTTCTTGAAAATATGCATTTTTGCTTGTGTTTAAATATGGAGACACCGTAAATATATATATATGCACACATATATATATATATATATATATATATAAACAATAAAATCCAAAATCACTTCATATGGGAAATTTCTTTGAAACGGCTGTCTGAAATAACCACCTCTTTCAATGAAATCTTGGGAATTGAATGAGAAAGGTTTTAGCCCACAGATAATTTAGGAGATTATCGGTTCCGTACGTACTCCTAATAGTGATAAGAGATAAGTGTGAATTATGTTTAGAAGAAAAAATTAGAATGATAAAATACAATAAGTCAACTATTGAATCAACGGAAGGAATTATTGTAAAATGTCGACACAAAAACAAATTCAAATTTCCATAATGTATTATAATATTATGTAGCAACTTTATTTCAATAATATTCAGTCCCCCTCTAATTCTTCAAATGTCGAAAGCATAACTAATTCTAATTTATATTTCCCCCTCTATATATATTTACACTATATTTATAATCTATAAACTTTCCCCTACTCTAAGATCTCCCTAACCTTCTTACCATTAATCTTTTATATCCTTTTATCTATATATTTGGAAGTTATTTTTAATCCCTTTTTATTCCATTTTTAACTTTAAATTAATATTTCATTCTTCATATAACGCCAAATTAATGTAATCAGGTAAATATTCGGGTTTCCTTTTATAAGACTTCTTACGTTTAAGACAAATATCTTCCACCTTCTTCTGACACATGACTTGTGCCTTTCGTCTTACTGAAACATTGAAATGGGTAAATTATGTATTAGTTTTTCGACTGATTTCTTTTAAGCTTTCACAGTTAAATTTCTGTTTCTGGCACGAACTCAGTCCACGCCGGGTTTGATGATACAGATGGCAAACGATATCTTCGTCTGCCGAAATATGCTATTTCCCATACGAGTTGATTTTGAGTACATTGTTCTTGATAATGGCAGCTAAGATGTTCGAAATTATATAGTAAATGTAACAAATCCGTTGGTATTTAATCCAAGTGGATCCTAGTAGTAATATTGAAACTGATCCACAAAAAGAGTTCTATGTATTTATTATTATATAGGAAATAATTAACAAAACCTCAAGGCAAAACTAAGTCCTCTCCTTCTCTCTCTTTACTTAAAATATTTACTGAAAGCACAACAGGCAAAACATCCTCTCTCTCCTTCCCAAATATGACAGAACTGCAAAAAGATACTCTCTTTCTCCCTCTATCCCCTCTCCCCCTCTTTCCCTCCCTCTGTGTTCCCAAATATTTACTGGAAACTGAACACCCCTCTCTCTTTCTTTCCCTCTCTCTACCTTCCCACTCTCTGTATTCCAGATATTCACTGAAAACTGAAAATCTTCCTGCTCTCTTTCTATCTTCCCATATTTCTCTGTGTTCCCAAACATTCACTCAGAACTGAACACCTTCCTTACCTCTCTCTCTTCTCTCTCTCTCCTCTTTCTTTCCCTCTCTCTCCCTTCCCACTCTCTGTATTCTAAACTATCTCCCCCTCTTTCTGTGTTCTCAAACATTGACTCAGAACTGACCACCCTCATTCCCTCTCTCTCTTCTCTCCTCTTTTTTTCCCTCTCTCTCCCTTCCCACTCTCTGTATTCCAAACTATCTCCCCATCTTTCTGTGTTCTCAAACATTCACTTAGAACTGAACACCCTCCTTCCCTCTCTCTTCTCTCTATATTTCCTCTTTCTTTCCTTCTCTCTTCCATCCCACTCTTTTGTGTTCTAAAACATTCACTCAAAGCTGAATATTCTCTTTCTTTCTTTCTCTCACTCTTTCCTCCTCTCTTTTGTTCTAAATGTTTACTCATGAAAAACTGACTCCCCCACTCTTCAAATTAATTTTTTCCTTTGCCGGATCGCCTTTTCTTTGTGATGGAGGACGTGAACGGAGGTGA
>OZ010601.1:36904922-37059922 GCA_963932145.1 Acanthosepion lycidas | reverse complement strand
ACATAAAAAAAAGATTTTTTATAAGCATTTCTAGTAAAAAATGCAGAAATAATTTCATTCATTTTTTAATAAGTCCTGAAAATTTAATTAAAATCCGACAATTATTTAATTTTTGCAAGAATTTCAAAATGAATGGCTGTCTGCAAAAAAAGATGAGTAAATATGCTATGCTAAAAGTTAGTACAACCGCTGACACAAGAAAACCAAGTTTTTAATCAACATTTCGAATGTTCTATCCGATGAAGTCGACCCATTCGGCGCCATTTGGCAGGCTATTCCTGCTACCCGAATAATATAATTAATGTTGGTTATTTGCAGAAATAAATATAATTTAAAAAAAAGAAAAAGTACATTTTTGCATATCTGTATTTGTGAAAAGGTTGGAAAATTAATTTAAAAGTGGCGACAGATAACACAGAACTATCGGAATATGCTGTTCCTTTTACAGCTTACGAGATAACGGGTGAGTTTTTTTTGTTTTTTTTGGGGGGGGGTGTTTGCTTCTTGTACAGAAGACCAGATATCTCGTAAGAATTTTATTTTCCTTGCTTTTCTTTGTCGGGTATTAATTCGAGTAGTGAATTATAACATGCAGATAGCAGTAAAGGCTGTGAACGCCTACAGCATCTGATCAGATATATCCTGAGAAACGGTATCGTCTTGTGTTGCTTCTATGTTTTTATTCTTATAATGAAACAAGCAATGTCACACAACCGTTCGTTGTTTGTTGAAAATAATGATTTTCCTAAGGAGACTATAACATCAATAAATATCCCTTCTGATTAAATAAAACCCCAATTTAATTGAAAGATCACCAATTCATTTAAATGTGTTGAAAAATGATAGAATAAATATCAAAATTTACTTACAATTTTTTTTCTTCATCTATTAGCGAAATAACCAAAATAATTATAAATTCCTTCTTTTCATCTTATTGTTTGTAAGGCTGTTATAATACTGGTGAAAACGGGGCACCTTACGAATAAATGGTGTAGGTATCACTCCATTTATCGATCTCGCACCTATTATCGAAGTTTGTTGTTATGTTTTTGAACAGAGGGGGGATTTGGTACCCTGTTAAAAAACGTTGGAATACCAAGACGCTGGTAGTCTAACGAGGAAAAAAGCATTTATGTGAAAAGTTAAATATATAGCTTAGTATACTCTCCTTTGTATCAACTACTTCTTATTTTCCTCCTCCTCCATCTCCTCCTGCCCGTTCTTAGCGTTTCCCTCTTCCCACATTCTTCTTCTTCTTCTTCTTCTTCTTCTTCTTCTTCTTCTTCTTCTTCTTCTTCTTCTTCTTCTTCTGTTCCTCCTCCTCTTACTTTTTCTTCTCCCTCCCTCGCATTCCTCCTCCTTCTCCTTCTCCTTCTTCTTCTTATGAGCATTATATCCATCCTCTTCTCTCCTGCCACTTTTCCTCTCCTTCTACTTATTCCTCTCCCTCTCCATCATTCTTTTTCCTTTTCCCCCTCCTTATTGTGTTTCTCCCTTTTCTACTCCTCTATCTTCTTCTCTCCTCCTCATTCTCCTTCATCATCATCTTTCTTCTCTTCCTCCAGCTTCTTCTTCTTCTTCTTCTTCTTCTTCTTCTTCTTCTTCTTCTTCTTCTTCTTCTTCTTCTTCTTCTATAGAGCAATCTTTCAGGAGAGGAGGGATCATATATCCCCATAATTTGTTGGTCAAATAAAATTTATTAATTTATTGTCCCTCGTTATCCGCGTTCTGTCGTCCATTGGGACAAAACCATAAAGTAGGTCAATTGATGTCTCTCTTGTCTTCAATATGCCTGATGTCTGTTAAATTGTCTAGGCACTGTTTTTTCGTATGAATCTCAGAATATTTAAACTGTATTTTATTGATCATAAGCCACAGACTCCTAATCGCTGTTATTTTCTATATAACTTCGTAGTTAGTAATTCTCGGCCCATAGTATCCTCAGCATTCATCATTCCTCAATAAAAAGCACTGTCCTGTTGCGTCAAGTATCTTTTGGCACCTGTGAGAATATTCTCCAGCATTCACTGGCGTTGTAAGAAATTTCATATTACATAAAATCTCTGCATTATTGTTTTTCTTAACAACATTTTCATTTCTTAATTGGCTTATTTTCTCAACGATATCTTTAGAGAGTTCTATGTGACATCGGATGTCTTTACTACATTTTGCATTGTCTATGAAAATAAATTCTTGATAAATTCTGCACATATTTGGTCCCAAAGCAGACAAAAGGTAATTGATATCTTGGGCTTAACGGCATTAATTATTCATTAAATATTAATATTAATCGCATAAATGAACATTATAAAATGAAGATTACAGATGCAATTACTAAGTTTTCATGCCAAGGATTTGTTGATGCCCTAGGATAGCGGCTGTATAGGGAATTTCAATCTGCTAGATGCGCCTCGTTTTTACTGTGTTGCCTCGCTATTCATGTTTTTCTGTTAATATAAATGCGACGTAATAAATATCTATATTTGTACTTTCTATCTACATTATGTATTTAAAAGAATATCTACTGCTACTCGCCCGCAGGAAAAGGATGAGAAACTTGCTACATAATTACTATCCGATAACATCATTGGGTAATCGGAGATTTTTCACTTCAATTTATCGAAAGTTTCGTTGGATATTCTGTGAAATAAATGTCATTTTTTGTTAGTCAGTGTCATTTGGTTTTATTGTTACTTTTTCCGTCTCAATTCCGAGTTTTGTTTGCATTCTTTGAATTGTGTGTTATTACAAGGATACGCCATGGCAGAGACCGAATCTTCCAATGTCTCGCCCACTGAAGTGGCTCTTTCGACGTGGAAAAGGGATAGACCCCAACAAAATGCGACAGAGTAGAAAGAAAAAAAAACCTCAATGACAAATGTGAACAGTTTGTTAAAGGAAAAGAATTGCTACCGGTGCCGTCTCTGTCGGATACGATGAACACTCATACTATTTCTTTGTTAACAACGGGACGAAAAACTAATTATAGTGAATAGAGACGTTATGGAGGAGGCCCTGAAAAGCCTTCATATATCGGCGAAAATTTTGGCAAGAAAAACCAACGGCAATGTGGGACATTTTTTTAGCTACGGAAGATGGAGCTAAAGCACTGGCTAGTTGTATTGTGACTACTAATTCAGTCAGGCTACAAATTGAATACTTGGGAACGAGAAAAAGCGGAGATGAACCGACATAGAGTATTTGTCGAAAGTTTGCCCGGGAAAAATTCAGAAACACCACCCAAAAAGAAAAGTGAAGAGGGATCTTCACCATCACGGACAGCAGTACAAAAAACAACAAAAGATGTAAAGAAAACAAGAGGGTAGTCGGAAGTAGTAAAGAAGGGATCCAAAGTGACCACCACTTCCCTTCAGCAGCAGCAAAATAAGAAGGCTCATCTTGAGCAGGAGGAACAGCAGAAGCAGCGACAGCGTCAGGGAGGACCAAAATACAGTAGAGGTAGAAATGGAGGAGGTTCCCCCACCTCGGTCTTCATCACTAAAAATAGCGAGGGAGGAAGTGGAAGAAGAAAAAGAGAAAAGATTCACTAAAAAATGATAAGCGAGCTGGTAACAGTAGGGTCGAAGAAGCAAAAAAAACAGTCAATACCAAGGCCAATCCGTCCCGGCTTCGCCAGTCAAGAAAGAAGAGGAAATTACCTCAAGGAGCCTCACTTCTTCCCCACTGAAAGCACCACAGCTCACCATTCCCAATACCCCTCCTACCACCTCTCGCAATAATATTGCAGATGAAGATATTTTCACTCCTCCAAATACCCCCTTTCCAGCAGCACAACGCCCAGCACCTCCCACTATTCTTGTCATAAGTAGAAATTCCCGAGGGTCGTAAGATGTCAAATAGACAAGGCTGCTGGA
Organism: Acanthosepion lycidas; assembly: GCA_963932145.1. NCBI lineage: Eukaryota > Metazoa > Mollusca > Cephalopoda > Sepiida > Sepiidae > Acanthosepion > Acanthosepion lycidas. The sequence continues at coordinate 37,056,047 of OZ010601.1, read as the reverse complement.
GTAATAACTTGTATTAAGAAACACAGACAGACGAGAGTGTGGCATCATCTACACGAACCAAAGTATGCCTTTCTGGAGATCCGTATGGTTAAATGTGAACTCCGGACCTGAAAAACTTCAAAAATATTGTGCGGGAAGGGTCCTAGTAGTCCTCCATCCTTCATTATATAAGGCTTTAAAACTGGCCTATCCCTCGGACGTCGGCGGCATTGTCCTGGATAGTCGCATGAAGAGAGATATGGGGACAGGGAGCCTGGGACAATGTGTCGGGGTCCTTTCATCCACAGATTTCCATCCAGTCTGTGAATAGAGGTATCCACTTGAAAAATATCTCTAAATTGAAGCTAGTTTGAATGCGAGACCTTGAAGGATCGGAGTAAGGTCGCCCGCCTGCATAAATACAGCTGCGATCCAGGAAACGCACTTTGTTTGCGAGGTTTATGCTCATGTGCTGTCTAGTGTCTACGTTGTCTAATCATGCCTCGCTCCAACTTACTTTAATCAGTACGAATTGCCAGGATTCTTGATAAAAATATTGGTTTGCCGTTGTCTTCTCAGCCAAGGTTTTCAACCGCCTAGACTACTTGTCAAGAATATCAAATCTACTATGCTGTTTAATCCATAGCTGGAAGGAGAATAGATGAATCCACGCCTTTCTCATCACCGATAAGGTCTACGCCACCTGCACATTCTCTTACTCTTCTAATCATTGAATTATTAAATTAGGTACAACACTAAATTTCCAACCCGTCACCAAATTAATTAAATATAAGCCACGAACATATTACCTATCCGTTGAAACCCGCAGTAATAATTTTTATAATAGCCGTCACGAAAATACAATAAACAAGAAAATAAAATAATCATACCTACTCATCAGCCGTTGCAATAACACAATAAAGCGTAAATAACATAACCTTCCTACCCACAATCCTTCAGTAACAAACATATATAAATAGTCGTGTTACTTTTCAATCTACACGGCCTGTTATAGAGCTGACAACAAGAGACACCTTTCCATAATTTCCTAATATTTATGTTAATAATACAAATTAATTCAGCAAACATACTATTTTTCATTTTTTTAAATAATTCGGTACAATTTCTAGAGAATCTAATTAAACAGATTATTTTGATTTTGATAGTTCGATAGATTTTCTCGGCTCCGTTCGACTAACTTTTAGTCATTTGAAATATCAGACGACAACTATGCTAATTATTATGAACGGTTTAGGTTTTCAGACAACTGAATTTTGACAAGCAGATATAAATTATTTCTATAAAAACATGAAGAATTAAAAATATATATATTTATTGACAGAAGCATTGCTTACATATGCATTTTTTTTTAAATTTGCTTTAAAAATGGCACCGGTGAATTTTAAAAATGATTATGCTAATCAAACATTACCGCTTGTACAATAAATGTTGTAAGCAAGAAACTGAAAGTCGCTATTAGGCTTGTCATCCCAGAGTCACGCTTCCGGTGATTTCGAACAGTCAGTCGACTGAAGAAGACTTTACGAAACTTTGAAACTCGTTTGTCGGTAGAGAGCTGTTTAAGCTGATAATGACTCTGTAACGATATGGATAGGGTTAATGAAGCCCAGTGACCAACGACTGACCTGAATTTTAATTAGAAAATCTTATTAAAATTCAGTGTTATAAGCTTAGCGGTAGTCAGCGTCAAGGTTTTTTTTTCTAAAATAATATATTTAAATGAAGATAGATATATGAAACGTTAGTGATTTAATAGAAGCCGCGTAAAATAATGATGGATGATTTTCTTATGAATAATTTTCTCTTCAATAAAATTGTTGAAACGATAGATCGTATGGCCTACAGACATTGATTCTTAGGCCAGGCTAATGTCCTGAGTTTAGCAGACATGAACAGTAAACAAAACTTAGTCTGGCATAATTCCAAGAACTCTTTGGAAAACATTTCCCTAACGTACTCAGCGGGAGTTTCTGATGCCAACGATCGTCTTTTATTCTAACCAAATATTAGCTATAGATTTACGGGTAGCGTAACGGCTATCGGTGTGGAAAAATAGAATAAGTGGAATGACTTCAAACACTAGTCTTACATGTTACATTCATATTTAAAGGAATTTCCTTGGAAAAGGCATGTATCAATCTCTTCCATGTCAAACTATAGGTAAAATAGCAGTGTAAACTAGATTTTACAGTCATTGGTAGAAGCCAGTGTAAAAAAGACACTTCTGTATAAAAAAAAAAAAAAAACAGCGGAGAAGAAGACTGGTAAACATAACACTCTCTTTACTCTATAGGAATTCATATATAATAAAAAGCAATCAATGGAAAGGCATGATTCCATGTACCCTTAAAGGACATGGCATTATCAAATTAGCGATTTATTCTTGACCGTGTGCGACTTTTTTTTAATAAATCAGCTATTTATCTTTTCTTCTTAATTAATTTTTCCACTATATCTGTATATTCGAGAATATTTTTAATTAACTTTGCTCTCTATTTATGACAACAAAACATCAAATTTTCTTAATAACGGGTGTGTTCATTCAACGATTACTGCTTAATTAAGGGAGAATGTGTGTGTGTGTATACATATATATATATATATATATATATATATATATATGTAAAAATATATAACTGAAACCGGTAAAATTATTCTAAATTAATATTCTTCAAAACTACAGTCGCGTTTTCAACTTTTTCAGATATATATATATATATTAAAATATAACGTTCTAATATATATATATATATATATATATATATATATATATATATATATTTCTTGTGGCATGGCGCAATTTTATACCAGAAGGCTGTTTCGGGGCAGATTCAATTCAGTATTCAGAGCTGCTCACTTAGATGTTGGACACACACACACACACACATATATATATATATATATATATATATTGTTTGTGTATTTAGGCAGCATTTTTTTTATTCATACATGTTTCATTAAATAATATAGACAAGTGTTGTCTATTTATTTTATTTAAATTCATTTCATAACGTCTGATAAGCTTAATAACATTATCATTAAAATATATATATCAATATTGTGATTTTCTTTCTTCGTTTAATCATAATGCTATTAACCTTATCAGACGTTATGAAAATAATTTACATAAAATAAGCAGACAACACTTGTCTATATAACTTAATAAAACGTTTATGAATATATATATATATATATATATATATATATATATATATATAATAAACATCAATCAACTATGTAACAAGTTCAATATAAACATATATTTTATATATATATATATATATATATATATATATATATATATAAATATATATTTTATATATATATATTGTACGTATATATATATATATAGAGAGAGAGAGAGGGAGAGTTGTTTAAGTGAACATATTACATCAATCTAAGTTGTAAAATAATTTGAGCTGTCAGTTGCGACTTGCAATATGCAACTTTAAAAGCCACCCTTTTCCTTATAATTTAAAATAATAAGATATTCAAATACTAAAGCGATAGACACAGTCATATTTTGAAATCGATAAACTATAGCTTCTTAAAGAATTACTCTTCAAAATCGAACTTTCTAGAGCTGAAATAAACTATTTTCCTTATTCCACGAGTAGTACTGCATCATGTTTAAAACAATAAACTACATCCAAGTAGCAAGGCTTTTGATCTGGAGATTTGAGGTTTTGGGAAGCATGGAACCACTTCTCTATTGCTGCTCTTCTGAGCTCCACACTAACCAGGTCTGGTAGTACCTGACATTGCGCTAACTATAGAAAAATAAAAATATAAAAAATAAAAAAAATCCGCAGTACATTTTTATAATAAAAAGCACAATACATTTTTATAGTAATATGACAGTCCAGCACTAAAAAAAAATTAAAAATAAATGTTTAGATTAAAATTACAAGAATACATGTTATGGTCTACAAACTATATATCTAAAAACATACTTTTACCACGATTGTATATAATTATATACAAGTTATAAGTAGTTGAAAACAAAATTGTGTGCGGGATATTTAGATTTCGGCATTAAATAACCCATAGTGGTGTTGATATTGCGCTAAACAAATTCAACCAACCAACCTTGATGACGTCAGACCTGCAGTTAGTGTGATAGCAGATTGGAACGAGAAACCAGCAAGCCGAGTTTGAAGTCCAATTGAGTTCGTGACATTATCTTTCGCACCAATACCTTTGGCAAACATATAAATCCATCATTTCTCTCCCACCGGCTATAAGTTAAATAATATGGCAGACTAAGCAAAGACTCAAGCAGAAAAAATAATGTTATATTCAAAACTTTATGTTGCCCTGGCAAACTACTTATTACGAATCCAAAGAAACGACAATGGAGTTCATAATGACACTCTGATCCCGATTCCGGTAGATAGATAGATAGATAGACAGACAGACAGACAGAGGATGAACAAACTGAAATAGACTGGCAGCTAATGAACAAACTGAAACTGAACAGACAGAAAGATAATAAAAACGAAATAGATAATAAACAATTGGAATTAGATAGATAGATAGATAGATAAAGAACAAACTGGAACAGATAGATAGATAGATGCAAATAGATAGATAGATAGATGGATGCAGATAGATAGATAGATAGATGGATATAGATGGATGCAGATAGATAGATAGATAGATGGATATAGATGGATGCAGATAGATAGATAGATAGATGGAGATAGATGGTTATATAGATGGATGAAAATACCGAGATAGATAGATAGATAGATAGATAGATAATGAACAAACAGAAATAGATGATGACTAGTCTGAAAGAGATAGATAGATAAATAGATAGATAGATAGTTAATGAACAGTCTGAAATAGATAATGACTATCTGAAGAAGATAGATAGATAGATAGATAGATAATGAACAGACTGAAATAGATGATTACTAGTCTGAAAGAGGTAGATAGATAGATAGATAGATTGATAATGAACAGACTGAAATAGATGATTACTAGTCTGAAAGAGGTAGATAGATAGATAGATAGATAGATAGATAGATAATGAACAGACTGAAATAGATGATTACTAGTCTGAAAGAGGTAGATAGATAGATAGATAGATAGATGGATGCAGATAGATAGATAGATAGATAGATAGATAGATAGATAGATAGATAGATAGATAGATGGATGAAAATACCGAGATAGATAGATAGATAGATAGATAATGAACAAACAGAAATAGATGATGACTAGTCTGAAAGAGATAGATAGATAAATAGATAGATAGATAGATAGTTAATGAACAGTCTGAAATAGATAATGACTATCTGAAGAAGATAGATAGATAGATAGATAGATAGATAGATAGATAATGAACAGACTGAAATAGATGATTACTAGTCTGAAAGAGGTAGATAGATAGATAGATAGATTGATAATGAACAGACTGAAATAGATGATTACTAGTCTGAAAGAGGTAGATAGATAGATAGATAGATAGATAGATAGATAGATAGATAGATAGATAGATAATGAACAGACTGAAATAGATGATTACTAGTCTGAAAGAGGTAGATAGATAGATAGATAGATGGATGCAGATAGATAGATAGATAGATAGATAGATAGATAGATAGATAGATGGATGAAAATACCGAGATAGATAGATAGATAGATAGATAATGAACAAACAGAAATAGATGATGACTAGTCTGAAAGAGATAGATAGATAAATAGATAGATCGATAGATAGTTAATGAACAGTCTGAAATAGATAATGACTATCTGAAGAAGATAGATAGATAGATAGATAGATAGATAGATAATGAACAGACTGAAATAGATGATGACTAGTCTGAAAGAGATAGATAGATAAATAGATAGATAGATAGATAGTTAATGAACAGTCTGAAATAGATAATGACTATCTGAAGAAGATAGATAGATAGATAGATAGATAGATAGATAGATAGATAATGAACAGACTGAAATAGATGATTACTAGTCTGAAAGAGGTAGATAGATAGATAGATAGATTGATAATGAACAGACTGAAATAGATGATTACTAGTCTGAAAGAGGTAGATAGATAGATAGATAGATAGATAGATAGATAGATAATGAACAGACTGAAATAGATGATTACTAGTCTGAAAGAGGTAGATAGATAGATAGATAGATAGATGGATGCAGATAGATAGATAGATAGATAGATAGATAGATAGATAGATAGATAGATAGATATGGAGATAGATGGATATAGATGGATGAAAATACCGAGATAGATAGACAGATAGATAGATAGAATATGTAATGTCCACAAATATCTCGTCATTATTATATTCTGGCTATTGTGTCACCCGTCTTTCTTCCCGTGTCTATCGATCCGCGTAATCTTAGAATTGAAACCTATTCTTAATCTGTAGATATTACCAAACTCTCTAACTAATGCTTAATCCAAATTTCTGGTGGAGTGAATTGCATCATGGTTCTCTTTGGAGGCCCAACTGACCCTACTATACAGTGCAGTCGACAAAATAAAAAACGCGAATGCGCGAAATTAAAATATAAAATGGCGATAATTTACCAATCTCACCCTGTATTGTGTTTATTCGTTTAAAACATTTTTAAACATTGATCTGAGAAAAGTTTTGAATAAAAGATAACTGAAGGTTATTATTATCAAAACTCTGTCTCATCTTTTTTACAAACTACTCATATGACCGATATTTTATAAAAGCTATATCTCTTCAGGATTTCGTCGGACATGGCTCTACACGCCTCCCCTTTTTCCCTTATCTGTGAACTGCCATGATTTCTCAGTGTAGTGATTTCCATTGCCTTATTCAAAGTTTTGAATTCAGATTAGTTCTCTCTTTAGACTGACTGCTATCCAAGGTTAAATACCCCAGTCTACAAATGTGTTTAACCTAGCAAGAGATGGATGCATGACACTCCCCAATGATATATGTGCAAAAGTAAGGGCATCAGTCTAGGCCGCAAATTGAACTCAACACGCCGATGTCAGTTTCTGTGCCGAAAAACTGATTGTACCCACACAGCGTATATCTCTAATCTACAGGCTGGTCGGAAAGTCTTGTCACCCACACATAATATAATTTTCTATTTCAAATGGCTGACAGGAGCTCTTACAGGATCTTCTTGATGCTCAACAGCGTCAATGAAAGAGAATAAACTGAATTCTGTACATGTGCTTTGTATTACAGTATTAGGTGTTCTTCCCATTACTTTTCGGTGACACGACTTTCAGATCACTCTGTACTTGCCTGCAAAAGAGGTGATATTGTAGAAAAATTATGAATTAGCGAACCTGTTTCAAATTCTCATACCAGGCAATTTGTGTACCAATGAATGTAATACTTATTGGAAGAGTATGAACCCATATTATTCCGTGTCTTGTCTTAATATCTATATTGTTACGAAACAATGGTGGCGAGAATACGGATATATCTTCTCTATCTTATTAAATTATACTAAAAAGATATATTACCCTATGCAACATCAGGGAAAACCTTACGAACTTGCATTTTGATTTTGATTTTCTATGTGAGTCCTGTGTGCGATTTGTAATGTGGTCGTGTGACTGATAGTGTTTCTCTGGATTTAAGATGTCTTTTTATGTTGTTCTGGACACTAGGAGGGGCGTTTCTTACAAGATTCGCGTGTTGAGCACTCCTGTAATACGAAGGTAAGTCTTTCTATTTTTTTTAAGTTTCAACACGCCATTACCACTGTTGAACAAGGTGAAGTTGATACTGGGGGCGAGATGCCTTATATACAGAACCTCTCACACAGTAAGGTATTTCCGGTTATGTGATTTACATGTTTTAATGTTTCCGACACTCTCACTAGTAATCAAAACAAACAGAAAAATACATCTTAAACAGTCAAATATGAAGAGAAATTACTAACACCTAAAACAACGCTCCTTGAAAATTGATTAAGAAGCGTTTGAAAGAGCTTGGGACAATACGAACAATTTATTCATTCTCTTAATCCCACTAAACAGAAAAATTGAAGAATGGTGGAATAACTAAATAAAAAAAAATAATTAATTCAATTTTCCTTGTCTGTTATCTTCTACGACACACACAGACACACACACAAACACAGCACACACACACACACATATATATATTTCTGAGATGAGGTATTGTAACTATTTACATTGTTCGGGCTCATCTTTATTGTCATATTAACGACGTAAAAGTGATCTGGCCCAAAAGTGGTGAGTTAAGTAGCTGGCCATAGAAGAGGTGAAGAAAATCTTGTAGTGTTGAGTTACTAAATGGAAATAACTGAAAATACGATATCTCGAAACAGGTATGGCAAGTGGAACAAGAACAATCTATTCACAACGTTTCGCCTGGTGCATGTTCCGGCCGTATTAAGGCGATATACGCTGAAACTTTGAATTGAACGCTTTCCAGCAGATTGCTCGAGTTCCAAGTGCCGTGCCTTTTTCGGGATAATCTACAGTTCAGAGGTTTGAAGTCATTCCCAAAATTAGCATCGGATGAACTTGACAGAAGAGTGAATAAAATAAAAAAGAGCTCTTAAGTTATTGAAAAAGAGAATAGAATGCATTATGAAATCAAACCAACAAAATTATACAACGAATGCAAAAATTTGTGCTGCAGTAATCAATGCTAAAGGAGGATATTTTGGCGAGAGCAAAATTTAATCATAAAATGCTCTTTTTTGTCATAAGGATTATATGTCTAATGAAGAACCACTGAAAATCATTTTCTATTATTTAAAGTACAAAACAACTTTTACCTCAACTTTTGAACTGTAGTATATATATATATATATATATATATATATATATATATATATATATATATATATATATATATATATATTACAAAGGTGTCCTGGATAAAGGAAATGTATATTCGATTGGTGCTGTGAGGTATATTTTCTTTAATATGAATTTCCATATACATTCTCTGTATATTTTTGTTTCTCTATTTAAAAACAGATATGTATATATAAACCTATAAAAATAGCGTTTAAAGTAATACTTAATATGCATATATTTTAGGTGGGTTATAGAAAGCGACCCCGTGTTATTCTGTGTATCTGTGTGTGTGTGTTATTCATCGTGTATGTGTTTTACCGTGTATGCGTACGTGCCTTTATGTCTGTAAAACGTATATTAAGATTCCAGCGTGCGCACGTGTCTACGTTTTGTTTTAGTTTTGTTCTTTTTTTTTTGTCGGATTAGAACATTTGTGTACGTACATTTCTCTACCCCTGCTGACATCTTCTGCTGACTCCAACCCGATACGATGCGCTCGGACCCCTAAGGCGAAACTAGAGAATAAATATCACACAAACTGTGTTCGCTGTACATCGTCAAACTCATTCCTATTGTGTCAGGAAAAACAAATAAGTTCTCTATGCTTTCTCCCTGGTTACATATTTATAATTCATTTTCCATGTGGCGGCGTAGGAACAGTCAATAAAATACTTCGACAAAGGGAAACATCCAGCAGAAACAATATGCATTTGTCAATAGATTCAATCTTTTTTTTTCTAAAAAGAAGCAATGTAAAAATCAGTAGAAATTTATATCCAGGCTTGCAATTACATTCACATTCGTTTTCTTCATCGAAAAGTAAAGACGGATTATAGCATTACTTTTTTTCAGTTTTCATTAAAAGAAAAAAAAAAGTAAAACAGGAATATATATGTGGATTCTAGAAAATGAATCTATATCTTTGATAGGGCTTTTTTTTTCCGTACAATTCCGAAGATGTTAAACTCTATAGAAATATCATTGTTTGTGCTTGAAGCCAACAACTATGAACGCAAATACACCACATATCATAAATGGTATCTGAAAATCTCTCAAAGATATGAATTCATTCATTCCGTACTGGAAAAAAAAAACAAAGTTCGGCACAAGGCTCTAGCTTTGAGAAGAACATATAATCCCAGTTTAAATCCAATGAGATCCAACCTCGACAGAGTTCAAAACCATTTATGTATGGCTGATGAATTATTTCCTACTTATGCAAAATTGCAAAACTCTTACTAATCTATCTTTACTTACGTAGAGAGCGAGCTACATTCTTTAGTTCCAACACTTCAGATATTCACAACTATGACCTGACATATCACGTACACGCCTTTAACTGATCCTCATTGCTTCCGTATTCATTTGATAGAATGAAAGATCGACACAAACAAGTTATTTCCCAGCATTCTCTCTTTGTAGAACAGATCCCTGCAAGTTTCCTTCCCTAACGACAATAATGTTGAACAATTCATGCCTAAGTTCAAACGTTATCTAGCCTGCATATCCTCCTAATACAACCTCTTTCTCCTTCCATTATCTCTGTGAAACAAACTCATTCTGTAAGTCTCTACCATGAGCAACTCTTTGGCCTTGTATATGGCCTTACGAACTTGCATTTTGATTTTGATTTTCTGTGTGTCCTGTGTGCGATTTTTTATGTGGTCGTGTGACTGATAGTGTTTCTCTGGATTTAAGATGTCTTTTTATGTTGTTCTGAACACTAGTAGGGGCGTTTCTTACAAGATTCGCGTGTTGAGCGCTCCTGTAATACGATGGTAAGTCTTTCTATTTTTTAAGTTTCAACACGCCATTCTTACCTGATCTGACAATTCGGCTTCAGTCTTTTTTCCACCGCCGTAACGTAGCTTCCCTTTGTCATTTATATTAATATTTTCACGGCTATTGTATTATCATATTAGAGTTGAAATTACTAAATGTAATCGTAATTTATTTTCTCGTACTTCTCGATTGGCTAAATCTCTTCCTGCTTTTTGCTTTCCGGTCAGTTTTGATCATCTAAAATTTAAATGCAATGTCAATCGTTATTAAAAAAAAATGCGAATCTAATTACAAGCCTGGATATAATTTTTTTTCTGATTTTTACATTGCTTCTTTTTAGAAAAAAAAAAGATTGAATCTATTGACAAATGCATATTGTTTCTGTTGGATGTTTCAATCGTATTAAAAATCTGTTATTCTATAAATCATTTACGATGTTTCTTGAATTCTTGAATTGAGAAAAACTTATTCCTCGAATATCGTAAATAGTTTAGTGTCCTGTAGACAACATTCCATTTAAAATAAAATACTCTTCAAAACCGGATGGATATGCGGTGTGGTTTAACCGATTATGGATCAGAATGAGTAAACGGGGAGCCGAGTTCGAATTCACTTACGCGCAATTATCCTATCCCTGTCTTCTCTGCCCCCAGCTACGAGTTGAAGAGTAAGATTGGGTCATATAACCTTGGCTTTTAACCAGTTTACCGAAGAAAGAAACAAGTATCAGAATGGCAGGTGACACTATGATGATGTAAAGGAAAGGAAACTACAGAACATCCAGGATAGGTCGAGAGAAAAAAGCGAGAAAAAAAGGACAAGCCATCAATGAAAGAATAGAGAAATTATGGTCAGCAGCAAGAAAAAAAAAGTCCAGAATTCTAGTAACGAATTGGAAAAATAAAACAATAAGCAGCTGCAGAAGTTCAAATATGGTGGTGGGGCGCCGTGGGTAGGGTGATAAACTGCATTTGGCAATAAGGCATCTGATCGAAAGGTTTTGAGGAACATGGAACGACCTCTCAATTGCTGTTCTCAGGCCCAACTCGACCCGTGGTGGTAGCACCTGTTAGAGTCCCAGGTATGGGCAAATAGTTAACCCCAAACGGAAAACTATGAAAATAGATTTTTATTCTAAAAATACCATCAATATATTTTTGAAAAAATAAAATTACCAGCAATAACATTTACAAAATAAGTCCATGAAAACTGATCTACAAATTGATTTTGTATAAAGAATACATATTCTATTCATACGAACTTATCCCAAAAATCTTGTCAGCGTTAAATAACCCATTGAGATGTTGATATGTTGTGAAATAAAAGAAACCAAAGCAAACCAATTACCGGGAAAAGGATGGAAAAATCGCCACCGAGATCCGAAGTACGCATTGAACACGTGAAATACACATTCATTCCCAAAGGTAAGCAAGGTGCTGCGAAACGGAAAAAAATTCGTTAGAAACAAAGAAAAATACAGGATTGGAAAAGTGAATCCAATAGGCAATGTTGGAAATTGAACACGGCTCGATGACTCCACTTTCTGCGCCGGTAACTGTCACGCTTTCTCCCCAAACTCTATCATCAGTATAATTTATAAGTTTATTGATATGGAAACATTGTGCGATTTTTTTCTTTCATCAAAATCGATGTTTTTTAAAGTAGAATATTTTCGTGTTATTTACGAAAACCACGGTGACATTTTTTATTCCTCTGGAATTATAGATTATATCCAAAAACCTATATTGAATTCGACTTAGCTGTTTATTGGAATGTTCATATTTCTGGCATTTCTCCGGAACTAATTTTCTTTAACATTTGAAAATCTTTTTTATTATCAAATTTTATGCCCCAAAATTTCCATCAACATTTCATTTAAATTAATATTAGGTTGATTAAACTTATATTGTGCATTCGGCTAGAAATTCTTTGTTGGACATTCATCATTATTTATATTCAGACTAATGTCCTCATGTCTCTTGCTATTATCACAGTGTTTCGGCCGTTGTGTCTCTTGGTCATCATCAGGAGTCTATCCAAGTAACCTTCAGGTAATTTCTAACTGAATCTCTTATTTAATCTACACGAGTAGGTAGTTCCTGTTTTTGTTCTGGTCAATTATTGCTAGATCTGTTCCCAGTGATTGCGATTCTGCTACTATCGGGCCCAAAGACTGAACTCATAATTATTCTACCAGCACTTTAATCTCTTAAGCTACTATCTCGTAATACGAAACGATTGAGCCCAGAACCAGGAGCTGTAAACCTCACGCTTTTATTTATTGCCTGCCTGCAGCTGCCACTGCTGCTGTTGCTGTTACGCTTGATCATCTAACTGTTGCTACTGAAGACTTGCTCTTGGTCAATTGCTGATGTGTTAAAGGTTAATACTGAAAAAAAATTCTTAAAAGCTTAGAATGGTGAAGCTCGGGTTATTGCTTTGGATATCTCGAAGGCATATGACAGGGTTTGGTACGTTGAACTTCTTCACAAGACGAATTTTTGATCTTTCAATCTTCATCAAATGTCAAAGAGAAAGTGTTTAGAATTGATTTCATTAATACGTGTGTCCCTTATACATGTATACTTGGACCTGACGCTGTTTCTAATTTCCATTAACGACTCTCCCGATATCATCAGTTCTTAACTAGGTATATATGCCGAGGGCACAAGTATTTAATCTATTCTTAATGGTAAGTCTGATCGGTTTGATAAGATCAGATTGGTAGCTGATCTCAAAAATTATATTCAACCTGTTGTTAAACCGGTCACGAAATAGTTTGTAAATTTGAACTTCTTCAAAATGAGACATCTCTGTTTTAATCGATTTAGAGATCTCTTTTTGCGTTTCAGTAGTATGGCTAGTGCTTATTTTCAGGAGAGCAACTCATTGTACCTTCTCGTGCTAACATTGTTCGGTGATATGATATGGAAAGATACATTGAAGCTATTGCTAGGTCAATTGCTAGAAAAGTTGGTTTACCGTAATGTCAGTGGTCCTGATCTGGCAACTCGGCTTCAGTCTTTTTCCCACCGCCGTCTTTTATATAAATATTTTCACGGTAATTGTATTACCATATTAGAGTTGAAATTACTATATGTACTTCTCGGTTGTGTAAACATCTTCCCGCTTTTTGCTTTCCTGTCAGTTTTAAATTTAATTTTTAAAGTATGCCTTAACCGGGTATTGAACTCACGCTCTTTGGGTCTGTCACTGGATCTAACCAACGCCTTTATCCACTGTGCCATGTGTCCTTGAGGTCATCTGGGTATGAATTTCTGGGTATTATAAACCTAATGTTTTCAGCAACCATTTTTACCAGTGCTCATATTGCAATTTTGCTGTTATCATTGCATGTTTTTTTACATGTTTTTACCAGAGCTCATATTGACAGACCCAAAGAGTTTGAGTTCAATACCCGGTTAAGGCAGTGGAGAACTTTCAGAGGGAAAATTAGCAGGAGTTGACTGATAACTGACATCCATCAAACATGGCACGTGGAACTAGAACAGTCTACCCCAGTGAGCGAAATAAAGGGTTCAGTTCGAAATTCCAACCACCTGAAGAAGGCCGGAGCGTAAAACGGCCGAAACGTTGTGACAAATATGGCGACAAAGATGAGGACAATAGTCTGCATAATGTAAATAATGTACATAATACCTCATCTCAGAAATATAGAAAGACTCTTAATTTTTAAAATCTAAGATTTAAATGCAATGTCAATCGTTATTTAATGTCTTCTTAATTTCCTTTTCTTTTATTGTTCTCTGTCCTTAATACTGTTTTTGTTTTCTCTTTCAGTCTCGGGAACCCCTTGACAATAATAGTCAATGCATGGACAAATATTAGACTTAAAAATCTATAATTCTGTCAAGAAAAAAATGTCTAACACAACACAGTGAACTAATTTTCATAACCCTTTGTTTCCACTTCATATCAGCAGAAAGTAACTCTTTGCGCTTTTGCATTGCTAGCATTTTCGCAGGCATGAAATCCAAAGCTTATATTGAATCAATATCTATCTATCTATCTATCTATCTATCTATCTATCTATCTATCTCTATCTCTATATCTGCTTCTCGGAAAGTTGGTTTACTGTGGCGAGCTGGAAGACAAAAAGGTTATCTGAGAGAACAGTTTCATTTTGGACGCGTTAAAATTATCAGGTTATTTCTTGGACTTGTTAACAGCAGATTGTAGGCCTTTTTTTTAAATCAGCTGACAATGTGACTTTATCGAACCAATCAAACTCGCTCTTAAGACTGGAGTAAAAAAAAAGGGCTGAAAAGTATTTTTTCATCACCATAGACACCGAGTTGAGAGCTGATAACATTGGGGAGGTCGTTGATGATCAATCGGATCAAAGTAGGTCCAAGCATAGATCCCTTTGTACGCCTGTATTAAGGCACAAAAATCGAGAAGAGTGGCCGTTCGGTACAAATTTCATTTCGCGATTTGATATGAATGACTAGATCAGTTCAAAGGTTTGTCCAGAAATACCATATTTTTTTTCAATTTGTGAAGACGGCCATATTGCCTATCAAAATGCCTTCGATGCAGGTCCGTGGGCTTTGAAGTCATGGTAACAGGTTCGTTATTGTTGCGGAAAACGAATCTTATGATGCTGGCCAGGATTAATTTTGCCAAATCGTGAGCACATTTTCGCAAAATTCCTTTGTAATAATCCATGTTCCACTCTGAAAAAATATCCCCAGCTTCATAGCGAACTTGCGGTATAATTTTCCACCGAATTGCTTTTTATTTGCTTTAATTGTATATTTTCAATTTTAGGCAAACATTACAATGACTGAGATTTGTCATCAAGATCTAAATTTAAGGCTCAGTTTCATTTTCAGTTCCAAGTCGTATCAGAAAGCCTTTAGGCTTTTGGTCCATTTTTTTTTTTTTTTACTTTTCATAACATTCTGTACGATTTTCAGTTGTTGATTTTCCTGCAACAACTTTGGTGTTTACAGGGCAGAAAATATGCTCAAATTTAATTTTTTAAGAAGAATTGGGCGAACCAAAATATCTGAGATTCTTAGGTTGGTAACTATGATTTCTGGCTTTTAATCATTGTTCTCTCTCTCGCTCTCGCTCTCTCTCTCTCTCTCTCTCTCTCTCTCTCTCTCTCTCTCTCTCTCAATAAAATCTTGAATAGCGTTGGGTTTTTCCACAAAGTGATATTTATCATCTTCCGAATCGTCCGTCTTTGAAGGGGGTTATCCATTTGTAAGTCGCTGCTTTACTCGAGGAATTATCCCCATAAATCACTCTCAAAGGACCAATAATATTCTCAGTCTGCCAACTATATTTTACCATAAATTTGATGCGAGTTCTTGCTACGCTAAAAAGGTTTTCTTTTTTTTTTTTTGAATAACCGTTAATTTCTCTTTACTCAAAATACTTCCGATCCACAAAGGTTATAACAGGCAACCTTACTTTACCTAAAACAAAGATTAAAAAAAATATTTGCAGTTTCCTTGTAACATATCTTTTTTC
Organism: Acanthosepion lycidas; assembly: GCA_963932145.1. Taxonomy (NCBI): domain Eukaryota; kingdom Metazoa; phylum Mollusca; class Cephalopoda; order Sepiida; family Sepiidae; genus Acanthosepion; species Acanthosepion lycidas. Next base: position 37,039,963 of record OZ010601.1, on the reverse strand, counting down.
CACGAACCTTTTGAATACCTCTCGTATTATATACGACGTACTCGGTCAAGTTCCCTATGGAGCATATATATCCGAAAATATATTTCATTCAACATTTACTTCTGCCATACATCGGTCGTTAAAAGGAAAACGTCATTTCTAGCAATTTCTGTTGTCCATTTCGTTTAAAAGTTTGTCTTATTGTTAGATGACCTCAAGGAGTAAGGTTGCCTTTAAATCTTGTGAACGAATACTTTAATATACAAGAGGGGGTTCATCATAAGACTTTATGGGTCATAGCCTAAAACATCTGAAAGTTTGGAGTGCTTACAACCTCTTTAATTTCGTGTCATAGTATCCTAATTTGGACGAATTGTTTCCGCTTATTCGGAGAGGGCAATAAGCAATGATATTTTAGCATGGCGCCGCGAATCCTATCAAAGATCACCATAAATTATGAAGTAATCCTTCGTAAATATTGATAAATCTGATCATAATTCCTTTGCATTGAATCTCTTTTCTTAATTAATTCTGGCTGTTTATATAACGACTGACATCACAAATAGGACTTATTAAAACAAATACGTTGAATTTATCATTCACTTCAATGATTACATAGCAAGTGTAACTCAAATGTGACAACGAAGAAATAGTTTCACTAATAGCTAGTTTTCACCATCTCCTTCGAAGGAGACTAGCGATGGCATCTGGATTATATTCCATTCTATATTTCATGAGAAATACTTCATAGATTGGATCTAAGAAATTAAAGCTACCCTCTTGTCATTTGTTATAACTATTCAGAACATAGGCGCTCATATATCTACATAATTTCACCTCTTTAGGTAACTTCTGACAACTTACCATTCCTGTTTCCTTGTACAAAGCAAGTTGAGGTTCTTTATCGTAGCTAATTCTTACCTATTAGACATTGTACTTCAGAGTATGTATTTGTTATAGAAGTATCTGGAGACACAGTGGAGTAATGGATAGCGACTCGGAGAGCCGAGTTTAAATTCCAGTCGAATCAATTATATTCGCTTACGTGCTAATACCATTGAAAAAGATATAAATCCTCTTCACCATCCAGTTATTGGTAAATAGCAGAACAGACCGGATTCTATAGACTTGGTTGGTAACTGGTCTACAGCAGAAAGAAATTGCAACCTACTGCGAGAAAAAAAAATCTTCCCCATCGGTTATGTATCGAAAGATACATGATCGCCTAAGCGCGTATCACCCATGGTACATAAATGGCTGATCTGTTTACTTAAATCATAATTTCCTTTATTAAATCTATGCTTCAAAAAAATAAAGTATTAGGTTGGTGCAAAATAATGTCGTTTTCTCACATAGTAATATATGTGAGAAAACGACATATTTTTGCACCAACCTAATACTATTGCATTTCATTCGATTTATTTCCAATGAATTGTTGCCACTTATCAGGAAGCTCTTCGATAGGTTTCGTGTTTCTGAATGTTTAGATGTGGAAAAATATTCGACAAACACATGAATCTTGTTTTCATTAGAGAAAGACATTAACGCCACCGAGAGGTGTTCCGGCGATCAAGATAGGTAATAATCTGTTGGTGTAAGTTCAGACGAATAAGCTGGGTGAGGGTGAACAGACCGACCGAGTCCAGGAATTTTTTTTCTCCGTTTTATGATTATATATGCAGCCTCGGGTTGTCATGAAGAAAACATTTTACCTGTCGGAAAGCCGAGACCAAAAATTCAGACATGTTGCCGTTGCAAAAGTGAATTTAGTGTTTCACCGCATTTTAGCAAATCTCAATGAATCACATCCTGGAAGTCACCCACACAATATTACCTTTTTCATCTTCTGGGGTCAGGTGTGGAGATTTATCCTTTCGCCCTGAACATTGTCTTATCTTACTGTATTTATTTCTTATCTTTATTATATGTAGTTAGAATGAGACATTTTCCATTACAATTGCTTCTCGAAATTACTTATAATACAACTTAATAAAATATGTCAGTTTAATTAAATCGAAATAAATATTTTTATAATAAATTAGTTTGAACCAACCTATGTTAAAAACATTTCCAGTAAATAATTCTTATTATTAACATTTTATGTGTTGGGTACATTAAAGGTAAGGACGATTACGGACCTTTACAACTTTCTCTAATTAGCTCCCGCCTCTTCGCTATCACTTTGTATTTATTATGTCACCCATTTCCTTTAAGCTGTTAAGCATTTTATGCGCTGCTACCGATTACTTCTTGTGCACTCAAATATGACAACGAATAAATAGTTTCACTAATAGCTAGTTTTCACCATCTCCTTCGAAGAACGCTTGCGATGGCATCTGAATTATATTCCATTCTATGTTTCATGAGAAATAATTTATAGATTAGATCTAAGAAATTAAAGCTACCTTATCTCCTGTTATTTGTCATAACTATACAGAACATAGTGCCTATTTGTAGTACCTATTTTCCACAAAACATTTAAATTTTAACTACTCAGATGAGCTTTCCACGTTGGTACCTCGTATTTACTAATTACTATACTGCGAGTAAACAACATGCATACGCACAGAAAATGAGTTCAACGGATATACAAAAAGAAAAAGGTGTGTAAGACAATGATGTGTCTTCTGATCGGAGTTATTCAACGTATACAGAAAGGCAATTCTGAGATAATTAGAAGTTCTACTAGGATTCATTACTGGCGGACACAATCTTAACAACATAAAATATGCGGATGACACAGTGTTTATAGTAGACACGTAAATAAAGCTACAAAAACTTCTACAGGAGCTAGAATGCAAGGAGAAAAGACTAAGCACAAACTACAAGATGGCAGAATGCATGTTTATCAGCAAAGGGATGAAACCAAAGTGCGAATTACTAATCAGGGATACTAAAATCAAACAAGTACTGAAATTTAAATATCTGAGAAGTGATATATGCATGAATCCTATTTGCGCCAGAAGTATCATCCAGCATTTGATCCGTAACAGACTATTATTGTCGGTATCAATAACATTGCTAGTAATCTCTGATTGGTGTCATTTTAGACCACAGCCAACTAATGCGTCACGGTGTAATATTTTACAATGCTAATCAATAGTTCTGCCTCTTTTTTTTTTTGTTTATAGTAGTGTTATGGTCCGGTTCCTTGAACGACGGTGATAGTCCAAGGTAGAACCAATAAAGAAGAACTCGAACGCGGATATGGAATAACACAGATATATTACAAACAGGAATATATACAGAGAAGTAGAAGTGTTAGTACGAACAATCAGGTTTAGTATTAATTGTCTGAAGGCGACTCTGTTTCTGACTGTTTCTGACTCGACTAACTGACTCGCTCGCTCTGACTGACTGACAGACTCCTGATGGACTTCACTCCAGACTTCAGACTGAACGGTATTTAGTGACCCCCCCCCACGAGGTCATCATGTGGCACAAGGCCGGTTTAACGTGGGATCTCCGAGCCCATAGGATCTCCGAGCCCATGGGATCTCCGAACCCGTCGGATCTCCGAGACGGTGGTCTCGGCCAAAAATATGCCCTTTGAACCCATATAAACGGGTTCAGGGTCGGTTTACCTCTCCGAAAGAGACTCCGGCCTTCGGCGTAGCCACCTTCGGGTTCCTCCCCTCCCGTAGGCAGAGAGTTCAAGCGATCAGCCGGTCGCCCGACTTCAGTCTGAACGGTATTTAGTTACCCCCCACGTGGTCATCGTATGGCACAAGGCCGGTTTGACGTGGGGTTTCCGAGCCCGTGGGCTCGGGCAAAAATATGCCCTTTGAACCCGTATAAACGGGTTCAGGGTCGGTCTACCACCCCGAAAGAGACTCCGCCCTTCGGCGTAGCCTCCTTCGGGTTCCTTCCCGCCCGTAGGCAGAGAGTTCAACCGATCAGCCGGTCGCCCGACTTCGGTCTGAACTCCCTGCTTCCTCTTGAGGCGCAGTATTTATTACGTATAGAATAGTCCATTATGTTATTATGTGTAAGGTCCCATAACAAGTAAATAAGGTCAAAGTAGAACAAGGAACGCGATATTTATTCTCAGAATGATATCAGAAGGGAGCAATACACATTCAGAAGAACGTTATCTTATAGATAACGCAAAGGCTTTCGATAGTGTACAACACAAAGATCAGTTAGAGCTGCTGACCAACCTTGACATATTCGGGAAGGATTTTAGAATAATCAAGAATCTATACAGGCAACAAACCGCTTGCATGAGTATGGGAAATTGTTTCAGTATATATACAAAAATAGAAAGGGGTGTAAAATAATGATGTGTCTTCTTATCGGAGTTATTCAACGTATACTGCAAGGCAATTTTGAGAGAATTAGAAATCCTATTAGGATTCATTATTGACGGCAACAATCTGAACATCATGTATGCAGATGACCCAGTGTTGATAGCAGACACGACGAAAAGAAAGCTACAAAAACTCCTACAGAAGGTAGCGAAGGAAGTGCCACTTTCTGGTTAGAGATCGATAAAATAATTGGCAAGTAATTTTACACAGGCGAGTACTTCAAAGCCGGTTGCGAGGAACTGAAATAAAATATTTAACATGACTCCAGAAACTCTTCTGATTTATTTAATTTTTTCCTCATTTTATATCAAAAAGAATTTTGCGTAGGTTCGTTACGTTCTTTTCTTCTTCCCTGGCTCACTGGCTAATTTCTGTGAAGACAAGGTTTCATTGGTTAGAAAATTTAATATAGGCTCAAAAATTTCTTTCCGTCTCAGCTCACCGGTTATATTCTGTGAAAGGCAAAGATCTCACATAGGCTCGCGAATTTTTTTACTTCTTCCTCAATCCACCGAATTCAAAGAGAGTGGATGAACGGCGTTATTATTTCGTATTCATTATAGAAACGTAAATTCTATGCTAATAGTTTCTTCGTTCTCATTTTTCACTTGTGGAACTTTTTATCTATTTCTTATTTTCTCAATAAAGAACTGATCTTAAGTTAAAATGCAATGTCAGTCGTCTTCTCTCTGCTTGATTTTTATTTTTCATCTTTATTAATAAATTGTTTGTTTTTTCTCATATTCGTTCGCTGTTCGTAACTCTCTTGGGTCATAGTGATTTGATAGCTATGCGTGCAGTGAAATGATTTTAAAAAGATATTCCACTTTATTTTACTATAGGGAAGGGAAAAATTGCAAGCTCATCTTTTGTCAGTCGTCTAGGTGTTGTAACTTGATGTCTCACTAGCTGCGGCTTTGTAGGGTAATAGGTTAACTATTCAAAACAGTTTACTGTAGAGGGGAAATTCTTACGACAGAAGACAACAACAGATATAATAGAGACGCAAAAATCGGTGAGCAAAGAAAAACGTACAAGAAAACAATAAAAAATATAGAATGTTTACAGCATAATATAAACTCAACCATTACTCGCATGCTAATTAGTCAAATGCTAAGGAATGACAATGATTAGTCTAACATAAAGAGTTGGAATAATCGCTACTTGGATTCTCCCATTGTAAAAAGCCTGACGTGTTTTGACCTTTTTTCAATTCGATGAAGAACGTTCTGGATTGTACTTGGATTGTGCTTTTTTCAAACATTTTCTGTTAAATTATTTCCATTTATTTTTATTTTTATTTATTTCTTTTGTTTTGAATCGAATTTTGATTTTTTTTTCGTTTTTTATTTGTTTTCTCTTCCACTTTGGGCGCCATTTGTATTTTTCTGGTTTGACGTAAAACTCTTACTAGACAAGTATTTTTGTTTGACACTGTTTTCTTTTGTTTAATCTATAATTTATTTTAATTTTACTTAATATTGCCTTTATTTGAAGGAAATTTTTATCGATTTTTTTGAACCGAAATCGTATTTTTTATTTTTAATTGTTTGACCTTTTGAATTTTTCTTGTCAGTCATCCCCGGCTTTCGACCGACATTTAGTTTAATTTATTCTATTTTATTTTATTTTATTTTTCTGGGTTAACTTTTAGCTTGCCCACACTATTGTTTTTCTTTATTTTATTTTATTTCTTAAAATTTATTTTTAGTTTAAAACCTTTCATTCTTTTTTCTCGTCGTATGGGAGAATTACATTTTCGTCTGCAAGCGAACCTTATTTTCTTTACAATTGTTTCCTTGATGTTTTTTACTGGTAATTTTCTGTTGCTAATTTCTGATTTTTTTTTTCTTTTTCCTTCTACACTCTCTTTACCTCTATATAAATTACCGCAAGGAAAAATATTCATACTGATTTCCCTACCTGTTTTTTGTTAAAGAAAAACAAAACAATATTGCTGACAAAATTCGGTCGGTCCGAAAACTTTTAATCGGATTGAGGACTTCCTGGATTTAAAAGCAACCAAAAATATGATTCTATGGAGGTCAATAATGGTCAAAATGTGCTCTGGGAAAAAACTATGCAAGCCAATAATGGCCAAGATAGTATGGAGGCCAATAATGGCCAAAATCAGGACAAAACGAACGAAAATGGTGTGGCTGAGAATTCACTCTGTTGTTTGAGGTGTCCCTAAATGCCTTATCGATATTGCAGAATTTTGGGAGCCAGCCCAACAGTTAAGCTCACCTTGTAGTAGAAGTTGTAGTCTTGGAACTAAAGAAAATTGAAAAAAGAATAGTGTCAGTGTTCGTGGTGGACAAGCGTTCTCGCAAGATTTGTTGCGCAACGAAAGAAAATTGTGAAATCATTAGAATCCATAGTGTTAATCGACAGAGAATCGTTAAGGGGACGGGTTTCTTCATGTTGGATCTATATCTATCGACGTCGGAAGATTGCATGAAAGCTGCCAATCTAGAGAATATTACGAAAAAATAAATTTTAATAAACTATTATGAAACCAAGCGGAGGTCCAGGTAGTGATAATCGAGGTTCCTCCTCCTCAAGTTATCGGGGAGCATATTGCTTCTTTTCTGTCAAAGTACGGACAGATATTGGGTGCCACCTGCGATAACCTGACCAAGCCATGGAATTTCCAGATCATGTTTTTCCGGAAGCCATTCATATCCATCACCCAAATGTCTGAACGTGGGGGGCCAGAAATTGCCGTTTATTGTGACCAGTCGTAGACCAACGTGCTGGTCACCTATCCTCTTTCGTGCTGGTCACTTATCCTCTTTCTGCCCAGAGAAGAAGTCTTCTGGAAGTTAGGCCCCGATCGACCAAACTACCCCTCTGGCCGCGTCTGTAAATTCAGCTGTGCCTGTAATAGACATGCAAGCATCCGGGACTGGAGTGGTTAAACCCGGGTTGGATCTAGGTCACAGTCCACAATCGCCGAAATGTTTTCGCGCACTGCGTGTGCAGTTATGGAGAAGGAAAAGGGAGAATGGCTGGTTGTTGGTAGGGTCAGACTGAAACGCTAAACAGCGGGACATTAGCCCCCTGAAGCCCCCGGGACGTAAGGAACGGTAAGACCAACTTTCTCGACCATGCCTCAAGAACCACCACCTCTTTTCAAGATCTACAAAAGAAATACGATCCTGGATATTAGAAGACGGAGAAGATATAGCTTCTGAAATCTAAGTTAGAGGTCAATTTAAAACCGTCAACCTGAAAAGCCAGTAATTATGGGAATCGGATTAAAGAACTAAGATACCTACTCCCCATAAGTGAATATTCAGATAAAGATGAAGTCCCACAGAATATTCCAAAAGCAAAGCGAGTTCAGATAGTCATCCGCAGTGCGTCGGGGACACGGCAGACGCTGAGTATGGTCGAGGAGGCCAGTAAATCTATTAAAATGTCACCCTTCAATTGCCATCATTGAAAATGACCAAAGCAACAAGCTGAAAGATTCCTGTTCAGAGAGAGAGTGTTATAGTTTTAGTTCACAACCTCCCTCTATAGGGCTTTTAAACTAACTCATCCCCAGTATATTAGCGGTCTCTACTGTACCAGTGCTATCAAGAATGAGATGGGCCAACGGTCACTTGGGGAGCCTGTTGGTATCCTTGACCTGACCTGACTATGTTCCCCAACGCTAATCGGGCTGATACTGGCTCTCTGTTTATCAAGTAAGAATTCCTGGGGCCTGAGGTCGGAGTCACATAGGGCGAGGTTGGCTTGCGTGACTACAGATAGTAAATGTGAGGCTTTTCGAGACTACTTTCAGAAGCTGCTTACCAGGGAGCCCAATCGCTGTTCAATTCGATTCATATTTGCCTGATTTTACCCGCCTCGAAGCAGCTGTAGCGGCTGGGTACGCCGGTCCCATCAGAGAGTCTGAGATCTGGGAAGCACTGAAATGGCTTGGCCGGAGCAAAATTACTGGATTAGATGGTTTTCCTTACGAAATATACTAGAAGCAGTCGCCCGACTTTGTCCCATTACTGGCTCTGATTTGCAACAACTGGATGAAGCAGGGCTCTATACGAAATCGCTTCACCAGAAATGTGATCATTTTGCTTTTGAAGAACAAAAACGGTGGGGATGGGATGAATAATTATCGACCTTTGAAGATGTTAAACACAGAGTTGAAGATTTTAATGAAGACCTTAGCCAGCCGTTTGCAGACGGTACTCTCTAGTCTAATTGACCCCGGACAGACCTGTACAGTTAAGGGCAGGACTATTCAGGACAAATTTCATTAGGTACGCTTGATCCTTGAGCATTTGACAGTGAAGCCGCGCTGATCAATTTAGATCAGTCCAAGGCTCTCGATAGGGTGGACCAACTTTTTCTGGAGACTTTTCTTGCGACAGCCGTTTCAGGCCGTATTTCCTGTTGTCTCGCTCCATTCGTCATCGTTGTCCACTTTCGCCTTTGCTGTAGGATCTTGCGTTGGGGCCCTGCCTTCGCAAGATGAAGAAGAATCCGGCCCTCCGTGGAATTTCCCTACCTGGTGCTACTACCTCAGCCAGGTACTCCGCATATGCTGACGACATTTTGGGGCTTGTGTCGAAATCAACGAAGTCAGCAATGAAATCAGAGGATACGGGACGGTAACACGGGCGGAGATCAAACGCGATGTCTGTTGGCATGCAGTTGGGTTCGTGGAGGGGAGTTTTTCTTTCCTCTGGACAGACGGGTCGGTCAAGATACTCCTTGTCTGGTTCGGTACGGATATCCTCTTGGAAATGAATTGGTTGGGTGGTGTGAGAGAAGGCCGAGGTCGAAGTTCATCTGTTGTCCTGTAAGAACCTTTACGCACATATTTATTCGATTCTCATTTACCAAACTCTCCGTATTTCAACTCCTATCTGCCACTCTATTGGGTTTTAGTAACGTTCTTGTTATCTTTCTTTTGGTGAAGTAAGGTTCCCAATGTATGTCGGGAGATCTGTTACCTCCACACTTCTGAAGGCGGTCTGAGTATGCCTTGCGTTGAGATTCGTCAATATTTGCTTCGCATCTCTTTCCGGGACCGGATGCGTATGCAATCGGATGAAAATGGCGAATTCTGGAAGGAAGACGTCCGTAAGAACTTCCCATCCCTAAGACGTGTGCACTCCTTTTATCGTGAATGACACCTTCTTCTAAAATTCGTGTCTGCTTTTTATATATCATGTTGCGTTTGAATGAGTGTGTGGTAGGAAGAATGAGTATTTTACTTAGTTAAGTCCCGCATTAATTTCATTCAGTTACCTGATGCTTTTGACACATATAAGGATTATGTTGTTTTTCTTTATTACTAATACTGTTTTGTTTTGTTTCTTGTAAATAAAACTTGTTTCCTTTGCAAATATTCATTGGGTTTATAATTTTTTTCAAGTTGTTATTTTATTCTTTTCCCCCACAGACAAATTGTACATATGGGAACTAGTTAGAACTTCATAGTCACTGAGGTATTATGTTGTATGTATTAACAATGGTTAGTAAGAATGTGTTGTTTTCGTTTTAGAGAAATTGTATTGGGTCAATGATTGAGCTAAGTTTACATATAAGACACACGAAACCAGCCTTCTCCATCCCCAATTTTTGGCCTCACGCCATATTTGTAATTTGTGGAATAAATATTTTCCCATTACAAAAAGAACAAGATCAGGAAGATTAATATGACAAAAGACCCGACATTATACGTTAAATTTAATTCTTATAACGATAATCATGGTTCTTTTACTACGGACGGCAAATGAGCCTGGGATTAGTAGGTAAAATTCCGGCTATTTGTATGATTTCCCACTTAATTTAAGTTTACCTCACTCCAGATACGCTTAACTTTACTGTCCGTATAAAGTCGCGTATCATGCGGCTTTTGAAGAGTAAGGGGATCATATGATTCACAAGATATAAAATTAGTGTATGTACTACTGGCTCTGCTTGCCCTGTTGAGCAAACTATACATCCCTTTACTGTAGCCAAAAGTACAGTTTTTATAATACTAATGTTTTGCTTAACTGTATCCAATAATAATCCATGTAATATTCCCATACTAGTATCGTACTATAAATTACAAACATATCGAATATGCCTCTTTTCCATTGTTTACGTTTACAAGATGTTTAGCTGTTACTCGTTCGGTTGTTTAGGGTTTTTTATGGTTGTAAGTGTTTACGTATCGAGTATAGCGTTACTAACGATACTTTTATCATTTTGTTTAAGATTTTTAACATATTTGACTAGAAGATGAGATAAAGAGATAGAGGAAAAGAATTTAGTCTATTATAATTTGGTCTCTCAAAAAAGGAAATCGCATGATACACGAGATACATGGTAAAATTATTTTTTATAATTGAACATTTGGGGTCGCACGATACGCGAAATCGCGCATTACACGAGTATATACGGCATTTTCTTACCAACACCAACGATCGTAATTAATGACCTAAAATGAGTTAACGCCCCTTCTAGTCACTGAACCTGCAAGCTGTGCATTTTATACGGCGAAAATGAAGTTTTATTTGTGAAAAATTAAAATTAAATAAAGAGATGTTAGGTAGGGGGTATTATATTCAAAATATAAAATGTTTTCTATTTTACTGGAGATATCCATTGTAGATTATTTTGATTATAGAAGTTTTTTTTTTAATTTAAAAAAATTTTTTTTGAGAATGATGAATTATCGGTAGCCAACAATTAGCTGTTACTGATAGAACAGATGCACGGTGAACATAACTGTTATCTGTACAGAAAGTGCTTGCAAGACGAGTTCAAAGTCTGTTGCAATCGCTTTCGCACAATAATATTAGGAAATACGTCAGTCAAATTCTTCTCCATCAGGGCAGATTGGGTTCTCCTGCCTAGTGAGGCAGACATTCTTGGAGAAGAACATTTATATATTCAAAAACCGTGGGGGAAGTCAACGGAGAACTATCCACTGCCTTTTCCAAAACATCACGGAAATTCACAGATAAAGAAAAAATAAAGAAGGAATTTCTGGATTAAAAAAAAAAAAAAAATTAGCACTTTTTCTAGACATTCTACACCTAATTTCAGTTTTCTCCTAAAAAGAAAACCTACCCATTAGCATGCATAATAGTTTAATAGTCTAGTGTCCATGTGAAACATGAAATTTAAAAATAAATTTCTCTTCGAATTGGGTTTTCATGTGTTTACAATATTTAGCCTTAATGTACACAAAATATCAATTGTAAAAGTCCAGAAGAGAATCCTTAAATCGAAGCCGCAAAATATCATAGACAGTTACACACAAGATGGTTTCGCTTAACCGTAACTCAAAGTATAAATTCAACTCGATGGCCTATGTTTGACACGAGGTAATATACTGTAGCAGTTTAGCTGTCATCTCTGGAATTCGTGCAATATTTAACTGTTCAAGGTGGCAACAGATCAAAGAAGATTATACACAGTATATGCGAACACCAGTAAGATTACAAACGGAGATGAAAACTGTAAGTGTTAAAAGGTGATGGAATAAGAAGATCCCAACAATCCAAAATAAGAGAGCATTGCATCAGTAACATTCCAATTCAACACAGAACCTGTTAAACTCATCTGTTAACAGCGTTTACAGCGTACATTCTATGGGCTTTTATTTAGTGTCGGCCAGCAAGGGTACATTATTAAAAACCACATCATCCCTTACTACCTTTCATCTGTGTCATAGAACATCTTCATTCGTTTGTGGAAGACTGGTGACGGGGTTATGTTTCTAGATTTATCGGGCAGATGTCCGAGTGTGTATGCGGAGGAGACCTAATTAGGTTGTGGATATGGTCTGTCCACAGATCATAGTGTAGTTTGCTCGTGGTTCTGTAACAATATATTAGTTCTTTTCTATTAATATTGCATTATCATTTTCAGTTGAAATTACTAGATGTAAACGTAGGTTCTTTGTTAAGAGTTTCTTTTCTCGTACTTCAATATTGTGAAATTTTTTTCGCGATTTATGCTTTCAGCCAAATTTTATCTTAAAAAATTTAAATGCAATATCAATCGTTATCTACTGTTTTCTTGATTCCTCTTTTTTATTGTTATTGCTCTTTACTAATTTTTTCTTTTTCTTATTCTTAATATCATAATATAAATAAATAAAGCCACTAAGACAGAATTGTTATTCTGTCTTTGTGGCTTTATTAGTTAACTTTAGTGTTCAAAAGTTTAAATGCAAAGCCAATCGTTATCTACTGTCTTCTTGATTCCTCTTTTTTATTGTTATTGCTCTTTACTAATGTTTATTTCTTCTTATTCATAATAAACAATTCTGTCTTAGTGGCTTTATTAGTTAACTTTAATGTTAAAAAATTTAAATGCAATGTCAATCGTTATCTACTGTCTTCTTGATTCCTCTTCCTTTATTGTTCTCGCTCCTTAATAATGTTTTCTTTTTCTTATTCTTAGTAACTCCTTCTGTCTTAGTGGCTTTATTAGTCAACTTTAATATTCAAAGATTTAAATGTAATGTCAATCGTTATCTACTGTCTTCTTGATTCCTCTTCTTTTATTATTCTCGCTCCTTACTCATGTTTTCTTTTTCTTATTCTTAGTAACCCCTTCTGTCTTAGTTGCTTTATTAGTCAACTTTAATATTCAAAGATTTAAATGTAATGTCAATCGTTATCTACTGTCTTCTTGATTCCTCTTCTTTTATTGTTCTCGCTCCTTACTAATGTTTTCTTTTTCTTATTCTTAGTAACTCCTTCTGTCTTAGTGGCTTTATTAGTCAACTTTAATGTTAAAAAATTTAAATGCAATGTCAATCGTTATCTACTGTCTTCTTGATTCCTCTTCCTTTATTGTTCTCGCTCCTTAATAATGTCTTCTTTTTCTTATTCTTAGTAACCCCTTCTGTCTTAGTGGCTTTATTAGTCAACTTTAATATTCAAAGATTTAAATGTAATGTCAATCGTTATCTACTGTCTTCTTGATTCCTCTTCTTTTATTGTTCTCGCTCCTTACTCATGTTTTCTTTTTCTTATTGTTAGTAACCCCTTCTGTCTTAGTGGCTTTATTAGTCAACTTTAATATTCAAAGATTTAAATGCAATGTCAATCGTTAGCTACTGTCTTCTTGATTCCTCTTCTTTTATTATTCTCGCTCCTTACTCATGTTTTCTTTTTCTTATTCTTAGTAACCCCTTCTGTCTTAGTTGCTTTATTAGTCAACTTTAATATTCAAAGATTTAAATGCAATGTCAATCGTTATCTACTGTCTTCTTGATTCCTCTTCTTTTATTGTTCTCACTCCTTACTTATGTTTTCTTTTTCCTAATTTTAGTAAACCATTCTGTCTTCGTTGACTTTATTAATCTACTTTAATGTTCCAAAATTTAAATGCAATGCCAATCGTTATCTACTGTCTTCTTGATTCCTCTTCTTTTATTCTTCTCACACCTTGCTAATTAATCTTAATAATTTTTTTTTCCATATTCTTTCACTTCCAGTAACTCCTTGAAAGTAAGAGTCAATGCATGGATGAATGTTAGACTTATTTTTTTTACCGTGGTACTTCGTGATCAGTTGCTTTCGCTACTCGTACAGCCATTATTTAGTTTTAATTTTTTTCTGACGGCCTTATGAGCAATTCCAAGACTAATATCTTGCCGCTTCACAAACATTTGTAATGATTTTCTTGGATACTGCAGCATAATGTCAGAAATATCCAAGATTCACCTCCGATAGCATTGCTGGCCTTCCACAACATTTGGCATCGTCAACTGATCCTGTTTCCCGACATTTATCAACAAGGTTACGAACTTCATTGCGATATGGAACAGAGATATCTGAAAATTTATCAACAAAACGCTGTCGCACAAAATCTCTCTATCGACCACTGTCTCGCGTGCGTGTTTCATGATAAATATACGTCACTTCAATTGTTAAAACCATACTGGTTGGATCCCGAAATATAAAAAAATATGATTCGAAAAGTTCAATGTAACTTTCCGATCTCCTTGGCCAACAATTTGTACCCGTTCATGCTTGACATACTTACCGAGTGTAAAAATTTGTACGACCAAAATAACGAAACGCCCATCGTGCGTGTGTGACATGAAAGTTTTTTTTTTTTTTCCGCAAAAACTCAATTGATTTCTATGCACTCCTTTGGCTCCTACGCTCGCTGATCATGTAGGGGACATATAGATGAAAAATAGGGGATGCTACTAAATTCGATTCAGCTACACACAACAAGTATAATTCAGTGATAATGTAATGATTGCAGTATATCGTAGACTCAGTGCCACATCGTGGAGCTTCGGCAAATACAGACAAAGAAAGGAGCTAACAATTAAATTTTAAATTTTAGCACTTTTTCTCCGCATTCTAAATCTAATTCATTATCTCCTAAAGAGAAAAGGAACCCATTAACATGCATCATTTAATATAGTTTAATTAATTTATGCATTTCCATGCTGGTTTATCAAGAACTTTCCTCGCTTGCCATCCTGCTACAGCGCATTAATATTTGATGAAAAATCAAATGAAAACTCATCTGTATTGCGTAAACTGCATGACGTCGTTTTTGCAGTTGTCGACCAACAAGGATCGAATCATTGATACCACGGCATTAGATGCACCTCTCTTTCCCTCCTCTCTCTCTCTCTCTCTCTCTCTTTTTCTCCTAGGTCATCTGCATTGGGCCGTGGTCGACTGGTGCAGTGGCAAATGGATTAGGTTTAAAGATCATGGCATCAGATACTGCGTCTCTCTTGATCCTTAGATCGTCATTATAATCAGATTACGAGACGGTGACCGTGGCGTGGTTGGAAATGTTCCATGCAAACCAATTCTTTCGTGCATTGCACTTTGACCCGAAATAGACGATTTTATTAAGTTGGTGCAAAAATAAATGTCGTTTTCTCACATAGTAACATATGTCAGAAAACGACAATATTTTTGCAACAAACCTAATAAAGCGGACAAGACTAAGAAAGGAAAGGTCTTACTAAATAAACAGATCGTGTTCATTTATTGTAGCCCACTGGTGAGCAAACTTGCTTCTCAGATCTATATACTGATGTCCGTCAGTCAGTTTCTCTCTTGGATCCCTTTTATAGTGGCATTCTGTCTGAAACGATACGCCGATTAAATGATTATAATATCTCATTAGTGTCAGATGGCGTAAGTTTTTTTTTTTTTTTTTTTTTTTTTTTCTCAGGCAGCAGAAGCAAATTTATACCAGGTAAGTTATGTGAAGATATCATTCACAAGAGTTATAACCAAACATTGAAGAGAAACACCACATCAAATAATATTCAAATTCAAGGCTTGTGTTTCTCAATCCACCAGTCAACGCATTAAACAGCGTGCACTGCTTTTCATCATGTGGTCAAACCTGTTAGGATATAATTTTTGTTTTCATTTTTCCGACGGACGTTTGAGGTCGTCCGTTGAGGAAACGGCATCACTTTATAAATGCATTTACTGGTTGTGGAAGCATTAGAAAACAAAAACATTTCTAAGGAGCAAGAACAAAAGAAGAGTAATAAAAAGAACAGCAGATAGGGATTGACATTAATTTTCAAAAATTTAAATCCAAAGCATAGAGCCGGAAGGGAGTTCCACAATCGAGAAGTGCGAAAAAACTGTTAGCATAGAACTTACGGTTACATCTAGCCAACTCAGCTGTAAATTGATGACACTTAAATCCATAAAGTCTGTTTAACATACAGCTCATCCGAACGATTACCATGGACGTATTTATAAAATGGCAATAATATTAGTGATTCTTTGGATTTTATCAAGAATATCTAAATATAAAGCAGGACTATATGTGACGGCATTAATCAAAGCATGAACGCATGGTAAACTTATTGATATGTAAAATAGATTCTGAAGAGAAAAATTGTCTAGCATTACACAGTGAACCAATTTTCTTTGCAATAAATTCAGTATAGACTTTCCACTTCATGTCAGTCGATAATGTTAGCCCGAGAAGGCGCAATGGAATATCTCTCCTGGATGTTAACATCAGCAATGTTGATGAAAGGCAGAAAAACGTCTCTCAGATGATTAATAAAGAACAATTCTATCAGATTTGTGCAATCTATTCGTAGCCCTTTAATAGTGTTGGTATTTCTCACTGAAAACGATGGAAACTGTATAGATGTGATATAAACAGATAGTTCCAACCCTTTTGTCATCACCATGTTTCCCGCCGGACAAAATCCGGAAGCCAACCCATCGTAGGCGAAACTATTTCATAACTCAGCATCCCATTTCCTGATATTCCTTGTCCTATATTCACGACATATTAAATCATCATTGAGCAGGACACGTTGAAATCTACCATTAGATTCTTTTTTCTTTGAGTGTGATTTCGTTTAGCCCTACACCCTTGTGCAAATTAATTGAAACAACCGCGTTAGTTTCCTTTCTTTCACCATACTGTCAATTCTAGACCCACTGGGGTGATAGAGTGTAATCGATTTGTATTTTATCCTCAGATTACGTCATTAGTAATAATGCATAGTAATATGAATCTATGATGAAATTTTTTTGGCCTTGAAGAATGTTACTTTATCCGTGCTTGCATCAGGTTTTTATCACGCCAGACACTATTTTCTCGACTGTCGATTAGTTGTCTTACGGCCATTGTCTGCGATGGACGTTACTCCAAGAAATACAGTGGTAAGCCTGACCAGTAAGCAAATCAAAGTACTAGACTGACCCGGAAACTAAATTTAAATTCAATCGAGAATCTGTGGTCAATCTGCAAGGAACGACTTCTTGGAATGGAAATACCAACTGCTAACATGTGCACCGGGTCATGTTTCATTGGAAATATACGAGAAAATTAAATATTAACGGAATTATTCGTTTTGTTTCAATTAATTTGCACAAGGGCGTATATAAGCTTATATTAGTTCGGAGCAAAAATAATGTCGTTTTTTTCACATATGTTACTATGTGAGAAAACGACATTATTTTTGCACCGACCTAATAGAATATTAGGTTTTGTTTAAAAAATTAAACGATAAAAATAATTAATTATATAGCGATTAATATCCTTGTCTTTGTTATTATCACAAGGTTTCGTACTTTGTACTATTCTTCAGGTGTCTGTCGACCCATTTAGCATATACAACTTCAAACTGAATCCCCTTATTAATAAACGGGGATATATTTTTCTCTCTCTCTCTCCGCTAGCCATGTTTAGAGATACTGCGTTCAATTTAAAAATGATCATTTACTGTTCGCACAGTACTACCCACATAGGAAAAGAAATCTTCATAATTGCGACACTCATTCAAGTGTGTTTTTTTTTTTGTTTTTTTAATAGAATACCTGTTTACAAGAGCTGTCCATATTGCATTAAAGATTTTTGAAACTGATTATTATTCTTATAGGAGTCAGATTTTTTTCACTCGCGGCGAAAAAGAAATGGTTGATAAAAAAAAAACAAAAAAAATATTTTTGTCGCTATGAGAAACGTATTAAAACAAGAATTTTCGATCGAGAAATTTCAACAAATTACATCCTGTATTAAAATCAAACCAAAAAGTACGGAAATTTAAAAAAAAATCACTTGGTGCCAGCATAGAAAGAATTATTTCTTTCATTAACTAATATAATTATTGCCACCTGAGGGCCTATAGTCTCGTTTGAACTAATTGAATTATTAGAAATCAATAAGTCGATGTAGATATTTATAGTTACAAACATGTTTCCATTACTACAACTATTTAATAGATAGGAAACGAATAAAATTGTGTAAGTGAAAATTACAGTCAAGAATTGCTTTTTAAATGTCTTGCAACTCTACCAATAACACACCACTACTAGATTGGAATTGGAATTGCTCTGATCTCTGATGCAGTTTCAAGTAATTGGATTAGCAAAAATTGTCTAGGTTTAGGGACATAATGGAATTAATACAGACGGAAAACCATGAATGCCATACTGCAATGTCACTGATATTTTTTTTGAACACAAGGTCTAAGGTCATAGCTAAATTGCAGAGCGCACAGACAAACTGAACACGAATTTTATGATAGGGAACAAAATTTCCTTCCTCCTGTTATTGACTTCAAATCACAAAAATCGCTCCACTGAACTACATCTAACGCCATCTACATAAGGGAGAGTTTGGTCGTTACTCTCCGATCCATTTGATCACCTAAAAAGCAAGAGAGTTGTTATAATACGTGTATGGGAGGTCATCCTTAACATCTGGAGACCGCTCCCGGTTGCCGGGATGTCTGGGAATGTTTTTGTGGTGACTATCTCTTACGAAAGCTGAGGTCTGCAGGAGGCCTTTTAACTAGCTTTACAGCTACGTAATAACAACTCATGAAAAAGGTACATTTTAGAATGTGTATGCATAGGCTCGTTTACCAGAACAGTACTCCAGACATCTTCAGAAGTTTAAAAGAAAAATCCTAAACCGCAATTCATATAGGATTAAAGCGAAATCACAATTATGGTAACGAGCATTCTATTGTTATTATTCGTATAATTGTTATTCGTATTATTATTATTCGTATTATTATTATTCGTATTATTATCATCATATTATTTTTATTATCATTATTTTGTATTGTTATTATTCGTATAATTATTATTCGTATTATTATTATTCGTATTATCATCTTATTATTTTTTTATTATCATTATTTTGTCTGGTTATAAGTTTGGTGCAAAAATGATGACGTAATAATGTCGTTTTCTGACGTTAAAAAATACTTCAAAAACGACATTATTACGTCATTATTTTTGCACCAACCTAATATTATTCGTATAATTATTATTCGTATTATTATTATTCGTATTATTATCTTATTTTACTTTTTTATTATCATTATTTTTATATTAATGAAGTCGCTTTTGGATAGGGAAAGACGTCTTGCAAAAGCGAAGCAAAGTATAGAACAAATTCATTATAAACAAAGAAAATAGTACAGAACTGTTACATGATACCAGTCTTCCTTTCCTATATGTCACTGAATGGTGGATATTCCCTTAACAAATGAAGAAGAGAAATATGTTCAAGGATAGAAAAAAATAGCATGCGCCGAACATGTGAACAACTACAAAAATTTCGAGAAAAATGGAAACAAAAATGATAGTAGAGAACATCTTGTGGAAACAGTGCTTGGAAAATATGATACCCACAAGACAAATTGAAGGGAAGAGGAAACAGAGGAAAACAACGTATAACCTACCTCACGTGTTTATGTAAACAGATGGAAAAAAAGGGTTTAGGAGAAATAACAAAAATAAAACATTTAATGTAAGCTACAAAGTACAGAAATTGTGGAGAGCCATAATTGCCAATGCACTGAAGGGAAACAACACATAGAATAATTCATAGAAGCGAATAGATTAAAGGGGACCTGTATACCATCCCCCTCGATTGGCATATATGTTGAGTGCATTTTTGTGAATGAAATGTCTCAATAAGATGCTTTATTAGATTATAGATATTGAAATGCTTAGAATTATTTACTTCTTACAATCATAAATATATGCAGAATAATACACATGTATTCGAAAATCAAACATTAATCCACAAAATAATGTAAGAGAATAAAATGAAGGCAGTAAATTCAAAAATAAACTTTAATCACATGCTACACCCCTTGTGCAAATTAATTAAAACAAAACGAATAATCCCGATAATATTTACTTTTTTCTTCCAATGAAACATGACCCAGTGCGCATGTTAGTACTTTGTATGCCCATTCTACGAAATCGAATCTCGACTGGATATAAATCAGAAGAATTTCTAGACCAGTCTAGTACTTTGACATGCTCACTGGTAAGACTTCCCAGTGTGTTCGTGTGGCGTTACAATTTTCGTACGCCTCTTGGAGTAACGCCCATCGCAGACAATGGCTATAGGACAACTAATCGACAGTTGAGACAATAGTGTCCGAGTGTAAAAAAAATCTAATGCAATCACCGAAGTCATATTTTTCAAGGCTAAACAAATTTCATCATAACTCGAAAATAGATTCATATTACTGCACACCACTGTAAATGACGTAATCTGAGGCAAAATAGAAATCGATTACACCCTGTCACTCCAGTGGGTCTAAGACTACAGTATGATGAAAAGAAGTAAACTAAAGCTGTTGTTTCAGTTAATTTACAAAATCGTGTAGAAACATATGTTTGATTCTATAATATTGAAACGATATACAAGAAGTCAGTAACAAAAATACTAACACTTTTGGTGGTTACTCTCCGATCCATTTGATCACCTAAAAAGCAAGAGATTTGTTATAATACGTGTATGGGAGGTCATCATTAACATCTGAAGACCGCTCCCGGTTGCCGGGATGTCTGGGAATGTTTTTGTGGTGACTATCTCTTACGAAAGCTGAGGTCTGCAGGAGGCATTTTAACTAGCTTTACAGCTACGTATCAATTACAGGACATATCAATTATTATATATCTATTCACTTATTTCATAGAACGATTGTAGGCCAATGATATGTCTTCTCCCCGGATTTATTTAAGCTTTCCAGTGACGTCATCCTCATGGACTTGAGGACATTATCAGGATTCAGTATTGCTGTTCAGTATTGCATTATCTCCTAGAAATGTTGGTAAAGATTTGGCTTGGTTTCTTTAACTGCATAGCAACTGCTGATGGGCCATTTAATGCCAAAATTGTATTTTTTGTGAGCCTCGCTAATTTTCTTTTTCCAAAAATCTATTGTTGGTATTTTTCTAATTTTATTATGAAAAAAATGGTAATTTTTTTCGAATTTATTTTTATATTTTCATGTTTTGACGCCAATTCGGGGTTACCTATTTGCCCATCGCTGGAATGCTAACAGGTGTTGCCACCCCGGGTCAAGGTGAAGCTGAGAACAACAGCAAATTTAGAGGTGGTTCAACGCTCTTCAAAACCTCCTGATCAGAGGCCTTGGGGTCGGATCTAGATTATCGTCATAACCAAAACGAAATTCTTAAAGGAAAGCGAGAAGAGAAGAGAAATTGTAAGAAGCCAAAATAAATGATTTTAAGCAAGAAAAAACATAAACAAGATTCGCAATACGAATTAGACATGTCAACAATATACAAGTACAGTGTTTTATCAGAGGATGGAAAACGCGACAGCAAAATTCGAACAAGCATTAGAAAAAAGCAGAAGATGACTTCCAAAACACAGAAAAGTAATAAGAAAAAGGGAATGTACGTTAGAAAAAAAAGAAAAGAAAAGAGTTCAGGACTGTTATGCAAGATCAACCTTTCTATATGTCAGTAAATGCTGAACAATATCCGCACAGATGTAAAGAAGATTGGAGGAAAAAGAAATGTGGATCTGCAGGTGGATGCTGAGAATGCGATGTAGGCATTGAGAAACTTGAAAGGAAACTATAAGCAAAAGAGCCACTTAGAATAATAAAGAGACCACTGGCATTTCTTGAACTCATAATGGAGAAAGATAACTTGGAAAATTTGACACTCAGAGGACATTAAATGCAAGAGAGACAGCGAAACACCGAGTTTTTTACTTGACAAATTTTGCGAAAGAAGGAAAAAGCGGAAGATAGAAGTGATACTAAAAAGACAAACATGAGAACGACAAAGTATATTAGTTATGGACAACCATGATTGGCAATATACGTTCGGACAACAGATAGATAGATAGATAGATAGATAGATAGATAGATAGCAATAAACTGAGCTAGATAGATAGATAGAAACAGCCTGATATAGATATATAGATAGTTTTTGTCATAAATAATTTTCTTTCTTTTTAATCAATTTTAATGACGAATGTATCACCATAACTACTTATCATATGTGGCACAAACACTATGTATCATACAATATATTAAACTTACAAAATGGAATCAGACCACGATTTACCCATAACATGAATCTGAAGGTCTATAAAAGTCCATAAATATGTACAGCCTTATAGACTTTTAATCTAGTCACCATAATAAGATAAAATCTGCAGTAATTGTAGAGTTATACGTAAGAGCTTGTAGAATCTGTAGCTACCAATTCCTGTCCGAGGAAGAAAAATACATTGAAAACATTTTCAAATTCCTACAATACCCATAGTATTTCCTTGTTAAATGCAAAGTCCTTGCAAAAGAACTTGCATCAATCGATCATAATCTTTTCCGATGGCTGAAAAACGATAGCTTAGGGAAATACTTCTCTAATGAAAATCAGATTCAAGAGTTCCTTGAAACAATTTTCTATATTAAAACTTACACAATTTTACATAGTCTTTCCAGATAGTTGTTAATATACAAATGAACAAAGCATGATTTTTCTTAAATTCGTGTTCACCCCATGCAAGGCAATAAAGCCACAAAATCACAAGGAGGATACTCGCTATGGATGAGACAGACACTGCTAAGAAGCGAGCACAAAAGAAGAGTAATCAGGTGACCAGTATATAGCGATTGATATTGCATTTAAATTTTTGCAAATTAAAGTTGGCTGGAAAGCATGGACCCAGAAGAGAGTCCCACAAACGAGACGTGCGAGAAATGAAACTGTTAGCATAAAATTTACTGTTACATTCTCGCCAACTGAACCGTAAATTGATATCTCCTCGCCATTAAATTCAAAAAGTCTAGACACATAGCGAAAATTCCATTAGAACAATTACAGTGAAAGTATTTATAGAAAAGGCGCTGTTTTTTTTACGTATAAGATTGATAAACAGGAGTGGTTATTACTTATGATTTAACCTATAATGAGCGGTAGATACATTTTTAATGGGTTTTTAATAGATTTAATACATTTCTAATAGATACATTTTTAATGCCATGTCTCGTCGGGATGTAAGCGACTGCAGAGCTTTACGATTGTTATGTTCTTTATCAATTCTGAAAGATATTAATATGGTTTCTCATTGGTTTCGTCAGTGTTCTGAAAAGTGATATCTTTCTGCTAGGCTGGCTGACATTCAAGATTACAGACATTGATCTTCCTTCCTATTTAACCAATAATCGCGGAGAGTAAAGATATAGTCATACCTTTCCCAAGAGGAATTTTTCACAAAGTCAGCGTCGAGGACGAAGCACAATTCGTGCCGCCGGTTCCAATTTCCGCGTCGGTAATCGTAACATACCTCTTAGACAAATATTCACGCGTTACGGATAGCAGATTCTTCAGTATTAACACGAAAAGCTAGACAATGCAGATTTTATTTCGTACATTGGAGAAAAACCTAAGATTAATTTTCTTTTTTCAATATGATAATAAAGATCCAGTCTTCAGTCAACAGATAAAACTTAAATCCATTGTGCAGTATTTATTTAATAGTTCATAGGAGATGGGGAGCGAAAAGCTCCTAAGCTGGCTATGAAGGAATGACGCTAGAGCTGTGATATCATTCATGCATTAATTTCAACTCTTCTTATTAATAATGGTTTCTTTCTAGGTAGACTGTTCAAAGAAGATTGTTTATGCTATTCTTAAAAGAAATTCAACAGCAGATATGACGTCACTATCACCATGATATCCGCTTTCCAGCCAAGTATTATTTTTTTGTTTGTTTTTTTTTTCATATGTAGGAACAGATGAAGAGAGAGGGTGATAAGCCAATTCAAATTCACAGTCACGTACAGCTGACACTGAATCCACGGACGTGTTTGCTGAAGCATGGTCCCAATGAAACAAGACTACTTTTGTTTTTTTTTCCTGGGATTTTAGTTTTGATAATCATTCGAAATTGCTTCAGCATAGTACTCCCCATTGATGGTGTTGCCATTTTGAAGATAATATTAGGTTGGTGCAAAAATAATGACGTAATAATGTCTTTTTTTGACGTTAAAAAATAAGTCAAAAAACGACATCATTACGTCATTATTTTTGCACCAACCTAATAAATACAATGCCTTTTGCAAATCAAAAAAACTGAAGTCAAACGACCATGAACCTTTTGAGCAGGTGAGGTGAATTATCTCTTTTCACAGACTCGGAGTGATGAACTCAGCACTCAACTTGAGTTATGAAATGTTCAAAGAAGCCAGCTGGATCTGCCTCAAGCAACAGAGATTTTCCCGTTATATGATCTGGCAGATGTACGTTTGATCTGGTGTTAGAAGACGTGGCACCTGACGTGCAGAAACCTTTGTCATGCCAATTACATTGTACAGAATATTCTCAACTCTCTCACGGAATATGCTAATAGCATTGGCTATTGGATTTATAGTCAGTCATCTGTCATACATCACGGGACCTTGCGTTGTCATAGAGAACAAGATTATTCCTGTTGACAAGCGTGGGGCATTTTGCAACCAATTTGTGGACACGTTGCAGAAGCTGGACGTATGACTGTGCATTTAATGTCTCACAGCGTGTTAATAATTCTAAATGAGTAATTCAACGATGATATCACTATATGTAGTGCATTCCCTACCTTCTATGGAAACTAGATATTGGGGTCGTCTATCGAGATTTATCCTTGTCATTTCACTTCATGGACATACGACATACTAATATGGGCATTGGGTTATTGATATAATGGAATATGCGTACATATACCTGTGTTCCCCCTCACTGGAATATGATTGGCTGGTGTCCGTCATAAATACCGACGGACGTGTAGGAGAGTCAAAGAGCCTTAGTCTGAGAGCTAAGTCTATAACGATGTCCATTGGACTACGCCATTGATCTACACTTCTTACCTGCGACTACGACGCGTACCAGTCGATTACTGCTACCGTATTCTACTTGGCTATAGTAGCCAAAACCACTTAATTACTTCCTTCAAATATATCCCTTTCCGGGACATATTATTTATGTTTCATTGGAAAAATAAGAGAAAAAATAAATATTATCGGGATTATTCGTTTTGTTTCATTAATTTGCATAGCGGTGTAGCATGAGATTAAATATTATTTTATCATTTTCTTGCTTTCGTTTTATTCGCTTACATTATTCTGTGGATTAACGTTTGATTTTCGAGTACATGTGTATTATCCTGCACATATTTATGATTGTAAGAGACAAATGATTCTGAGCATTTTAATATCTATAATGTAGAGACATCTTAGCGAGACATTTTATTTAAAAAATGCACTCGACGTATATGTCAATCGAGGGTGATGGTATACGTCTTCTTTCATCTATTCACTTCTGTGAATTATTCTATGTCCTGCGTCTCTTTAGTATATAGACAATCATGGCTCTCCACAATTTCCTGTACATTGTAGCATTTAATAAATGTTGTATTTTCAAAGCATCTTATTGTGATGCATACGATCAATATTTTCTTCTATGGTGACAGTTGAAGGACGTCAAGAACTTAGGCCATCTTCAAGACCCTTACTCCCGCTCTTAAATTCAGCTGCCCACTTTTGCACTTTTTATAAAGCTGGAGCGTCATCTCCTAATGTAGAAACCATATAAGCATGAATGTCCTTGGGAACTAACCCTTTTTCTGCAGGAACTTGATAATAGGATGATGCCAAATTTTGTCTATCTTCAAGAGAAGTCGCTACTAGTTACATTTGAAGTCTTCTTTGGAAGCAAGCAATACAGTTATTAATAAGAAAAGTTTAACTATAGCATACAAGATTCTACAGCTTCAGTATTACTCATTTATAAGTAGCCAATGAACTTTTCACCCACTCTCGGAGAAATTCCGTTAAATATCACTCTTCTAGTCTATGTCACGTCCATTTAGGACGTTGGCCACCGTGGAGCTGGATGATTTCCTGTCCTTTGTAGCAGTTTTGTAAAGTTTGTCTTTTGCTATATCTCCTAAACACTGTTCTGTCATCCATTTATATAAAAAAAAATTCGTTAGTTAAGCTGTGCGCTGTCTTCCTCTATCGTTCTTGCTACCAACATGTCCTGTGATTATCAAGATATTCAAACCCTTTTTCTTCATTATGCGCCATAGAAATGTCCCTTTCTTAAGTATAAGGATCCCTGCACGCAATCCACCAACCTGCCTCTGAATGGCATGCCACGAACGTTTACGCGCTGGCGGTTCGACAGCGTGTTCGTCTCGGCAATGTAACCACTGGCGTACCGCTAGAGGCACGCGATTGACTGCCACCAGAAGACCGCTGGTGTTGCCATCTGCGGCCCGCCTGCGGGCCACTAGCAGCTTGCGTGTATGGATATAAATGTCCATTTTATTTCTGTTTTCTCACAAACTTCGTCTTTGTTCAATTCATGTTATTCTTAGCATGTTACTGTGGAATCTCTAGTGAGATTATTATTTTAAATAAATTAAAATAGATTAAATAATAATAAAACAGTAACATTTAAACATTTGTATAAAATAAATTAAATCAAATATTAGAAAAATAAAAAGATTTTCCTTCTCATAAAATCATTGTGTTTACCTTCTTATAAAATCATTATTTTTCCCCTCTCATAAATTTGCATTTTTTACTTTGGATAAAAATCGTTTTTTTTTTCTTTCTCATAATGGATATATTTATATTCTCCTTGACATATTTTTTCCTTCTCATAAAGTCACACTTTTTCCTTCTCATAAAATCATCGCTTTCTTTTTTTTCCTTTTCATAAATCTATATATCAATTTTCTTGTGTTGAAATGATTGTTTTTTGTTTTTTTTTTGTTTTTTGTTTGTTTTGTTTTTTTTTGTTTTGTTTTTTTTCCCCATAAAATCGTTACGTTTTCCCTTCTCATAAAATCATTCTTTTTTTTCCATCCTATAAAATCATACAACAGAAACTGTTCCGGCCGAAAAAAAAAGGATATTCCGCCAAAAGTGACTGAATTCAGTCTCTTTTCAACGAACCTTTGGACAGTCGAAAAGGCCAACTGCTCTTTCCTGAGATGGCGTGTAATAATGCCAAGTAACTTCTCATTTTTTTATACGCAACCATGAAACACTTGTAACCAAAAATACACACACCAGTACACATAAAATTAAATAAATTGTACGATATTAATATACAAACTACCATGCTTTCACTGTTATCTCTATGTGTCTTTTATCTATATGAAGTACGTGTTTATTCTCTGTGAACCCGGGGCTGTTTCTGCTGCTATAACGTGAGTGCCACCCCCATAAAGCATACTTTTTTTGCTTCGTCTCTTCAACATTTGGGAAATCATGCAGCATTAAAAATATTAAATTTCAGTTTTAACGTATTCTATTGAAAGAGTAATATTATTCCTAATAAAATGAGCATTTTCTATTCTAATGAATTTCCCATTTTAATTCTTTAAAGGTATTTCTTTAAAACGGCTTTATGTCTTTTTGTTATTAGCCTTCTTATCAAAGAGAAGTGTAAAATCGGTTAAAAAGATTACAAGCGCCACTGTTATTACGTTTGAGATTAAATTACGGTTAATAAAAACAAAAAAAATTAAAAAATGTTCTAAAAAGATATGTGATTAGATTAAAAGATAATCGAAAGGAAAAAAATTGAACGAGAAAGATTTTAGAAAGAAAATAAGATGATTCAAGAAAGTTATTCCAAAAATAAAATTAACTGAAAAGAAAAAAAGGGCAAGGTACAAACACAACCTAAAACAAGAAAGAAAATTAAATTTGAAACGGTGAATCATAAAGGGAAACATGGAAAGAAAGAAAGAAAGAAAGAGAAGAGAAGAGGTTTCTGATATAATTAAGCCAGACGTGCAAGAAATCTGTCGCTTTAAATACTATCTTTTAAGACAATGCTTCTGGCTTTTATTTCTTCTTCTACTTCTGCGACTGCTTGCAGCTAATAATAAATACACCCATTAAATCACCGAACGGCTTGCTTAATAAGCGCCTTGGCATTTGCAGTTGTTTCACTCGGCATCAAATATCACCATCGTTTAGCTCTGGGAAGTTTCATTAGCGATGTTGTTTTAAGGTTTCTGCAACCAGTTTGGCAATGCTCGCTACGCATGCGCACGTAACGATGTCCATTTACACAATTCTCCAATCGTTATCCGTAAATATCATAGTCATATTAATAGTTAATAATTACCATTGTACATGTGCCAAAGCTCTACTGTCCTGATAGCTCCTGGCCATTAATCCTGTAAGCATAGGCAGATTTTCGCCTGTGTGTGCAGGAAGATCTTAAAGGATCATTGGTTGTTTTCTTTATATCCTTAAAGGACGTGTGTGATCATGGCTCATGTGGGTGTTAAATTCTCCAACACGTCTTTGCTTGTGGATCATCTTATGGATCACAGTAATTTCAATGTTTTTTTTTTTTCTGATTGTAAGAATCAGTTACTTTGCATGCCTTAAAACTTCCTCGTTTTTTACATGTCCTGTCTATGTAATTCTCTACATTCTTACGTGGGACAACAGTCTGGACAATGTAAACAGTAAATAATTACAATACCTCATCCCAGAAATATAGAAAGAAAATATATTCGTCTTTCATATCACCTCGCAATAGTTCATATCCGATTATGCATTAAATTCAGTATAATTCCGCAGGACGTCTTCTTTATTCGATATTTGTATGTTTAATAGCAAGTCAATGGCCTACAGAAACTTCTGTGGTAGAATTTCTGTAGCTCGAACTTATTGATACAAAATTAACCGTATTTCATTGCTTAAAAGATAGAAGGGTATATCAGACCCATCCGTATTTCAGTAGGGTATATACAGAATATACGTTTTAGTGTATATATTCAAGCAAATTGGCTGAGAATTAAAAACATTAAAAACTAATTTTAGCTATAGCAGAAAACTTTACTGTATATAAAATCAAGCTATCAGTAGAGCTGGAATTAAAGTAAAATATCAGAGTGGAATTATCTTGTATGATGCTTTTAATAATAATAATAATAATAATAATAATAATAATAATAATAATAATAATAATAATAATAATAATAATGAAATAGAAATCTCAAAAATGTGGCACATGGGAACATCAACAATCCCTGTTGTAGTTGGAGCTCTAGGACTGGTTGGAAAATACTGCAGTAGACTAATTGAAGGGATTCCTGGAAGTCCATGCCTCAAAGAGATACAAAAAATTGTTCTGACAAGTACAGCCCACACTTTACCAAGGGCTTTATCTATGTATTTTTTTTTTTTTTTTTTTTTGTTAGTGGAAAGTGTCATGATGCCATTTCTAACCTTAGGTGCCTGGGCGGGACCCGGAAAGAAATGTGTAAACGCCAGAAATCAAAGAAAATAATAATAATAATAATAATAATAATAATAATAATAATAATAATAATAATAATAAAGAAAAGCCAAAAAATATACAGAGTATGCCACACAACGTTCAAATTCATAGCAGAAAGCATGAAAAACTGTAAATCTACACTAAGCCTAAAGCATACAAATGGGTTATTAAGATCATGATCAATCAATATCAAAAGCGGGATCTTCCAAAGAGATTCATTATCACCATTACTCTTCTGTATTGTATTAGCGCCACTCAGTTGCTTACTGAACAGCAGTAACCACAGATTCAAGACAGAGAATGGCAAACAGAATCACCAATTTTATATTGATGATCTTAAAACGTTTGCCAAGGATGACAACCAGCAGAAAAAAACCTACTCACCATTGTCAAAATCTTCAGCGAAGACATTAGAATGGATTTCAGAATCAACAGAAGTACCAAAGCCTCCTTCAATGTTGATAAACTAACGAAAACTACGGATTTAGACTTTAATATCAACAACAAGATTAAGGAACTAGACCAACTTGGTACATACAATTACTTAGGAATTAATGAAGGAGACGCAATTCAACATTCAATTATGAAGAAAAAGATCCAAAAAGAATATTGTAGGAGAGTGCGTTTGATGCAAGAAAACGAAATTAACGGAGCCAATAAAATGAAAGCTATCAACACCTTAGCTACACTCGTAGAAACATAGTTTCAACATTAAATGGAAATTGAATTCTATTAAATGACTAGCAGTAGATCCCGGCGTTTCCCGGTGAAGTAACGTTAAGAGATAGATCAAGTATCAAACCATCATAAAGACTGAAAAATAAAATTGATAAAGATTATTGTTTAAGGTTGACGGACACGCATGTCTTAATTAGTTTTTAGTTTTGTTTTGTTTTGTTTTTTTTTTTGTTTTTTTACGAATTGGTCAAACACAAACAAGAACATTGTTTTCAATCGTTATGAGTCTATCGATTGAATAGAATTTTATTATAAACAATTGTCTTGTAAATGGAATTTTTAAAGCATTCTGAATGTAAAAATAAAGAAAAAAGTGTGCAAGACAATAAGAAACACTACTTGCCAAAAAAAAGTGAAGTTTTGTTGAAATATTTTGAAAAATGTAGGAAATCCGATCCCATATATAAACGAACACACACACACACACACACAAACAACCTGGGTTTTATGATAAGTATAACTCGATATAAGTTGTCCCCCTTTCATTCTTGCGTCAGGGATAACTCTTAATCGTGTTTTCAAATTGATTTTGTGCAAAAACAATTGTGTTTTTCCAATGTTCGGCACTGTCAGAACCACCACAAGGTAATTGTAAGTTTTGTTGAAATCGGTTGAAAAATGTAGTAAATCCGATCCAATATATAAACGTACAGACTCATACACACACGCACACACACACACACACAACTTGGGTTTTATAATATGTATGATTGGACGCAAAACCAGAAAAATGCTTACCCAAATAAGGATACCACACCTGAAATCAGATGTTGATAAGCTGTATGTACCATGAGTTTTAGGAGGCCGACGTGTAATCGAATTCAATTAACTCAACACTGACAACAATCGGATTAGAAGCCAACATCACAAAAAGTAATTAAAACACCAAATCCACTCCATCAGCAAAAAGCTGCATTTTCAAAAAAAAGGTTTAATATATCTGAAATCTAACCAACAAATAACGAAGCGAACATCATTTATATCTCGGGCTAGGTAAAAGTAACCGTCTAAGTGAAAACTGAACCTATGGGAAGTTTCAATTTCGCATATAAGACCATGGGTGATGTCTTTTTTTTTTGCGGGGAGGGTAGCTTTTGTCGGATTCTGTAAGGTACTGAATCAGTTCCAATAGAAAACTTTTGGTATAGTAAAGTGTATTATTAATCTGACTGATGACATTACTATTGTTAAAGACTTTTGCCCTGATAACGTGTACTTAGTTTATAGGAATGCTGACGTATAAAGTAAGAAAAAAATTACTTTCCATATGAATGACAGAACCCCGTGTTTGCCCAGAGAATCGTACAAAAACCATCACTCTTGCTTGTCATATTCTCACATTGCATCCTTTTGGTATCGTCACTACAATAAAAGAAAATCATAATCACTAACCTACCTAAATCCGAAGAAAGCAGGACTAGTCACTGTTCTTTCAGTTATTAATAGGTTAATACCGACGACTGTATGTCCTGTAAAAATGCTTTCGGCAAGAGACATTAGTATGATTTTTTTGGCTAACCTGCAGCTACATAATCTCATTACGCAACAATGGTTGTTCTACTATGTTTTGTGATGCATTCTTATCTTTATCTTGAATATACACTGCGTGACAGACAACTTATCTTATATGCCGGATATCATTTAAAGTTATATGTAATATTTTTTTTCTTTATTTTTCCTCCATCTCCCTGTTCTCAATTATTCATAAGCTTGTTAGGTAGATTACTCGTTATTTCCTTCTCTCCATTTTGCCTTCAGTTGTGAGTGTCAAATTTGCCACGTCCTCTTTCCACATTATGTGACCTGTTTCTATCACGCAGCTATCCTTTTTTCATATTCCTTAAAATGTGCTCGTTTCTAACATGATCTCTCTATGCCATTCTCAGCATCCTTCTATATAACTACATTTCTTGTGCTTCTAGTCTCCCCTTGATCGGTGAAGACATTGTCCTGCATTCATTTCATATAGGATGACTGATTGTCTATCAGTTCAGAATTCTTTTAGAAAACTTCCTGCTCCTTAACTGTTGTGGATTCCGGGTTGAAATCCGGTACCAATAAATAACAAACGCCAGGAATTAATATAGGAAAATAATGTATTAACGTAATAATACAAACTGGTAAAGCAGGTTAGTAGTTCCAGGAATACGGGTTAGTAGCAAAATATCTATACAGTATTTTGTATTGAAGTATCGTTGTATGACTTCTTACTGAGTCTACGTGCTCGCTCACTGTGACTCCTACAATGCTGTTACCTTACCCTCACTCTTCCGGTTACCTACAACCTTTTACTCTGTCACTCTCGACTCGACTCGTCTCGCTCTTGCAGTAGTATATGTATGTACTGGGTGAGTTCATTTGTATAAAAAGGGGTGGACCTTTCAACATTAATACTTTACGTTGTCGATGGCATCTTCTGCAATTCAAATGCACCTTCGGATTTATGCCAAACATTCAACCTTTGAACAATTGTGTTAAATTTCTACATTTATCCCTTCTTTATATTAAATGCCAAAAACAATTTTTTTTTAAAATGTGTCGCATTCATGAAACTTGATTACTTCATGGCTTTTGTTAAACATTTTACCATCTTTGGACAACATATTCTGCACACAAGTGAACATATTTATACCAAAAGATGTGCCCTTTCATACATATTTTCAACTCGTCCTTATCAATTTGGCACTCATGGCATTTTCCTATTGAAAATCTAAGTTTAAGAATTGAAAGTTCGAATAAATCGTCAGTCCCAGAAAAGACTTGTTCAAATCTTATCAAAAACGATTGCAGCAAGTTATAAGGATAAGGGGCCATGGTATTTATTATTAATATTGTGAAAAATATTGTGAAAAATGTTCAAGTTTTATATGTTCATACTGTACGAATACTTCTGTATTTTTCTGTTTGCATAACTCGCTTGTCAAATTTTTTGTATTGAACATATTGTTCTGAACATTTAGATTTAGATTCCTTTTTAGTACTTATTAATAAATAAAAAAACCTGGCATGATACAGACATTAGATTCTGAGAAATGGAAAAAAACTATTCAATATGGATGGGTGTATGAATAATTTAATCGTTGACTATAATGAAAAGATACATTTTAAGCAGAATATCAATTTTTGTCTATATATTCTACCAACACCAATGAAATAATTTTTTGTGCTATTTTATTATAAAATATCGATCTATGGTGTAAAGCAGCTGGTATGAATTTTGTTTTTGGAGATAATAAAGGTTTAGTGATAAAAGAATTGCAAATCAACCTATAGCTTGTGAGATAAGAGGCAGAGTATTGATTTGTTTTCTATGGATTGTCAACCTATCAACCTATCGACTTAAAGCCAGAAAAATATTTTGGAATTGTAAGAATGTTTTGGGGGAGAAATACTAATGGTTTAGTGATAAAAGACTTAATATTTTACCCATAGCTTGAGGGAGAAGAGATGGATTCATAAATTTCCCAAGGTAAATGATTAAAACGAACCCAACTAGAATTGAAACTCGATTCTCCAATAAACGATATCAAGTCTATATTTATTACATTACTGGCACATCCAAGTTTACAGCCATCTAGGTATTGATCATGGACGACGTTGCTTAATTTCCGTGATCGTACGAGAACCTGAGTTTTCAACGAGATAATCTGCGCTATGTATAATAATTTCTTAAATAGACAAAATTTCCTAAATTCTGTCTCAATGCATTATAACATGTATTCGTAGGCGAAGAATGTCCGTTAGTATTTATACAAAGTTGAAAAAGTTTACTTGTCTGTAATTTGAACAAAAATATCTTGCCCGATTCGTTTCCTAATCCCTGCTGGATTTTGTACCGAACGAGACCGCAAGGTTGTTAGGCTACTTCTGAAATTTAATATGAAAATGCTCTGTTTGAAGTCTAGTCAGGCTATTCTTCATCTCAGTGGCCTTCGGAGACATTCGTCACTCTGCTATTAGTTAACTGTATCAAGGCAAACGCGCAGCATCTGTCACGTTATCGGGTTTGGTCTCTAATAATTTCAATGTTGTGTAATATCAACTGGAGATTTAGCAAAGAGAATTACACCTGCTGGGAAGCTGAGATCTCTGAATAGAACTCTTTTTCAACAGTTTCATTGCTAATGAGAAACTGTAAATCGCCTTGTTGAAATTCAAGACTTGTTCAGCTGCCACAAGACAAAGCACGGTCGTAGAACTTACCTATAATCGAAAGATGAAGATTCAAATTCGGAGTCCAGAGAATGGAATCTACTTTAATAATAGAGATTATATATAAGAGCACACTCATATATATATATATATATATATATATATATATATATATATATATATATACATAATTATTTATTTAAAAATTATAACATAAATATGTTATAAAATCACTACAAAAATAGCCATTTTGTTTCAACACCTCCGGTGTCTTATCAAGTGATGATGTTGAATGTAGATTGTAGAATAAAGGTTTTAAAAGCTTCAAATTAATTAACCATCCCTCATAAGGAGAAACGCTGTCACATGAGCTGAAATGACGAATCAAAATACAAATATACTTGGGTATATATATATATATATATATATATATATATATATATATATATATATATATATATATATATATATGTGTGTGTTTGTGTATCTTGGCAGCATGTTTTCATTTCAAAGTTTCTTTGACTAGCTTTGATAAGTTTTGTCTGCTTAATTTCAACAGGATCCATTTATATTCTCTTATGAGCTTTCTGGTGACGGTATTCAAAGAACAGAGGAAATGTTGGGACATTTTTTTTTTATTCCGATTACTTTCGGCATTAACATAATGTCATCCT
This sequence comes from Acanthosepion lycidas, assembly GCA_963932145.1. Classification (NCBI taxonomy): domain Eukaryota; kingdom Metazoa; phylum Mollusca; class Cephalopoda; order Sepiida; family Sepiidae; genus Acanthosepion; species Acanthosepion lycidas. The sequence continues at coordinate 37,005,031 of OZ010601.1, read as the reverse complement.
CAGTATATGTTTTTAAGACAAAAATGTTGTGTTCATTATTTTCAATGACAAAATTGTTATATTCACCTGAAACTTATAATTTTACATGTGGAGTGAGGACGCTACTTTTGGTGCCATGCAGTGCCTGTTACATTCTAGGGAAGATAAATAATTATGATGTGTAAAGAGTTTTTTTTTTTAAAGAAAAAAAGAAAAGAAAATAGCATGTAAAGCTATTAATATAGACCTTGATATTTTAGTGTAGTTGAGTTCTGGGTCTGCAATTTGTACATGTCTAATCTCGAATATAATATATTTAACAATTGTAAAAAACCCTCCATCTACCTAAGATACGTCTATTATATACTTGTATAAGTCAAGAATATGTAAGAGATACATCAACTTAAAAAAACAATTCTGTTCTTAAATTCACATACGAACTTTATAATAGCAATAAAATTCCTCTTCTAGATATATTGATAAACACTAATAATAAATTCCCTATCTCTACATATAAAAAAATCTACCAGCATAAACTCGGGCACTCTTAACTATAAGAGTGAATGTCTGAATTATTATAAAATAGCTATTATAAAAAGATAATAAACCGTGAAAAAACTAATTCTTCCACAAAAGGGATCTTCTACGCCGGACTAAAAAACAAAAACAAACTCTTATTAATCATAACGTCCTTAATTATGTTGTTGATGAACAAGTAAGATGTTCTATCAGTAATGGTAATATAAAGAAAATTGCATATAATACTGCTTCAAGCATATTAATCTTCTATGTCGTAACCAAATGCATTCTAATTATAAACAAGAGGAAAATATCCTACAAAATGATTAAATACCAACTTATCGACCACAGATGTTCGTAAAAATTAAATTGTTTATATACTACACTAAATTCAGTATCTCAAACTTAATCATACGTAACGACTCTTCCTTACCAACCAATATCTTACAGAAAACCAACCTCTATATAAATTGAAATGTCCTTCAGGGAGATTGTATCTCCAACGGAAAAATAATATTTATGTTGGCCATACTACGACAACGTCATCTCGGCGGTTGAGTTTTCATTTAAATTACTTGTCTATAATCTCTAAACATTTAAAACAACATACTTGTCCACATTCGCAATTTAGACAAATTATTGTCGAAAATACATCCATGCTTTCTCATGAAAATAATAAACATAAACTAAACACCATTGAGGCCATCTATTTTAAAAAATTGAAACCAAACCATAACAAAATTAATTATGAATACTGCACAAATGTTCTAAAACTTTTTACAATATGAATAGTTACTTCATATATCATAATTAGTTACCTACCCTAATATACACCGCATCTCAAAAAAAAACAAAAACGAGCGGTCCTCAATCCACATGTAAAATTAGATGAACATAGAATTTCAGATGAACATAACAATTTTGTCTTTTTAATTAATGAATACTATACTACATATGTTGTCTTAAAAACACACCCTGGGGATGACAATTTTGTTAATAAAGATAGTATTCGGAATAAAAAAAATATGTTTCAACAAGGTAAATTCCTCTCTTTGTAATAATGTCACCAGCAAGCTCATCCGAGAATATGAACGGATTCTGTTGAAAATAAGCAATCAAAACTTGTCTAAACTATTCAACGAAAATTGCCTCAATATATATATATATATATATATATATATATATATATATATATATATATATATATATATATATATATGAATCGTGCAGATATGAGCGTTTGAGAGAAATCATGGGAAAATTGTAGTTTAAAAAACAGCTATTTAACCTTACTAATCAGACGCTTCCTTTGTAGCTAAATAGTATTGCACTTCAGGCTATATGACTGTACTGTGAAATATAAAGCCTCGATATTCATGTTAGAGGACACATATTTTCTATGAAACTTACCGCTCATGCAGGCCGGAAAATGATGTTAATACTGTTTATTATAAACAGACCATTTACTTAAATATTTGTGTCTATAAAAATAGAATTAAACGCATAAACAGAACACATATATATATATATATATATATATATATATATATATATATATATATATATATATATATATATATATTGTGTGTGTGTGTGAGTGCGCGTGTGTCTGTACATATATAAGTGTGTGCATGTATATATATATATATATATATATATATATATATATATACATGTATTTATACCTATATATACGTGCGTGCATATATATATATATATATATATATATATATATATATATATATATATATATATGTATATATATATATATATATATATGTTTGTGTGTGTGTATACATTCAGTGGTGAAAACAAATATTTCTACACATACAGATTTTTAATTTATTGTATTTCCAACTAAGGAATAAACATAATTTTCATATAATTAACTGTACACAGATGCATAATAATTAAATATGCATAGGAAACAGAAATATTTTTGATTCAATAGCAATAAATCTCATTTATCCATTTTAATGGGTAAAAAATACATTCGTATAATACTAAAAGAATACATAATCTTCATTTAATATTTTGTAGAATAGCCATTATCTCCATCTACAGAAACCAACCCTCTTCTTGTAGTTATCAATTAATTAGTTGCACATTTTAAGTTGGTATTTTGTTCCATTATTCTTTGCGTATGGTCTTCAGATCCGGGATCTTTGTTGGAGCTTTGGATTGGATTTGACTTTTCAAATAACGCCACATATTCTCGATGGGGTCTAAATGTGGGGACTGACTTGGACCTTTCACGATATTTACATTATTTTCAGCAAGGCATTTCTTGGTAAATTTTACAGTGTGCTTAGTTTCATTATTTTGTAGGAAGTCCAAGTTTCCCAACCGGAAATCATTAAATTTGATTACAATATATTATTATGATATGATGCGGCATTCATTTTACCATATATTACTGATATGTTCCCTGTACTTTTTGCAGAAAAACATCCGCAAACAATGGTGCTGCCTCCACCAAATTTGAAGGCATCGCCATCTTTCGTCCCTGCATGTTGTCTAGAATTAAAATATCTCAATTTTGCTTTCGTCTGTCCGTAACAGACTTTCCCAATTTTATTTTTTCTTATCCTTATGTTCATAAATGAATTTCAATCTGACATCGGCGTGTCTTTTTAATATCAGTGGAGTTTTCTGAGAGTATTGTGTCTTTAGATTGTTCCTGTGAATTTCATTGCTTACTGCCCGTTTAGTGATACGGATTTCTGATTAATGCAAATCATCCTGCAACACTTGACGGATAACCATTGAATTATATTTAATATGACGCATTAATGTCATCAAAAATCTTGAAGAAATCTCCCTTTTTTGTTCCTTGAGTTTGTTTTTTTTTTTATACCTTGCAAAAAATAAAATAATGGTAGTAAATGGAATATTCGGGTTGTCTGGAATTTTCCTTTACCATTTAGCTTCTTTCCAGAGTTTTAAAATCAGTTTTTTTGTTGTTTTTTTTTTTTGCCGAATTTTTCAATTCTTGATATGTTTTCATGAGGATAACCTTCTTACGCGAATATCAATTACAGAATGTTCCGTTTTAATTTTTAGGCTACAATAACTACCGATTATATGTCAGTAAACATGCCAAAATATCCTTCACTGTATTAACTTATAGACCCTAAATATCTCGCGGGTAAGGAGGAAAATTTATCAATCATCAAGGATAATCTCGACAATAATAATTGTCATAAAAATACATAGAAGTAATCACAAGAGACCTAAATAAAAAATATTAGGTTGGTGCAAAAATAGTGACGTAATAATGTCGTTTTTTGACGTATTTTTAACGTCAAAAAACGACATTATTACGTCATTATTTTTGCACCAACCTAATATATATGAACACAAAATAGAGATTTCATAAAATAATACGTCAAATATGTTCCTTGCCCACAGTAACAAGACTAAAAATAACAATTCCTGACACCCCTCGTTCGTGTGGATGTGTAGTTCTACCAAAATAACAAATTTCTTCAGATGAAGTCTTGAAATACGAAACGCGTCACATGAAAACTTTTTCGTCTTCCCCAATGTCGATAGTATTTTGGCATTGATTCCCTCTGAAATTGAAAGGAAAGTTTTGACATTCATTATTGATTCCAAGTGACAGAACCGAACAGATACGCTACTTTAAAAGATCCCCTCTTATCGTTATTCACGATTGGAAGTAAGTATTTCTGATGGAAATTTATAAATAATAAACAAAGAATGTTACAATTTTTGTCTCAAATTTATATCGGCATTCAGTCTCTATGTTGTGCATCGAAAAACTATAAAGAATGTTATAAAAACTTCAGTCAACATTGAACTAAAAACATGCTATAGGCAGAATTCGAATTGATTGTTAATAGAACTGCTTTGAAACCTCGTGAAGAATTTGACTGTCAGATGTCAGAAAATAAAGTTAGGATTACAGAGCTGTATATTCGGTGTGTTAAAATTTGTGTTGGTTTGAGAATAAGAATAATTATAGTCGTAAATATCTTTCTGGCTTTTAGACTATTTTATAACGGCAAGTATAAATCGTAAAATATTCAAAATTTACAAGTCTCCAATGTGTGAAGTGCAGAGTCTATTTAGACTAATAGCAACGAAGTACTTGTTCTCCAGCTTCACTTAAATCACCATTTAGATTAATAAAAAAAAAGTCTGAGGTTGGATCATTAAGTCCATTGTCCGTTATCAACTATTCACTTTTCCCACGGACTAACATTCTTGATAATGTCTCTCAATTAAGATCATCTATAGCAGTTGAAAACTATCATGTTTTTTTTTATTTTCTACTTATTTTTGTACTTTTTGAGGTAACTTAAATTCAGAGTTTTCCTTCTCCTAGACTGGCCGCCAACCACAGATAAAGAGCCTAGACCGACATAAAAAAAGAGACTGATTGAACATAGTTGGGATTCTGACTCAGTTAGGTAATTCGATTTCCAAGCTGTTACCCATTACACTGTTTAAGATCAAATAATACAGGATTAGCAAAGCAAAAGGCAATATCGAAAAATTAATATTTTTTCATAGAACAATTTTTCTCATCATTAGGTCATTGGCATATTGACAAAATGCGGAATAAAATTACTTTGCCTCCAGTGGCGAGGCAACAATCCTGGAGTTCTAGGGCGTAGGTAGTCACCCGTTAGTTATCATTACTCTTAGCTTCACTTTGACTTGGAGTAGCAGTGCCTGTTATGATCCAATTTCTTGATCAAAAAGATACATTTATGGAAGATTTGGTCACTGACCTGCTTAGTTGACTGGAGAGATGCAATCATTGTCTTCTTAAGTTATCTAACTCGGTGAAGTCATTCTGATATGAAACTTGTGACTTCGAAAGCGTCCGATGATGGAGTCTTATTGTTCTTTCGTGGTATATGATTTGTTTCTTCACAGAGAGGAAATTAGTCTTGTGTAAGAGTTTTCCTTTCTTTAAAAAGTTTCAAGCATATGCATTGCTACTTAAACATTAATATGAGTTGAAATCTTAATGATTGGCCAGAGACGAAATGGCACAGTTTGTGTGTGTATGTGTGTGTGCGAGTGTGTGTGTGTGTGTGTGTGCGAGTGTGTATGTGTGTGTGCGAGTGTGTGTGCGTGCGCGCGTGCGTGGGTTAATGCACCTGTAGTCTGCTCTACAATTTTATTGTTCCTTGCACAGAGACAAGAAGAAAAAATTTTTAAAAAATTTAAAAAAACAAGCCAACAAAAAAAAAGCGTATATTAATGCGACATTAATATTGGAGGAGTAGTGGATAGTGGCTCGGATTGAGGAATCGGAGAAACGAGTTCGAATAGCACTCGAATCCATTACATTCACTTACATGCTAATACGCTTGGGAAATGTATTAATCCTCTTCTTCTCCCACCAATAGTAAATAGCAATACAGACTGGGTTCTAAAGCCTTGGATGGCAACTGGTCTAGGAGAAGGAAAACGCTAAATTCAAAACCCACGGAGGGCCGTTTGGGGACCTTGCGCCACGTAGTGCACCAGGTCTCTGTGTGAGTGTGAATGTGTGTGTGTGTGTGTGGTCGCTTAGTCAGGAAGGTAACTTCTTGATGTTATCAGTCTGTAGGTGGCGACCTCAAGGTGCGGCATCTTCGGAAAGTGTCTGAAAAACAAACCACGTGTTGATCCAAGCATTGTCAGTGAAATTGGGTAAGCAGAAATATTTAGGGAAGCCGTCGGTGGTTGTGCAGCACGATGTCACAAGTAATCATGACCGATAGTTTGGGCATACTGATCTTGTTGATCAGGCTAGATAACACCATGTCTCACAGAAAGTTAATCCTCGTACATGAGTAGCCAGCCGCCATGTATATATATATATATATATACACACACATATATATATATATATACATATATTTATTTAATCACTGGAGTTGATTGTTCTAATTCCGCTGTTTATGTCGAGGGATATGTAGTCTAGTTCATATTTAGTACTACGTAGTTATTGTTCCCCCTTTTTTCACTGAGGGAAAGTACACACGGCCCAACTCAGAGATTGAACTCACATCTACTATACCTCATGTCTTAATAGATTAAAGCGTCGGTTCGTGAATTTGGTGAAATTGTAAATTTGGGTTCAATCCCTCCGCTTCAAACCGCACATAAATAATAAAAATAAAGTAACTCCTCAGACCAGAAATTCAGACAGAAGTTATTCTCTCTCTCTATCTCTCTCTCTCTCTCTCTCTCTCTCTCTATATATATATATATATATATATATATATATATATATATATATATATATATATATATGTATATATATATGGTGGCCTCTCCCATCGTATTTGACGTATGAGGGTGAAGCAGCTCAGTTCTTAGGAACAAGCAGACACCAGCACATATGATTTTATTATGGTAGTGAAGGTAAAGGTTTTGTCAGAAACATCCACATTTTTTGAAACTGGGACACTACGTGCCACAAGGTCCTCAAACGAACCTCCGCAGGTTTTGAATTCAGAGTTGTCCTTCTCCTAGACCAGTTGCCATCCAAGGCTATAGAACCCAGTTGTTTTGCTATACATGGAGGGAGAAGAGGATTAATATATATATAGATAGATAGATAGATAGATAGATGTACATATATACATACATATGTACATATATATATATATATATATATATATATATATATATATATATGTATATATATATAAGTATATATATATAGATAACATATACGCACACATATTATTAGCAATAATGTAATTGAACAACTACAATTATCTCATATAATCGTCTCAAAGATATTTGTAAATAATTATGGTTACAATTCCTCTGGATAGCAAAATAATATCGATGTATTTCATTGGTTGCTGAATTCAAGTTTTTTTTTTAGAAGAACCAACAAAAATACACCAAGAAGAATTCTGCCTGAAGACAAAGTTAACAATCACAAAACAAGATACGTCTTGAATTTTTTTTTTATTTCTTGCTGAAATTTAAGAAACTGTTTAAATTTTTTCGATAAATTTGAAAAAAATCAGCGCAAAAAATGAGTTCAAGTAAAAGTTGTTTGAAGTTGGTATTTATCTGCAGTGCCTTACTATCTGGTCGACCGCCATGGATGCATAAACAACATGGCCACTGGCATCAACACGAACGGCTGGGTAAAAAAAGAAAGTAAAATAACATTAGCACCAGAAAAATAGCTGCTACTTATACTGATAATACTTTTTTTTTTTTATCATCACACTTTCTTTTAAACACGTTTTTAGACTCGTGCCATGCTTTAATCATTCTATTTACTTCAATTTTATTTTATGATTTTTTTCTGGTCCTTCATATCGCATTGATTTTTTCCCGCTTAACCAACACTTATTTATTGATTCTCGTTCCCTACTACTGAACTGCGTTTGAGAAAATGACGTAAATTTTACAAAACATACGTGCTAAGGATGACCTTATTTTGGACTCTAGAGATAAATATTCTTCACAATTACGAAGGATATGAATGCGGAATTTAATTCCGAGACTGATGTTTTTATATTTGGTCGACTTTTAATCTCATGTTCTATTTTTCACTTTTCAGAATCTTCAAAAATTAGTTAAATTTTGGAGAATTCCCCATTTCTCCTACTCTTTTTTCTTCCTACCGTACCTCCCCCTCTTTTTTTTCTTCTTCTTCATCATCCTTCCCCTTCCTCCTCATCATTTTCTTCTTCTTCTTCTTCTTCTTCTTCTTCTTCTTCTTCTTTCTCGTCCCCATCTTCTTCTTCCTCTTCGTTTTCCTGCTCCCCCTCCCCCTGAACTTCTTCGTCTTCCTCCTCGTCATCTTCATTTTCCTTCTATTCTGCTTCTTCTTTTTTTTAATCTTTTTTCTTCCTCTTTCTCCTCGTTCTCTTTTCCTTCCCCTTCTCCTCCTCTTGTTTTTCTGCTTAATCCACACCCCCTCATCCTCTCCTTCGTCTAATCCCTCTCCTCCCCCTCTTCTTCTTCTTCTTCTGCTTCCTCGTCCTCTTTTCTTCTTCTTCTTCTTCTTCTTCTTATTCTTCTTTACGCTAGTGAAGAAACTTACTCCTTGTTTTCCTCTTCCTCTCTTGGTTTCAATAAACCCTGTGGGTGTTAAATTCCTATAATCACCTTCCAGTCTTGAAAGAGTTTAAAAGCGTCTTCGTGGACTTGTGAGTGATTAATTATTTTCCACTCGACAACTTTTTCCTACAACCCCTACAAACATCGCGTGCTTATCGCTGGTTCATCGTTATTTCCATGTAGAGTGCACAAAGAACATCTACCTTAGTTCCACCAGTTCGAAACTTCAGAGACAGCATAGCAAACCGCCATCATTCCCTTTGTACGAGTGTCATTCAATAAATAAGGTGAATTTTTTGGTATAAGGACTTCTAATACAGATAGAAGCTTACTTTTTTTATTTTTGTTTTACTTCTTTTTCACATGGATTTAATTTCTTTTGCAAATTAAAAAACAACTTTGAGAGTTTTGGCAATTAACAAAGATGGCCGACCAAGAAGCATGCTCCAGGATTGAACAGCGGTCAGTTATCAAGTTTTTGGTTGCTGAAGGGTGCAAACCAGTTGAAATTCATAGGAGAATGTCAACTGTGTATGGTGCCACATGTTTCAGCCAAAAAAATGTCTACAAGTGGGCTAAATTGTTTAAAGAAGGACGGAGCAGTGTTGAGGATGAAAACAGGCCTGGTAGGCATACAGAAATGAGGTCTCCTGAGGTGATCGAATCAGTCAATGACCTCATTCAGTCTGACAGAAGAATTACTGTGAGCTGCTGAGACAGGTCAAGAAAGACATAAAGAACAAACGCGGGGGTCATCAGTCAGAAGGAGTCATCTTGCATCATGACAACGCAAGGCCTCATACAGCAGCCAAAACGGTGCAGACCATCAACGAGCTGGGCTGGGAACTGCTCCCTCATCCCACTTACAGCCTAGACCTTGCCCCTTCAGACTTTCACCTGTTTGGTCCTTTGAAAGCGTTCACGAGAGCCACGAAGTTTTAAAGTGACGATGAAGTCAAAAGTGTTGTGAGCGACTGGCTGATAAGATTTTTATGTTGAGGGAATACGGAAGCTTGTGCACAGATGGGAAAAGTGTGTGACAATCCTGGGAGACTACGTTGAAAAATTAAAAAAAACAGTAAGCTTCTATCTGTATTAGAAGTTCTTATACCGAAAAATTCACCTTATTTATTGGATGACCCTCGTATGTCATTGGTGAGATGTAAGTTCCACTGAAGGATCTTCTACCCACGAATCGCTGCTTTGTGGAATCAGTTCCCAAGGGGATGTTTCCCCGATCACTTCTAGGTTCAACCCTTTCACATATCTCCATAATTTATGCCTCTTACTCTGTATCCCGCCGCCTCAAGTGGCTCTTGGGACTTGTACAGATTTTTCAAATAAATGATACTTTTATGGAAAGATTTTTCGAAGGAATCACATCCTGCGGGCGCCAGTTTTGTAGAAAGTCAGCAAGTTTTGTACATGAATAAAATGTCGAAAAACGAACAACAATAGACTTCCCCAAAATATATTAGGTTGGTGCAAAAATAATGACGTTTTTTGACGTATTATTTTAACGTCAAAAACGTCATTATGTATGCACCAACCTAATAATATTTATTTAGATATTTACATATGCACCGTCCGGTATAATTACATTTTTTTGTTACGTGTTTCACCCCAAGCAAAGCGGGAAGCCACTAGCACGCAAGGGGTTACAGAGAATTGGAGCGAGAGCAAAGAGGAGGGATAAGAAGAAAAGAATGAAGAGAAGGATAGGGGATAGTTTTGAATTTAAAGCGTGAAATATCAACGGTCTTTTGACAATTCAAATGTCAATTTTGTTTTATTTGTATTTTGTTTTATTTGTATTTGTATGTATTCCAAAAAGTTTTTCTTCTTTGTGTATGCAAAGTTTTCTTACGCGAGATTACGTTTGTTGAAATCATATGTGCGTGGGTATCAGTAATACAATACATCTAAAGTTAAAAATCGGCTGGAGATAAAATCTCTGCAGTTGTTTAAAAGAATGCTGATAACAACGGGGAATAAAATATTTGTATAAACTTTAGAGGTGGAACCCAGAGTTGAACAATGACGAAATTGAGTACTCAGTAAAGTTTCGAAATAAGAAATATTTAATTCTTAGTACTTAGTTCTTCTAACATATCATTGGTTAAAAATAGGATTTATAAAGTTTTTACTCGACAATTCAGGATACTGACACAAATATTTTTGCAGTTATTTGATCCGTCAAATTTTCTGAAGGTGATCTTCTGTAAGTGACAAAAATATAGTGTCTCTTTGAGAGAGCTCTCATACGTCAAAGAAAAGAAATCTGAAAGTTGGAACCTGTTTTTGAACAAAATTGGTAATTTCATTTCCGTAGGAAAGATACAATGAATAAATTGGTTCGATCCTCACTGGCTATCCCACTTTCGTTCTTGTGCTACATTTAAACTACGTTTAGAAGATCGGCATTTATGTAGGAAAAATGTAGAAGGTTTATTACACTTTGTAGCAATATAAGTCAGATGAGTTCTTGTTAAATTGAAAACAAGAGGGCCTGTCATACAACATTTAATTTCGACCGATGGTTACAGCAAGTGAAGTCATCTTCAAAGTACAGAGTAAGAGGCTCAAATTGAGCAAAAGTCACGGAAGAAAGATAAATTACTTTTTTTGGACGAAGATGACAAGACAAAGAAAATTGTTATTTATAAAACTGTCCATCCCGCGAAAAGGCATACAAAAGGAATGAAACGGGCCTCACAGAACGGACAGTGAAGCCAGCCGCTGAACTGTGCTCCTCCGTTTCCTAAACCGCATCTCTACACCACTTGCTAATAACAGTAAGTCACAACCCAAAAATTTGGTTTACTGCCAAAAATCGTTTTGTTCTTTTCTCGTGGATAACAATCTGGCTGAAGGGTAATTTTTAAGCCACAAGCGTTTGACTGGAAGAAACTGCACCGAGTCAACGAATCTGGTGTCTGATCCGAGATGCAATGCAACAACAGTATTTCCAGAATAAACAATTGAGTAAAAATTATTTGGAAACGTTCTTCCTACCTTGCAATTAAATATTGGGATTATTAAATATTTCTCAATCACATTAATATTTTCTGATTATATTTCATGGTAGACATATCATTTTTCCTTATATTATTGCATACAGTGTGTTCGGGCTATTTTTTTTTTTTTTTTTTTTTCAAATTGCTTTGGAAATTGCTTTAAAACAGTGAATGACGTTGTGAAACCTAATCACTAGAGATTTAGAAGTGTCAAAGTCAACTGACATGGATGAAAGGAAGCCCCCCCCCCGCTTGAATATTGGTTCAACATGCATCCTGCTGATTCGTGTTGGGCATCAAAATGCCACAATCATGATAGTTGCTCAATGCACTTTGAACAACAGGAATAAGACGTGAAATGGAAAACTGCAACGCAGACTACAAGGCTATTGTTTGTATGGAAGAACACTGCAGATGTTCTGATTGCATCCGTACACCAGAATTCATCCAACAACTGCAGGAATAAGGGATGGAAGAGCCAGTCAAGGGAATACGAGCTTTGGCACGGGAAATGCGTGTAGCAATTTACTGCTGGAAAATGACTGAAGCCGAGATGCCATGTCAGGAACCATAACATTGCCGATTGTTATTTGGATTTTACCAAAAATCTCTAACTATATAACAGTAGCACAAGATCAGATGTAGCAGCAATATTCAAAACCAGGAAGATTATGTAAGATACATTATGGAGAAAAAACATTTTCTAGGATGAAACAAAAATTTCTTAGCAGCCATCTTGGCAATAGAGTCAATATAAGGTTTCCACTTCATGTCAACAGAAAAATTTACCCCAGGAATAATGATGTATGTGAAAATAGGTTCTGTCAGACGATTAAAAGAGAACAGCTTCGTTTTGGGGGCCTTAAAATTAACAAGCCATTCCTTGCCGCGGTTAACAACAGAATATAAATCATATCTGAGAGCAGCTGATAATTTGACTTTCGCGTTCAAACATATTATTAAGACAGGAGTAAATAGTTGTGTCATCAGCAAGGTCATTTATGATAATTAGAAACAATCCATTTCCAAGGACAGACCCCTGGGAACACCTGTATTAAATCAAAAAACATACAGAAGAGCGATCGTTCTATCAACTTCCATTTCGCAAATAAGGTTAGAAAGACTGAATCAGTTGAAAGATCCACCCAGTTTAAAATAACGGTCCAAACAGACCTCTTAAATAATGATCGATACAAACATATCTTAATACCGACTACAAGAAAGAAGTCTTTAATAATTACGTATAGAGAGATATGGTAAAAAAAAAAGCTCTACACAAACATATCTTAAAATAATAACGCTTACAGCGTTTCTTAAAATAATGATCAACACAGAGTCATCTTAAAATAATGTCCCATAGATAGATTTATTAAAATTTTGCCAACACAAGCATAATTCCCCATACCTTAATTAATGTTCCATAAAAAAATATGAATCGTATACTGACATTGAAAATTACTGAACCATAAAGATATACCTTAAAATAATGACACATACAAAAATATCGTAAAATAATGACCAATGCTGAGGTATCATGATAAAGCGCTACACTGACATCTTTTGAAATAGTGCCCATTTCTTCAAATAATGACGCATACAGAGTTTTCTTAGATAATGACCAGTACAGTGATGTCTTAAAATAATACTCCATATAGAGAAATTTCGCTTGTGGAGATTTATTAAAATTAGGATCCATATAGAAACTTTAAAATTAATATCCATAAAAAGATCCGGTAAAATAATATTCTTTACAGTGATATCATAATGTCACACTTAGTAATATCTTCAAATCGTGTCCCGTACTGAGACATGTTAAAATAATGAACAATACAGAGAAATCTTAAATTAACGAAGCATGCAGAAATAATTTCCCGTGCAGATATAACTTAAGAAATTCACACGATTTAAGGTGGAAATACACAATAAAAAAACCAAGATAATCTCTATCTATAAAAGGCAGGATGTGTGTGTGTGTGTGTGTGTAACGAATGCACGACCGCAATTTTCAACGGATTTGCACCAAAATTTACATGCAAACGCTCCAAGTTAGCAAAAAAGGCCAAGACCGACTGTGCATTTCCAAACTCCCATCGATAGTGGAAATAATCGATTTTTTCATACTTCTACGGCAGTTTTCATGTAGTTTGCGGCCGTTTTGTACTGGCTAGAGTGAGAGCCTATAGCTGGCTGCTACGAATAGGCAGGAAGATTCTATTGGCCAGCGTGAGAGCCAATAGCTGACTGACACAAATGTTAACTAGCATGCTAGCATGCAAAAAGATCGATAGCTGCATTCGTCACAAGGGAGAAAAATTTAAATCTGCATGGCACTTTACTCCATTTGGATCATTCACTTGCTTAAACTCAACTGGGTTTGGTGTGAAAAAGTATTTGATGTTAACAGTCTTTTTTCATTCGGTTTTCCCAGTTACGAGTACTTTTTTTTTTAAAGCTGATCGTTTTGTGTTCATTTTGTTGAGTTCTTTTTTTCGTAACAGATTTAATGTTTAGTATAGAGCTTAGAAAAAATTCGCAGTGTGAGATAGGCAAGAAGTAAGGCATGTAGCAACATCAGCACGGCAAAGGGCACTCCTTTAAAGGCAAAGAAGGACAAAAATATTTTAAGTAAAGTGATAGCGATTGCGGTATAAGTCGTAGGATTTTTGAATCAAGTACGGGCAACGCCGGGCCATGCTGCTAGTTTAGTATATATTTTAATTATAAGTATGTTTGGAATTTAAGATTCTGTTTTTGTGCTACAATAAAGTATTTTTTTAAGTTAATCCTGTATAAAGAATCTTTCGTCTAGAAGATTTAATTGTGCGCATGTTACGCTTTTCTGTTCTTTTGTTATTTGTCTGATTTTTCAGTATAATTGCAAGACTGCTCCAAGAATTTCGGAAATCAGTTGCGAAGCAATTTCATTTTTAATCGTTATCATGATTTTCGCTGCTGATGTATTCTAGACAGCCAAATTTAATCGATAACTTAATATTCATTTAAATTGTGGAAAATGATTGACTTGCAGGCTATACATATTCTAAACGTAATAGTTAACTGACTGTACTACATTTAAATGATTTTTTTAGAACTTCAGTTTAAACATTTCTTTCCAAACGAATAACATTGTTAGTTTATATTTTCATAGCAAATAGTAATGAGCTGACTAGTACACGATTGACACTTCTGTTAAGGAGCGGGCGATTTGCGTGCTCTGTCCCGGAAAATTCTCGCTTAATAACCTCAGCGTAGCATTAAAATATATGTATGCTCTCCATTAAATCAAACTCTCATTACTCCGCTTCATGTCTAGTATTAGATCTTTCATGCGCTGTGCCTTAGACAAAAATATCATTTCCTGGTACTCTTTCTGAAACTGGCCATAATTGTGCTCTGCCCGGGATCAAACTATAATTCTTCAACACCATTTCTAATATCATAACATCAGTGGATTCCTCGGAACGAATTGTCATTCCTCAGAATCCTGCCTAGGATCAGACCATCTGCGTACTCTGACTATGCCGAAAAATTACATCGCTCTCTGTCTAGGATCAGGCCATCTGTGTGCTTTGCCTCGGATTAAACTATCTTTCCTCAGAACCATGTCTAGGATCAGACCTTCTGTGTGTTTTGCCTTGGTGCAAACTATCATTCCTCAGAATTCTTTCTAGAATCAAATCATCTTTTGGCTCTCCTTCGGGTCAAACTATCATTGGTAAGTTCAGACTATCCGTATGCCTTGACGCGTCCCAAACTATTATTCATTAGCTCCTGCCTAAGATCATCCTATATGTGTGCTCCCCATATGACCAAAACAATCATTCTTAAGCACCCTCTCTAGAATCACAACTTCTATGAGCTCTCTCTCAGACCAAAGTATCTTTCCTCGGCACCCTTCCTATGATTAAACCATCTGTGCGCTCTGCCTAGGAACCAAATATAATTCCTCAGCACTCTTTCAAAGGTCAGACCATCGGCGCAAACTGTCATTATTCAGCTTCCTGTCTAGAATCAGTTCATCTGTGTACTCTGGCTGGGACAAACCTCTCATTCCTTAACGACCTGTCTGAAACAGAACATTAATGTACCTTCACTCGGATCAAATGATCTTTGTTCAGCACCCTCTTTCGTATCTGTCCTTTCCCTATTATCACTTCTCAGTCCACTGCCTAAGACCAGGGAATCTTTATGCTCTGCCTCGGATTCAAGTCTCACTCTCTGGCCTCTACAAAGGATAATAACTCTCTACTTCAAATCTAAGTGTTTCTCTCCAAACCTCGACTGATGATCCGAATATCTGCATGATATGACACAGATAAAAGTGTCACTAGTCACCAATCTCTCTAATGCCACTGCATGTATGGATTCTGATCATTAGATCGGTTATGGGCTCTTTCTCAGATCATATTTTTTTTATTCATCAGACCTCTCCCTAACTTAGAGTCAGAACTTCTCTGTAGTCTACCCTTAATCAAAGTGCCATTCCTCAATGTCGAGGATTGATGTTTCAGTGGGATCTGCGTCGCATCAGAATATTTGGGAGTGCGACCTCGGATCAAACTGTGACTTTCTCAGGCTTCTATCTCGGATCAGACTTTCCGTTTGCTTTTAACAGAAACAAAGCATACTTCAACTTGCCTTTTCTGAGGATTATATCGTTGTATTTATTTCTCGCTCTGTTTTGTTGAGATCTTAGTCTCAGGAATTCAAACCCTTAGACATCACGTCTCTCATTTCTATAACGAGAAAGGTTCGGTGGAATTAATAGCAGGAAATGGGCGAATATTATTATTTTTTTTTTATTTTTAAACATATTTTAACATAGAGGTTTAGCGATAATGTTGGAAGGTAAATAAAAAAAATCTGAACGGAATAAAAGGGCAAATTCTAGACTTAAAAAGAAATTTAGGCAAATTAAATGCTTATAATTTCCACGCGTGAATTAATTAAAGTTTTACAATCTGTACATTTAAATATACTTTTTCAGCTATAACATTCGAAATGTACAAAAAGTAAAAATGTTGAATATTTTAATCAAGTGTTAACTGTTATCATAGGCACATATTTAATAATTGTTACAAATCCTAAAACATATGCGCGACGCAAAACTTTTTTTAAAATATATTCCAACTTTTATTTTTGCCTTAAGAAAAGACACAGGTGTGAAATCTTATTAAACAAAAATACAACCACCAGCAGGATTCGAACGTGCGTTACCAGAGAAACTGTCGTTAGATCCGAGGTTCTTTTAATCGACTCAGCCACGAAATGAATCAACATGCGATAATTAAAAAAAACGGTTTAAAAACTAAATAAATATAAGTATTCACTTAAAAGAAGATTCAAAGTGATAAAAATATGTCGGATTTATAATGATGTGAAATCTTGCAGTTATGAAATTTTAGAAATCTAAACGAAAAAGATGTGCTTAAAGGCCGTATACAATCTGGCTTCGTGGCCTAGTCAGTAAAAAGCACATAGGATCTAAGCACTGTTTATCCAGCCTGGTCTCGTATTAAACCCACACTTACTCTGTCACCAAATTCATCAACCGGAGCTCTTATCCACTAAGGTATTATGTACTTGAACCCAGTGGAAACGAGTGAGCAATAACTTAGCAGTATAACGGCAAACGGAAAAGCTTCATGTATGCAAACCAGAAATTGCGGCGTATAAACAGAGGTGTCAAGCCAAAAAAATCCTTTGAGTCACTGTTAGCCTAACGTATGTTATGGATCAGACGATACGGTATGTATAGGCCTAGATCGGTCTTCTATATCGACGTGAAAAGTTTTGTATGCTAATCGCAATAGAGTTAAAAATCTGAGGTCGACTTGGACGCCAGGCCTACTCGAACGCCGCAATTTATTGTATTGTATAGTATTGTATATTTGACAAGGAATCATTCTCTTACTCATGATTCGTTGAATATGAGGGACAAGGAATATTTTCTAATGTTTTTGTTCAGTTTATAATTGTTTTTTATTTTTGTTTTTGAAGAGCAAAATGTGTAGGATAATTATTCGTAATGTTTGTCACGAGTGCTTACAGCTAATTATTTAGTCATTTTCAATGGCATTTTTAAAATGTTCTTCCTAACAAAGATAGTTAAGATAA
Organism: Acanthosepion lycidas; assembly: GCA_963932145.1. NCBI lineage: Eukaryota > Metazoa > Mollusca > Cephalopoda > Sepiida > Sepiidae > Acanthosepion > Acanthosepion lycidas. The sequence continues at coordinate 36,987,341 of OZ010601.1, read as the reverse complement.
TTGTGTTGTTTTTTATACTGTCTTGGGTGAGATTAGTTGTAATTTCATTCTTACTATATATTGATTTTGTTAAGCGTAGCTTAGATGTAGCACAAGTCCGAACATATGAAGTACCCAGTGAGGATCTAACTCCCTATTCAGGTGTTTTAGAAAGACCAGCTTGTAACCATTACACTATGCCGAGGTGCCAAACTAAGGGTAGCTTAGATGTGGCAAAAAGCCAGAAGTATGAGCCACCCAGTGAGAATCGAACTTACTATTCAGTCGTAATTGATCTAGAGAGACCAGTTTGTTAACCATTACACCACGTCTAAGGGCCCAAATTGCAGTTGATTTTCTAAGCGTAGCTTAGGCCGAAATTTACCACGCACACAGTGATAATCGAACTCACTATTCAGTTGTAATATATTTTACTAAACATTACAACACATCGAAGTGACTTTTTCATTCTTATTATATATACATACACGCGCATTCAGAATTTTAAATGCATTTTAAACGCCATTATCTTGTTTTCATTCATACTGTACCTGCATTTGTTTCATCTGAGTTGTGTCCGTATATATATATGACTCCAAAAATTCGATTGAGGATGAAATGGAACTAATGTCTTTTATTTAATTACAAAATTAAATTCTAAGCATTTAGCTTCCATTTTTGAAACATGGTTAGAACTCTGTAGCGAAAAAAAACATTTTAAATCAGTTAATTTATAATATTAATGCTCTGTAAATTTACATTGAGCACTGTTTTGCAAAAATAAAAATATCTATAAGAACACCGGATTATATATCTTACTGTTCTTTCTTATCTATCTATATATATATATATATATATATATATATATATATATATACTTGTATTTTGATAGGTCGTTCTAGCTTATGTAACAGCGTTTCTCTTAGCCAGGGATGTTTGCTTGATTGGAACCATTAAAACTCTTTATTCTACATTCAACACCATCACTTGATAAGACACCAGAAGTTTTGAAACAAAATGGCTATTTTGTAGTGATTTTATAACATATGTATGCATAAAATTATATTTGCTCTAATCTATTGAGCACTCTTTTAAGAATAGTATTGTTTTAGTTATTGGAATTTATTCCGTATACACCAATTCTATACTTGGGCATATATATATATATATATATATATATATATATATATATATATATATATTTGTGTGGGTATGTGTTTTATTAATATTGCTATAAAGTTATTTCTATTTTAATTTTTGCGATTTTGAATTTTTTTTTTAATCAAAATATCCATAGATATAGCCAGTGGAACGAGGACATCCTACCTCCGTAGATTAATCCCTGTAGGCTGCCTAAATCGATATACACCTGATGAAGTCCGAATGAAACAATGACCCAAATGTTGTTATCACACCAACAAAGATGACCAAAATATTCTGAATGTAAATGGCATAAATATTGATTTGATTTAATTAGTATTTACCTTTTTCAAATGTTTTCAATTTAAATTAATCTGGAATTAAAATTTTTGAAAAGAAAACTTGAAATTTACCCTTTAAGCGGTTTTGCAGATTAAATGCCTTAATTATTCATTTACTGTGCGTGTTTTCACTGCTCATTTTACGTCGGTCAGTTAAGGATTCAAATCTTTGCAATATCCACCAGATTGATAAAAATTTATCATGAACTTTGTTGCATAATGTTTAAGCTATTTTACCCTCTCTCCAAAGTGACGTATCACAAGGAAAGAAAAGCGGAAATTGTTGGCGTCACTTTCCTCAATCTGTGCCTATTTGTATGAGTTATGGCCGTCATCCTATTAACTTCTCTGAGGTGAACGCTTTGTGTCCATGAACAGCCGAGATATGATAACACGTTTGTCAGTTGGCAGAATATTATATTGTTATTGCAACACATATTACGCACGCTGTTCCATTTTCACATCACCAAAAACCTATTACGGCAATTTCGGTTATTCATGCTAAAGCCAACTGCTGGTTATAATAACATCCATTTTCACCTTTACCCCATCTTCTGTGATTCTAGATAATTGATGATCGCGATGGCAACATCCTTAGTAATATTATTCCATTGTTAATGGTAATTCACATCTATAAATATCAATTTATCGGTAGAATACCTTCTTCTCGCTCTCCTTTCAGGCTGTTGGCGATCATGGCTCTCCCAAACATTCTTTTCCATCGTAGCACTTGGAAATATTTATCTCTTTACAATCCGCGCACGGTGCCTGTTCTGAAGCACATTTACCCAACTTAAGCGTTTTCTCCTTAGGTTTGATGTTTGCTTGTTTGGCAGCATATCAACATCTTATGGGTCATTTAATGCTTATATTTAATTTTCGTGGGAGCATTTGAATTTTTTTCCAAAAATGTACTGCCGCTGGTTTTTTTCCCCAAAATGTATAGCTGATAATTTTTTTTTTTAAATTGTCCTGCCGGCAACATTCTTTTTTCTTTAATGTATTGCTGGGAATATTTTATTTTAAATGTATTGCTAGTAATAATTTGTTTTAATTGTATTGCTGGTAATTTTTTGGGGAAAATTATATTGCTGGTAATATATATATATATATATATATATATATATATATATATATATATATATTGCTGGTAATGTCTTTTCAAAAATGTATCGCCAGTTATATATATATATATATATATTCAAAAACGTATTTCTGGTAATATATTTTCCTCAAAAGTGTATTGCATTTTTTTACTATGAAAATGTACTGCTTCTATCTTAAAAATGTATTTTTATACCTTTCCAGTGTCAGGGTGGATCTGAAACGACGGTAATTAAACGGTGGTTCCACGCTCCTGAAATCCTCCCGATCAGAGGCCTTGCTGCCGGTTGTAGTTTATCCTCATGCCCAGGACGATACACCTTAGGTAAGCTTCTCGTTGTTTCGATATGCCCATTTTGCTTTCAGTATTTCCTGTGAGTGTCAAATTCTCCCAAACCACTTTCCTCATTACGACACTCAGAAATATCAACTGTCACTTTTTGGGTCCGAAAAAAATGTGTCATTTTTGTTTCTATTTTCTTTAAAAACTTCTTTGTTGTTTACATTTTCCACCCACTGTATTCTCAGCATCCTTCTGCAGAGCTAAGCTGTCGCAAGTCTGTGAACAAACTGTCAAGCATTCACTGCTATTTTCCTTTTATAACAATTATATTCACTCTGTAGAGGTTCCCAGAGCCTCTCAAGGTAGAGTATTAGAGAGTAAGAAGCATGGTTAATGCGTATCTGTGCGCAATTTCAAACGATTAAGATTGTAGTGATTGCGGAAGCATCCTCGTGGGAGTTTTTTTGTCTTTGCCCCTCTAGCCTTAAAAATGGCCTTCGGGTGTCATATAGTTCGTTCCATTTTTCCTCATTACGTGCCTCAGAATTTTCAATTGTCTTTTTTTCTGCTCTTAAATAAAAGTGTTCTTTGCGTTTCCGATTTCGTCACATTTGCAGATTAAACCCCGGAAACTAATTGTAACGAAAATTTCCATTAAAGTACCCGAGTAATTCCAAAATAACAATAAAAATGTTATGAATAATCAAGAGTGGTCTCCCCTTGTTTTGTTACTCTCCTCTTTGAGAGAGCTATTGCTGTTTACTGGGACTATAAAACGACACTATACACGAACCTTGTATTCTCAGTTGCATAAAGCTTCTTTAAAGCCTACACCTGCGTGCTTTTTTTATTGCAAAATATTTGCGGAAGAAAATCGTTTAGGTTTTATCGGCAGTATAAGTTATCTTATTGTAAATGTAACGAGTTCTCGAAATCAACCCATTCTAAGCCTCTTCTCGTCTCTTGAAAAAAAAAACACTAAATTACAATAAAAGAAAATTTATTGAAAATAGCGCAATAATACAAATAAAGCACTATAAAACAGTGAAAAGGATGACAAATTTATGAAGCATTTACCTCTCAAACATACAAGCAGAAAAATTTCCAGGAAGACTTTTTAACTGGGTAGGTAGCATAACAGGTGCTTATTTTTACGTCTCTATTTAGAAAGCAATTCTGATGGCATCTCCTGTTGGGAAAATGATAATAAGTATAAATTCTATTCTCGATATGATCAACAGGTTTTTAATTCTGCTTTGTGTGCATACGATGCCCTGATAATTCCCCATTCCACCAGTCTTCTCCTTATCTTTCGATTCCCCAAAATACATCGCTGCAACCGAAGAACATTGAAAACAACGAATTTCTTTTTCGAGAAGGCTGCACGTCAACACTTTCTACACTGCGTGCCAAATTATTATCAAATTAAGAAATATGGCGCCAGTTTGTTTACATTAGGCAGATCAGTACGAAAATGATTGCGCAGATTAGTGTTGCCAACATTGTGTGAAAATTTTGTGTGAATTGATTGGACGGTTTTTGAGATATTAAAAAAAAAGTTATCTCGATAATAATTTGGCACGCAGTGTATACGTTTGTCGGAATGGAATAAGATAAATTGAATAGTGATTTTTTTTAACCGTAGCTTAAATATATTACCACGCTAGTGAGGATCGAACTCAGAATTCAATCGCTAAAATTACCCCACGTTGAAATACCAAATGAATTCATAAGCGTAGATGTGGTTCAAGGCCGAATGTGTGGAGCACCCGGTGAGGAGAAACTCCAGAGGTCAAATGGAAGAATTTAAAGAATGTAAAACAGGATCTAAAAATAACAGTTTATGCCTGGAACAAAACTTATTTTAGATTTACCCTAGCAAAGCAGCCTATTAAGTCCCAAGTACTTTCTGATGTGCAGGGAAGAGAATAAGTTTATTTAGAATGAGTTAACTGATAAATTTATAAGGGAAACTTACAATGATAAATTTATTATTTAGTCTGAAAGTGATCCTTCCCGGAACGAAGAAGGTTTTTTTTCTCAATTTCGTCATTCAGTTACCAACCATTACTCGTATTATATAAACTTTAATATAATATCTTTCAAGAGGGTCAGTAGACATTATGCTACCTACTCGCTTATTAAGTGTGTATGAACCAGACCATATTTGTCTGTTGAAATGGAGATACCTGATAGCTATAATATTCCTTTGAATATTGCCTAGACTGAAAATGACAATCGAACAGGTATTCATATTGTGTTATTTGAGGAAAATAATACTCATGACACATACACATTCACACGTACACACACACACACACACACACAGACATATATATATATATATATATATATATAGTTTAAGAAAAACTAGGTAATTCCTATGGGTAAACCTAAGGAGGATAAAATCCAGAGAGCTCAATGTAAATCCAGAGCAAATAATTTTAATAAAAACAGACCAATTTAAAGTTCCATGTAATAAATTATTTCACCACAGCCCTTTTAAAGGACTGCGGATCATCGGACTTTAATTCTAAACAAAAAATGAAAAGAAAATTTACACATTTTTCACGGGCCGTATTAAACATATGTAAACTAACTTAAATTAATATATATATATATATATATATATATATATATATATATATATATATATAATTAATATGAGAAAGTTTTTTCACTTGTGTTATTTGAGGAAAATAACAAACTCATACCACAATAAAGTAGAAAAGGATCGAGATAAAGCAGCAGTTTAATTTTGTTTTGACGAGTGATCACATGATCTATGTAACAATGAAATTTCGTTGTAATCGTGAATTAAGTGAAAAACTTGTTCATATGAATTTTTATTGACGGTCTATTTTTACATTCTATATCGAGCACTCCTATTACAAAATCTGCTGACCACAAATGTTTGCTTATCAGGAAACCTCTGAAAATCTATCAATTTTAGCAAACACAGTCTTTCAAATTAACATTACATACACACACACACACACACACAGATATATATATATATATATATATATGAGGTTCTCAAAATTTCTCAAACTGACTTATATACACACAACTCAATTTCCAAACATCAGACAGGTAATTTAGGGAAGATTATGGAGACGACGTCATTTCTGCAACCAATCAACCCTTATATATATATATATATATATATATATATATATATATATATATATATATATATATATATGAGTGTACATTGAAGTCAACACACTTAGTCGAAAGTCAGCTTCATGCTCAATGCAATCGTTAGGCATATATAGACATCCACTTTTTATATAAATCACGGTGAATGGACAGTTGCTCAGATTTAGTTAGCAATCGATCTTGGAGAAGAGATATCTTAAATAAATCGTACAACTACGGTTTATATAGCATCACCAACTTGAAATGGGCCAAGCGTCGTGTGTACGGATAAAATGACTGCAGACCTGGTCAATCTGGGAGGGGTTCCTCCAATAGGTGCGATTTTCATATGGATATTACATATATGATAGTCATGTGTACACATATAAGAATAGTTGTCAAATGATTCTCAACTCGATCAAAATTTGACATTTTTTAAAATGTTTTATCTTTTGGCTGGAAACAAATCGAAACATGGATAACTATATATGCTTATAAATGTGCGTTCGTGTGAGCGCAGACATTTGCATATATACATACCTATATATATATATATATATATATATATATATATATATATATATATATATACATAATATATATATATATAGAATATATATATATGGAGAAATATGGTCTTAAGATGTGCTATATTTATGGGATAAAGTGTTCAATATCAGAGATAAAGCATGTGTAAATAAATGTGTCCTGACGATTGCATCTTGCATGAAACAGACTGTCGCCTCGAAGTGTTATATATATATATGTATATATATATATATATATATATATATATATATATATATATATAGGCAAATGCACACACACGCATATATATATATAAACACATGCACGCTCACACCCATACCCGAGCACACATGCACACACACGCATATATATACACACATACACATGAACGCGCACACCCATACGCGAGCACACATTCATACACACTTATATATATATATATATATATATATATATATATATATATATATATATATATATCGTGTCAGTAATCCAGAATTCATTTCCACGAAAAAATTAAATTTCAGATTTCCTGAATTGATCGAGCTGCACTGTCCTGATATTATTAAGCAATGCCAGCTGATGCACCAGCCGTATTAGAGCATTTTCAAAAGATGCTAAAACAATTTGAGTTGCTCTCCCTGTATTTTTATTATAACCTTTCGTCGTTTAATCTCAGTCATGGTTCCAAAGGATACAGAAACTGCATATCTTGGTGAAAACCTTAAATACCGTAGGATGTGTTTCCTTAAACTTCCAGTTAATTTTCTTCAAGTCTTTTTCCTTTAATAACCAACATGAACTGGTATGATATAACATTTCACTGTAGTTATCCCACCCACCATGGGGTATAATTCCGTTAATTTAAACAGTAGAAAGACTCAATTTTTTACCCAATCGCAAACACCGGGATACTTAGCGCGGTTTTAAATTTTATAGTGTCCGAATATTCTTCAAGAATTCAAATTGGTTTAGGAGCAACAGGGATTCGAAAGCAGTATGCATATTTGAATTCACCCAAATAATGATTTCATAAATGCCAGCTGGTTAAACAATGGCTATTCGCAAAGGACCCGTTTCTAATTTCCCACTCCGAGTTAATAAATAAAGTCTTATTTTTCACAGCTGTTAGAAAATTTCGGTTCAGAAATTTAGAGAATGCATTAAATTTCTACCAATCTACACATTGTTAGGATTGTCACCTGCTTTCTGTCTCTATCGAACGCATGAATTTGGTAACGGTGAAGGATTTCACCTACTTGGGATATATCAAACGATAATACCGTTTGATGCCAAGTTGGATAAACGTGCAAAAGATTTGCTAAGCTCCCCAAGTGTCATCTCTAACAGTTGAAAACTTAAGACAGTTTCTACGAGTGTCGCGCTTTCTTTCTTTTCTTCTTGATAAAAAAGAATTCCGTATCGTTTACCAGCGATATCTACGCCCATTGGACGCTCGTATATGCGTTGTTTCTAAATCACATTTTATTTCAAGGGAATGTATTCATTATTGACAGCGAAGGACTCAAGGTTGTGAATAACACGGGTATTAAACTATAAAAACAATAACATCTACGCTAGGCAGGTATTAAGAACGGAAGACACTAGCTCCATAAAAACTATTCGGTTTGATGAAATTGGCGACGCCGATGTAACAGAGGCGACACGGAATATATACCGTGACTTCTTATAAATAGCTCCCACCACTTGTAGAATCAACAAACGCTGTGGAAAATATGTCTAACTCGGGTCATGCGTATCGGTAAATAACAAGAAATCCTCCCCAAACAATGATAATATTTGTTATGCATTATCTCGGACGAGGAATTATCATAATACATGCAGATATATTCCTAATCTCTAGTATCGTTATCACAACATTTCGACAACTTCATCAGAGGGAATTCCAAATTGACTCCTAGAAAGAAAATGTTTCACGGGACAATAGACTAGTGGATGAGAACGTTTGTTTGTGATTTTGGGGAAATAGGAATTGTGAGTTCAATCCTTGGGCTGGGCAAGTGTGTACTTGAACTCAGTGTAAACAGGGAGAGAAATAACTTCAGTCAGTTATGTGATACCTGCTTAGGGGATCATGTACCTTTCGATTTATGACTGATATGGCAGATTTTTCCCGCAGTAGGTGACCATTTCTTTCTGAGATACACCAGTTGCCATCCAAGACTATAGAACGCAGTCTCTCTTGCTATTTACCCATAGCTGGGAGAGAAGATGAGCGATATCCTTCACAAGAGTATCAGCATGAATCTGATTGGATTTTGACCTCGGCTCTCCGATTGTTCAATCCAAGATGCTGTCTATTACTCCATATATATAGTACAGGTAATCAACCCATTAGTATATAATCCAGGTGGATCCTCTTAATATCGATTATTAAAACTGATCCATACGATGTTTTTATTTTAACAGAGCATAAAAACAAAATTGCTTCAACATAGATATAGTCCATTTCAAGCCGTTCTGTACACGGCTATAGGAATAGCTTGAAATAGACTATCGGATATCTAGCCACACTGATGAGCTGTGATATATACACGCACAAAGAAGTTTTTCCATAAAAAGAACCTACAAGGTATGTCTGTTCCATTTTTAATTATATTTTTTTCCAATTTTCCGATAATGCGTTGAATATTATGCTCGAAGTTGTTGATAAACTACCTGATGTTCATATTTTGTTATTTTTGTAAGAGTACTTTCGACTTTCGTAGTCATTATCAAAAGCCGATGTGGTGTATATGTAGAAGTTATCATTCCTTTAACTGCATACTGGTATTGTTTGGGAGACTGAGTCTGAAATGGTCTAGTATGACGTCATGTGTAACGGCTACTGGAAAGGAGACCACGCAGTAATATTGCGATGTATTTATTTCATAATATTGAATTAATTTAAAAAATATAATTCTAATATGATAAATTAATGATTTAATTACATATTAAATTTATCATAATATATTTCAAGATATCATCTGCTCTGGTGAACGATAATTTATGTAATATGTGGTGTTTATTTTGTATAAAATAAAAACGCCACGTTATTCTAGATTTTAGAATTTTTAGTCCTTCGTCGGATTGAGTTGTGCAGAGTATTTCGGTGTTATCTACTGATATGTGTCTGACCTAGGGTCTCCAGATCGCAAACACAGCGAACGCAGTTTGAAGTTTTTTGCTGACCCAGAGGGTCACTCGAATCACCAGCCAGTGGAGTGATGCCTCAGTATTATTGAGATATTTCAACCCGGGCGCCCAAGGCAATATAGAGCAAGCCCCCTTGATCACCTATCAAATCATCATGAAGCCCCCCCCACCAAAAAACCCCCATAACACCTCATATAATGCGTTACTGTACAAACGGCTGGACGTCGAAGAGGCCATCCGTTGCCCGCAAGAGATACTTGCGTGCAAGCCGACATTCGTGGTAGAAAGAGCACTCGCCTCAGGGTAACGTTCGGCCTCTTCCTTCTACCAACGCACACTTCTCAAGGATGTAAAGTTCTTATGAGCGTCTTCCTTCCAGAATGCGCCTTTCTCATTAAACACAACCACTCTAGGTAAGAGATGCGAAGTGTATGTCGACGAATCGCAAACGAAGGCCTATACAGACCGCCCACAGAAGGGTGGAGGTAACAGATCTCGCGACATACCTTGGCAGCTGTCTCCCCACAAGAAGGAAAAACAGAGCTTTACAAAACCCAAAAGTATGGCAGACAAGAATGGAAGTACGGAGAGTCAGTAAAGGAGAATGTGTTAGATGTGCGAGATACATAATTCTCCCCTTCCCTTCTTCGGCCTTCTCCATCACTTCCATCTAATTCATTTCCAAGGGAAGATTGTGACCGAACCAGACGCCGAGTATCTTGACCGGTCTGTTCGTCCAGAGAAAAGGCCCGGGAAGAGAAATACCCATCACGAACCCAACCTCAAGCTAACAGACTTATCGCGGTTGATCCTAGCTCCCGTCACCGTCCATACTCTCTGATTTCCTTGCTGACTTCGTCAATTTCGGCTCTGCTTGACACAAGAACCGAAACATCATTAGCATAGGGGGAGTACCTAGTCGAGGTGGTAGCACCAGATAGGGAAATACCGTGAAGGATCGGATTCGATTTAAACTTGCGAAGAAAGAGCTCCAATGCAGAACGTACAGCAAACCATAACCTGGGTATTTTCAGAAAAGGCTGTCTGTTGATTGTCAAGGAGATGTGATGTCATCAGCACAGAGAATTAGTCAAGTAGTTATGCTTCAAAAAACTGTTGAAGCTTCATAGCGAGTGATGGTTGCTATGACGAGAAAATCGTGACGTCAGCAAAATTCATTCACTATAAAAGTTGTCAGTCAGGTTTTTTGAACCCAGAAACTCCGCAACGCTAATATATTAGGTTGGTGCAAAAATAATGACGTATTAATGTCGTTTTTTGACGTATTTTTTAACGTCAAAAAAACATTATTGCGTCATTATTTTTGCACCAACCTAATATATATATATATATATATATATATATATATATATAAGCAGGATGTGTGTGTGTGTAACGAATGCACGGCCGCAATTTTTGACAGATTTTCACCAAAATTTACATGCACATGCTCCAAATTAGCGGGGAGGCTTAGACCGACGTTGCATTTCCCAACTCCCATCGATAGTGGAAATAATCGATTTTTTCATGCTTCTACGGCACTTTTCATGTAGTCTTCGGCCATTTTCTACTGGCCAGAGGCCAGAGTCAATAGCTGGCTGCCACGAATAGGTAGAAATATTCTATTGGCCAGCGTGAGAGCCAACAGCTGACAGACACGAATGTTAACTACTATGCTAGCTTGCAAAAAAATCGATACCTGCATTCGTCACAAGTGAGAAAAATTTAAATCTGCATGGCACTTTACTCCAATTGGCTCATTCGCTTGTTTAAATTCAACGTTGATTCTGATTCCGCAGAACTGGGTTGGGTGTAAAAAAGTATTTGTTGTTAACATTCTTTTTTCATTCTGTTTTTCCAGTTACGAGTCCTTTTTTTAAAGGTGATCGTTTTGTGTTCATTTTGGTTAGTTCTTTTAAAGTAACAGATTTAATGTTTAGTATAGAGCTTAGAAAGAATTCGCAGTGTGAGATAGGCAAGAAGTAAGGCATGTAGCAACATCAGCACGGCAAGGCAAGGAAGGGCAAAAATATTTTAAGTCAAATGATATCGATTGGTGTATCAGTCGTACGATTTTTGAATCAAGCAGGGGCAACGCCTGGCCATGCTGCTAGTATATATATATATATATATATATATATATATATATATATATATATATAAATTAATAAAACATCTTTATATTCAGTAACCCTAAAACTTGAGTGATTGTCAATCTTTTTATTTGGAAATTCTAGTACTATGAAATCGATTAAATCCGACAATTATTCAATGTTTTCTGCTTACATGCTATTTTAATAGATACAATTTATTTAAGTAATTGCTTTGTTTTTTTAATTAACCAGTATAAATTACATTTACTGGTCTAAATGTTTAAATGATTTCGTAGAAAATATGCGTTCTCTAACAGAAATCGAAACTGTGTTCTATAAAGAACCGTCATTTGATACGACGTGCTATACTACTTAGCTATAGCGAAGCGCCTGCTTAGCTAAGTCCAAATTCATGTTTTTAGTCATATTCGACCAAATTTCTCGAACATTCAGGCTGTTAAATGTAATTAATAATGTCTATTTAAAAAACAGATCATTTATTTAAATAGATGGTATCTAATAAAAATATTATATAAACAGAAAATATATTAAATAATTGTCGGACTTAATACGTCATATGGTGTTATTGTTTATCTTAAGATATATGTCATGAGTAGATATGATTGTTCGAGAAATATCGTCGAAGTTTTGTTGTTTAAAAACATTAATTTGCACTTTGCTAGCAAGATGCTTAATTAAAAAACAAAGCATTTACTTAAATAAATTCTATCTATTAAAATTAACGTATAAACAGAAAATATATTAAATAAATTCTAGCATAAAAACGTACATTTCTTGCTGCGTGAGTATGTATAATGAAGAAGATAGGGTATACTATTAGGGTATACTATCTTCTTCATTATGTGCCGTGTTCCGTCAGGACGTAGACGATCATGGCTCTCCACAACTTCCTGTTCTTTGTAGCTCTAAAATAAACTTTGTCTTTCTACTATTTCTTAGAAGCCCTATTCCACCATCAATTTACGCAAGCTCACTAAGTATCTTATGCGTTCTTTTTTTCTGTCTCTCTTGCCTTCGATCTATCCTGAGAGTATCTTATTTTCCAAGCCGTCCTACCTCATTATGCGCCCCATATTAAGTAATAGTTTCTTTATTGTTTCCATTTTCTTTGTCGTTGCTCCCATGTTCGATCCACGTTATCCTCAGCATCCTTCTTTAGACCCACATTTCTGTTGCTTCAAGTCTCCTTTACATCTCTGAAAAAATCGTCCAGCGTTCACTTTCATACAGGAGAATGAATAACATTTAGTAATTTAGTATCTTTTTCCTTGTTTCTGGCGAAATTTGACTATTTCTTAGTACTCTGTTTATTTTTTGGAATGCTTCCTTGGCTATCCGAATATGACTTCGGATTTATAGCATTTGCTAAAACCTTATCAGCACAGATATAGACCCGCTCTCTGTTCAATGTACCCTATCTATGAATTTTTGAATATACATAGTTCCATTTCATTATACATAGCAATATTTACATTAATACAAATCTGTTTTCTATTTAATTAAAAAAAAAATCACACAATACAACATCTGATCCGATTATAGGAAACCTGCATAACTGTCGCTAACAATGTACTTGTAAAATAAGTTATTTTTTTACCGAGAATATCCGAATGTAATATCTTGTTAAAATTTGATGGGCAATGTCTTATCTGTTTCTGACTTTGATCGGAGAAAGACGTATATGTAATTACCAGCAAGCGATTATGTCGCTGTTTCCATGACAACGCAATACATTTACGCTTTCATTCGCCTCAATAAAAATTTGAATTATGAACGTTACGATTGCTTTTACTTTTAACTATAAATTGCAAATGCATTATTCATAAAAATAAAACATTTATATATTTATATATATATATATATATATACTTTTTAATCGATGATAAATATTGTCTCGCACCATATAACAAAAAACGCTGTAAACTTGATTTCTAAATCCATTGTTGCAAATAATGGCATTTTGAAGTGTCAAACTGGCAAAGTCTTTAAAGTTTTTTAAAGCGATAAGTACCTCTGTAGTTCTAGAAAGCACTTCAATTTCACAGATATTTTTGGGCGTAACAAGGAAAATACAAGGAGCCACTCGTATCTTGTACTTCTTAAGGCGAATTGTACTTCGGATATAATTCTCTTCTAACTGATGTTCTAAAAGAAATGCGGTCCGTATATCTTTATCCATCTCCGAGCTGAGCTCTATGACAGAGACAGAACCTGCCCCCACTTCGTAGGAGAAATTAACGTTTGATGCGGGCTGCTTTTAATTTTTAGTGTAAGGCCACATCATAATCTGACACTAAAGATTAAATTAGAATAATTATACAAAAGACTCTCCATATCAACTGAGGATACGATCCAACACCTCTAGTGCATGTCAGAAATGGCTAAAAAGAACTGAAATTAGATGAAACCACACACACACACACATATATATATATATATATATATATATATATATATATATATATATATATATATATATATAGATATATATATATATATAACCAAGTATATGATTGGTGTATACGGAATAAATTCCAATCACCAACAATTACTATTCTTAAAAGAGTGCTCAATACAGAGAAGAACGAATATAATTATTTATTTAAAAATTATAACATAAATATGTTATAAAATCACTACAAAATTAGCCATTTTGTTTCAACACCTCAAGTGTCTTATCAAGTGATGATGTTAAATGAAGATTGTAGAATACCTTTATTCTACATTCAACATCATCACTTGGCTTCCCTGACGATCCGCTTATGTGAAACCTTGGTAGGTTTGTCTGGCTCTCTAGGTTTAACTATCTATCTATCTATATATATATATATATATATATATGTGTGTGTGTGTGTGTGTGTGTGTGTGTGTGTGTTTATCTAATTTGGGATCTTTTGCCGTTTTACTAAAAGATTTACGTCTGAAGAGAAAAATATAGATATTCACAAAATAAATTATAGCCGAAATGAATCTTTAAGGTTTGCTTTTTGATTATCATGATTATTATAGTAGTTTACATTGAGCTCTCCCTGGATTAATATCCCCCTTGGAATTATCCCCACCAGTTACAACCTGATAATACGTAATATATATATATATATATATATATATATATATATATATATATATATATATATATATATTAATAAGTGAGCTTGCCTTTAAAAGGACAATAAAAGCATTATGAACTGCGACGCTCTTAGTCGAGCGGTAAAGCAAGCCATATCAAATGTTGTTTTTTTCCAAAAAGAGTGGGGTACAAAAAAGTCCGGTGTGTATTATGCCGATTGCCAAGCCTGATTGAGGAGACCGGGCAATGCTTTGTGACTCTCGCTATCTTATCTCAACATTTCTATCTATATTTATATACATTACAAATTAAGATAAGCACAACTGACTATTAAAGGATGAAAAATTTTCGCGGATTTCGACGTCAATCTGTGATTTTTCGTCCAAATTCGTGTATTTGTTTTGCTCCTGCTAAGTCTATAAAAAACACTATATAAAATAATCATTTTTTAACCATAATATTGATTTCTTAATAAGGAAACTCAGGTTGATGCCAGAAATTGCCGCAAAACATTGTTGATTTATTTTAACTGGAAGGATATATTATGACATGTCTCTAATTTGTATTTAGATAAATATATGTATAATATGAATACTATATATATATATATATATATATATATATATATATATATATATATATATATATATATATATATATATAATATGAATATATATATAATATGAATACTATATATATATATATATATATATATATATATATATATAATATGAATATATATATAATATGAATAGTATATATATATATATATATATATATATATATATATAATATGAATATATATATAATATGAATACTATATATATATATATATATATATATATATATATATATAATGAATATATATATAATATGAATACTATATATATATATATATGTATATATAATGAATATATATATTATATGAATAATATATATATTTATATAATATGAAAATATATATAATATGAATAATATATGTATATATAATATGAATATATATATATAATATGAATAATATATATATATCATATGAATATGTATAATATGAATATTATATATATATATATAATATGAATATATGTATATGAATATTATATATATATATAATATGAATACTATATATATATAATATGAATATGTAAAATATGAATATTATATATATAATATGAATATATATATATATAATATGAATACTATATATATATATATAATATGAATATGTATAATATGAATATTATATATATATAAATATAATATGAATATATGAATACTATATAGATATATATATATAATATGAATATACGTATAATATGAATACTATATATATATATATAATATGAATACATGTATAATATGAATACTATATATATATATGTATAATATGAATACTATATATATATATAATATGAATATATGTATAACATGAATACTATATATATAAACAATATGAATATATGTATAATATGAATATATATATATAATATGAATATATGTATAACATGAATACTATATATATATATATATATATATATATATATATATAATATGAATATATATATAACATGAATACTATATATATATATAATATGAATATATGTATAACATAAATACTATATATATATATATAATATGAATATATGTATAATATGAATACTATATATATATATATAATATGAATATATGTATAATATGAATACTATATATATATATATAATATGAATACTATATATATATATAATATGAATATATGTATAATATGAATACTATATATATAATATGAATACTATATATATATATAATATGAATATATGTATAATATGAATACTATATATATATATAATATGAATACTATATATATATATAATATGAATATATGTATAATATGAATACTATATATATATATATATATATAATATGAATATATGTAAAATATGAATAATATATATATATATATATATGAATAATGAATACTATATATATATATAATATGAATATATGTATAATATGAATACTATATATATATATATATATATATAATATGAATATATGTATAATATGAATACTATATATATAATATGAATACTATATATATATAATATGAATATACGTATAATATGAATACTATATATATATATAATATGAATATATGTATAATATGAATACTATATATATATATATAATATGAATATATGTATAATATGAATATATGTATAATATGAATACTATATATATATATATATATATAATATGAATATATGTATAATATGAATACTATATATATATATAATATGAATATATGTATAACATGAATACTATATATATATAAACAATATGAATATATGTATAATATGAATATATATATATATAATATGTATATATATATATATATATATATATGAATATATGTATAATATGAATATATATATATAATATGAATATATATATATATATATATATGAATATATGTATACTATGAATATATATATATATGAATATATGTATAATATGAATATATATATATATATAATATATATATATATATATAATATGAATATATGTATAACATGAATACTATATATATATATATACACAATATGAATATATGTATAATATGAATATATATATATATAATATGAATATATGTATAATATGAATGTATATATATATATATATATATATATATATATATATATATATATATATAATATTAATATATGTATAATAGGAATACTATATATATATATATTTATCTATATAATATGAATATATGTATAACATGAATACGATATATATATATATATAATATGAATATATGTATAATATGAATACTATATATATATAATATGAATATATGTATAATATGAATGCTATATATATATAATATGAATATATGTATAATATGAATACTATATATATATATAATATGAATATATGTATAATATGAATACTATATATATATATATATATATAATATGAATATATGTATAATATGAATACTATATCTGTATATATATATAATATGAATATATGTATAATATGAATACTATATATATATATATAATACGAATATATATATAATATGAATACTATATATATATATAATATGAATATATGTATAATATGAATACTATATATATATAATATGAATATATGTATAATATGAATACTATATATATAATATGAATATATGTATAATATGAATACTATATATATATATATAAAATGAATATATGTATAATATGAATACTATATATATATATAAAATGAATATATGTATAATATGAATACTATATATATATATATAAAATGAATATATGTATAATATGAATACTATATATATATATATATATATATAATATGAATATATGTATAATATGAATACTATATCTGTATATATATAATATGAATATATGTATAATATGAATACTATATATATATATATAATATGAATATATGTATAATATGAATACTATATCTGTATATATATATGAATATATGTATAATATGAATACTATATATATATATATATATATATATATAATATGAATATATGTATAATATGAATACTATATCTATATATAATATGAATATATGTATAATATGAATACTATATATATATATAATATGAATATATGTATATGAATACTATATATATATATAATATGAATATATGTATAATATGAATATTATATATATAATATGAATATATGTATAATATGAATACTATATATATATATATAATATGAATATATGTATAATATGAATACTATATATATATATGTATTTATATATATATAATATGAATATATGTATAATATGAATACTATATATATATATATATATGTATATATATCATATGAATATATGTATAATATGAATACTATATATATATATATATATATATATATATATATAATATAAATATATGTATAATATGAATACTATATATGTATATATATATATATATATATATATATATATATATATATATATATATATATAATATGAATAATACTTTATGAAAATTGAGATGTGGTAGAGTAGAAGAACCTCACTCAAAGATTCAAGGTGGCGTATCATAGATTTGTGGCATATCATAGATGGGGGAGGGGGTCACAATATCCTTGCATAGGACCTGGCTGCAGCTCTTTTCACCGCCAGAGAATACATTTTTTGAGTTAAGATTTTTTCCCCTGCACATAATTGCAAACTGTTAAAAAACGAAAAAATAAAGATGGGAGGTTTATTCATCTTACAAGGTATAAAATGTAATAACAGTTGATGTAATAAAAATGTCGAAATAACAATAAATCCATTAATTACGTATGTGTGTGTGGGTGTATCCGCCACACTCAAATACTGGGTGTCCTCAAGATGTACTCATTGTTCACTTTTTCGGTTCTTTTCCCGCCAGTTTGAATATTTATAAAGAGGCATTTAATTTCATTTAATATTTAATTTAAATCGTTAATGTTCTTTGTTAATCAATAAAAATTAATATTTCTTAAACTTAACCGTTAATCTTGTTTTCATGTCGATAAATACTTCATTTATTCTTATTTAAAGAGTGAGTACATTTTTGGAGGACAATATATATATATATATATATATATATATATATATATATATATAAATAAAAACAAAAATACTAAGGAACCCCGGATTATGCACCCAACGTGTTCTTTTCTATTTTCTGCATACCTGCACAAGGAGATATATATATAAGCTTTCTCGGGCTAGCGTTCTAACTCATTCGACTCGATATAGAACTACTCGATCACAAATTCATAAATCTTTCTAATGATCCAGTTGAAGCGGCTCGGGGATACTAGTAGTGGCTCGTTAGGGCACAGTCCTACGGGTAAGGGGAACTCAGATGAATTCCACCACGGAATTTTTGACCGAGCAGCGCTATATATATATATATATATATATATATATATATATATATATATATATATATATATATATATATATATATATATATATATATATTTAGTCTAATTCGTTACTTCTTCCGAGTTTCAATTCTCGGTAGTGTATGCGCAAATCCCAAATATAGAGCGTAACGGCCGTCCAGTGCTTTCTGCATTCTATTGAGGCTTCTTCTAGACTCGATGAATTACTTAATTAGGATAATCTTAAATCCTCCTAATAATTTATATTATAGTTATCTTGACAAGTTATCCCTATCCAATTATTTTTTTTTCAAATTTCCAAATTAGATGTTTTACAATAGTAAGTTGAACCAGAACCTGCCTGTATATAATTGATGTGGACAAACTAATAGTTCACACAGTGTATTTCGGAAACTGTTGTTCATCGAGCAATAATTAAGCTCCTTCCCACCATCCATATAGTTTAAACAGAAGGACCATTTACGACCTGCAACCTCAAGCACAATTCAAATGTCGAGTCCTTGGCACAGACCAACAGATAATTATCATTAGAAGTCCTCTTCAAGATAAGAACTACAAGCATCGCACCAGATTCCAAGAACAGAATCAGAAGAGTAGAGAAAAACAATAAATATATCCACGACAATTCCATTTCAAATGATTGAGAGGATTTACAATTTATGCAATGTCAAGATTGTATTCAAAATGTACTTGAACTCTGCGCAGATGTTATTCACGAACAAATAAAATCACCACTCGGAACAGAAAATGGATAAGAATTGTTTGTACTCTACAAGAACGCCAACAAATAAACTTACCGAACAGTAAGAGTC
Source organism: Acanthosepion lycidas (assembly GCA_963932145.1). NCBI lineage: Eukaryota > Metazoa > Mollusca > Cephalopoda > Sepiida > Sepiidae > Acanthosepion > Acanthosepion lycidas. The sequence goes on along the minus strand of OZ010601.1, from coordinate 36,966,751 downwards.
AAAGTGGAATCCGGAAGTGACAGTGAAATCAGCTTTGGTTAATTATCTCTGGATGAGAAAAATGGGAGGGAGTCAAACCTGGAATCAATAGAGAGAAAATAACACTGAAGAATAAGACAACTAAAGAATCAACACTCACGTTAGGCCCTTGCAACTTGCACAGCAGGACTATTATACCGTCTTAATAAGTGCTGTGGATTCTGAGATGAAATTCGGTCCACAATGAATGACAAACGCAAAAATTAAATATAAGAAATTAAATGTATTTACACAATAATACAATGGGTAATACTGTTAGTAGATCCAGGAACGCCGTTAGTGGCAATAATAATATATAAAGATAGTCTCGAAGTAGGACTTCCTTAGAGTCTACGTGCTTGTAACTGAGATTTCTACAAGCGGTTACCTCACACTGTTACTCTACCTCCAACTCAATCACAATCACAATCTCTGCTCACTCTCTCTATATAGTTATTTTCCAAGCGTAGCTCAGATGTGGCACAAGGCCGAAAGTATGGGGCACCCAGTGAGGATCGAACTCACTACTCAGTCGTAATTGTTCTAGCAAGACAAGCTTGCTAACCATTACACCACCCCGAGGTGCCCACTCTCTCTATATATATATATTCTGACTGACTCTGGGTATTTAACGGCAACAGTTTAAGTAAGACTCTGGTCGAGTCCACTTATATGAAAAAGGGGAGCATCCCTAACACCCCCTCCTTTGATCGCTTTTTGGGGAGAGTTAGTATTTCTGTCTCTTATGGTTGATAATCAGGGTTTCGACAAATTTTCTCTTCCTGCTTGATCTCATTTCTGTGTCTTCCTGCGGTCTTTGGATCTTAAACGCTTCGAAGTTTGTATCCATAGAATCGTCGTTTTCTGCGGTTGACGAGCTTGGTTCCTCAATCCGTCTTTTTTGTAATTGATCAATATGTCTTCTATGTGAAAACTTCTCTCCTTGTACTGTGTACATCAGATTCCCTAATCTGTTGATTATTGTGGCCGGCTCCCAGTAAGCCATATTGTTTCTAAACATCCTAAAATAAACCCGTTCTCCAGGTTTGAATGATCTCTTTGGTACAATCGGTGTACACCTGTTTTTGTTCTTGTTTGGCAATAATTTGTCAAACACAGACCTTATTCTCCGAGCAAACATCAATTCCGCTGGTGAATGACCCGATGGCCTGTTCACGTTAGGTGTTATTCTGTACACTTGGAGGAACTGTTGTATCGCTTTTATCGTCGGTACATCCTCGGCTTTTTTTAACGCTCTTTTTAGTGTGTCAACGAATCTTTCAGCTTGTCCGTTCGACCTCGGGTGCTACGGAACTATCTTGATATGCTTTACATGATATGTCTCACAAAATTCTTTGAAGTCACTGAAGGTAAATTGTGTATCGTTATCGCTTACCAAACAATCCGCGACGCCAAATCTCGCGAATAGTTCGTGTAAACAGTTTATGGTGTTTTCTGTCGTCGGGTCCACCTCTGGCCATTTACTGAATCTACTATTATTAAATAATAGTAACCTTCAATGGATCCTGCGTAATCCACGTGGATTCTGGACCACGATCTGTCGACTTTAGGCCATGGCCTTTGTATAAAGGATGGTGCTTTCGCCGCAGCAGCACAACCTTTTCAACTTTCGGCCAGTAGACAAAACTTCTCATAAGTGATTTCATCCGTTTTTTTCAGGGACGTCCTAAGTGAAAATCTTTTAAGATCCTTCTTCGTAGTGACTTCGGTATTACTACTCTCTCGTTATACAATAATATGTTGTCACAGATTTAGAAACTGTCTGCTAAATTCCTCACTTTCTCTTCTATTTTTTTCTTGGTATCCTGAATAAACTCGTCTCTTTCTGCTTCTCGTCTTATCTCTAGCAGCGTTACAGGTAGTTCTTTTATTGTATTGCATAGTACCTTACTGATTTCATCTTCAGCTTGTAATGCTGCAATTACCGAATCTTCTAACGGTTCGCTTTTCGCAGGTATTAATCGCGATAATCCATCAGCGTGTCCTATTTTCTTTGATGGTAAGAATTCCAGTTTAAAATTGTAGTTTAGTAACACAGTTCCCCATCTTAAAAGTCTGTTTGCTGTATAGACTGGTAAATCTTTTTTTGAAACGAAAATCGTAAGAAGTGGTTTGTCCGTTTAGAGCGTGAACTCTCCCCCATAAATATATCTGTGAAAACGAGTTACTGCAAAAATTATGCCCAATACCTCCTTTTCGATCAGTGAATAGTTTCTCTCCGCCGGTAATAATGATCTAGATGCGTGTGCAACGGGTTTGTTTGTACCGTTCCGCATCTTGTGTAAAATACACGCACCTACCCCATGAGAGCTCGCGTCACTTGCAATAATGATTTCGAGTTCGGGATCAAAATGTGTCAATGTTAACTCTGAAGTTAATGTTTGCATTATTTCCTTAAATGCTTTTTTACAGTCCTCTGTCCAATTCCAATTATGCTCCTTTTTTAGTAACTCATTTAGTGGAGCCCTCAGTTTATGCATATTATCAATAAATTCGCCATAGTAGTAAAGCTAGGCCGAGAAAACTTTGTAGTTCTGTAACATTTTTTGGTTCCGGCTTATTTTTAATTGCCGATGCCCTCTCTGGGTCCGGTTTCCTACCATTTTCATTTATTATCTGATCTAAATATTTAATTTTATTTAGGAAAAATCACACTTTTCTCATTTTACTTTGTACCCGAAGTCCTGAAGTGATCTGAAAACTTCCTTTATGTGTGATGTGTTCTCTTCAACATTGTCGCTCTTAATTAGAATATCATCCAGATAAGCGGTTGCGAAATTCTAGCCCGTGAGCATTGTGTCCGTCGTTTGCTGAAAAATTGCTGGTGCAACTCTTACTCCGAATGGTACTCTGATGAATTTGTACAACGCTTTGTGCGTATTGATGCAAAAGATTTTCATACTCTCTTCTTGTACTGGGATTTGTAGATAGGCCTCACTTAGATCTATTTTTGAAAATATCTTACCACCGTTGAGCTTTGTAAATATTTCTTCTGGGCTCGGTAGGGGGTAATGGTGGCTTTTTATCGCCTTGTTGAGTCCCGTCGAAAAATCTGCGCATACGCGGATTTCTCCTGAGTTTTTTTTACATAAACCACCAGCGCTGCCCACTCGCTAAACTCTGTTTTTGATAGAAACCCAGTTTGTTCAAGTCTTTCCAATTCTTTGTCTATTTTTCTATAGTAGCGAACGGTACATTTCTCTTCTTTTTAAAAATTGTTTGGACGTTTTCTTTTAATTCTATTTTGTTCTTAAATTTGTTGCATCGTCTCAACCCGCTTGAAAATACCTCAGGAAATTGATTATATAATTCTTCCTTCAATTTTAAAGTATCTGATGGCTCAACCTCTAACTTTTTGCAAAAAGAGTTGATAGGTAGGTCCCAAACGTTGAACTTCTGCATCCAGTCGAAACCTACTAGATTTTCAGTATCTTTCATGACGTATATTTGTTTTGCCGTGAAATTTAACATTCACGATTATTTCTCCCTAAAATTTTATTCGTTTGCTTGTAACCGACTTGGCAATTTTTAGTTTGTGTAACATGGTAAGTCTGTTGAGTTTTCGCCATGTCTGTAAGTTGATTATCGTGAGGTCGGAACCCGAATCCAGTTATAATTTAACCTTTTTATTTAAAAATTTCCAGTTCCAAATATTTTTTACGTTGGTGTTGACATCGTTATTCATCCTTGTAACTCTTATTCTATTAGTATCTTTTCTATTTCTACATTGTGATGCCTTGTGGCCCTATTTTCCACATTCAAGACAGTTTTTATATCTAAAGCGGCAATCCTTGTTTCAATGTAGTCCTCCACATCGATAACATGCTGATGGGGGGACTTATATTTGTTCCGATATTCGTCATAATTTGTCCTGTATGTTGTATTTTTACTCTTATTATAAAATTTTCTTTTTCTTTCCACGGAGGGTGAGAATCTTTTTTCATCGTCGTAAAATTTTAGTTTTTTTTTTCCGGGAAGGGTGAAGAACGTAGATTTTTGTTTAACTTACGTATATGAGAAACGGCTGATCCTCATTGTCCTTTGCGTCTTTCTTTATACTTAGGCATCTCTGGCAATCTGCCGATAATTGCTGTAATGTTGGACCCGGTTCATTTTGTAATTCTTCTGCGCATTTTGCTATCTTTTGTAGAAACTAGCCCTTGAACAAAGATGAGACATTTGAAATTGTCCGGGGTTAATTCCGCTAGTTTGAAGTCGTCACAATGTTCATTTACGATTGCGGCAAACGTGGAATAATCCTCATTATCGCCCTTTACCAGGTAAAGGCATTTCCACCTTCTGTGGAAGAGTGATTTTTTTGGTCTGTTAGTTCTTTAAGACATGTCCCTGCTTCAACAAATGTTAATTCGTTCGTCTTTTTTGGCAAGATATAATCCACGAACTTTGTATATTCTTCAGTTCCTAATTTTCTATGCAATAGGCGTAGCTTTTTTGCTTCTGTCCAATTTTGACAATCTATGTTAAAGATGTCTCCATGTCTTCTGAAGTAATCTCCAAAATTTTTGTCCTCATCTAGAGAATATTTGAAAATCCATATGGATCTGCGTCTTGCGAAAATGTTGCTTCTTTTTCAATATCTAATTGCTTGTTGCCAGCTACTTTCAATATTAGTTCCTGGAGCTCTATTTGTCTTTCTTGATTTTCCTTTTGCCTTTGTGATAATTGCTTTTGCCATTTTTCTTCCCTTCGTTCTTGTAGTTGTAATTGTTAATCATTTTGGTATTTTATCAGTTCTACCAAAATATTTTTAAAATCTTCCATGATAACTCAATTTTACGTATTTTTTTACTCCTCGTAACTCTTTGTCGCTAATTTGTTGTGGACGAGGGACGGATTTTTCTATTTCTTCTTGTGTGAGTTCGAATCGCTCGGCGCAAATTTGTTTTTTTTTTTTTTTCCCGTGTGTGTGCCGATTTGCTTGTTGGACGACGAGGGAAGATTTTTCTTTTGTTGATTTTTTCTTTTCCGCGTGAGTATCTTTTCTTTTCCGCGTGGGTTCGAATCTTCGTCGGCAATTTGTTGTGGATTCCGAGATGAAATTCGGTCTCCAATGAATGACAAACGCAAGAATTAATCTTAGGTTGGTGCAAAAATAATGACGTAATAATGTCGTTTTTGACGTTAAAAAATAGGTCAAAAAACGACATTACTACGTCATTATTTTTGCACCAACCTAATATAAGAAATTAAATGTATTTACACAATAATACAATGGGTAATACTGTTAGTAAATCCAGGAACGCCGTTATTGGCAATATATATATATATATATATATATATATATATATATATATATATATATATATATATATATAGATAGATAGATACAGTCTCGAAGTAGGACTTTCTTAGAGTACGTGCTTGTAACGGTGACTTCTACAAGCGGTTACCTCACACTATTACTCTACCTCCAACTCAATCACAATCTCTGCTAACTCTCTCTCAATCTCTCTCTCTCTCTCTCTCTCTCTATTCTGACTGACTCTGGGTATTTAACAGCAGCAGTACAAGTAACACTTTGATCGAGTCCACTTATATGAAAAAGGGGAGGACCCCATAACAATAAGAAAGAAAAAACTCTCAAAATTCGATCGTGTACAGGCTTAGGTTTAAATTTTTAAAATAGTTACTCTGTCTGATTGTCTGAGAGATACATGGCCTTGAGTTCACAAGAATATTGTGATTTCGTTCTTTGTACTTAGCAATGTAGAAAAATCATTGGCTCTGACTCTGCGAAAGAAACAAACAGGTAAAACATGAGTGAATAGACTAGAGAATGGTAATTAACCCAAGATATTCCCTAAGCACTGAAATCAGAATGGAAATAATCTAATTCATTTTCTTGAGTAAATGCTTCTAAACGAAATTTCTAGAAGCCTATTCATTATGACATATATCTGACAAAGAAGGAGGGGTACAATATCTGACTATAAAAAGAAAGATAATGATACTAGTCGATAATAAAGGGCACATAATATTGATAATTCTTTACCGTAAATGTTTCTCCATAATTTAGTATATATATATATAAAAAAAACTATTATCGAGAAGGAGATTGCAAGAGGTGTTGTCTTACTTCCGTAGGTCAAAAGAAAGACTGCATTTGGCTTGGCGTCTTTTGAAAAAATAATTGTAGCAAAGTCCCAAATGAATAATCGAAACCAAAAAAATTATTTAATGAATATATTCTACCGGTGATGACTAATTTTGATTTTCTAAGCGTATCTTAGATGTAGCACACGGCCGAGAGTATATGGCACCCAGTGAGAATCGAAATTACTACTCAGTCGTAATTGATCTAGCGAGACAAGCTTGCTAACCGAAATGATTTTTAACTGTAACTTAGATGTGCACAAGACCAAAATTATGGGGCACCCAGTGAGGATCGAACTCACTATTCACTTGTACTGCCGAAGATGACTTAGGAAATGGGACATGGGGGTTCAAAACTAACCACTGATGATTCCAAAAATGACAAGAGGAGCAATTCTTAGATTCGATAGCAGAATGTGATGTAGTATATAAATGAGAGCATCAAGAAGGTCAAGCATAGATGGAATGACCACGTTTCTTGTCACAGAGAAGACCACATATGAATTATTAGTGTGACAGAGTCGACCCCAAGGTAATGGAAAACAACTTGAGCCCGATCTAATTTAAGATGGCTAACCGATCTGACCCGATAACTCGGCCCCACACAGACCAGTATAGGCAGAGATCAGAAGTGGTAAGTTTCAAGGGGTACCTTCAAAAGGCGAGAGAATTTCTTGGGCTTAATTTGGATTTCGCGTAGTTATTGAACTAAATTCAAATAGCATTTCGGACTTAGTGATTTCTGAGGTCACCTGATTCATCTCACTTTATACAAGGTGCGGGCAGAAATGCTTTCCAGATTTTAAAGTTTGACAAAAATTTCAAGATACATGGTATTGATAAACATATATCACTACAGTGTAACCCGGATATAAGAGAGTTTTCGGGGCCCGGAGAAGAAGTCTCTTATATCCGGGTTTGGTCTGTTTTGTTTAGGTAAGGACGGCTCTAATTTGGGACCAGAGAAAATATCTCTTATATCCGGGTTTCTCTTATTGCCGGGTTACACTTGTTTAGACAAATGGTTGCAGTTCTTATTAACTTGGTTTTTAAAATGACATGCTCCAAATTCTCATCTCTAATTGCCATAAACCGTTCTTGGGATTTCTAAAGTTACCCATCAAGATCGTGGACTTTGAGGTTTTCAAGGTGGCTTTCTTTCAAGCGCTGAACTTGTGACCTTGAAATTCCGGACCCCTATCACTATTCCGATGTAACATGAAATGGGAACGAAAAGGTGTCTATGTTGCAATTACAGATTCGCCAGTATTAAAAACGTTTCAACAGCAAACGCGTTGTGAGCAGCGGTCCGAACCGTGATGGAAATTGATAGTATCTGTATAAAATGGTAAGACATTAGCTAGGGTACGACAAAACTGCTTCTACCCGTGGTGTTAATATTACTGTAAAGAACACTAGAAAAGAAGGTTGGTTGAAGAACATGTTTAATCACATTAGAGACATGAATGAGTAACACAGTAAAAGTGAATACTGTTTTTCAGTGTGACAATGTACAAGATAGAAAGTTACGCCTTGCGTCTCGCTTTAATAATAACGTATGGAACAAAGGAGAAAAGGCTGAGTGAAGAACAAGATAAATCCCATGAGAGACATGAATTAATAATACTGTAAGGACGTGTAGCTATGTTTCATAGACTACGCAAGCACCTTCGACAAAGTACGCCAAAAGCATATAGAGAACGAGTTCAGCGAATATACAAAAATAGAAAAGAGCGTAAGACAAGGATGTGTCTTCTCAAGATTTCAGAATAATCTAGAACCTATACTGGCAGCAAACTGCATACATGCGTATAGAGAACGAGTTCAGCGAATATACAAAAATAGAAAAGAGCATAAGACAAGGATGTGTCTTCTCAACCGACATGTTCAACATATACAACAAGGTAATTCTGAAAGAATTGGAAACCCTACCGGTATTTAGCATTGACGGTCACAATTTGAACAACATGAGATACCCAGACGACAGAGTACTGATAGCAGACACGGAAAATTAATTACAAAAAGAAGGTAACGACGAAGAATGCGAAGAAGAGACTAAGCATAAACTACAAGACATGGATGAGCCCAAAATGAGATTTGCAGGCCGGGAACACTAGAATCAAGCAGACGTTGAAGTTTAAATATCTGGGAAGCGTTTTGACAGAGGACTGTAAGTGCGACACTGAGATCCGTAAGCGTATGGACAAGGATGCATTCCAAAAGTTGAAGAGAGTATTGCGAGACAGAAGGATTTCTTTGATAACAAAGAAAAGAATACTGAACAGTTACGTGACATCTACCCTTCTTTACAGCAGCGAATGTTGGACGATTTCCTCAAAGATGAAGAAGAGACTCGAGGCGACAGAGATGTGGTTCTGCAGAAGGATGCTAAGGATATCATGGACCGAGCGTGTGAGCAAGGATGAGGTCTAAGAGAGGTTGCAAACAAGGATGAGGCTTATACAGGAAGAGGCAGCTGAAATTTCTGGGCCACATAATGAGGAAGGAGGGCCTGGAGAATCTGATACTCACGGGTCGAATAAAGGGAAAGAGAGACATGGGGAAACAACACATGACATAGCTAGCGGGATTAAGCAAGTGGACGACAGAACGTGGTCTGGCGGAGGTGGCAGAGGGAAGGAACTTATTCAGAGCTGCAAGGGTGGTGGAGAGCCATGATCGCCTAAGTCCTGAAAGCATATTGCACATAAAAAAGAATAGCGAATATCGTTGTCCATTGCGACAATGCATAAGACTCAACGCTACGCGTTGCGACCTACATAACGACGACAGTTCGTATAAGCAGCGATTTTAAACATGGCGGATGGACAAGTCATTGTTTAACGATTAGTGTAGAAAACTATGTTCGCTAGCAATGCATAGGTAACAGTTTAAAATGATGGAGATAGTTATGTCGCACCCTGTATTATATTTGACTACAGATTTATGAATGTAGTTCGTAAAAGGAATTTCATTAATCATAATTGTTTATCTAAAAGCTTAATTCTGCCTGGGGGTTATTATTTCCCGGTAAAATCCTGCATTTTTAATGATAATGCAATGGAGGGTTTGCAGGAAATGTAGTCAAATTCTTCTTCTTTGTTTTAATCATTATTCAATTTCTGCATTGCATTCGAGCAATGTTCTGAGTAACATTAAACATTTTACCAGAGGACTTTCTCTTCTCTGAATATGATTAATACATTCGCATTAAGCGTTCGGAGGTTGCAAAGGAAAAAAGAAAAGAGTCGGGCTTAAATCTGTTTCTCCATCTCCATCACAATTGATTATTCGCCCCCGAAATAATTTCTCGGCGATTTTGCTCAGTTGTTGAAAACTTAAAATGAATCATACTTTCCCAGTAATGAAATTCATTATTTTATTGTTAAATTTGATCAAATAAAGAAATCACTATTTAATATTATAAAACAATTTCATCCATCAGAGCGTTTATGCAATGATAAAAGAAGCCCAGAGCCGTGTAGGAAGATTAAACAAACAATCTAGATAGTTTGAATCTCACTGGATGCTCTATATTTGCGACCTTGTACCAGACTATCCTAAGTTTATAAAACGCCTATAAAATTGAGCAGACGTGAAACAGACTCAGTGCGAATAAAGTGATTCTGAATTAAATTGTGAAACCCTTATTTGGTGGAGACTTGAGCTGAGAAATTTTTATTAAGCCCTTCTAAAATTAACTTTTAATCAAAGTTGTAAAAAGAGATAAATAAAATTGCAAAAGGAACATTTTACTAAAAACTAATCTAATAAAGTGCCGATTTATTTTAAGAAATTAATTACTGGCATTAATGAAATATACCTAAAGTCAAAAATGTCACAAATTGGCTTCCATAAAAAATAAAAACTGGTATAAGAGATAAGTAGATAATGAAATGAACAAAGCCCGACAAATATTTTTTAAGTCTTAAAAAATAATTGTCGGACTTTGTCCATTTCATAATGTGTGACGTCATTAGTTTACATTTGGTTACGCCATGAGCGGATATGAATATATAAGAGAAAATCATGGAGAATTGTGTTTAAATACAGTAAAATCAACCTAGCTAACCGGACTCTCCTCTCTGGCCCAATCGGTAAAAGCATGTCAGGCTATATGACGGTTGCGTATAGGATACAGGTTCAATTCCTGTCGAAAATTTCTCGGACATTCAGGCCGGTAAATGTTGTTAATACTGCTTATTATAAAGAAACCATTTACTTAAATATCTGTATCTATAAAAAGAACGTATAAACATAAAAAATAAGTAGCTAGGTATTCCATTCAATATATATATATATATATATATATATATATATATATACACTAACAGCATGGCCCGTCGTTGCCCCTGCTAGATTCAAAAATCGTACGACTTCTACAGCAATCGCTATCACTTCACTTAAAATATTTTTACCCTTCCTTGCCTTTAAAAGAGTGCCCTTTGCCGTCCTGATGTTGCTACATGACTTACTTCTTGCCTATCTCACACTGCGATATTTTTCTAAGCCCTACACTAAACAATAAATCTGTTACGAACTAAACAAAATGAACACAAAACTATCACCTTTAAAAAAGGACTCGTAACTGGAAAAACCGAATGAAAAAAGAATGTTAACAACAAATACTTTTTCACACCCAACCCACATCTGCGGAATCAGAATCAACGTTGAGATTAAGCAAGCGAATGAATCAATTGGAGTAAAGTGCCATGTAGATTTAAATTTTTCCCACTTGTGACGAATGCAGCTATCGATTTTTTAGTTAACATTCGTGTCAGTCATCTGTTGGCTCTCACGCTGACCAATAGAATCTTCCTGACTATTCGTGGCAGCCAGCTATAGGCTCTCACACTGGCCAGTAGAAACTGGCCGAAAACTACAATAAAACTGCCGTAGAAGCATGAAAAAATCGATTATTTCCACTATCGATGGGAGTTGGGAAATGCAATGTCGGTCTTGGCCTTCCGACTAACTTGGAGTATGTGCATGTAAATTTTGGTGCAAATCTGTCGAAAATCGCGGCCGTGCATTCGTTACACTTACTCTCTCTCTCTCTCTCTCACTCACACACACACACACACACACACACACACACACACACACACACACACGCACACGCACACGCATCCTGCCTTTTATAGATAGAGATATATGTTGTAATGAGAAAATTGTCGTCATTTCATATTTTTATTTTCGTGTATGCGGGTTGTTTGTTTTTCTTTTTTTGTTTTTTTTTTCAACTGAACAGTATAGTAGGGTCAGCTGAGCACCGTCACTGAGAGAAAGAGCACTTTGACGCAATTCAATCCGCCAGAAATTTGGAAACGACTAGCTGTACTGTTTGGCATTCGCGCCGGAAGCTCCAATATGAACATTTCAGAGGGTTTGGACGTCAACCTGATGATCGTCCAGATGATTCTTAAAGATTTGGATTAGTCTAATGGTGATTACGACGGTACGTCAACTCGGAAATGTCTCTCTGGTAAGAAAAGAACTTCCGAATTTGTTGATGAGGGGCTCAGACTCAACACGAAGGACTACATGAAGTGCCTTGATGAGGAGGTGTTGATTCGGGTGAAAAGAGTGGCTGCTGAAAGATCCTATGTCTGGCAAAAGGACACTGCACGATACCACACAAGCAAGAGAATCCAGTCAGACAATTTCTGCGACCATATCAACCCCTTACATCTAGCCATCTAACTGACCAGACTGCAACCCTCTTGATTATTATGCGTGGGGTGTAGTTGAGCGAGAGATCAACCAAACTCTTGGTAGCATCAAAGATGAACTCAAGGATTATGGCAACATTCACCAATTAAACGAAGAGACCATACAGAAGATTTGCAAGAGATTCCTAGGTCGTCTGGAGCTGTGGTTGGAGCCAATAACGATTTTTGTTCAATAAATTTACTCGTTAGAATTTTTAAAGTTAGTTTTGTGTATTTTTGGTAAATATATCTGTTAAAATGAGATGTTAGTGTTATTTTTTCATCATTTACAAGACAATGTATCCATCGCGCGCGCGCGCGCGCACACACACACACACACACACACACACACATTCATATATTTGTAGAAGATAAGGTGTGTGAAAAGCAAACAAAACAAATAATCTTCAAACACAGCTCTACAAATTAAAATAATTTTATTACTGAGTATAGAATAATCTTTTTCTTCTTTTAAGTTGTAACAAGTTATAATGTTCATCTCAAACAAGTTTCATACGGATTTTGTTTTTCATTTCTCATAACGACATAATGAAATTAATTATGTTACTATAGCGTGAAATGTTGGCACGGAAAAATCCACGATTTACATTGTATTATGTATGTTTGCTGCAGCAGATGACATTTCCTATTAACAGAGATGCACTGAAAAATCCAGAATGGGCTCTGAATATTTTCCTAGAAAAGCAATCAACAAATCTTAAAAAATAAAACAGATCACAGACACAGAAAAACCTGTTAGAACTCCGAGAAAAAGTAGTACGTGAAAGCGATGAGAAATGATTAATCATCAAATGTAATGTGACTGAATGTAATGTTCTTAGCAGGAGGAACAGGACAAGTTGGCAACTGAAAATTAGAGATACCTGAATTAAGCTTAACTTACGTGATATTGGTCCTACTAGCCGCTGGAAGCGACGATCAGATAACAGAGTCTGAGATCTGTGAAGCGGCGAAGCTGGTTGGCGTGGACAAATCTCCTGGATTGGAGAGTGTTCCGTACCAACTGTACTTGAAGCAGTCGTCCGTCTTTGTCTCTTTGATGGAGCTGATCTGCAAAAACTGGATAAAGCAGGGGTCTATGCCTCATCGCTTCACGCAAGGTGTGATCAGGTTACTACGCTAACGCAACAACGGTGGAGATGGAATAGATGGAATTGATATTTTTGTGTATTTAATATAGTTTAACTATTTTAAATACACAGCTGTAGATTTTAGCCAAGATCTTAGCCAGCCGTTTGCAAACTGTCTTCTCTAGGCTGATTGGCTCCGAATAGACTTGTACTGTGAAGGGCAGGGCTATTCAGGACAAGCTTCATTTGGTACACTTCATCATCGAGCAAGTTGACAGTGTAGTGACGGTGATAAATTTAAATCAGTCTAAGGCTCTCGAGTTGATCATCTTTTTTGGTGGGGGCTCTTCTTGCGGTAGCCGGTTTCGGGTCGTACTTTTGCACCTACATCCGACTTCTGTATGCCTCTCCCAGAACGCTGGTAGAAGTTTATGGTGTAAGATCGGAGCCTTTCGTGTTGTCTCGTTCGATTCGTCATCGTTGTTCACTTTCACCTTTTCTTTACGTTCTGCGCTGGAGCTTTTCCTTCGCAAGTTAAAGACGAATCCGGTCCTAGGCGGAATTTCCCTACCTGGTACTAACACCTCATCCAGGTATTTTGCTTATTCTGTCGACGTTTTGATTCTTGTGTTGAGCAGAGCCGAGTTTTACGAGTTCGGCAAAGAGATATGAGGGTACCAGATAGTGACAGGGGGCAAGATCAACCAAGTTAAAGTCTGTTGGCTTGCGGTTGGACGCGTGAAATGGGTTTTCTCTTCCCAGACTTGTTCTCTGAACGGTCAAAATACTCGGCCTCTGGTTCGATCCCGATCTTTTGTAAATGAATTAGTCGGAGGGACGGGAGAAGTTCGAGTCCACATCTCATCTGTACACGCGGAAGAATCTTCCCTTAAAGTGAAGGCGGAAGTATGTGCCTCACAAATCTACCCGATTTTCTTTTACTTTTTCTCCTTAATACCACCCCCGTATACCATGCTAATGCAATTCGTGTACTGTTCTCCTTCTTGTGGGTAGGTAAGTCTCCTAAGGTATGTGGGGTGATTTAACACCTCCACCATTCTGAAGGCTGTCTGGTTATGCCAAGCGTTGGGATTCGCTTCACATCGCATTCCTAGACCGAATGTGCTCGCAAACGGATGAGAGTAACGAATTCTGTAGGGAAGGCTCCCATAAGAACTTCGCATCCCTGAGAAATGTGCACCCGGGCGGCGTCTATAGTGATCATAGGACTTCCATGAAATTCTTCTTATGGGTGACGTATGTCCCATAAGGTATTATACCACGTGTTTGTTAGGGGGTCCGTTTAAAAAGCTCTGATACGCGAGCTCGGGCAAGCAAAGCACGAGGATCGCTTTACATGACCGTGGGTGCCCTGGTTGAAATGCTTCACTAACGATGAGGCATCACTCACCGGCTTTTGTTGCGAATGATCCTCTGGATAAGTAAGAGACTTTGTTTGGCGGAAAAGTCTCCAGACAGCAGTGAAACGGTGGAGACCCTGGACCACAGTTTCTTCCATACAAGGCTGTAGGCCCGTTGAGCATTGTTTATTGCTTTATGCAGTCCGTTGAACATGTTTATCATGGTTCTCATGCTGCGTGAAAAGTTCTTTGTCCTCCAGGCTGTCTATAACAATGTGATGCTGTCGTTGACCAAGACTAAACATATGAGTTCTTTTATTTGCTAGGTGTTATGCGAGTCGTGATATAGATGCCGCGACAGAAGGAATTCTATGGGGTTCGAGAAATTTACCTCTTCCGAACAAATATTGTCCTTTAAAAGATGTCAGTTTTCTAGTGGGCGCAGGACGCCTTTCGATTTTTGTTTGTGTATTTTGCATTGTATCTGGATGAATGTATGTTTGCACGAGTGGTTGGCTGATTGAGTGTTTTTCAATTATTTTGGTCCCGGATTAATTTCGTTCAGTTAACTAATGTTTCTGCCACAAGATTGTCAGGTGCTTTATTACTAATATGATTTTGTTACGTTTGTTTATAGATATCTTACATTGTAATTACACATAGGTGTCTAGATTTTTAAAATTGTTGTATTTATTCCTCCGTCCACAGGGAAGTTGTACATATGAGGTCTAATTAGGACATTCATAGAGACTTGAAGAATTATGGTTTGTAGTAAGAAGTGTTTTGGTGTAAGAAATACTGTGGTATATTTGAGTCAGTAATTGTGGCTAGCTAAGTTTAATTATAAAAGACATGAGAAACAACCTTCACCTATCTCCCTTTTTGGCTTTTTCCCACATTTCTCGTATATATATATATATCAAGAATAAATATCAGTGCTCTTAACGTACATACGTGAGGAAAAGCAGACAGGACAATAACATTTTCCTATAATATTAGTGTGAAAAAGGACGCAACAAATTTGCCAGTAATTTGTACTCGGCTCGTCGATTTTATTTCAGTGCCAATATACGTCACGCCATCCGCACGTCCGCTTGATTTCTGTGCTAGCGAGAAAACATGTGTTAATGACGGTAAACAGATATTTCCTATGGCACAAGTGTTTTCTTCAGGCCAATGAACTGGAACTTGATATGCATTTCAAATGTTTTCTGGGATTGCGTAAATCCCAGATTAATTCCGTACCCTTTTCCTGTGCGTTCCATACAAATTAAAGAATCTCTACAGCATTTTATTCTTATATGAACAAAAAGGATTCCGGGATGCAATCTAAGAAACGAAAAACAAAGTTTGCTTTTAAATTAGTTCAGCTTCATCTCTGCGGTTCACAAGTGGATACGACCGTCGAAAGAATCTAATTTAAAAGCTGTCTCATCCAAAAATCAAGATGAGGTGTGGTTCAGAAACGAACACCTTTGAATGAAGAAAACACAGCTTTTCTAGTGGGCATTACCGGTGTATGCCATTAATACCGCAGTACTTTAGCGAACAAAGAATTTCACTCGAGTAATTATTAATGCAACCAATTTTAGAAGCGCCAGTCATTTTCTTTTTTCCAATAATTCATCATTTCTTTTTGGGGGCTTCACTGGACTGTCCTTTATTCTGTTTCTTTTCGTATCACATATAATTGGTAAAGGCATTGAAACTAATCTTCTCTTGTAAAATAATTCTCTTTTTTTTTCATATCTAAAGGTTGCGATAAGATTGTGTTCTAAGCCCAGATTAAAAACCAGAATTTTAAATGTTCAAGTAGGTACACCTCGCTTACCTGTCGTCGCGGTACGTGAAGTCGTTTGGATTCAGAGTTCGAATTCTAGACTGGTCTTTTGCGCTCAGTTTTGCACAAATACCATTGGGGAAAGTATGAACCGATTACTTCTCCCACATTCCAAGCTATTAACCCAATAACATCGAAGATTTTAATCGCTAATTTCGGCTAGCAACCGGTCTGGTATTGGAATAATTTTGAATTCCAAATGGTAGATAACGCAAATTTTCTCAAGATTTGTCGAGGTTATCAATGCCTACTTCACGCGGGTTTCATTAAACATTAAAAAGGCAAGCCACTGAGATTAAACTTTGTTTTCATTGCATGCACACACGGGACTTATATAGAAGTATTATGGTGTGTATAACAAAGGCCAAAACGATATTTGCGTCCAAGTGCTTTCGACTAATAAATATCCGTAATCTTCAATTAAACCTGAATCAAAGAAGGATTGATCTCCAAATACATTTTGAGACTGGCAGCCAACAAAGAATGTAACACCATGATAATTTTTTAAATGAAAGTAAAACAAAAAACTATGAAAATTTGAAAAAAGTAGTTTTGTCCTTTTGAACTTCGTCGGACTAAAGTCATGTTCACTTTTTAAAAGAGTAGCTACACATGTGCACGAAGGAAAGGAGACGCTAAGAATTCCAAATTTAAATCTAATTTTTTCTCATAGATTTTTCTTGATATTTAAAAACCATGTACCAGGTGTAGTAGCAATATTCCTTATATCATGTAATAACATCCTATAATTGTCCGTCACACAAAATGTTTAATCGCTAAAAAACACTAGACCACTGCATTACTTCCTCCAGGTTTTTGAATAAAACGTTTAGCCATATTGACACCATTTGTCGTAAGAATCACTGGAAAATCCTTTGTGTTATTCAGCTAGAAAGAGAACAGGATAAACTTGTTTTGTCTCAGCTTCACTGTCTTCTCAAATGAGCAATGGCGTAGGAAAATGATCATTCAGACCTTCAGTAATGGTATCAACAATCATAACTTGGCTTCCATCCTCAAAGTCCATACAAGAACCTTTATGCGAACGGTGGATTTAGCTTAGAAAAGACGGTGCAGTAGAGAAGAAAACTGGATCAGGAGGTCAGAACGGCAAGAGGAGTCATCATTTCAACTTAGAGCTAAATACATTATAATTGTTCAAAGTAGTGCCAAATAATATCACAAAAACATGGGAGAACCAGTAAGATATCTTTAATCATTTCTAAGATACAACGGTTCAGAGTTTAATCTAACGATTTGACAATTATCCCGTTTCCCAACTTAGACAATTTTCTGTTATACCCGAACTAATATATATATATATATATATATATATATATATATATATATATATATAATTATTTATTTAAAAATATGATTCCAACACGCTACATTAGAGTTCTCATGTTTCAAAACAAGAACCGAAAACTTCAATATAATTATTTGAATTAAATTGAATTAAAGTAAGCTCTGTTCCATCTTCAAGCGAAATTTTTTTTGGAATAACTTATTTCTGAAATTTACGTGTTTTAATAGCAGATTCATTATTGAAATCAAAATTTCCATGGTGACGGCCAGCGCGATTTTTCATAAAGAAACGGGCGCATGGTGTTAATAATTTTTATCAGTATAGACTTACATTCATAGATGTCAAGTCAGGGTAAGGTTGGGGTGTCTAAATTTAAAACGGAAGATCATTTAGTCTAGTCTGGTTTACGTGTCGAGGGAGATTTATTTATTTTTTTATTTTATTTTTTCTAAAAGTGTTTTGTGTATATAAAAAAACTGACGTAACATTTGTTTTTTGACGACTTCATAAAGGGTTATCTTTTTTGTAGGGTATTTAAGCTATTTATTAGGACTATGGATTTTAAATAATTTTATATGCTAATTATTCAAAGCAAAGATTTGATGGTGTCGGCAAAAAACCGTTAACTCATGTCTATTGTTTGATAGATTTTTATTATTTAGAAACTTAATAATGTGTAGTTTCTCATGTAGGCATAAAGGGCATGGATCATCCCAAGTTTTATAAGTTCTAGTTTTGTTTATAATTTTCCATTTAACTTTTGGTGTTTTATTCATTTCCTTCAAATGCCAAAAATATTTAGATAGAGATGTCTGATTTTTTAAATTTATATTGTTGAAAAATCGCTCATGCTGCCTCCATCTGGCTTTAAATTCATTCTTCGTAGACCCAATGTATATCATATTAGTATTAGGACTCTCAGTAGATGAGATAGTCCATTGGTATATCACAGATTTGACGGAGAATTTATTTTCCAATGGGCAGTCTTCTGAGTTTCTACAATCACATAATTTTTCACTGTTTTTGTCTAATTTAAAGTGTAGGTTTTTTATTAATACTATTCAGTCATGGGGATTTGTTCAGGATTTTATTATTGTGTTTTTTTATTATACTTTCTAGATATAAATAGCTTAAATACCCTACAAAAAAGATAACCCTTTATGAAGTCGTCAAAAAACAAATGTTACGTCAGTTTTTTTATATACACAAAACACTTTTAGAAAAAATAAAATAAAATAAATAAATAAATCTGCCTCGACACGTAAACCAGACTAGACTAAATGATTTTCCGTTTTAAATTTAGACACCCCAAACTTACCCTGATTTGACATCTATGAATGTAACTCTATACTGATAAAAATTATTAACACCATGCGCCCGTTTCTTTATGAAAAATCGCGCTGGCCGTCACCATGGAAATTTTGATTTCAATAATGAATCTGCTATTAAAACACGTAAATTTCAGAAATAACTTATTCCAAAAAAAATTCGCTTGAAGATGGAACAGAGCTTACTTTAATTCAATTTAATTCAAATAATTATATTGAAGTTTTCGGCTCTTGTTTTGAAACATGAGAACTCTAATGTAGCGTGTTGGAATCATATTTTTAAATAAATAATTATATTTATGCTCTACTTTTGTTGTATCGAGCACTATTTTTTTAAAAATAACAAAAATACTAAAGAACTTTGCATTATTTACCTAACCAGTTCTTTCCTATTTTCTATATATTTTCATATCTATCTATCTATATATATATATATATATATATATATATATATATGTGTGTGTGTATGTGTGTATATGTAAAGACGCAATTATATAAAAACTGATATATATATATATATATATATATATATATATATAAAGAAACACACACACATATATATATATGTATTTTCTTTTTCGTATGTCAATGCTTTATTTTTCTTAGTTCAAATGGCCTTTTTAATATATTTTCTATTAATATTTTTCCTTATTTATCCATCTATAGCACATTTACAAACGCACTAATAAGACATGAAATTAGTATTTAATCGATAAGAAAAACTGATAGAAAAATTGGAGGCTTTATGTGCTTTCATACTTACAAATGAAACATTTATTTTCAATACTTATCTGCATTCAAATTAATAATGAATGCTACCCATATGAAATGAATATTATACAATGAAAATTTTCTATCAAAATACAATTACATATTTTTTATTTAGTGTTTATCTGTGTGTTTTGTATTGGTGTAAATATTATCTGCACAAATTCTGCATGTTTCATGAAATCTTAAAAGTGGCATTGAAAGAAACTTCCTGCCAGAATTAGCAGCCTATTTCAAATGCTCAAGGTTTCAGCGGTGATTTCATTATTTAGTTTCGGTTTGGTTATAGACGAGTTCGATGCAGTAATAGCGTTAACAACTTCTTCCTTTTTACACGTGGAAAATTTTTAATTCAAAGAAGTTTAAGATTTATTTGCTTTATTTTCCTCAAACATGACACATGCGAAAACGATCTTCCGTGCGAAGTTTACTAAAATGTAATTTAGGTATGTTGGTCTTGTCCCTTGGACATTTATTTTAATTTTTTCATTTAAAGTTAATTTAACGGGTTTTTCATTTTAATTTACTTGAATAATCTTCTCTATGAACTATTATTCAGAAAAGAAAATGCACAAATGCTAAACGTTAAATTTTCTGTTATTTGTATTTTAGTTACTCATATCTGAAAGGTATATTAAACTTTTGCTACAGTCCTTTAATTGTAAGAGTTTACCTTGATTTTTTTTTTAAATGAGAAGAATTTAGGGGCTGTGTAATCTAAACCAGTGGCCGTCAAACACTGTCCGAGTGACTCCTAGGGATTACTGAAGAGTTCCAGGGCACCGATGATTGTCTTACCGGCGAAAAGAAGGTCTGTGTGCGAATGACACCGAGGTAAATTTTACTTAGTGTACATAAATGTAACA
This sequence comes from Acanthosepion lycidas, assembly GCA_963932145.1. Lineage (NCBI taxonomy): Eukaryota > Metazoa > Mollusca > Cephalopoda > Sepiida > Sepiidae > Acanthosepion > Acanthosepion lycidas. The sequence goes on along the minus strand of OZ010601.1, from coordinate 36,946,324 downwards.
GATGAAAGAATGGTATTGAGCTCAATGCTCAGCAGAATGAAAAAACTTAGTTACATCTATCCAAGCAGCTTTTAACTTTTTTTTCTTTTTTTTTAAGCATTTCACCCCAAGCAAGGCGGGAGCCACTAGGACGCAAGGGGTTACAGAAAATTTAGAGCAAGATCAAATAGGAGTGATAGAAGAAAAGATGAGGGTAGTGGATAGATCAAGGCAACTGGAGATGCCGATTGACATTACACTTGAATAGCTGGAGATTATAGCTCACAGGGAAACAGGAATAGGGAAGGGAGTTCCACAGGCGAGAGGTGTGAGACATGAATCTATTGGAGTAGAAGAGATGGCTACATTTAGAAGTTTCGACAGTGTAGGGGTGAGAGCGGGATGCCAGCCTCGGATGGCGCTTGAACTCATGACGTCTCGGAACCAGCGAATGCAGCTCCTCGGAGCAATTTCCATGGAATTATTTGTAGAACATAAAGGGAGGCGACAGCGCGTCTGTGAGAAAGTGAATGTAGACGAAACGACAGAGCAGGGCCAGCTACATTGCATATCCGTCTCTGGAGCCTATCAAGAACCCCGAGGCAAACAGAAGGGGCACCAGACCATATATGGCAGCAATACTCCATGCAAGGGCGAATTGTTGATTTGTAGATCTGGAGGATCGACTGCGAATAGAAAAACTTCCTGGCGCGGCTCAGGGAGCCAACTTTCCTTGCGGTGGACGAAGCAATTGACTCAATGTATTTATTCCATCTCAGGTCAGCAGTCAACGTGAGACCGAGAAGCCGCAGAGAGTTGCTGCCGAGAAGTTGAGCGCCAGACATTATAATGGAGGGAAGGGAAGGATCTCTGTGGTGATTAATAGAGAGCAGTTTTGTCTTCGAAGCGTTGAAGTTGACCAGCCAATTCTTGCCGCAGTTCACAATCGATTGGAGGTCCTTCTCGAGACGCACGGCCAGGTGAATTTTGTCAGTGAGACTTGTTTTTGAGGCAGGAATAAATTGTGTTGTCATCCGCGTAGATGCTAACTTGGGAAGTTATGGCGTCAGGAAGGTCATTTATGTAGATAAGGAATAGAGTGGGGCCTAGGATGGAGCCTTGAGGAACACCTGCGTTCGTAGGATAGGAACTGGATGAGAATCCGTTGAGAACGACCTCCAATTCACGGTTTGACAGGAATGATCGTATTAGGTTATATAATCGACCCGTAATGCCATAATCCTGGATCTTGCGAAGAAGGCCGGCATGCCGAACCCTATCAAATGCTTTGGAGATGTCTAGTGCCACGGCACGGGCTTCCCCGTTATTTTGAAGAGCTCGCTAGACAGTTTCAGTGATGGCCGTAAGCACATCAGCTGTAGATCGGGCAAAGCGGAAACCATATTGCTTGTCTGAGAGCAGATTATGGGATGTGAGGTGGTTTACTACCTCGATATTGATTAGGGCTTCAAAGACTTTGCCAAAGAGGGGAAGGAGACTGATAGGACAGTAGTTGGAAGGGTCAGATGGGTCGCCGGAGTTCTTGAAGACAGGAACGATCGAAGAGGACTTTCAGCAGTCAGGAAAATAAGATTCCTTGAGGCAGTAGTTGTATAGTTTAGAAAGGGGGGGATGTTCAGGCACGCATTTCTTCAAGACAATGGCTGGTATCCAGTCTCCACCACTAGACTTGTTGGGGTCTAAATTGGAGATAACGCCCAGTACCAAAGATGGCCTCAGTTCTAGGAGGGAAGTCGGGTATGGGTACACCGGAAGAGTCGAGCGTAGAGTTGAATGAAAATTTCCGAGCAAAGCTTTCAGCCTTCGAACTGGTTGAATAAAGGAGGTATAGAGGGTTTGCAATTATTCAATACGCTCTTGCAGAGACGCCAATAATCTTTGGAGCTTAATTTGCGAGATGCAATACGTTCCTTCATCCGAGCCGCAAATAGTGACTTAGCATCATTGAGGACACGCTTACACTCGTTACGGGCGGAGGCAAAGAGACGTCTATTGCAGTCAGACATGTCGCTACGGAATAGGTAGAAGTAGTGGTTTCTATGGGCGATGGCGGGTGAGCAAGCAGCGGAGAACCAAGGGGAGGAGCGCGACTTGACCCTATATTTCCTAGATGGAAGCGTCGATTCCAGCTTTAACCCAGGAAGAGACCTCAAAAGCACATTCTTGGACGGGGAGCAAGAAGACTCCATCCCAGGGGACATCGCGGAGGAAATCACGGAACGCTTCCCAGTCAGCACGTTGATAGTAGAAGGAAGTTCTAGTGGTAGGAGGTTCTTTATAGGGGGTGGAGTTGAAGGAGATGTTAACAGATATTACCCCATGATCAGAGTTACAAAGAGGGCAGAATTGCGAGGCGCTGCAGGATTCGGGTATGGTGGTAAAGCACAGGTCGAGAAGAGAGGCTTTACCTTCCCGGTTGAAGGCAAAACCACACAGATAGTTAACTATCTGTGTGGGGGAATGAGAGATTGAAATATTGAGCGTTTGAATCCCTGCGTGGTCAGTAGTAGCATTCTTAAGCCACAAGCGTTAAAGTCACCAAACACAAAAATGTGATCAAACGGGTGGAGGGAGAGAGCCTTGTCTATGCTGTCCGAAATGCTATCGAGTATCTCACAGTCTTGAGAGGATAGAGAGCCGTAAAGGAAGAAGATAGCTTACCGCATTGAGGAGAGAGAGTCAATGCTCAATGTAGTATTAAATAAGTCTCATCAAAATTTTTTCCTATATTTTTTATTTTTTTATTTTTTTCCTCTTTCCACCCACTTGCCAAATGTGCTCTACCATAGTAAGATATTTTGTCGTAATGATTCTCCCTTATTCGACAGTTTAGTAAGAATTCCCGTTCGTAAGAAAAATGAGAAAAAATGATAAATTGAATGTCTTTTGCTACATACGATAATAAATCCGGATAACCTTATTTTCAATTTCTTTTTAGAATAGACAATGGGACTTATATTAGGTTGGTGCAAAAATAATGACGTAATAATGTCGTTTTTTGACGTATTTTTTACGTCAAAAAACGACATTATTACGTCATTATTTTCGCACCAACCTAATACTATGTTAAAACTTAATGTGATAGGGTATAGCCAAGTGTGAACCAGGACTCCATGCTTGTTATCTCCTCCCCATCCTTCCGTCTGTTTTTGTCCTCTATCTTTGTGTTATCTGTAATAGGAGTAGGTAGTCTCTTCTACCGCCCGGTCAACACTCCTTCTCCTTCTATTGGACGTGAGTAGAGGCTTACGCCTTGTTTCTTGTCTAGGAAGGGGTTCCCGGTAATCTTTCTCTCTCCGGCCTCTGTATTAGTTCAGCTCTGTTTATCCCGTGATGTGTGCAGTCTGTGGCATCACCTCTTCATTCTGAGTGTACACGGCTGACAGTTCTCTGGTTGCTGTTTCCGACTGGTATTTAGGAGCCCAAACTCTTGCGGCCGCTCTGATCAACAGTTGTATAATACCGGGGTGTTTGTAGTGCCAGGTCGCGTATAGAAAGGTGTCCCTGCAGTCACCTCCGGTGGGCAGCCCTAAGGCCACATAATGATGCAGGTTGTGCCAACTCCTCCCTGCCCACGTCACGTAAAATTTTACTTACCGTGTATATATTTTTGAAAGAAGTAATACTTATATTGGTAATAAATTTGGTGGAATATAAATTGCATTTGACAATTTTTAATCTGTCTATAATTAAAGGAAAATTTCTGCGCTACCCTCATCATTATTGTCATTGTATTTGATATCCCAGCCGCGAGGAATATATGTGGCACGAGGCCGAGATTAAAGTGGGTTTCTCCGAGCCCGTAGGCTCTGCCAAAAATATGCCCTTTGAACCCGCCTAGACGGGTTCAGGGCCTGTCTACCTCCCCGGACGAAACCCTGCCCTTCGGCAAAGCTTCGTCCGGGTTCCTCTCTGCCAAAGCAGAGAGTTCAACAGTCATGACCTGGTGATCGTTACACCATTCATTCCCGATAGGTAAAATGATGGCTTTTATACTATTTTTTCATTCTTTCATCATTATTGTCATATTCACAATGTAAATATAATAAAGTTGAGGGCAACAGCCCGAACAATATAAATAAAAACTGAAAGTGTCCACATGGTTGAGAAAATAGAAAAAGAAAAGAATGAAAAAAAATATACAAATATTTATTCAATCGGGCCCATTTTTTTGTTGAGAAGATTAAAAGGAAGTATCTCTGTAATGAATGAAAGACATCTTGAACTTAATTTGCTGGTGGATTAGCGAACAATTGAGGTTTACTGTCTAAACCATGTGCGTCTATTTCATGGATCGCTACATTTAGCATCCTATCTCTATGACGGCCCGCAGCGAAAAACAAATGACCATCTCTGATTCACAGGACGCATTCTCCCCGTTTTATTTTTCCTTCTACGGATGTCGAAAGCTGAAAAGCAATCACTGCCACTGATAGGGTTATTTTCTAGAGAAAATTTTTAACCACCGGCTTCATTCCATTATATAAACAAAGAATATATAAGTGTGCGTTGATTATGAGCTCTGAATTTTACCTTCCGAGAAATCAGTCTCGAAATTACATCACAGTATCGATAGGAAATACCGGTGAACATTTCTGTTCATTATTTACAAAGTCTTATCTCTATAATCTACTGTTAATGAAAATCTGTGTCCTAAGTATTTAGATATAAGGAACAGATAAACCAATGCTATTTACATGTCATTATATGCATCTGCTTTAATACAGAATTGACTGGGTAGGGTAAAGATAATCAACACTGTAAGTCGAAACAGCAGGCCAAGTTTAAATTCCATCCGAACTGTCATATTTTTATTCCTTTGGAAAAAGGTGTGGATCTCTCTCTTCTCCCCTATCTATGAGTTAAGTAGCATGGTAAGCAGTGCTCTCTAGACATAAGGGGAGACAGTCTTAAAGTAAAACTATAACTTCAAAATCTTTAGATAGAGCACAAACACCCCACTATGTTTCCCCCCAAAATAATAGCAATTCAGAGATAAGATTAAAAAAGTATCTCTGGAGAGACATCATAGCCTATTTCCTGTAGGGATATGTTATTATATATAAAAAAAATATTGTGATTTTCCAGAGACATACATTTCAGACAGTGATTTCTACATCCTTATTTACAGAGTTTTAGAGTTTACAACCAGTAATCGCCAAGGTATTTCTCGTACGATCGCCTAAATTAAGCAACGTCGAGCATGGTCAGTAGCTAAATGGATAAACCTCTTGGCATTAACAGGCACTGTAAGCTTGGCTGTGTGGTTTATATAATGGATAATGCCTCTGGAACAGGAAATGGAAGAGCCAAGTTGCAATTCAAGTCGGTCTCCTTATATTCATTTACGCGTGAATACCTTTGAAAGAGTATGTATCCAGCTCTCCTCCCCTTAGCTAAGGGTTAATTAGTAGAACGTATCAATAAGTGATTATTAACAGCACCAAATCTCTTATAATCTAAAAATATCTTCTGGCTTTATATAATTTGAAAAAGGTTGATAAACCATAAAAATAAATCAATCAATGTACATGTAATCATCATTTCCTAATCTAAACATTTTTTCTTATCATACACCACATTGATCCTAACCAGTTTAACAGAAGTCTTCTAGCTTGAATAATCTTGACGATCTTATTGGGTGATTGTTAATTAACGATTAAAGTAAGATTACTCTATATACACTTGATGTTTTAAAAAATGCAAATAAACTCTCGGAATCAAATCTAATGAAAATAATATGAATAAATGTTGGCAAAGCGCCGTGTTTTGTGGCTTATAAGATGCATTGTTTTCCATATATCTCCAAAAACCACCCCGCGTTCTATAAATCAAAGAACCATGACGGCTGTTGGAAGTTTTTGTTGGAAGGCGAGCGTCAAGTTCCCAGTTACATCCGATTCTGAGCCCTTGAAAGGAAATCAAATCCAATGTTTCCAAATTAAATTAACAACGTTTTGAGAGAAGGTATATCTGCAGTTAGCATTTCGGGGTATTGACAGTAAACGGAATTCCTGCTACACTAACACCTGCTTATCTAATAAAGTTAGGTCTCACTGGTATTATGCAATTATCTACTAAATTCTCTTCTAATTGTTACATTCTAAATTCTTACAATATATTTTCGTATTTCTCCTCGGTCTTTTGGAGGCAAGGTAGATTAATGAACATAATATGAGAAAATATTGGCAAACTATTTTGTTGCTTATAACCCGCCTTTTTCGGCTCGCATGGAGGAGTCGGAGAGCCGTGTTTCAATTCCAGTGGATTTCTTTACATTAATGTACGTGCTAAAAGCATTGATCATGACATGAGACCAATTTTTCTCTCCTAGTTATGGATAAATGATCGGACAAAGTTGGTTCTATACACTTGTGTAGCAACCAGTTTAGAAGGAAAACTCTGAATTCTAAATTGTATGTAGTTCTGGGGAAGTACATAGCTAAGAAAAATATCGTTCGCATTGATCCCGACACCGGTCAATTCCTCCCTTGGTCTGTGGTGAAGTGAACATGTCATGATTAGTCAAACGGAAATATGCTATTCATTGGGTAAAATTAGAGACATTGAGGAGACCTATGAAGTAGGAAAGAAAATCTTTTTTTCCGAATTCGTCCTTGAATTTTATTGAGTGTGTCTTTTAAGCAACGGTATACGGTAGGTTCTCCACCCCCCACATACATACATATATATATATATATATATATATATATATATATATATATATATATATATATATATATAATTATTGATTTAAAAATATGATTCCAACACGCTATATAAGAGTTCTCATGTTTCAAAACAAGAGCCGAAAACTTCAATATAATTTTTTTAATTAAATTGAATTAAAGTAATCTCTATTCCATCTTCAAGCGAAATATATATATATATATATATATATATATATATATATATATATATATATATATATATATGTGTGTGTGTGTGTGTGTGTGTGTGTGTCTAGAACAATAAAAACTATTAAAAAATTAAAATTTTCAGATACACTGGGTTGTATATTAATATTTTTTCGTTTTATTATTTCATTTAGATTCGTCGACTAGTTTCTGCCAGCATGGCCATCAGGAGAAAAACAATCTGCTTTTTAATAGCTGTGACCTACAGGAATGAATGACTTGAGTGAGAAAATGAATTTTATCTGTACATTTCAGTTGCTTTTTTGTTTTTCATTTTTCTATTATTTATCATAAATTTGGGTCCGTTCTAGTGTCGGTCATACAAACACTGTTCAGGTGTTTTGGATGGATTTATGCAGATCTAAATTCCCTTGGTCATTTTGAGTTTTATTGGTTCATGGGATGTGTCTGTGTTAAGAGGATTTTATTTAGTTCTTAGGAAATTAGTGAGTATGATGTGTGTATATTAGTAGGGCTGTTTGTATAGATGTGTATATTAGTATATGTGTGTGTATATTAATATGGGTGATATATATATATATATATATATATATATATATATATATATATATATATTATCATATCACACCATGAGAAATATTCTAAGATCTTCTTTCTGGAGAAAAAAATGTTTCTATTGTCTTTGTCAACATAGTATTCTTTCGCGAACAGAGATTTAAGAAAATCTCACACGAAAAACAGGTCACGATTTTGCCGACTCTTCATGAATACAAGGTATAAATAAATAAGTAAAGGAAAACTGTCGCCGAATGTCAAATTTAACTAAAGAACTAGATTATTCTGATTTTTTTTAAAAGATAGCAGACAGTTTATTTAATAAGCTAGATTTCAATGTCATTGCTCGCAAGAAACATCAATATAAAAAAAAATTCTTCGCGAAATGGTTGATCAAAACACAGCCTGTAAGTATTCTGCTGATTAGGCAGAAATAAAGTCAGAGACGGGTTTTCTCAAATCAGAAAATTGACACTGAAAAGTGTAGTAATGATTTGCAAGTTCTTTTCTGTTTTATGTACAAGCAAGAACTGATCAAAAAATATCGGGACTGCGGCTATGGTAACGGCGCTAAAGTACGCAACATGATGCCGTATGGCACAGATACCCTGAACACTGTTGCGCATGTACAATAAGTTATAACGTTCTCGCTTGCATTCGTTGATTATAGAAGTACTTGGATGGGAAGTGTGTAGAGTGAATAGAGTGTGGTCGTCTCGTCGCATCACTTTTCCTCTTCAAAAATCAAATTCCATTTGAAAGGAACAAAATTTCAAGACGTCGAAGTAATCGAAGAGAAATCGACGAAGCAACTACTCGCTATACCCAAAAAGGAGTTCTAGGATATCTTCCATCATATTGGATAAAGTGTGTGACTTCGGAAGGGGACTACTTCGAAGGAGATTAAATGTCGAATTGATATGTGCTGTAGTTTTCTTTTTATAGCACTCGTCCCGATACTTTTTTTTTTATCAACCTTTGTATATTAATAAAATCATTTGATAGGGTTACGCACAAAGTTCTATTACAACTATTAGGAAAGCTTGACTTTTTTTATTTCGGAAAGATATAAGATCTTCGTATATAACAGTGAATGCTGGACGATTTCCTCACAGACAAAGAATAAATTTGAGGTAAAAAGATGTGGTTCTATATTAATTATCTGAATATTTTTCTACGGCTTATCAACCCTTTACAGGTTCTTTAAAGTCACAAAATATTTTAGATAATTATGGTTTAGTGATTTATATCTTAATAACTAACCCATAGCTGGGGGAGACGAGCTGGATTCATACCGTTCGCAAGGGTATTTTCCTGTAAGTTAACATAACGAGACAGCAAGAATTGGAATTTATCCATTACGCTATCTGCAAATCAATGAACGCTGTTTCTCTTGTCTTTAATCTCTCCCGAGTTTCAAGGAAAATGGAAAAAGAAGAACGAGTATATTTAGAAGCAGAACAATCTGAAATTTTTAGGAAACATAATTAGTATGAGAAATTCCTTACGGTTAGTGAAAGCAAGAGAGAGATGAAAGCAACGAAAAACCTAACGAACTTTTACAAATACATGACAGTGCTTGGGGAATAGTGTAGGGAATATTATTAAGTAGTTTTACGAAGCTTGGGAAGTTCTGGAGAGCTATAATCGCACACTTCTCGCAGGGACATGAGTTTTAAAAGATCACTCCTAAGTATGAAAATGTAGACAGAAAACCACAGGTTTTAGTACAAAATTCAGTCACCTTTTACAATGTATTTGAAATTCGACGCTCGTACATACCAACGTACGTTTTCTGCTTCATTCCATCTCAATAAGGTTGGATGAAAATTTTTTGTTGTAAATTGACTTGAAACGAAACAATGAAGAGTTTGTAAATTTCATATATTCATGTGCATCGCCATTGAAAGACGTATTCGTTAAAACAATCTTTCAATTTGTTTTTGAAAAATCTATTTAGACTATACGTTCAAAACATGAGACGAAAAGATCGCAAAACTGGAACGTCGCCTGCGATTTTATCAATTGAAATGACTTTTATATTAAAGACTTTCTTATTATCTACACCTACGATTATTCGTCCAAGATGCTTCTCATCACTTAACAGAAACATATTTGCGTTTTATTCTAAGCAATTTTAAACACAAAGAAAGTATGTTTTGTGTAAACATTTCTCCGTCAGTTGGACTGGTTAAAATGAACATATTCTTCTCTTTTTAGCGTCTTTCTTTTTTTCTGTTAACGATTGTTGTTTTTCACCTTTTCCTGATTTATAAACTGTCAAAACAGCGTCATCTGCATAACACAGATTGGTTTATGCTTTAATGAAAACAATAAGATACGAGAAAGCTGGATTTTAAAACACAGGTTGTAAGGTTGGTAATAAATAGAACAGTCCAATGTATTAATTGCAGCATTTGCTAGACAACCTACTTACAGATGAGGAAGAGATTTGAAGCAACAGGAATTTAGTCCTACAGAAGGATACTGAGAATACTAAGAAACATGTGCGCAACAAAAGTTTTAGAGAAAATGGAAACAAAAAGGATACTTATATTTAATAACAGGAAGTTAATATATATATATATATATATATATATATATATATATATATATATATATATATATATATATATATATATATATGTCATACACAGACAGACCATTTCGCAGCACATCAATGTGGCTAGACATCCAATTACCTCAAGTCGGGATCGAAACCCAACTGATTTGGAATAATTTACAGATTTTACCCCATGGCTATCGGGGCAGGGCAGGGATGAAGGTGAATTTAGACGTATTTATTTTTAGATAAACACGCAAGTGAGGGGAGAAATCGATTCGTCTTAACGAAATCTTCCTTCAGCAGCAGTAATAGTCACTGTCATATATATATATATATATATATATATATATATATAAGTGAACATAGAAGTCAACACTTAGAGGCGACAGTCTGTTCATGCTAGATTCAATCGTCAGGCCACGATTATATATATATATATATATATATATATATATATATATATATATATATATATATATATACTCAGGTGATTTGCAATTGATAAGACATATTTGTTATAATAATCTTTCAATTTGTTTTTGAAGGATCTATTTAGACTATACTTTCCTCATAATATGAAAAGAAAAAACGGCTTATCAAGAATATCAGACGTCGATTTTACGTGTTAAAATGATGTGTATATTGAAGTCAAGTAGTTATTGTCTACACCTGCGATTATTAGATCCATTTGCTTGGCATCTCTTAACAAAAACTTATTTGCGTTTTATAATATGCAAATTTAAACAGAAAGACAATTTGTTTATGTAAACATATCTGCATCAGCTGAATAGGTTTAGAATTTTTGAAAACTATGGACGCTCACGATTTTGCCCAAGCTATTAAGAAAAAAAGAGTTTAATGGCCGTGAAAGCATAGAAAACAGAAACCTTACTAATGAGCGGGAAGAGAAAAGAGTAATCGGGAGGACATTAGATAACAATTGACATTGCATTTAAATTTTTTCAATTAAACTTGGCAGGAAAGCATGGAGCCGGAAGAGAGTTCCACGCAAAATGTTCGAGAAAAGAAACTGTTAGCATGGATCTCACCGATACGTCTAGCCGGTTCAATTTGAAGGTACAATAGCGAAGAGATCATCGGAAAGATTACCATGAAATTATTTATAGAAAAGACATAGGGAGGCAACCTTACGGCGGTGGGAAAGTGACCGAAACCGAGCCGTCAGATCAAGACTGATAATATTGCTGATTCTTCTTCGGATTTTCTCAAAAAGCTCAAGGCAAATAGCAAGGGCACCGGACCGTATATGATAACATTCTATGGACGAATGGTAGACTTATAGATATGTATGATAGATTCTTAAGAGAACATCTGCCCTACACGACATTCTAAGTATGGACGAATGGTAGACATAGATATGTATAATAGATTCTGAAGAGAACAACTGTCCTACACGACACAATAAAACATTTTTTTATAGCAGCTGACCTAGCAATGGATTCAATATAGTCTTTCCACTTCTGACAACATTAGCCTGAGAAGGTGCATCGAGTCAATTTCCTTGTGGTTAGCATCAACCATGCTGATGGAATCAGAAAGAGGTTTAAAATGAAATAAGTCTTTGGAAATTAAGGATATTTAATTACTTTCATCTGTGTTATTAGCTAAAATTGTTCAACATTTTAGGAAATCCCATTGATAATTATACTACAACCAAACTCAGACCCTCAGCTTAAGTTTACACAAGGTTTTATTCTTTTTATCTAACTATTATATAACATTTTTCTCGGTTTTCTTTCTGCACTGAAATGAACAAGTGATATTCAAACGTGAATTAAATGCGACTTTCTCGCTTTTAAAATTGTTTTCTCTTTTCCTTGCTGAATGCTAGACGTTAAATCGATTGCCGCTAAGATGCCATGACAATGTTTAAAGTCAGTATCAAACAAATCGTTATCGAATGTACACAGCGGCTCAATTCGCATCAGGTTTTTTGACAAAGCCTCGGATTTTACAGCTAAGAGCTATGGCTATGAGAAATCATTGAACTATTTTAGAATAAAATGTATGCTATGGAAATGTTCCTTCATTGCATTCAGAGTCTATGTGAATAAAAATATATCAATTTCTTCATATTTTTGTTATTATTTTTCGCGCCAGTCCCCAGGCAATGTTAATCTAAATGGATACGTAAAAAATACCAAAATCTATGCACGATGGCTTCTTACAACTTCATACAGGCTGTCCCAACAAAAACTGCAGATCATTGGAAAAAGAACGATAAAAAAGCAGAAAGATTTTTAAGAAAAATTCTGGAAAAGTTGAGCAATATTTTTGCAGTGAAAGAGTTTTATTGGTTCCAGATGTAGGCACTCGTTTTCCCCCATAGGGGACAGGTTGATTTTTTCTCAACATTGCACTCGATACGAAAGTAGAGTTGATAATAATTGACACCAAAAATAAGATTTATAGCTTTTACCAATATTTTATGTTTAGATTTAAAAATCATCATTTTGTTTTCAAGATTTACGAAAGTTTTTTAAACTGATTTCTAAATTTTTCTATTTCTAGAATAAATCTAAATAAAGTTAATATATTTTGTATTAGATACATTGAATGGAAAATATATTCAATCCAGAATTCTAATTATGAATCATCACAAGCAAAATATAGAATTTTTTTTACTGTATTCGACAAATAAAAACGGTGTAAAAAATGTAAAATATTACAAAGACGATTACTCAATGAATAAGATGTGTTAGACCATTTGTTAGATCGTAATTAATACAAACAAAAATGGATAAAAGTGTATATGACATCATAATCCTGCTGGGTACAAATTATAAGACAGAATGTTTTCAATTTTTCATTGTTTATTGAAAATCTCACAAAAATAAGGATAATATAACTAAATTATTCAGTATAATTTGAAGTAAATGAAGGTTTTATCTGATGACACGATGATTTAGTAATAATGTGCATCCTGTCCATATACAATTCATAAAGTTTCAGTAAATTATAAATTTTATAAGACCGTGGTATAAGGCTATCACTGATCATTGAAAGGGAATTCCAACGCTAGGATATTAAAGTTAAACGTAATCTTTAATATCGTTTCCTCAAAACACATTAACGATTTAGAAAAATATATTGTGCCATTATTTGGTTTGGTTTGCTTTGGTTTACAGCACATCAACCACAATGGGTTATTTAATGCTGATAAAATTTTTATTGCTGGTAATATTTATTTCTTCAAAAATCTATTGCTGGTAATATTTTTTTCTAAAAATATATTGCTGGTAATAATGTATTTGCTGGTATAATTTTTTTTCTTCAAAAATTCATTACTGGTAAAGGTTTTTTACAAAAAAAGGATTTCTCTTATTAAAACCTATTTTTACACATTCATAGTGTTTTGACCCCAGTTTTGGGGTTTATCTATTTGCCCATAGCTGGGACCCAAACAACTGCTACCAAACTGGGTCAGGTTGGACATCGGAGCACTAGCATTTAAGAGGTAGTTTCAGGCTTCTCAAAACCTCCTGATCAGAGGCCTTAGTGTCGGGCGTAGTTTGTCGGGTCATTATTTCTCATGTCGAACCCCAACTTAAAAATTGATTACAATACCCCTGCTCCAAACAGCCTTTGCAAGAAAGAAAGAAAGAAAGAAAGAAAGGAACCAGCATTTAAAGTATTCATGTCATCTGTTTTCTTGCGGATAGGCCAGCCGTACATTTATAAAAAGAAATATTAAAATAGAATATTGTAAACTTAATTATAAGTTTTTTTTGTTTGTTTGTTTTTTCAAGCATTTCACCCCAAGCAAGACGAGAGTGCCACTAGCACGCAAGGGTTACAGAGAGTGAAAGTAAGAGTAAAGAGGGGCGTTTGAGGAAAGGACAAAAAGAAGGATGCTAATCAAGAGCAAGGCAACAGAAGATGTCGACTGATATTAAAGAATGAAATTCAAAGCGATAGATATAAGCAACCATATACTTTTTCATGTGGCTTCGTAGCAAAAGTGACTTTTTTTTTGTTTGGCCGGCAATGACTACCTAGTACATCCTAATTTAAATCCCAAGACGGAGGTGGGACAGTTCTAAGATGGCCATGTACCAGGATTAACTTCCCGTTGAAGACGAACACTCCACTTATGTGAGCAAGAAATAAAAATAACGTCCAGTACTTGCATGAGCCAGAAAAAACAAAAAAAAAAGAAAGATTTAATATTCAAAGTGTTTAAAAAGGCGGTAGAATAAATTAACTTCAATTAAAAAAATAAAAAAAGAATTAGTTCCGAGTAAAAAAAAGAATAGGTAAATAAAATGATTAAAGTATGAAATTTAAAAAAATTGCAAAAATAATGACGTAATAATGTCGTTTTTTGACTTTTAAAATACGTCAAAATACGACATTATTACGTCATTATTTTTGCACCAACCTAATACATTCAAGTTAGTCGAGCAACAATATACTTTTTCACGTGGAATAAAAATTCGTAGACATAAATTACACATTTTTGCAAAAATTCCTCTAAACAAGAAAATTTCATTAAAAATATAGAAAAAATTGTTGAACTGTTATGTGATATCAACACTTCTATATAAAAGAGAATGCTGAACAATCTTCTGAAAGATGAACAAAACACCCAATGCAATAGAAATCTGGTTCTATAGTAGGATGCTGAGAATAACAGACTAAATATATGAGCAACGACGACGTTTTAGATAAAAGGACAGCAGGAAGGACAATAATACTTAACATCAGGAAGAGACGGGCGACATTTCTAGGACACATAATGAAGAAAGAGGGCTTGGAAAATTTGATACTTACAGGATATAATGAAGGCAAGAGTGACCAGAGGATAAAAGTACATAAACAACCTAATGAAATTGAGTCAATGGATGGCAAGACAGGGTTTAGAAAGTATAGTAAAAAGACAAAATTAACTAAGAGCTACAAAAGATAGGAACTTGTGAAGAGCCATGATCGACAACGTTCTCCAATAAAAACAAATTATATAAATAAATCATAATAATGAAATAAATCATAACTGTTAATAGTATTATCTTTGAAAAATTCCCCGTAACATCTTTATTTTCTTAATTTAATAGTGGAAACTTTTCTACATATCTAATATACAGAGTGGGCCAAAACACATTTTAATATATATATATATATATATATATATATATATATATATATATATATATATATGGAAAATTTAAATATTTTAATATATATATATGGAAAATTTAAAATGGAAAATTATAAACAAAACTAGAAATTGCAAAACTTGGGATGACCCATGCTCTTTATGCCTACATGAGAAACTACACATTATTAAGTTTCTAAATAATAAAAATCTATTAAACAATAGACATGAGTTAACGATTTTTTCCCGACATCATCAAATCTTTGTATTGAATAATTAGCATATAATTTTTTTAAAAATCCATAGTCCTAATAAATAGCTTAAATACCCTAAAAAAAGGATAACCCTTTATGAAGTCGTCAAAAAACAAATGTTACGGCAGAAAAAATAAAATAAAAAAAATAAATAAATCTCCATAGACACGTAAACCAGACTAGACGAAATCATCTTCCGTTTTAAATTTAGACGCCCCAGCCTTACCCTGACTTGACATCTATGAATGTAACTCTATACTGATTCAAATTATTAACACCATGCGCCCCTTTCTAAATGAACAATCGCCGTTGCCATGGAAATAATGAATATGCTATTAAAATATGTAAATTTCAGAAATAAGTTATTCCAAAAAAAAAAAATTCTCTTGAAGATGGATTGAGCTTACTTTAATTCAATTTAATTCAAATAATTATATTGAAGTTTTCGGCTCTTGTTTTGAAACATGAGAACTCTTATGTAGCGTGTTGGAATCATATTTTTAAATAAATAATTATATATATATATATTTATATATATATATGATGGGTCAAAAATAGGCTTGCACGTAGTACATTTTTGAAAAACACTTTATTAAATTTATATCTATTTGTTCAAAACTGTTTATGTTCATTCCTTTAAGACTTTACTTACATTTTCAGCACAGCTGAATTTTTTAGTGCTCAAAATGTCCTGCTTCACTATCCCTCGAACCTCATCAGAATACTATGGCATACAGCCCGAGAGAAATCTCGATCTGCATCAATTTCAATAAATACATGTGAGATGTAATCTTTTAATTCGTCCACTGCGTAGAGGATTCTCTCATAAACCTCGTTCTTTACTACATCAATTTAAAATAGAAATCCATTGGTGTTTGGTCAGGTGAACGTGATGACTATTCAATGTTGCCCCTTCTTCCGAACTGATGCTGTGGAAAGTTTGATTAAGGTAGCCCTATACTGACAAGACATATTAGGGAGATGCCACATGATTAGGATAAATTCGATCTGACACGTGAAACAAATACTGAAAGAACTACTTTTTGCCTACCACGTGTCGTTGATAAAGAAAAGATTTATCATGACATTTTTAATATATAACAAGGGTCAGGCACCTCCGAGGCAGTGTAATGGTTAGCAAGCTTGTCTCGTTAGAACAATTACGACTATGTAGTGACTTCGATCCTTACTGGGTGCCCCATACTTTTGGCCTTGTGCCACATCTAAGCTACACTTGGAAAATTCCTATAACAACGACTGGCAAACCAATCTGGCTTGTTGCGAGCATTTTTCTTTTTTTTTCTTTTCAAATTTTATTAAGCAAAAACATTGTAGAATATTTTTTTTTTTTGTTGTTTTTTACATGAAAACAAAATTACTGAAATTAGGAAGCCCCCAAAATGGAAATAAAATATTTGAAACAATGAGTGTCTAAAACCGTTAATCTGTGAATTTGGTGACATAGTTGTTTTGAGTTCAATACTCGGGTCGGGCAGTGTGTAATTGCGCTCAGTGGAAACGAGCGAGGAAGCCGGGAGGGCACATCGGCCGAAACATTTTAATAAAAACTAGGACAATAGTTCGAATATAAATAGTAAGAAGAATATTTTATATATGTACATTGTCGTCTATATTCATTTTAACAGAAATATTTACTAAAATTATAAAAAAATATCTTGAAAGACTAAAGAGTGAATTTATTCAATAAAATCGCCATTGTCTTCAACTACGGCCTTCAGACGACTTCAGAATCTCCTGCAACTCTTCTGCACGGTTTCATTGTTTAAGTTAGTGGATGCTTCCATATTCCTTGCCTTGAGTTCATCTTTGGTATTACAAGGTGTTTTGCTGGTCTCTCGCTCAATTGCGCCCCACACATAATAATCAAGGAGGTCGCAGTCTGGGGAGTTAGGTGGTCAGATTTAATTGTCTGACAGACATGGCTGGGTTATCCTGCTTGTGTGACATGGTGAAGAGTCCTGTTGCCAGACATAATGTCATCCAGCAGCCAATATCTTTTGCCCAGCGCAGCACTTCCTCCTCAAGCCACTTGATGTAGGTCTCCTTGTTGAGTCCGGGAGAAGATTAATGGAGGCATAACGTCGCCATCACTAGTGAATAATCCAAACACCATGATGTTGACTGAATACATCATCCAACTCTTTCCGAATCCTCTTCACTGTTTGACACCCAAACACTCTGAAATGTTCGTATTAGAACTTCCGGCGTGATATGTATATTTTCTTTATTTAATCTATGAGGATAGTTTGTTCTCGTTCCACGGTCCATATCTCGCGATATCTCATCGAGTTCTTGTTTTTGGTACTGCTTACCCACATTTCACTCAATACACCTCACCCAGTCCAGGAGTTGAATTATTGTCAGGAAATTAATGAGAGAATAGCATTGTCTATTAAAACGTTGGTTCGGCAATATGGTGACAATAATTGCTATTTCAATACCTCAGCCGGGAAGTGTGTACTTGGACTCAGTGAAACATGTAAGGAATAACTGAGCATTACTAAAAATAAAAACGAGGCGAGATATCCTTAGATATGGATAGTGGAACGATAACATTCTACTCTCGTATATTAACTAAAGGGTTAAGTTCGGAATTCCCTTTTGGACACCCGTGTAGACTTACTCCTCATGAAAACCGGAGGGAATAACGACCGAAACATTTTAATAACAACAACAAAAATGAGGACAATATCCATTGTGTAAATATTGTCATAACTCATCATCCAAGAAATTCAGACTAAAAATAGAAAAACAATTTCAACATCTTTACTAAACAATCTTTATTGCATTTAACGCTCTCGTCGTTAATCTCCCATCTCAGCCTTCTTTACGTGTATGTCTTCATAGGATGCACGGTGGAATAATTGATAGTGGCTCGGATTGAGGAATCGGAGAGTCGTGTTCGAATTCCAGTCGAATCCATTACATACACTTATGTGCTAATAGCTCTGGGAAAGGTATAAATCATTTTCTTCAAATATTAGGACAGACCGGGTTCTATAGGAATCCTTTTCAAGCGATGGGTAAATAGTAAGACAGACCGTGTTCTATAGCCTTGGATGGCAACTGGTCTATCGCAGAAAGAAATGGCCACCTACTGCAGCAGAAAATTTGCATTGTCAGTCATGTATCGAAAGATACATTATCCCTTAAGCATGGCACATAACTGATTGATATCGTAGCCTACGATATGGGCAGACTCCTTCAGATGTTTCCTTGACCAGTTTTCTCTTCAGCTTAGGCTTTATTATATTAGGTCTCCAAGGAGATAGAAAAATATGATAATGAAAATTTAGAATTTTGGGTAGAACTTTGAAAACATTTCTAGTTCCTTAGCAATGTTTTAGCATAACATAATAAAAGAGAGAGAGTAAAAAAATATATATATTTTGAGAAAATTCGTATCTAATCTGTATGGTTTCATTTAAGACAGATCTTTCGAAAAAAATATTTACTGTAAACGAAGAGAATAAACTGTCGATGTAAAGAAAAGCGATGCGGTCGTATGGAAGACACAAGGAATGTACACGATCGACATATTTCTTTGTTTTATTGTCTGCGAATTACCAGACATGACAATAAAAGATAAGGTAATGGTTTCACATTGCTTTCTTCACGGTTTGGAATTCAGATTCTTTCTTCGATTGATTGTCACCAAATGTCAAGAAGCGTTGTCTAACATACTATTTAACCCATTTTTGTAATGTCTCCACAGAATCATGTGATCATGACTCTCCGAGAATTACTTTATTATTTTTGAATTGCTACATATTTTTGGAAACGGAAATTTAATGCTTTTATCTATATATAAAATTCTGTGATTTCCTTTAGTCCATCCGTCACACCGTATAAAATACGTATACATTGACCGAGTGAAATCAACTTTTTGGAGAGTAATGCAAACAGGTAAGGAGTTACAAAGTACAGTTGGTTTTAGTAGGGTGCATATAATCGTAATATGAATTTTTATTCATTTTGGGGGGAAAATTAAAAATGTTATTATTTTACATGCAAAATGCACCAACTATTTAAAAACAATTTAATGATTAAAATCACAAATACTTATTTAATAAAAATGCCATTGTTTTTGCCTATATTTTCTTTAAGTTTTTATATACAAGAATACAGTTTCCATTCCACCCTGCGTTTGCGAGAACTATAAAAACCACAATGCCAAGGGCATCAAAAAGTTGCAATTTGGCTCCGAAAAGAAAAAAAAGGTTGCGCATGGTCAGTTGGCTGTTGCAAGAAGAGTAAGAAATCCTTAGAAATCAGCTACTCAAAATTTCATCGCTTGGTTTGCAAAATTGAACAAACCGTAGAGTTTGTAAATTTTCACAAAAATGTTAGCGTTAACTATAACAATACTAAATACTCTGAAGTGAGTTGCAAAAAAATGGGGTTCACTAAATATTCAGTTTTCCTTTTCTAAGAGTGTTTGCTGCCTAAGGCCAGAGAGTCAAATCTACCGCGCTATTTACCCCATAGCTAGGATGGGTAACAAGAGATGAATGCCTGCATTTATTTCCTGGACTATGGCCTCTGCCTATCATCCCACTCTCCATGCACTTATTAATCAGTTGCTAGGACTACTACTAAGAAAATTGATTCACTGTCTCGTGCTAGACATTTTTTCTCTCCAGAATTTATATTACACATATATAATTCTACTATTTCTCTATAAGTCTCAACTACTATGTATTTAGAAATTCTTGATAAAATCCAAAGGTTCTACAATGTTACTGGTCTTGAATTGGCATCTCGGCTGCAGGAACTTTACTACCCGCTGTAACGTAGCTCCCAAGTGCATTTTCTATTTATATTTTTAATTTGTAATTTTTCTGATGAGATTTCCTTTGTGGTGTCCGGTTTAATTTAAGTGCAGTGCTAGATTGGCGGCAATCTCTCATCATTTTACAGTTGAAAGAGCCAGATGTAACTAGGCGTTCTATGCTAACATTTTTTTCTCTCGAACTTCTCGCTTGGGGCACTCTCTTCCAGCATTTTTGTCAACTTTGATCTTCAAAACTTGCGTTATCTTTCCGTCTTCTTAATTGCTATTCTTTTATTGTTTATATTTTTTCTTTCTTTTTATCATCATATTCCGGCTTGTTGCTTTCCAGTGAACATTCATCTGCAAAAATTTAAATGCATTTCCAGTTGTTATCTTGTGTCTTTTTAATTCCTGTTTGTTTGCTGTTTCCAATTCTTAATACTGTTTTCTTTTTCTCATATTCTATCACGCTCAATAACCCTACGTATCTTAGTGGCTTTATTGCCTTGCTTTCGGTGAAATGATTAAAAAGATATCCGTTACGCTATCAACACACCCACTTTGATATAGTACTAATACCAATAAAGAACTGTGCAGGTACCATTTTTTATGAAGCTGATCAGAAGAGAAATAATAATGTTTATTTTGTCCATATAAACTATGACTTCAGACTCGTTAGGCAGGACGGATAAAAGTGAGTAAATATAATCGTAGTATAAGAAGTATAAGAAGCAGAACGCGGGAACTGGTTTCAGACTAAACTAACACTACACTGCAATTTTCATGACACCCTGAAAAATAAGCAAATGTCTAATTTTCTGAACGATAACACACACATCTCATAAACGTTTCATTCGTATCCACAATTAACTTCGATCTTCTATCTTAGAAATCACAAGTCTGGCTCGTTTTTCTTGGCAAACGATAAACACTTATTCTAGCTTTTGTCGTTTACTTTCCTTTCGGAAGGATTACAAGAATCACTAGCAGGCAAAACAACCAATTCTAATCGCTAAAGCATATCGATGAAGAGAACTATCCGGGATAATCAGTAGCTTCATCTTGGCATCATTCCAGCGGAAAACGGAAGTTTCGCAAAAAGAGTCCGTGGTAAGGCCTAGTGAAATCAATAAGTCTGTATCCTAATAAGGAAAAAATATTCTGTGGGTTAGGAATTCAGACACAAATGACCGTTTTTTCGAGGCTATTTTATTTTAGTCTAAATTGAATATAGATTTATGTACTATAACAATTATAAGAAATTTAATTTTAATTTATAAACAGTAAATATTATTATTATTATTATTATTTCCTTTGGACCTAAGGTTAAAAATGGTATCATGACACTTTCCACTGAAAAAAAAAATTACATAGATAAAGCCCTTCGTAAAGTGTGGGTTGTACTTGCGAGAACAATTTTTGTATCTCTTTGAGGCATGGACTTCAAGGAATCCCTTCAATTAGTCTACTGCAATCTTTTACAACCAATCCAAGGGCTCCAACTACAACAGGGATTGTTGATGTTCCCATGTGCCACATTTTTGAGATTTCTATTTCAAGGTCCTTGTATTTTGAAAGCTTTTTGAATATCGTTTTTTGAATTATTATCGTTATTATTATTGTTGTTGTTCATATTAAACTTATTTTTCTAACGGATATAAAAGGTGATGTATATTGTAAGTTCAGCTACTTTAAATAACGAAAAAATAAATGATTCAGATATTTTAAATCCTTAGGGAAACTTTATTTAATTTATTGCTTTGTTCTGTGCGGATTATCAACTCTTTGCAGGTTATCTAAAGCCAGAAAATATTTTAAAGTTATTTTTTTTTTCTTTTATATAATAATAGTTTAATGCTACAAGTCTTACTAGTTACCGTATAGCTGGAGAGAGAAGATGTGGATTAACACCGTTCTCAAGGGTATTTGCTTGTAAGTGAATCAAATGAATCCAACGCGTACTGTGGCGGCTCTCCAATTAACAATTCTAAGCCACTATCCATTATACCAGCCGCACATCGAAGTTTACAACATCTATTATTTCCAAGTATTCACCCATCTTACTGACCAAGCTTGATACTGCTTAATTTCGGTGATCGTACGGTAACCGTTCTTTCAACGTGATGTGACTGCAATCAAATTGATTAATATATAACTATTCATCATTTTCATATTGCAATACGCACACGATATATTCAACTTGATTATGAAATACTGATTTTAATAATGACACACTTATTTTTAAATAACAAATCCATGAACCTTTTTATTGGATATTCATACTTTTCATAAACAAATCAAGAAAGGCTAAGTATCAGCATTGGACATGTAAAATCCATATTAAATTTATTGATTTATCAAACTGTAACCTCTCCATGTCAATGATTTACAGAGCAATATTTCGCTTAATGAGGATTCCTGTCTATATCTCTGAGATGAGGTATTATGATTACTTGCATTATTTACATTATTCGGACTGTTATCGTCATTTCCATTGCTATATTCATAACGTTTCGGCCTCTATATCTCTGAGATGAGGTATTATGATTACTTGCATTATTTACATTATTCGGACTGTTATCCTCGTCTTCATTGCAATATTCACAACGTTTCGGCCCCTATATCTCTGAGATGAGGTTTTATGATTACTTACATTATTTGCATTATTTACATTATTCGGAATGTTATCCTCATCTTCATTGCTATATTCACAACGTTTCGGCCTCTATATCTCTGAGATGAGGTATTATGACTACTTGCATTATTTACATTGTTCGGACTGTTATCCTCGTCTTCATTGCTATATTCACAACGTTCCGGTCCCTATATCTCTGAGATGAGGTATTATGATTACTTGCATTATTTACATTATTCGGACTGTTATCCTCATCTTCATTGCTATATTCACAACGTTTCGGCTCCTATATGTCTGAGATGAGGTATCATGATTACTTTCATTATTTACATTATTCGGACTGTTATCCTCATCGTCATTGCTATATTCACAACGTTCCGGTCCTTATATCTCTGATATGAGGTATTATGATTAACTGCATTATTTACTTTATTCGGACTGTTATCCTCGTCTTCATTGCTATATTCACAACGTTACGTCCCTATATCTCTGAGATGAGGTATTAGGATTAATTGCATTATTTACATTATTCGGACTGTTATCCTCGTCTTCATTGCTATATTCACAACGTTACGTCCCTATATCTCTGAGATGAGGTATTATGATTACTTGCATTATTTACATTATTCTGACTGTTATCCTCATCTTCATTGCTATATTCACAACGTTTCGGCCGCTATATCTCTGAGATGAGGTATCATGATGACTTGCATTATTTACATTATTCGGACTGTTATCTTCGTCTTCATTGCTATATTCACAACGTTCCGGTCCCTATATCTCTGAGATGAGGTTTTATGATTAATTGCATTATTTACATTATTCGGACTGTTATCCTCATCTTTATTGCTATATTCACAACGTTTCAGCCTCTATATCTCTGAGATGAGGTGTTATGATTACTTGCATTATTTACATTATTCGGACTGTTATCCTCGTCTTTATTGCTCTATTCACAAAGTTCCGGTCCCTATATCTGAGATGAGGTATTATGATTACTTGCATTATTTACATTATTCGAACTGTTATCCTCATCTTCATTGCTATATTCACAACGTTTCGGCCCCTATATCTCTGATATGAGGTATCATGATTACTTGCATTATTTACATTATTCAGACTGTTATCCTCGTCTTCATTGCTATATTCACAACGTTCCTGTCCCTATAACTCTGAGATGAGGTATTAGGATTAATTGCATTATTTACATTATTCGGACTGTTATCCTCGTCTTCATTGCTATATTCACAACGTTTCGGCCCCTATATCTCTGAGATGAGGTTTTATGATTACTTACATTATTTGCATTATTTACATTATTCGGAATGTTATCCTCATCTTCATTGCTATATTCACAACGTTTCGGCCTCTATATCTCTGAGATGAGGTATTATGATTACTTGCATTATTTACATTGTTCGGACTGTTATCCTCGTCTTCATTGCTATATTCACAACGTTCCGGTCCCTATATCTCTGAGATGAGGTATTATGATTACTTGCATTATTTACATTATTCGGACTGTTATCCTCATCTTCATTGCTATATTCACAACGTTTCGGCTTCTATATCTCTGAGATGAGGTATCATGATTACTTACATTATTTACATTATTCGGACTGTTATCCTAATCGTCATTGCTATATTCACAACGTTCCGGTCCTTATATCTCTGATATGAGGTATTATGATTAACTGCATTATTTACTTTATTCGGACTGTTATCCTCGTCTTCATTGCTATATTCGCAACGTTACGTCCCTATATCTCTGAGATGAGGTATTAGGATTAATTGCATTATTTACATTATTCGGACTGTTATCCTCGTCTTCATTGCTATATTCACAACGTTACGTCCCTATATCTCTGAGATGAGGTATTATGATTACTTGCATTATTTACATTATTCTGACTGTTATCCTCATCTTCATTGCTATATTCACAACGTTCCGGTCCCTATATCTCTGAGATGAGGTTTTATGATTAATTGCATTATTTACATTATTCGGACTGTTATCCTCATCTTTATTGCTATATTCACAACGTTTCGGCCTCTATATCTCTGAGATGAGGTGTTATGATTACTTGCATTATTTACATTATTCGGACTGTTATCCTCGTCTTCATTGCTATATTCACAAAGTTCCGGTCCCTATATCTGAGATGAGGTATTATGATTACTTGCATTATTTACATTATTCGGACTGTTATCCTCATCTTCATTGCTATATTCACAACGTTTCGGCCCCTATATCTCTGATATGAGGTATCATGATTACTTGCATTATTTACATTATTCGGACTGTTATCCTCGTCTTCATTGCTATATTCACAACGTTCCGGTCCCTATATCTCTGAGATGAGGTATTAGGATTAATTGCATTATTTACATTATTCGGACAGTTATCCTCATCCTCATTGCTATATTCACAACGTTCCGGTCTCTATATCTCTGAGATGATGTATTATGATTAATTGCATTATTTACATTATTCGGACTGTTATCCTCATCTTCATTACTATATTCACAAGGTTTCGACCCCTATATATCTGAGATGAGTGATTATGATTACTCTTGAATAGCTCAAGAAAATTTAAAAGAATTGGTTTTCTTTTCAATTTTAAAAGGAAAAATATAAATACATATATAGTTCCAATTTCTAATTTTCGGTATAATCATCATAATTGTTATGTGTATTATTGTAGCATAGCTAATGGCGATAATGGATTCACATAAATACAGTCGTAAATACTGTATGTTGGTCTGCATTTGGAGATTCATTGTGGAATTCACTTGACTCACTTCTAGCAGTTGACTACTTCATCTCTGCGCCGCTAGTGAATCATATATGTGTCGTTCGTGTTCTATGTATTATCGTTCATTACCAACCTTCGTTTGATTATTCTATCCAGTAATCTTCCCTTGGTTACAACATGGCTCTCCCGTCGACTTCAACATATGTGAGTCAAGCAACTCCTTTCCTAGAAACTGACGACCAGATTACCCGCACAAATCTTTTCATTATAGTGGTGAAAGCATGTACAGAACCAGCAACATTTTTTATAGAGCCACAAGGGCCACAAACAACTCTGCGCATGTTTTGAATTCATAGTTGTCCTTTTCCTATGCCGATTGCCACCCATGGCTATAGAACCCAGTCTTCCCATATCTGAGGACACAAGAAGAGGATTTATACATTTTCTAAGTGAATGCAATGGATTCGACTGGAATTAGAACTCGGTTCTCCGATTCCATCATCTCATGTATGTAATCCATTTCGATCACGTGGATCTGGTAATTAAAAAATAATTTTCAGAAAAATCAATAAAACAAGTGCAAACGTACAGACTTATTGATCCAGTTCATATATAATCTTTTTTATGTAATATAACTTTTCGATTAAGTTTAAATTCATTTCTTTGCAGTTTTGTTACGACAGTGAATCGATTATCGGGGCCGAAATTTGAATCAGGCGTACTGATTTCGATTTCTGATCCAGTTTGTTTCGTTAACGGTGCACAATAAAAAAAAAATAATAATTAGCAAAGTAGACCCAACTTTCTAACCTCGGTAGGGTAATCAGCATTGACTAACACTAAACTAAAAGCCTGATTAAAAATCAGCATAAAACAACGCTGAATTAAAAACCAAACCTATGTCATCGGCTCTGAATTCGAAACCACACACCGACTGCAATTCATAAACTGCCTTTTAAGGTACGGTTGAGTAAAGGATAGTTGTTCGGATTGAGGAATCGGAGAGCCGAGCCCGAATGACAGTTTAGTTCTTTACATTCACTTAGCAACAAAGTCCTCTGAGGAAAGATATAAATCAATCTCATGCACCCGAGCTATGGGTTAAAGAGCAAGGCAGACTGGGTCGTATAGCTTTAGATGGCGACTAGTGTAGTAGAAGTTTAACAATGAATTCAAACCTCCAACTATGGGTAAATAGTAGGAAAACTTGGGTGACAACTAGTCTAGAAGGACAAATCTGAAATTAAACCAAGAACGTATGTAGCCCTTGAAGGTTCCAAATGATTGGAATCGTAATCGTTAATTTGTTTTGTCTATTCAAATTCTTTACTGATGTTTCATAGACCTAAAATTTTGTGATAAGTGCTGATCAGTATTATGAACATCTTTCGCAGCAGTCTACAAACGTAGAAATGGCTTCAACAAGTAGTATTGACTGTCAACAGCGAAGTATGTGATTACATTAGAGGCTTGCCGGAAAATACTCAGACGTTGTAAGAGAAGAGAGACGGCCAAAGTAACTATGAAAACTGGCATAAATTTTCAGGATTCTAACATTCAAATACAGATGCAGAGAATGTGAATTCGTTAACTTTAAATGAACAGCGCATATGCTTTTTAGGGATTTTATTCCCTCTTAACAGATAAATGAAATGACAATTAGATATTGCAAAGTCAATACAGCTACTAAGACGCAATGAGTTATTGCGTGTGAAAGAATATGGCAAAAAGAAAAAATATTTTATCTTATATATAAAGTACACTTTAGTGTTTGTGCGTGTGTATTCCAAAGCAACTTCTCCATTCCCACTGGTCCGATTTCAATAATTCATACGACACTCAAAAGCTCTAGAAAAGTTAGGCGCAGGTAACGATTTTCGTTGAGCTCAGATAATAGGATTGCCAGATTATGCGAGGTTAAATATATATATTAATATATTATACTAGCTATTATCCTTGCTTTCATGGTACAAGGGGAGTAACTCATATTTTCTTTTCGTATCCAAAATTACAGTGCATGTTTTATTTGAAACTAACATAAAAGTCGTCCTATCGGGCAGCATTTAAGCTAGTTCCTGTGGAGGTCTCTTGGTTTGGCCATCATTACAATAGCTAGGGAGGAGTAGATGCGATAAGATAAAAAAAACTTCAGAAGAACTCAAAATTAATCTCACTATTTAAGTATTGAATTAATGTTTAAACTTATCTTTTAAAAGTTAAACGATCATTCTTCTGCTGCCACTTAATTTAAAGACGATTTGATGCACGTAGATCCATTTACTGTACAATTATTTTTATTTCATGAGTGACAGAAAAGGGGACAATTTATAATATAAAATTAATTTAGTGTAAAATTGGGGAAATATAAAATAGAATTAGTTATACATTCAACATTTGAAGAGTTAGAGAAACGTAATAGCTAATTAAGTAAAACATATTATGAAATCTATATGAATAATTGCGAAATTGAAGCTCAATTTTCTCACGAATACAGACATTAAAAAGTCACTGATCTACTTTATAGCAATGTAAACGTTAGCAGCTCAATAGCTGTATTATATATTATCTACTTCTAGTACTACTTCTAATTTGCATATTGATTTTTTAAAAAAAGTTTATTTCATTAATTAACTATCCTTCATTACTGTTCTTTTATTCGAGGATTGTTTTGATTGTCATATCAAAAATAGTTCTGTTTAGTAATATCGTCTTATATAGCGCAGAAAGATGTTTGAAATTTGCATTTTACTTGGCCTTCAACAAGTTGGCATCTATTTGTAAAACTTTATTTAACTATAAGAAGCCAATTTATGAATGAAATGTTTATTTAAAATTTTTGTTTCAAAGATTTCAAGTAGTGAATATATCATACTTTGCGAGGCGTATAGCGAGCGGGTGAATCCTGTTAGTAAAGAATAAAAGAACAGAAAATTCGAGAATAGAAGATAAGAATCCATATTCAACACAAATTTTGAAGAGAAAATTTGACAGGAAAACAAGTAACGGGAAATGAGTTCCATAAACGAGAAATGCGAAAGAAGGAACTGTTAGCATAGAACTTACGGTTTCATCGAATTATTTCAACTGTAAAATGATGAGACTTAGTTTACAATCTTTAAAAATTGGTACCTCGCAAAATCGAGTTACCAAGCAGGAAAGCTTCTCGTACAATATTTAGAGAAAAGACACAGGAATGCTATGTTACGGCGATTGGAAAGTAATTAATGTCGAGATACCAGATCAGTAGAGATAACATTGCAGATACTTCTTTGGATTTTATCAAAGAATCTCTAAATACATATTAGAAAGGACTTCTGCTATGTATTTAGAGATTCCTCATAAAATACTCTTTGAGAAATGTATGAATCCGTCTATTATTCCACCATCTACAGGTTAAACAGTAAGACTTGTAAATGATATTATCTCCTAAAGCTCTTAAAAAGACCACAATAAAGAAAAGTGACCTGAACTGATGTTTATATTTCGATGATATTACACAAAAGGAGTGATAATTACATTGTTTGCAGCAAGGTTAGCGGAGAGCGGTTTGATTAGGCCTTGCCCCTCTGCTTACAATATTCAATATTCTCACATTCTTTGGGACTATCAAATCCAAGTTATCTGTAGAATTGTAGATATTTATTTAATGCTGTTTTCGCTGATGTACACCATTGCAGTTGCCTGATAGAGACAGCTTTGTTTCAGGGGTTGACCCTCAGAATCGTGGTTTCTCAAAGAACGATCTTTGAGTGTCGTGATTATACTAATCGTAGAATTTCTCTGAGACTGGCATTGTTTTTGTCAGGATCGACGTCGCATTAATTTCGGTGATATCATGTTGAAACTCCGGTTGCTGTAATTCATGTAACAATTATCTCATGTCTTTAGAAATTCAGTTTCTCACTTCTGTCATTCTTTCTCTAATTGTTTAATAATTACAATATGTTCTTTATTTTATGTCTAATTTTATTGCAAAAGTTCGTCTTTCTCTCTTTTCTTCCCAAATATCCTCGTTCGTTTTCCTTATCTTGTGACAGTGAGCTCATCAACTGGATAATCCAGTTATATAACTGATAATCGCAAAGGATCTTCGTATTTTTCGTCGGATAATCATAGGTGTCATTTGGTTTTACTATCTGCAGATCTTTTCCTGATTTCTGATCTTAAGCTCCGCTGATTATTGTCAGTGTTTTTCTCTCGACCCTGCGCTTACACACCCGCCCATATTTTTTTTAAACTTTCTCCTTCCTAACGAAAGCTTAGGGAACAAACTAATAGCACTATTACACGTATAAAGTGTTTTTTTTTTCTCGGTGACGATTAAGTGATGTATTCTATCGGCTGACAAACCCCAGGTGAATTCTATTCTCCCCGCTATCTGGAATTTGTCTACCAGCGAAATCCAATTTGCTGACACTAATAATTCTGACACATATTGAAAAGAGACATTTTGGGATTTCAACATAAGCGATTCCTAGAATTATATCTATATGCCAGAAGTTGTATTAATTTTAATTCAAGAATATTTTTTTTAAGTTTCGAATCTTTCGGTTTGATAATAGTGCGGTCAGAGTGATTGGTCTGACAAAGACTTAACATTAGAAACTCAAGGTTGGCCAATGTGTGTATTTTCTTATTGTGACACTATTTAGCGGTCGCGTGAAAATGAAAAGCGAGAAATAATTAAGGCGAGAAGAAGCTATCACGAAAAGACATACTGAGCGATGTCATTTTTTTTGACAAAGAAAAGTGGTCAAGATTTTGTTTTCGTTTGCGAAAAGAAAAAGTATATCTTTTTCTCTCTCAGAAAATAATAGATTCGTAAGATCTCGGATCTGTCGAATTAATTTATGTTACGAGGCGGCGAATAAAAGATAGCCATCTGCCCATGGCAATAATGAAAATTTCAAATTGGTCAAGTGGCCTACAAAACAGGATGCTAAGAGATAATGGTAATCAGGCCACGCACTGACCGAGAAAGACATCGGCTGAAGACCACCGCCAAAGAAAAAAAGAAAGGAAGGGAAAAGAGAAAGGAAAAGAATAAACCATTAACTATCCTTCGGAGATATCATTTGGTTTGGGGAAAAACACCTGTTTTATTATCCAGACCTGAACATGATAAAAGTTTGATACCAGGATAGATAATTGGCGACAGAATGCGAATACGTCCCGTTAACCACCGACTTGACGCTGGCGGAAATCTCGATTGATAAAGTCCAGGTGACATTCGGTTAAGATAGAGATTAAGGACCACACTACGAATTGTAGGGGTTTGTTGTCGGGAAGAGAAATAAAAGAAAAAAAAAGAAAATATTTTTTTTCCTTTGAGCGATAATTGTAAACACCCGCCTGCCGAACATCATTGGCTGAGTGGTGGCGTGAGCGGTGGGCGAAGGTAGACATGTAAGAGAGAGGGAGGCCTGTTGACGCCTCTGAGGGGATTGGTGTGAGATACCACCGTGAGAGAGAAGGGGAACTGTTGACGCCTTCTGAGGGGAATAGTGTGAGATACCAATATGAGAAATGAAGAATTTGGGAGGACGATACCCTTAAGAACCCCTCTAAAGCAAAAAAGTAATGGACTTCCAAAAATGGAAAGTGATAAATTTTCCTGTCCGAAAACAAAGAAAATCCTTGTTGTGGATTTAGAATTATCGAGGAACTCAAACCCCGACAAGCCCCACCCGGTTTTGGTCGGCGTCCATATAAACGAATGTCCCCAGAGCAGTTAGACATACAGAGAAAGCAGTTGGGGTTAGTCAGAGAGAGAAGTTAGTTGCAGTTGAGGCTGTTGAGCTCTGAGACCAGCCTCGCAGGAAGCTGACTGAAGATCCACGCATCCCGACTTCAACTCCTAACCAAAACAATTTATTTTTGAAGAACGACTTAGACTCACACTACCAAAACAAGTTTTACGAATAGCGCCTGAAGATACAGAAAAAAAAACAGTTTCTAAAAAAAAAATAACAACTTAAGATGTTAAGACTCGCCTAACAAACACAAATTGTCACGAATCCATATTAGCGGTTTGGGAGAAAGACGCAGTCCTGTATTCAACAACCAGATATAAAAATATTTGTTATTCTTTTTTTAACACATTTGAAATTTTCGAGTTGTTACTTTATTTTCTTTTACATATACTTGTGTGGTGTTACCTTTGCTCGGACTCGGCTTGCATTGCGGCCGGCGACTGGTTGATTTCGTCTACCTAAGATCAAATCAAAACGTGGGGAGGTTAGACTAGAAATCAAAGCAGTTACTTCGGTAACCAGACGTTGGAGGCGAGCTGGGAAAGACAAAGCTGATACCGAATCTAACCAGATTCCCATCCGAATCAGCAAAGGGTTAGAACGTCACATCTGGTGCCGCGACCAATACCAAGTCACATTGGTCGTCACAGGATAGCACGGTGGCGGGAGCGGAGAGAGGCCGGGGTGACGTCACAATATTATTACCGTTAGTTTTCCTTTATATAACTTTAAAATATCTACATCTTTTTTTTTTTTTTTTTTTTTTTTTTTGGTTGTGCCAATGCTTAAACACCATTATAGAAAGTTTGGTTTGGTTTGGTTTATTTTTTATATTTTACGGTATATCAACCACAATATGTTATTTACTGTCGACAAAATTTTAAGGTAGGTTTATATTAATACAATATATGTTCTTTGTAACAAATCAGTTTGTAGATCAAGCTAGGTTTTATAGGTTTTTTGTCGAGATTCATATGTATTGCTGGTAATATTTTCTTTTAAATGTATTGCTGGTAATAATTTTTGTTTTAAAAAATATATTGCTAATAATTTTTTTTCGAAAATGTATTGTTGGTAATAATTTAAAACTAATGTATTGATGGTATATTAACTGTAAAAACCTATTTTTACACTTTCATAGAATTTTGAGCCGAATTTGTGTTAACTATTTCCCCATAGCTGGTACCCTAACAGGTACTATCACCCCATTAGAAAAAATAATGACTTTTACTTAATACGATTTAAACCTGGAAAATCTGATCGATTCCCCTCTTATATAATTCAAGAAAGCCTAGTGTCTTCTGCTCTGTTATATCGGTTATTTAGACGAGCAATTGCTAAGTAAACCCGGCTTGAATTTTTCAACTTCTTTGCTGTATACCTTGTTATTAGCAAATTAAATTCGATATTGTCTTAATCCAATTTATATCTAGCGTCAACTCCCAATTCTTGGTGGTCCTTAATAGCGGAGTTGATCACTTGCTTAACTTTATATGTACTCTCTGAACAATAGGTTCAATGACATCAACACCAATAAATGTCATTATCTGCACAATGAGAGCCATGATAATGCCACTGTTTGAAGATAGGGTCATCAGGTAACCAAATTTGATGAGATAGTTCAGGATGAATTCTAAGGAGAATTTCCCAGAGGTGAGCTAGTGTCACTAAGCTCGGTGATATGTGTCTCAGAGAGAGCATATCAAATTGCATTCTGACTTGCATTAAATAAGACCACATAGGCTGTAAGGTCTAGATAAGTCAGTCGTTATCATTAAACAATTGAAGATAGTATTTTACAAAACTCCCTAACTCTGGCAGTTGAACTTTTATAACATCGTTTTCTCTTCTCCAGGTTCCATCCGGCCAGGATCTATTTAAGTCTATTTTATTTTTTTTATAAACATCCGGTATTGATTATATTATTAAACTGTGATTATATAATTAAACTGTAATTATATTATTAACCTAGAACTTAATATGGATGTCATATATGGTATCTAACCGTTTCAGACATTTCAGTTACATATAACTGGATTCTCAGATCAATAACCGAATGATGGTTTGAAGATTTCATAGACTGGCGCTATACAATCACAAAGAACATTACCAGATAACATAACCTATATCACTTGAAGACTTTTAACACCAGCAACATATCTCAAATCTGTAGCACATGTAACTGGGGGGGGGGAATAATGACATAAGATATCGATTTTCGTCACTATTTATAAAGAAAAAAGAAGACGCCCATAAATATTAGAAAAGACCTATAACAGTTACTGGACTTGAGAAGTCTACTTTCTTGAAAAACTCTTTGAAGAAATATGGTTTATAAATTTTAGCCGACAGAAAAAATAATTATTTAAACGGGTAATCTCAGTATTACCTTGACAGATAATCCATTAATCCCCATGTGTAAAAATGAAATCATTAGCATTAATGGATTAAGTGCCTTTCTTACTATCGATTACATTACACCCTTTTCTGTTACTATGTTTTGATTCTCCTAGTTCTTTTTGCAATATTTCTATCTAAAGTCCTTTATCAATATGACGTCTAGTCATACGTCCGTCATAAACGTCATTAACCATGCTGACTGACAAATTGTACTCTTCGTTGTGCTTTGGTACACTTGCCACCGACACAGTAACGAATATTAATAGGAATCTTGCGTTGACCATCCTGCAAGACAACAGGACTACTTACCTAAGATATAATTCCTCATGAAAACTTAGTCTTAACATTTTCTCTATTACACTGCTACAATTTACGATCAAGCAATTAATCCTATCATTTTTAACACCTTATCATCCCGTCATCTAACATCTGAAAAATTACATATTGCCGTAGCATGGCCTTCATTAATATCTCAGACTATCAAAGTCGCACCTTGATATTCTTTTTTTCTCTATGCGTAGCCTGTCTCACATCTTCTTCCAATTTCTCTTTTTTTCCGAAATTTCTCTATTTTCAATCTCTCATGCTCTACGTATGATCATTTCTTTCTGATCTATATTTTCACCTTTCTCTTCGGTTCGCCCTCTCTTCGTTCGTCTCTCTTCTTTGGTTCCACATTATGCCCTTTTTCCCTCTTGGGGTGGAAAAGAACCATCAAATAAAGCTGTCTTTCACCACACCTTCAAGAGGTGAGATGTGTACAATTCTGCCTTTAATATTCTATCTGCCCACACTGCCAGAAGCGAAAGGTTTATTATGTAGTGATGGGGTCTTTCTTTCAATTCCTATTCTTCGTTTCGCGCCTTTCTTATGCTTATTGTATGATTTCCGCGCATTTAAATGAGCTTTCTTACTTTTCCTCGGGTGACCCTTCGGAAATTATATAATTCTTTGGTGGTTTAAATGATATTATTATTTCTGCTTCGAGATTTCAATTGCGCCTAACTCTCTTTCTTGATATAGGAATGGTTTCCCTTCTATGCTTTACTTATATGTAATAGATTTTGGGCATTTTGAATCAGGCTAATCAAGATGGAGATTTTGGGGAGTCTTTCTTACTCTCCTCAGCACACCAATACATAATTCTCCGGGATTAGTTCGTGAATCTGTTCTTCATTGATTATCCTATTATTTTTACTGCTTATTTTCCCAGGCTTTTCTTTTAAAATTTCCCTCTTAAGATAATTAGAACATACTCTTATTACTCATTTGTATTTCCACTTCACCAACTTTATTAACCGACGACAACCGAACGCTTAGTTGCTTTTTCTGTAGAAAATAAATCGCTTAACCGTGTAGCTTTGGAAATGTCTTTTCAAAGAGAACGATTATTTGAATCTGCTGTAACATGTGAATCAAGCAGATGCGGAAGTTTAAATATCTGGGAAGCGTCTTGACAGAGGATGGTAAGTGCGACACTGAGATCCGTAGACGTATCGGGATGGCCAAGGACGCAAAATCTAGGCAGAGTAGGGCGAAACAGGAGGATTTCTTTCGTAACAAAGAAAAAATACTGAGCTGTTACGTGACATTTGTACTTGTTTATGTCAGCCAATGTTAGACGATTTCCTCAAAGATGAAGAAGAGACTCGAGGCGACGGATATGTGGTTCTACAGATGGGTGCGTGTGAACAACGATGAGGTCTTAGAGAGACTGCAAACAAGGAAAAATCTTATACTTCACATCAGAAAGAGGCATCTGAAGATTCTCGGACACATTATGAGGAAGGAGGGCCTGGAGAATCTGATACTCATAGGTTGAATAAAGGGAAAGACAGACAAGGGAAAGCACCGCGTAAACTACCTGGCGAGCTTGGGCAGGTGAATGGCAGAACGTGGTCTGGGGGAGGACCAGTTTAAATTTATACAAATTCCACTAAAAACAACAAAGAGAATATATAAAATATAAATTAAATTATATATATATATAATTATAATTTATATAATTATAATATTATATATATATAATAATATTATATATATATATATATATATATATATATATATATATATATATATATATATATATATATATATATAATATATATATTATATATATAATATATATATTATATAATATATGTTATATATATTAG
Organism: Acanthosepion lycidas; assembly: GCA_963932145.1. Lineage (NCBI taxonomy): Eukaryota > Metazoa > Mollusca > Cephalopoda > Sepiida > Sepiidae > Acanthosepion > Acanthosepion lycidas. The sequence goes on along the minus strand of OZ010601.1, from coordinate 36,910,460 downwards.
GTTGGTGCACAAATAATGACGTAATAATGTCGTTTTTTGACGTATTTTTAACGTCAAAAAACGACATTATTACGTCATTATTTTTGCACCAACCTAATATATAATATATATATATTTTGTATAATAATATTATATATATATATATATATAATATATATATATATATAATAATATTATATATTATATAATAATATTATATATATTTAAAAATATTATATATTATATAATTATAATTATATATTAATCTTAAATATAAGATTAAAAAACATTTTCGTTTATTTTAATAACTTTAAAACTTGCTATCCAGTCACGTATTGAATGTGTTTCTGTCTCTTAGCATTTGTTTTTATTGAATTTTCGAAATCTTCTCCTGTTTTTTTAATAACCCTGTATACGGTCAGCTAATTTATGTTAATCCTTTTAACCCAAGAAAGGCGATAATGCTGCTAAGACGCAACAGGTTACCGACCGTAAAATATTAGTGTAGATGAAGGATAATATAAAAAGAATCTGAAAGACAGAAGATGGCGAATGATGCTGCATATAATTTTTTGAAAATCGTAGTTGACAGCGAAGCAAGAAACCAGAAGTAAGTTCCACGAGCGAAAAATGTGAGAAAAGAATCTATTAGAATAGAATTGACTGCTACATCTCGCCATTTCAGCAGTAAAAGATCAAACTTTCTCATCAATCTAGTACTACGCTTAAATTCATGATGTCGGGCTACCAAAGAGGAAAGCGATATTTATTCTGTACAATACAGAAATGTGGCACAAGGCGCAGCACGTTGTTCATGGGACCGTGGTGAGGCTTCTGCAACTAAATACCCGCCCGTAAAGGAGGAACGAATGAATGTAAAACCCACATGAAACGTGGTACCCGCGATACATCTCACCTCCCAAACGCCAAACCTCAAGAAGTTGGGGGCGGATGCACGATGCAATTTCAAAACAGAAAACTTACATTCGCGTTAGAGCCGATCGTCACGGGACGGTAGTGGTCCTTCAGCTGATTCAACTATGAAAACCTTTTTACTACTCTTACTTATCTTAGACATTTCTCTTCAAGTAACACTCCTTTATTCTTCCTAGTATAACATTATCCATTCCGACGTCACACATTCGATATAATCATAAGCCGATTTAGTTTCTCAGCCATCATTTTCAATTGAAGAAATGGTCCGATATATAAAGATGCAAATTCGTCGAGTGTGAATAAACAAAAGTTTTCAATAGAAAATCTTATTATACACAGAAACTCCATACAACTTATAATAAAATAGAACCTTAGATTGTTAAAATGCTTACGTTGACTAAAACAATGCCTTATTAGTATTTCAATCGAGGGTTTTAAACAGCCATGGGAAAATTGCGGCCCCCGGTACACATGCGACCCGTTTGACTTTCAGAAAACAATATTTCTAAAAAGTTGGGTTGTTTCGTTTTGTTCGCACTTATTCACTCACATATTCTCTCATACGTAACTACATCCATAAACAATGATAAGTGCAGTGTTTCTTGAATTTTAAAACTTTCGCCGAAGACAACGTTTTCATCCTTTTAAGCCATTGGCGATTTTCACTACGAAAGATCAGACGTGTAAATATAGTTTTCTTAGTTTTGCTACTAATTTACATTGAAGAATCAATAAGTACGCTGCCTTAAACATCTAAAATTTGAACTTGGATCTGAAATTTATACTGTATAATGTTTAAGTTATGCACTTAAAATAGACAACTGTTAGACTAAGTGAATTAACAAAAAGGGAATTATACTGATAAATAATTGTTGTTTCTTCACGAGCCCCATTTGGTTTAAAATATTGTCAAGATGCTTGAGAAAATGCTAGCCAGTGGCTGAGATACCCGAGGAGTATGGTGGATGTGGCAAAGTCTTTATATTAGGTTGGTGCAAAAATAATGTCGTTTTCTCACATATGTTAATATGTAAGAAAACGACATTATTTTTGCACCAACCTAATACCAAATCAGTGAGCTTCTGTAGCTTCACTGTGGCAACATGTGGAGGATCATTGTCCCGCAGAAGAATTTGGCCTCGTCGATTAATCAACGGCGCTCGTATTTTGATTGACTGAATGCGCATTTCATCCCTATGTTGTAAGATTCCAGAAAGCCATAGTGGATCACAACAATGGCAGATCACGAAATAATCTTCTGTTGCCGCAATTACGGTTTGGGAAAATATTTGGGTTCTTCGTCATGATTAAAATTATTTACAATTGTCATAAATGTTCCATTGCTCATGGCAAGTCAATTTCTCTGACACTATTACTGGTCATAATTAAGTCATAAATACATCAAAAGATATGTTTAATTCAAGATGGCCTGACGGAGTTCATCCTTTTTCAAGATGGTTTTGATCTCAGAGTCCTCCTTCTCTTACTGGTGACAAGTTCAATATAAGCGAGCCCAGATTGCTCTACTTAATCCATAATAGAGGAAAAGTGCTTTCATGCCTTTTCTATGCGCCGAGAAATCGGGGGTGATCCCGGGTCGTCTATTTTACTTTTCACGCCGGTAACCGGTAAATTATCCGCAAATATATTAAGGTAAATAGTAAAATAATAAAAAAAATTGTTTCATTATTAGGCTACTGAGTTATTGATTTACTTGCATATGAATCTCCAAATAATAATTTGCATTTTTATACTGAAAAATAAGATATGAAATTAATTTCAAAATTTCCAATTTGCAGAGAATAATCCGCAAGCAAAATTCAAACACATTTGTATTCGTTAGTGTAAATAGTTCGTACGGTTTATTCAGTACAAATGAATGGCATATTTTAGCTTCGACATTAACCACAGTGACGTATCAAAAGTCATAGAGTAGCGACTTTATAAACATAATAACATGTACGGCGACCGAACCGAGAAATTATATTTACGACGTCTGATGGAAAACTATCGATACTGGTGCTATAAAAATAAAACTACAACATATATCAATTCGGCATTTAATTTCCTTCTAAGCATTCTGAACCGACATACTTTATGCAGCGTCTTTTCCATTGATGTAAGCATTCCTGGAACTACTTTTTTTTAGAAGAGCGAGCAGTTACCTATCCGCATTTACTTCCTCAGCCTCTTGAAATCCATTTCGATTCAAGTGGCATTTTTATTTTTTGGAAAGAGGTAAAACACGCAAGGGACGGAATCTTGGGAATATTTTTGTGGTCGAACCTGGAGAATGTTGTTCTTAGTCAAAATTAGCTGTACAAACCTCTGTAGTGTGGCGAGACGACCACACTCTACACACTTTCTTTCCAATCACTGCTATTCGGTTGGTGCAAAAATAATGACGTAATAATGTCGTTTTTTGACGTTAAAAAATACGTCAAAAAACGACATTATTACGTCATTATTTTTGCACCAACCTAATATAAACTGAAGAAGTGAGAGAGAACATTATAACTTCGAGCGCATGCGCGGTACATTTCAAAGCCAACTGCGTAACTTGGTTCTCTTACCGTAGTAACACTCCAGATACTATTTAGTCAATCCTCGTGACAGCTGTGGTCTGATATCAGTTGCGCTTTTATGAAGACTGGTATGACATCTTATGGCAAGATAACGTCAAATTTTCAACTGGGGCATGATACTGGGTGGCAAATTGATGGAACATTCCCTTCCCTAATCTGTGGAAAGATTTGCCAACCTTTATTAGAAATCGATTTTTATTATTCCATAGATATTAGTATGTAAACATTTCCCCATAAATATCAAATACAAGGAAGAATTAAGTAGATTTATTTAAAAATATTTATTTTTAGTTTAAAAAATTCTCATCTTTAAAAAAAATGATTAAATACACACATCCATTGAAGGCACTCTACCGGTTCATGCAAACCGATTTTTAAAATTTTAAAAGCTTAGCCAACTAGTCGTTAGATTATCCAAAACTAATCTTATATATTAATAGCCAATATGTAATAAGTAAAAATATAATTAATACCATTGCTACAAATTTTTCAGAGACTGAAAGCGGGATGAACATAATTTATTCTGACAAAAGAAATCTTGAAGTTAAAAATGTAGCAAATCTTCTAGTCATAAATTTGATAGGTCTTCCATTGGATCTTTTGAACTGCAGTGATTCATTTCTAATATGGCTAAGAAACCATAACAGAACGAATGCCACTAGAGTCAAAAAGCATCATACTTCGGAACAGAAATATGATGAAAATGTATATATCACTGTTCAAAAGTTTCAGGAGACTCTTGGTTGGTATTTTTTAAATTGCCATAAATGTTGTTGTTTTGTACTTTAAGTTTGAGAAATTATTATGTATGGTTAAAAAATAGTTCGGGGGTGATTTTTAATTATATATGTTATTATGCAAAAAAAAAATTATGATTAAATTTTGCTGTCATCAAAATATCCTCTTTTAACCTTGATTACTGCAGCACAAATCCTTGGTATACATAGTGGAGTAATTGCATTGTTTTCTTTGTTGTGTTGCACGATTGCTATATTTTACGCCGTATGAGTACCAGTAATACCCGATAAAAAGTATTACGGAAATTAGTATTACAGTGACTCGCAACGAGATCTTAATGAACATGGCCCAATGATTCTGGTGACATTAGTTCAAGCCCCATCCACATTCAATGCAGGCGGTATTCAGCAAATAAATTTGTTTCTTCTGGTAAGAGAGAAGAAGAGCCAGCACCATCCCCTTGATAATACCACGGGACCACACGCAGTAAGTCATCTGAGAGTTTTGACAATCGCTAATCTGATTCTGGCGGACTAGCTAAAGGAGGATATTTAGCCGGGAGCAAGATTTAATCCTAAAGAGATTTTTCTTCTTTTAGTCATAATAACATTTCTAATAAAAATCATGTCAAACATTTTTTTAACCAACTATTTTTGGGCCAATCTAAAAAATTAGTAGAGATTACCTGAAACGTTTGAAGTGTAGTTTATATAGATTAAGGTTTGAGCTGATCACACGAATGCATGAATCTCATAGGAAGATATGTCCTGTAAGTAGCGTTAGGTTTCCGACAGAAGGCAGTTTCTGGCAGTTTTTATGGAAGTGTTTTAATTAGAAGACTTCTATAAAGTCGAATAACGGTAATCCCAAGTTAAGCCAGGAAATGAGTGAAAACTTCCCGACCAAACGGAAAAAATTAGCGGATAATTACCTGCGGGTCTTGTGTTTCCTGATTGATTATTATGTCCTCTCTGTTTACTAATTCCGTGCGTTTGTCATTGTTTGCTACTTTCAATTTGTCTAATTACAAATAATAATTATTCGAAACAATAGGTTCTCGAGAAGGAATTTTTAGTAGAAGAAAGCTTTCCAGTCTCGCCATATATAGAAGTTAACATGACATTCTCTATTTCATTTGATCAACGATATTTTCTTCATCAGACTATTGCAGAATATACAATTTTTATCGACTGTCGCACTCTGTTTCAGAGAAGTAATTATTTAATCTACTCCTGTATATTTTATAGCTTAAACATGCATAAAAAAAGCGTATAAAATAATCACTATGACTCAAATTCTT
>OZ010601.1:36894922-36899922 GCA_963932145.1 Acanthosepion lycidas | reverse complement strand
ACACAAAAAATACGTTAACATGGAAGATCTTAAGTCAACCATTATGGAACTTATCAAAATCCAGTTTGAACAACAACAAAAGTACGAACAAAAACATCTAGAAATGCAAGAATTATTGTTACGTGCAATGACAAATAGGGAGCAAAAACCCGAGAACGAATCAGTTCTCTCTCAAGACGCTATTTGTTGTAATATCGAAGATTTCAAGTACGCACCTGACGAAGATAAAACTTTTGCAAATTACTTCCGAAATTATGAAGATCTATGTGATTTTGACTGCAAAGATTGGTCAGACGCACGTAAAGTACGCCTTTTATTAAGAAAATTAGGCACAGGCGAATATACCAAATTCGTTGATTATATCCTTCCCAGAAAAACAAGCGAGTTAACGTTCAAAGAATCTAGTCATGAAGAAGTATTCACTAAATTAAATGGCGGAAAATATTTTTCAAAAATTGATCTAAGTGAGGCTTACATGCAAATTCCAGTCGATGAAGAAAGTTCTAAACTACTATGCATAAATACACACAAGGGATTGTACAGATACCAAAGATTACCATTTGGAATTAAAGTAGCGCCGGCTATTTTCCAGCAGACAATGGATACGATGCTGGCAGGACTAGAATACACAATAGTATATCTGGATGACATATCGATTAATAGCGAAAGCGTTGAACAACACTGGCAACATGTACAAGAAGTGTTTAAGTGAATTCAAAGCTACAGATTCAAAGTGAAAGAAAATAAGTGTGATTTTTTCATGAAGGAAATAAAATATCTTGGCCATATAATAGACCAAGAAGGTAGACGTCCAGACCCTGAAAGTTCTACAACAATAAAAAAATAGATGCCAGTTTCTAAGAACATAACAGAACTACAAAGTTTTCTTGGATTAGTGAATTACTACCAGGAATTCATACCTCAAAGGCATAAACTTCGAACACCATTGAACGAACTGCTAAAGAAAGAAAAAGTTTGGCAGTGGACAGATCAATGCCAGGAAACTTTTGAAAAAATAATCAAGACATTAACATCGGATTTATGTTTGGCACACTATGATCCTAAACTGGAGATTATTGTAGAAAGTGATGCGAGCGCCTACGGTGTCGGAGCGTGTATAGTACATAAAATGCCAGAGGGAACAATAAAACCTATCGTACATGCTTCTCGAACCCTACTACCAGCGGAGAAAAACTAATCGCAAATTGAGAAGGAAGTTCTAGCAATTATCTTCGCAGTAACAAGATTCCATAGATACGTCTATTGTAGACATTTTACTCTGCAGACGGATCACAAACCGTTAATAAAAATTTTGGTTCAAAAAAGGTCTACCGGTGTACACGACAAATAGACTACTTAGATGGAGAACGATTCTTCTGAACTATAATTTCAGATTGGAATATTTACCAACGAAAAGAATCGAGACTGATACCAACAAAGACAGAGCCATTGGAAGATACGGTAATCGAAGCCCTTAGAAAGGAAGAAGACATAAGAACAGTACCATGTTGTACAGTCAGAAACCTCCCAGTCACATTCCAAGACTTAAAAAATGAAGCCAAAAATGACGAATTTATTAATGAAACAAAAGCAAAAATAGCAGAAAAAAATGAGAAAATTTCGGACAGCTTTTCTCTATGCGATAATGTGCTACTTTACAACGAAAGGGTTGTAATTCCCAAAACTTTACAAAAACGGATACTAAAGGATTTCCAGTGAGGACACCCGGGTAAAAATAGAATGAAATCGCTAATGCGAAGCTATGTATATTGGAAGAATATGGACCAGGATATTCCTCAAATGGTGGAAATGTGCAAAGGGTGTAATTTAGCAGCTAAAGCACCGCCAATCATGCATAAGCCTTGGCCTGGAACTGATCGTCCATGGTCAAGAATACACGCAGATTATGCAGGACCAATTGACGGGTTCTACTATTTAATCATAGTTGATAGCTACAGTAAATAGCCGGAGGTGTTTCGGTGTAAAAATCCTACTACAGAAACGACCATAAATGCAATTCATGTCAACAGATTTGCAAGAGTTTTGCAAAATCTATCAAGTAAAACATATAAAATCCCCGCCTTACCATCCAAGATCAAATGGACAAGCGGAGAGATTCGTGGATACTCTCAAAAGAGCATTACGAAAAGCGTACGATGTGCCTACGGAGAAATCATTACAGTAATTCCTTCATGTATATAGAATAACGCCAAATAATGCGACACCATCAACATTATCACCAGCAGATATCATGTTTGCTAGGAAAATCAGATCAGCGTTCGATAAATTATTACCAAGTAAAACAAAACAAGTAACACAGTCCTACACACCAAAAAGAAAATTCCTTCCAAGGGAAAAAGATTTTTTTAAGGCATACAAAAATAATACCTCTTGCTGGGAACAAAGGTTAATTGAGAAAAGAATTGGCAATATGATGTACATAGGTCAAGGAAAAAAATTAACACACAGAAGACACGTAAACCAAATAAGGAAGAGACCGTTACAGGATGCTAATGGCCCACCTCAAGAAGAGGTATTGGACACGATTTCCGACACATTCGATATAACAAGATTGAAAATAATGTCAGAACCAAGAAAATTTACTGAACATTTAGAAATAGATCCAAAGAAAAAAAGATATTAAAAATCCCCTGCTACGCAAAATTTTCGGAAGTAGGGTGTTGTGGAACCTTATCCATAATAACATAATGGACTATTCCATAAGTAATAAATACTGCGCCTCAAGAGGAAGCAGGGTGTTCAGTCCGAAGTCGGGCGACAAGCTGATCGGCTGATCGGTTAAACTCTCAGCCTTCGGGCGGGGAGGAACCCGAACGAGGCTACGTTTATACGGGTTTAATGGGCATATTTTTGGCAGAGCCCACGGGCTCGGAGATCCCACGTTAAACCGGCTTTGTGTCACACGATGCCCTCGTAGGGGGTGACTAAATATAGTTCAGTCTGAAGTCTGGAGTGAGGTCCGTCAGAAGTCTGTCAGTCAGTCAGACCGACCGAGTCAGTCAGTCGAGTCAGAGACAGTCCGAGAGAATTACTACGAAACCTGATTTTTCATACTAACACTATCTACTTCTCTGTATATATTCTTATTTGTAATATATCTGTGTTATATCATATCCATATTCGAGTTCTTCTTTATTGGTTCTACTTTGGACTATCACCGTGGTACAAGGAATCGGACCATAACACCAATGATACATATACATATATATATATAGTACAGGTAATCGATACGTTTGTATTCTAGTAATATTAATAATTAAAACTGATCCACAGAGAAATCGATGTGTTTATTTGAACAGAGCATATCTATTTTTACAGCAGAAAATTACCTTAACTTAATTTCAAGCGGTTCTGTTCGCGGCTATCATCAGCTCCTAAGTCTGAGAGGCTCATGATACGCTCTCCGACTTAGCACAGAACAGCTTCAAATAGACTATTTTTATGTTGAGGTAATTTTTGTTTTTCGTTGTAAAAAAGAATATATATATATATATATATATATATATATAAAATGATTATGTGTGGAAAATTTATGGCTAAGATTGTTCAGTATCAGAGAGAGTGTATGAGAGTGTATGTAAATATAAAAGTGGACACTGAAGTCAACACCAACTGCTTCATCTTTCAACACAATCTTACTTATGCGGAAAAGAAATAAATTGGCAAAAATAAATTTAATACAAAAATATAAATCAATTAAGACAGATATATATATATATATATATATATAGCCACCCCCACCTTACCCTGACCCGGCATCTATGAAAATAACTCTATACTGATACAAATTATTAACACCCCTCCCCTGCCGATTCTAAACAAGCCGCCCTTGATGTTACCATGGAAATTTTTGATTTCAATTCTGACCATACTATTAAAACTCGTAAATTTCAGAAATAAGTCATTCCCAAAAAAATTTCGCTTGAAGATGGAACAGAGCCTACTTTAACTCAAGTTAATTCAAATATTATTTTGAAGTTTTCGGCTCTTGTTTTGAAACATGAGACCTCTTATGTAGCGAGTTGGAATCATATGTTGAAATAAATAATTATAGTTATGCTCTACTTTCGTATCGAGCACTATTTTTTAAAAATAATAACAAAAATACTAAGGAACTTTGGATTATTTACCAAACCAGTTTCTTTCCTATTTTCTACAATATTTTCACACATATATATATATATATATATATATATATATATATGCACATACAGTTGTGTAAAACAAATATTCGTACACATAAAATTTTTTAATTTATTGTATTTCCAACTAATGAATAAACGTACTTTTCACAAAATTAACTGTACACAGATGAATAATAAGTAGATATTTATAAAAAGCAGAAAAGATTTGATTTAATAGAAATTCCATTTCTCTATTTTAATGAGTGAAAAAAGTATTCGTACAATGCACATATCTGATTTGTAAACATTTAATTAAATTGCTTTAATACTCTAGATTAATCAAGTGGAATGTTCTAGAACGCTTCAATAATGTTATCAGTAGTTATTTTTAGTCTAAAAAATAAAAACATTTTGTAAAAAGGTTATTATCACGTCAAGATGTAAAGAATTGACAAATTCGCAAAAAGAAATGATTGTTAAGCTCGGGAAAGGTAAAAGTTCCAGGAAAACCTAAGACAACCGGAATATTTCATTTACTACTATTAGTTTATTCATTGCAAGGTAGAAAAAAAATCTCAAAACTGTTGTAAACCAAAGAAGAGTTGATCCACAGAAAATTTCTTCAAGGTCTTGAGTAAATTAATTTGTCAAATTAAACAAAATCCAATTTTTGTTAGAACAAGAGTTGCAGGATTATTTGCTTTCACCAGGAATCTGTGTCACTAAACAGACAATAAGCTCTGAAATTCATAGGAATCTATCTAAAGTAACGCTCCCCTGGGAAAACTCAACTGCTATTGAAAAGACAGAGATGCCAGGTTGAAAGTGGTTCGTGAACATAAGGATAAAGAAACA
>OZ010601.1:36872422-36892422 GCA_963932145.1 Acanthosepion lycidas | reverse complement strand
ATATATATATATATATATATATATATATATATATATATATATATATATATATATATATATATGGAATTTGAAGTTTATAAGCAGTAATTTCGACCTTGTCAACCGATCCTTTGTGGCCGAATCGGTTAGGCACGCCCTGATAAATGGCTGTTCCGTATAGGATGCTGGATCGAATCCTATCAATGGAGGAATATTTTCTATGAAAATTTCTCAGACATTCAGGCCGGTAAATGTTATTTAATACTGTTTATTATAAACAGACCATTTACTTAAATACTTGTATCTATAAAAAGAACGTTAAACATGAAAAATGTTTTTAATAAATAAATTGTCGGACTTTGTCCATTTCTTAATATATATATATATTTTTTTTTTTATTTTTTTTTTTTTTATATTGAGGAAATACAATTAGTCGGGTGAATAAACTATTAAAATTTTAAATATTTCTTTATGTCCTAGATAAATATGTTTATTACAATAATAGTTATATTTAGTTCTGAAACTATTTACTTAAAAAATTAAAGATTTAAGTTAATAACAATTTTTTTTCAGACATCGAATTTTCTATCAAACATTGTAAACTATCTTTTACATAATTTTGTTAAAACAAAATTATAACAACTCCATCTCTCTTTCCCCCTCCCCCTATCGCTCTCTTTACCATAAGATTCACTTGTATACATTTTCTACAATTCATTTCTGTTTTATTAACCATCTAAAAAGGTCAAGGTTCTGTCACTCCTCCTACTCCAATATAAAACATACTTAAGAGAGATATAAAATTAACCCCTCCCTATACTTTATATTGTCTGTTTAACTACCACTCTCAACCCCCTCTATTAAATTACAAAAATTACACTACCCACCAATTTCTAATCCCATTTTTCCTCTCAATTTGTTGTTGGAAGTTTTACCTGATGATCCTGAATCCTTAAAAAAGGATTTAGGTGAAATAAATTATCGTAATGGTACCTTAAAGTGGTTTGTTTTTTATTACATATATATATATATATATATATATATATATATATATATATATATATATATATATATATATATGCACTATATATATGTATATATATATATATGCACTATATATATGTATATATATATATATGCACTATATATATACATATATATATGCACTATATATACATTTATATGCACTATATATATATATGAACTATATATATCTATATATGCACTATATATATATGCACTATATATATATATGCACTATATATATATATATATATATGCACTATATATATATATATGCAGTATATATATATATATATGCACTATATATATATATATATATATATATATGCACTATATATATATATATATATATATATATATATATATATATATATATGTATATATATATATATATGTCCTGTGGCTCTTCAAACAATGTGGATGTTCCTGCACGAACCCTTCACCATCATAATCAAATCTCATGCGCTGCTGTGTTCCTGATCAAACCGGACTCGTAAATAATTACATCGGTTGCACAACAACATGCTAATCCAGACTTAGTAGCTTTACTGCCTTGCACGTGATGATAGTAGGAGGCACTGTGGAGTGACGTATAGCGGCGTGGATTATGGAATCGGAGAACCCAATCCGAATTCCAGTCGAATCCATTACATTCACTTACGTGTTACTACCCTTGAGAAAGGTATAAATCCTCTTATTCTCCCCCACCAGCTATGGGTAAATAGCAGAACAAACCGGGCTCTATAACCTTGGATTGAAACTTGTCTACCACAGAAAGCAATTCCAACCTACTGCGGGAAAAAAATCCGCCTTGTCAGACACGTAGCATGGCCTCACAATTGCGTTTAGCATTCGCCTCTGAGTGCTGATATATATATATATATATATATATGTGTGTGTGTGTGTGTGTGTGTGTGTGTGTGTGTGTGTGTGTGTGTGTGTGTGTGAAAAGTGTGTGTATATAAATATATATATATGTGTATAATTATTTATATATTATATGCGCGGTACTTATTAGAAAGCGCTCAATATCAGAGATAGAGCTAACATATAATATAATACAAGCCCACATCTATACAACCATATATATATATATATATATATATATAAATAGATAGATAGATAATATTAGTGGTTAATATACACATACATATGCAATCATATATCTAAAATATAAATAGTAGGTTGGTGCAACAATAATGTTGTTTCCTCACATAGTAACATATGGGAGAAAACGACATTATTTTTGCACCAAACTAATACATATATATACATACATACATATATACACATACATATATATGTGTATAAAAAATAATTCCAAGAGGATAGAATTCAGGTAGAACTCAATGTCCAGGACAGAGTAAGGATATATATATATATATATATATATATATATATATATATATATATATATATACGCTGGAATGTAAATATTACGTAAATTGCATTGCTGCAAAAATATGATATTATTTCATATTTCTGAGTGCACTTATATATCATCTTTGATCTCTAATAACAAGGCCGATGATCTGCCTACGTTGAAAGATACTCAAATTGACACAACTATATGTATTCAAGACTTTTTTTCTCTGTTTTGTGTTACAAACTATATATTCATTATTTATATTTCATGAGTTTTAGTATACATTTCGTGTCCTAAAATATATATATTTATGCAACAAACGTTAAGCCACTCTTGTTAGCAGAGAACTACATTACTAAAATGGACCCTTATAATGATCTTGCTCGTTTAATATTGAACAATATAAAGAGGTAGAAATACTTGTCGAAGAGGTGTGTCTGTCACTTATGCAGCTCAACATCTTTGGTGGGTAGGATTCGTTTGAAAATGACAGCAATTTCAATGAGAGTAGAGTAAAAAAAATTGCAAACACTTCTTTGCTCAAAGAAGTCATTTTATGTCTTTTGTATGTATGAAGTGAACACGGTTATATAATATAGTTAATGGATTTTAAATAAAAAAAATGACGGGTGAGAATAGAAGAATAAAGAATGAAGAAATTAAATGAAGGAAAGGCCGAAAGAAAGAAAGACTGAACTAAGAGTAAAAATAAATAAGGTAAAGAGAAGAATATAAGAATGAGAAAAACGAACGGAATAGTTGAAACGAAACAAAGAAAATAGAATTGATGATGTACACAAAAAATGAAACAAAAATAAAAAAAATAAAACGAACGGTTAAAATAGATAAAATAAAGATAAAGGCGTGCCGATATTTTTTTTTTTTTTTTCGTGTTTGATCCAAGAATCTTTTTTTCATCTGACTTTCCGTGCTTCCCTCAAATCAACAGACGCCATTTTGCTTTCGGTGTTGACGTGGCTTTTTCCTTACGAAATTACAGGAAGATTGGATTGGGTGGAATTTCGCGCAGATTGGATTGAACGGAAGTAAATTTCAAGTTTCAAGGAAAAGGGGGGGAAGACGATGATGCAACTGAGAGGTGAGGGAGAAAGGTCGGGGAAATCTATGTAAGGTTACTGACGAGAAGAAAGTTAAGAAACGAAGAATGCTACAGAAGAATTGAGGATTGATTCGGGTGGAACAGAGCAATAAATTTCGGAATGGAAGAAACAGGGATTGTACAAGAAGGCCAAGGTAGTTGAATACAGACGCTAGAATTGGCGCGGTAATTTTAGACAGAAAATGATATTTGTCACTGAACATAAGATATTTTCAGTGTCCAAAGGTAATTCAGTACAAGTGTGATTTTCAAATGCCGTTTTTACAGTCACACCAATGTAAGAAGCAGATCAATAGAGTATTGACCGAATTCATAGCAGACCTGCTTAATTCAGTACACATACAGTAGTAACTGTAATCCCGGTATTTTGAAGTCTATTTCTGGTAACATGTACGATGACAACGCTTGTTTTTCTCTAGGTAACTAGATGGTAATATTTTATGAAATTGTGATGCGTTATTCCAAGCTTATTCACGTCACCCAGCATATATATATATATATATATATATATATATATATATATATATATATATATATATATATATATATATATATATATATATGTATATATATATATATATATATATATATATATATATATATATATGTATATATATATATATATGTGTGTGTGTAGAGCGAGAGAAAGAGAGAGAGAAAGAATGAGAGAGAGAGAATGTGTGTGTGATACAGTGTGTGATACAGTGTATATCAAAAACACTTTACAAGCTATGGAAGCGGGTTCCTTACAAAAAAAGGACAAAAGTCCATACAATCATACGTCAGCAAGTCTTTCACTTTTAAGTTATTAAGTTTTACAACGTTTACGGTAGATGGCGCTGTGTTGCCATGTAGTCAAGGTTACATTTGCCATTCTTGTCAATTTGTGGTTAGTTTGTTTTCAACATTTAACGCGTGTAATAGTGAGTTAACTGAGAAGTGTTCCTATTAACAATGGCAGGATATTCATATCATGAGCAGGCAGATATGATTTTTACATACGAACAAGCGTAGGGTAATTTTGGATTGTATCTTGGATTGTGCATTTAAAGGCGCCAGTCGTAAGCTTCAAAATTAATAACTCAGGAACGAAATATTTGGCTCATATGCTAAAATTGACTTTTTTCCATATTTTGGTATGAGGAACCCGCTTCCACAGTTTGTAAAGGTATTATTCATACGTCCTATAAATACACACACACACACACACACACATATATATATATATATATATATATATATATATATATATATATATATATATATATATATACAGAAAAGGTTTATGATAAGAGTTGAATCAGATAAGGAAACGGTAGTATTAAAAAGTTCGAAATACACGTATGAAAAAAATAAAAATAAAATAACATGTAGAGCTTTTAACTTTAAAAATCAGGAGATCGGTTGAATCCGCTACCTTGGTTTCAACCTTACAGTATCTTTAGGCGATTATTTTTATCAGTTGATAATATATATATATATATATATATATATATATGCGCACATACATACATATATATATATATATATTGAGTACATATATATATATATATACACACACACATATTTATATATATATATATATATACACACATACATACATATATATATATATTGAGTACATATATATATATATATATATATACACACACACACACACACACATATATATATATATATATATATATATATATATATATATATATATATATATGAGATAGAGAACAAATACTAAACGTTTATCTAAAATGTTAGATTTAAAAACGCTGCTTAAATGTCACTCAAATTACAAATAACATTGACATCTCATTTTAACAGGTATATTTACGAAAATTGCACCAAAATTACTTGTAATACTAAAGAATAAATTTATTAAATCAAATAGACATTAACTTCAACCCCGGCCTACAAAAGACTTTGGAATATCCTGCATCTCTTTTGAACTGTCTCCTTGTCTCAGTTTGTGAATACTGCCATAATCCTTGCCTTCAGTTCATCTTTGGTGTTACAAGGAATTTTGTCGGTCATTCGCTCAACTACGCCCCACACAAAATAATCAAGGATATTGTAGTCTGGGGAGTTAGTTGCCCAGATGTAAGGGGTGATGTTGTCGCAGAAAGTGACAGCAATGACTGTTATTTTTTTAATATTCTAATTCAATAAAATGTTGAGAGAGAAAGAGAGAGAGAGAGAGAAAACACATGCGCACATCAAGTGCTCCAGACCAGCTGCAATCTTCAGCTGAGCGCCGTGCTTCAGCAAAGGTTCGGCCCATTAAACTCAGTACCTCTCCACACGGCGAACCCTCAACAGCTGGATGATGTTACGTTGCAACCGATCTATGTTAGTTGGATGCGACTCGGTAATATTTTCTGGGTAAGCCATGCACTGCCTTCCACCGCTTTTTCATTACTAGTCTTTATCACCTTATTCGGTTTTTGGATATCAGCACACTTGAGGAATCTTTTTAAGGGAGCGGTAGGAAATCCTCTACAGCCTACGTCAAACGGCACCAGGGTGCAGCCGTATCCTCTCTCACGGATTTCAGCCACCAGTTCCTCAGACCGAAGCAATTTTCTTTCATGAGCTTCTTCAATTACTTCTTCCCATGCCACTGTCAGTTCCCCAAGCAACAGATGTTCCTTCACGATATCAATTAACACTAGATTTGGTCTCAGTCCAGACGCAATAACCTCAACTAGCAGTATAGCATCAACGAACACTCTCCACTTCCTTGAGTTCTCCGATATGATATTCTGCCTTGTGTCAGTTACACCTTTCTTCAGGAAGGCTGCCCCTCGCAGGTCCGTCCAGGGTATCATAGCATTTCTCGCAGCTACTGTCACGACCTCCAGAACCAAATTATGTCTGAAGGTGTACCAACCGTTCTGTAGCATCTTTGCGCAGGATTCAATAAGCACCACACAACTGGCTGGAGGGTGACTCCTGCACTCCCCATCTCTTCAAATTTGCCAGTGATACTGCCACATCATATGCTGCCTGTATGAGGAAACTTAGATGTTCTTCGCCTAGACGCTACCAATCAGACCAACTGATCTGAACACCCGCAATACCCTCCCAGTTGAGCCATCGACCCTGCTGAGCCTGCTGGACTGTCTGCACTAAACGTCTCTCCTTCTCGAGCTTACGAGTGTCTATATATTCATTCCCGTCAGCCTCCTGGAAAAGACCTTAAAAACACTTTTCCTTCAACGTTCACAAGAGATATTGGGCGAAACTGTCAACGAATTCTCCTCCTTCGTTATGTACACACCATCAGCTCGACACCAACAGTCCGGAACATAACCAACTTCCCAAATCTTCACAAGAAGCCACCATAAATACCTCAGAAGCCCGAGACACCTCTTGTAGACAGCATATGTCACACTGATATAATGGAATATGCATACACCTGTGTTCCCCCTCACTGGAATATGATTGTCTGGTGTCCGCTATAAATACAGACAGACGTGTAGGTACGACAGAGTTTAAGTCTATGACGACGCCCATTGGACTACGCCATTGGCTATCCTATTGGTCTACACCTATTACCTGCGACTACGACGAGTACCGGTTGATTACTGATACCGTGTACTACTCGGTTACAGTAGCCAAACCCACTTAGCTGCTTCGATCAAATATATCCCATTCCAGGACATATCACACGCCATTAGGAACACCCTCAGAACAAGCTCTTGACCTCTGTACAACTCCTTGGACCTCTTTCCAAATCACTGGAGACTCATCAAGAGCTACTTCTGAGGCGCCAGGTCTGAATAAACCTGGCATCACCTGAACAGGGACCTCCCTGCTGGCATCCTAGTACGTGCTCTTAAGATGTCTCTCCACCTCCACCTGCTCAAGACTCAATGCTCCGATAGTCTTCCCCCTAAACAACTGCTTTTTGAAGCGGAACGGACTTTCCTTGAATGACTTCCGGGCCTTGGCAGCGCCTGCTGTCTCTTTTTCGTTTCGCTCTGCTTAACTTGCTAATGCGTTTCTTTATGTCCTCCAAGATTGGCTTGATTTCCTCTACCCTCTGCTCATCAGCCCGCATTGCTGCACGTAACGTTCGCATATCTTGCAGCCATCTATTTAGGTGGACGCTAGCGGGGATGGAAACGCAAGAGATAGCCAGAAAATGTCAAAGAGTGGACGAAGCCACCAACAGATCATCCTGGAAGAGCTTTTATCGCCCCATCCCGGCTATTGAAACTGTCTAAGGACTGTGAAATGATGATGATGATCGTTATTTTAGCCGCGCCGATTTCTAGTTCTTCTTCTATGTACCGTGTGTCTTCAGGGTGTTGGTGATCATGGCTCTCCACAATTTCCTGTGTTTTGTCGCTCTTAATAATTTTTCGCTTTTTGTTATCTATCCTAAATATTATTCCGCCATCTATTTACTCAAGCTCCCGTGAGAAAGGAATCTCTCAAACCTTCTTTCTTCATTATATGCCCTAGAAATTTCAGCTGTCTCTTCCTTATGCCAAGTATAAGTGTTCTTTTTGTTTCCGTTTTCTTTAACTCTTCATCCTTGCTCATATCTTCCGTCCATATTATTTGCAGTATCCTTCTGTGAGACCATGTTATCGAGTTACACGTCATAATTCCGTGTCTATGATCATATAGAATCTACATAAAACTAATTCTGGGCGAATATAGACCAACGTTCTTGTGCACATATTTCTTTACATTGACGTTAAAACACCGGTTATCGCAAGATCTGCGAAGATAAGCAATATCGAGCCTGGTTAGTACCTAGCTGGGTGACCGCTTGAGAAGAACATGCGCTTGGAAGTTCGGGCTCTTTTTTACTCGATATCATCTCGGAATTGGAACTCAGAGTCGTGATCCAATTCCAGTTGTGTTTATTATATTCACTTACTCTTCGGAATTGTATGAATACTTCTCATATTTCCAACTATGGGTTAATTAGCAGGAGATAAGTAAATCATTATTATCTCCACATAATTTCTCTAGCCCTCTTTCTTCATTATAACTTTTGAAGGTTATTTAAAATCCGCTTTTCGGTCTTTAAATAACCTTCAAAAGTTGATAAAACGTAAAATTAGATCAAGCAATTAATTGACATTCTTTACTTTCAACGACTTTAGGAAAATAATAATCGCTTTTCACCTATTTTTCTCTCTATTCTGCGCTGTGAATCCGATTGAAATATCATATCTCAAACATTAGCTATCTTAAATGAGTTGTATTTTCTACTTCTTACCACATGACTAGAAGGTCATTTCTGAAAATAATAAAAATAAGAGCGACTTTGCCCCGAACCTTTTTCTTATATTACATTACCTACTGTAAGTTATTTGGTGATATCAATTTTTGCAAAAGACATACCTTGGAGACTTTACATTTAGTGAGATTCCATTTTTTCTTCCAGACATTCGGCGTTTCCCAACATTCCTACTTCGCAAAAAAAAAAAAAAATCAGAATGAGCCTGACCAAAAATGAAAAACGACGTTGATTTGGTTACCATTGTAATGTTGTAAGGTACAAAAAAAAAAAATAGAAGTGTGAACGTCTTAAATACCAAAATATCTGTTATATTTCTATTTTCTATAAATCGCTTGATTCTGAATCACCCACCAAAAGAGTTCAAGAATTTAATCACATTGTCTTTCTTGCATTCAGGTGTTATTTTTTTTTTTTATAAGACAAAGTGAAAAATGAATTATGAGGTAAATTTTGAAAAACTCTCACAGAGCCAATTCCGCGCATGCGCGTTGTTTGTTTTTGCTTTTAGCGACGACACTGCATAGTAGATTCATTTGGACACAGCATGTGAGAAAAAGAACACCATGACGCAAGTCACTCCACCAGAAATTTGAAAACGGTTTGCTGTACTGCTTGGCATTCGCGCCGGGAGCCCCCATACTAACATTTCAAAGTGTTTGGGTGTCAATCTGAGGATTAGAGAAGAGTTGGGTTTGTCTAATGGTGATTACCAAGGTACGGCAACTCGGAAAAATTCACTCTGAGGAATCTAATAAAAAAAGAAGTCCCGAATTTGTTGGTGAGGGTCTCAGACTCAACGCGAAGACCTACATCAAGTGCATTTAGGAGGTAGTGCTGACCTGGGTCAAGAGGGTGACTCCTGGAAGACCCTATGTCTGGTAACAGGACAAGCGATGGAACGCAGTCGTGGCTGTCAAAAAATTTCTGCGACCACATCACACCTTACATCTGTGCATCCGACTGCAACTCCCTTGATTATTACCTGTGGGGTGCAGTTGAGCGAGAGGCCAACAAAACGAGCATTCACCAATCTAAACAAGGAAACTGTACAGAAGAATTGCAGGAGAGATTTCGAAGTCTTCTGCAGGCTGTGGTTGAAGGCAATGGTGATTTTATTAAATAAATTTACTCTATTTCAAGATATTTTTATGTAATTTTGGTAAATACATTTGTTAAAATGAGATGCCAGTGTTATTTTGATTTTTTAATAATTTAGACGACAATTCATTCCATTATATAAAACATATATATAGAAATATAGAGGAATGTATATTATATTTATCCATAAAACATATTTAATATATTGCGTAAATAAATACCAATGTTTAAGAATTGTCGTTTAAAAAAAGTAAAATGGACCATGCTAACCGAAGCTCTCCTCTGTGGCTCAATCGGTAAAAGCAATTCAGTCTATATGACGGTTCTGTATAGGATAAAGGTTCGATTCCTGTCGGAAGACACATATTTTCTATGAAAATTTCTCGGACATTCAGGTCGGTAAATGTTGTTAATACTCTTTATTATAAACAGAGCATTTACTTAAATATTTGTATCTATAAAAAAGAACGTATAAACATAAAAAATGTCTTTATATATATATATATATATATATATACATATTTGTAGTTTCACGAACATCAATTTGTCTGATGATCGCAAAAGCGTGTAACCCAGGCTTACAAACTCATATCCATACAACTAAATATGTTAGCTATGTGAGATTGAGCGCTTTCCACGTATCACGCATCTACAATATACAGTGTAACCCGGATATAAGAGAGAATTTATCTGGTCCCTAATTAGAGCCATACTTGCCTAAACAAAATAAACCAAACCCGGATATAAGAGACTTCGTCTCCGGTCCCGACAACTCTCTTATATCCGGGTTACACTGTATATAGAAATTATATCTATATAATTTGAAAGATATATCTATAAAACAAAATGGTCGGTTATAGATATCACACTAAATGGAGGATGGCTGCCATTATCGGTGCTGGAGATGGTCATTTCGGACTTGACAGCTTTTAAAGACAGATTTCAAAGTCTTTGACTCGGTTTTGTGTATAAAGGCATGTCTGCCACTTTACAACTTCTTTCCACCAAACGCAACATCGTAAGCCTAGCTGCAACAAGCAGGCTAAACAAGACACTCTCAAGGAGCTGATTCCCGACTCCTCGAGAGCGCCGCGTTACGCCTGATTGGTCTCACGCTGTCCACTGACATACATTAAATTCATAGCTTCATCTACTGCAAGGAAAGTTGCCTCTCTGTGTCGTTCCTAATTTTTTTTTTCTCGTCTGAGCCCATCCTTCAGATCTATAAATCAACTATTTGTCAATGGAATATTGCTGTCATATATGGTCTGGGGCCCCCGCTGTACTTCACGAGGTCCTCTACAAAATCCAGAGACGAATATGCAAGATGTCCTGATCTGACAACTACTCTACAGTAGCTACTCCATGGAATAGCTGTAGCCATTTTCTGTCTATTCTATAAGTATTTTCATGGCAACTGATCCGATCCTACTTTCACTGGTTCCCGGACTAATGAATTTAGGCGAGTTACCAGGCTGGCATATCGGTCCCACCCTTTCACTGTCAAAATGGTTAAATGTAACCGTCTCTGCTTCTCAAACAGCTTCTTCTCCTGCACTTCCCGTCTATGGAACTCCCTTCCGCTTACTTGCTTCCCCGATGACTATAATCTTCAAATATCCAAGTGTAATGTCAATCGACATCTGACACCATGAGCTTGTTCCCCGTCCTTCTTTGTATCCTTTCCTTAAACACGCCTCTTTAATCTCAATCCTCTGTAATCTCTTGCGTGCAAGTGGCACTGCCGCCTTGCTTGGGGTGAATTGCCTTAAAAAAATATCCATCGCAGATTTCCCGTTAGGGTGAAACGAAAGAATTGAGACCTTTACAATTAGGAGACACATTCTTATTTCACTGAGTCGAATCACACCGTATTCCAAGTCTAAGTTCAATACAGAGAACATTCACTGAAGAACTGCTAATTTCTAGAATACTCCCACGGGAACCCTTCGCTAAGCACTACAATATTAATCCATTTGGTCAATTTCTGTCTATACTTTCTATCCATATAATCTAACTTCCTTCAAAGTTTCATATCACACATCTCATTCACCATAACCATTGTAACAGTAGCCCTCCAACTTGAGTTAATCTCGAGCCTTATATTGGGCGAATTTGGATGTGATGATCTATTTTAACATATCATTATCTATATTCGCTATGATAAATGATAAACCTAATATCCAAATAATGGATATCAATCAATATTTTTAATATCATGTCCTTTATGTACATGTCTTTAAAAATGGGAAAATATGACAGTATATGCAAATTGATATTTTCTATTTTATGCAAAGATCTACTGGTGTACAGGTGTGAAAATTAAATATGATACAACATAATTCCTGTACCAAAACGACTTACACTCGTTTCAGTGTTTTGGCATAAAGGTCTCCCATTTTGTCAGTGAAGACTTTCCCAATTTGAATATGGATTTGGGCCAAGGTTGTTCAAATCCGAAATATCTATTGTACTAAACGAACGATCATTTTCCAATTCTGAGAAATTCTACTAAGACTAAACAGTTGGTAAAATATCAGATCTTGTTCTTTAGAGAAAGTTAAAATTAAAAAGATGAAAACTCTTAAAAAAGCAGGCACACACATAGTCAACTTTCACATATATCAAACATAAGAATATTATCTTATATATATGCATATATATATATATATATATATATATATATATATATATATATGGTGCAATGGGTAAATTTTTGTCATTTTATGTTTTAATACCGCGCAGGCGCGTTGTTTATATTTTCATTTGGTCGACAGACAAGTTGGGCACCGTCCGTGTGTAAACGAGCACACGTCACAATTCACTCCGCCTGTAATTTGGAAATCGCATGCGATACTGCCTGGTATTCGCAGCAGAAACTCACATTCGAACATTTCAGTGTGAATGGATGTCAATCTGAGGAACAGTGCAGAGGATTCAAAAAGACTTGGATGAGTCTAATGGTGATTACGAAGGTGTTTTGAGTGATCACTGGCGATGGCAACATTATGCATCTATTCATCATCCCACAGAGCCACAGACTCAGCACAGAGGTCTACATCATTTGCCTAATGGAAGAAGGGCTGCCTTAGTAAAAGAGACTGGCTGTTGTAACATGCTATGTCTAGCAACAAGACTATGCAAAAGGCCACACAAGCAGCAAAACCTAATCATAGCCGTCAGACAATTTCTGAGACAACATCACCCCTTACATCTGGCTACTAACTCCCCATACTCAAACGCCCTTGGTTATTATATGTAGGGAGCAGTTGAGCAAGAGGCTAACAATACTCGTTGTAACACAAAAAATGAACCGAAGGCAAAGATTATGGCAGCATTCACATGTTTCATGCAGGAAATTCCGAAGTCGCCTTGAGACTGCGGTTGAGGGCAATGGTCATTGTACTGTATAAATTCCCGCTTAAGTATTTCAAGATATTTTTTGTCCAATTTTGTAAATATATCTGTTAAAATGACATGTCAGTGTTATTTTCATTTTTGCTTAATTTAGACGACATTTGCACCATATATTTTTTTCTAAGCTCTATACTAAACATTAAATCTGTTGCGAAAAAAGAACTAAACAAAATGAAAACAAAAGGATCAGGTTTAAAAAAGGACTCGTAACTGGAAAAACCGATTGAAAAAAGAATGTTAACAACAAATACTTTTTCACAACCAACCTAGGTCTGCGGAATCAGAATCAACGTTATGTTTAAGCAAGCAAATAAGCCAATTGGAGTAAAGTGGCACTTGTGACGAATGCAGCTATCGATTTTTTTTTTTTTTTTTTGCATGATAGCATGCTAGTTAAAATTCGTGTTAGTCCGCTGTTGGCTCTCACGCTGGCAAATAGAATCTTCCTGCCTATTCGTGGCAGCCAGCTATAGGCTCTCACTCTGGCCAGTAGAAAATGGCTGCAAATTACATGAAAACTACCGTAGAAGCATGAAAAAGTCGATTATTTCCACTATCGATGGGAATTGGGAAATGAAAAGTGGGTCTTGGCCTTCCCGCTAACTTGGAGCATATGCATATAAATTCTGGTGCAAATCCGTCGAAAATTGCGGCCGTGCATTCGTTACGCACACACGTCCATCCTGCTTTATATATATATATATATATATATATATATATATATATATATATATATATATATATATATATATATATATATTCAAGTAGGTCTCAGATGTGATTGAAAGAACTCAGGAAAATCTGAAAAGAAATTTTGGAATTTTTCTTAATCAATTTTACTAGAGCCAAGAAATTAATTCGTGGACTGAAAGGATTAAAACTAAAATGAATAGACATAATACGTCTAAATTATTTAACCAAATTTTCATAAATATATATGTTTACACACACACACACACACACACACACACATATATATATATATATATATATATATATATATATATATCATTTCACCCACACATCCTTCTCTATCACGTTTCTATACACTCTACTTGGATGCCCTTCAGAAACCTCGTTAGGGCTCTCTTAATAAACTCTTCGCCTTCAAGATGAGACACCTTGATCATCGCTTTGATCGTGGAGAAAAAGAGGGTTCACACGGAGCAGTATCAGGTGACTAGGGAGGATGTTCCAGTACGGCGATGTTCTCCGCTAGATACTGCCAGATGCACAGTGTTGTAAGCAGGTACATTGCCGTGCTGAAGCAGCGACGAATTGTCCTGTTATAAATCTTGCATGCGAAAAAAATGCATTGACTGCAGAAAGCTAAGATTACAATTATATACTACCAAGATATCATGTTAGATGATAATATAATCTGCTTATCCCTCTTTCACCCACCCACTCCCTTTACATTTCAGACAATCCTTGTATCTATCTATCTATCTATCTATCTATATATATATATATATATATATATATATATATATATATATATATATACATACATACACACATATGTATATATATATGAGTGTGTGTGTGTGTGCGCGCGCGTGTATGTATGTATGTATGTATATCGGAAAATCAAAATTTCTCAGGAAACAAATTTGTCATTTTTTCCATATACTATTTTTCTTCCTCTGATATTTTGATGTGGATCCAATAGAATCATCTCCTTCAAATTTTCGACATTCAGAGAGTGTCAACATACAGCTAGCGGGATATGTCACAATCGACATTTTAATCCACAACTAACGTGTACTAGAATTCGTTGCATCTCGTTATGTAGTGATTTCACAGTGGAGCCTTGTATCTGTACTAAGCCGGTCCTAAAAAAAAGGTCCGACGTACAAAACGTTAGGAACTTGATATGATAGGTAATGACGCAGTAATCTAGTCGTGGCGGCCGATACTTTAATATCCGACTAATGGTCGTCCGACATCGACTGACTGACTCACTCCGCGACTGACTCGTTACTTTTACTACTCCAACCTAATTTAGGTGGGAGAGTATTAACTATAGAATATGTGCGTTATACTATAACATCCCCCCTAAAACTTTACTCCGTAGGAGTAAACGTTTTATTTATTTATTTATTTTTCATTTTTTTACAGAAAATATGAAGATACAAAACAAAAATTCATTTTTTTAGCAACATCGTAGCGTATCTCCTACGTTTTTTGATCCACTTTTAAATGATCAGTTGCCTTTCTTTTTTCTTCTGGATCGGCGTACCTCAGGTAAAATTGTTGCAGGCGTTAGATCAAACGTATTGAAAATCACCTCCATTGACGTTTTTTCCGCGGGACCGCTGTCAACCACGTCTGAATAATGTCGTCTGATCTGTTTACTCCACGTGAATTTTTCGCCTTTCATCAAGTACATCATACTGCCAATCCGCTTTTCTATTTTTTGATACCTCCATAGTGTTACCAGAAATAACCTTCCGCTTTGAGCTTCTTAAGGATGGAGTCACAGTTTCTGTGGGTTCTTCTTGTGGTTCTATTTGTTCAGCCTCTAGCTTCCCTTTTGTTGATCTTGTGCTTCTTAACTTTTTCTGTGGTGACTTCAATTGACTTAAATCATTTAATAATACTGCATGTCCTTGGCTGCGGGTAACTCGCTTCCCAGTTTTTCTCGTTTTTCATCTTTACTTTCTGAAGCTTGTTTTTCACATATATCGTCGGTGTTACCCATTCAACGGGAATGAGACAGGCGAGATCTGGCAAAACTGGTTGAATCTGGCTGTCTGATTCTTGGTCCGTCAAGATCCGCCTTGGTTACGCCAGCTCGACTGGCGTTGTCGTCTTCCGCATGTCTGGCCACTGAGATCCTGTGGCTCTTTGTTACTCCTTTGAGGTCTTTAAGTGTTGATTGCTTTCGACCATAACACCATGGGTAGTCCTGCAAGTGTTAGAACACCAGACGGCTTCGCTCTTGGGATCACTGGGATAATGAAGCCCTCTACCATGACAAGGAACGATGATATATATTTTACACAGGATGTCATTTTGACTTATTATTATTTTAATGACAATAATAGAAAAAGATAAAATTAAGAATAAAACTGTCACTAAATATATGAGATTATTATTGTTGTTGCTAAAAAAATATAAATATTTGAGAGATGAATAATAAAAGTAATTCACTACTGAACATAAAAAATAACGTAACGACCCAGAATGCTTTTCCTACAATCGATAAATAAGAAACAGATAACAACATAAAATTATTGGCAAATCTTTGAATGATAAATGATAATTAAAGAAATCGAGGATATTAAAGCAATAGTCAGTGATAAAAAAAAAACAAATATTAAAACTCGAATATCCTTTCCTACAATTTCGAAAATTACGTCCGCTTTCATAAAAAAAATAAATGTTACGCTTAAATACAGATATAGAATTATCCATGTCAGTGTATAACTAATTTATTGAGTTGGTGCATAATTATCAGGCGTTTTTGTAGGCGAGTTATTTGTTAATAAAAATTGCTATTTTTTAAACTTTTTTTAATAAGATTATTATTTAATTTTCAGCTCATAAAAATGCGTATCGACAATCAAAGGTCCGGAATAATCATTTAAATATGTTATTGTTTTATTATGTTTCTTTTTTCATAATAAATATTGTTTAAAAACGCCTGATAATTATGCACCAACCCAACAACAAATGCAATTCATTAAATGTCCCTAATGAAACAAATCATACTGATAATAAACATTCTTAATAAAGTAAATAGATTTGCAAAAACACTTATTTTAATTTTTTGTAAATAACACACAAAAAAATCGATATATACATCAAATTAAAAAATTAAATATTTTACCAATTATATCATGTACAAAATTATAATAAGGAAGGAAAAATATTAGAATAAAAAATTGATAATTAAAGACTTCCTTTTAAAAAAAATAATTCTTTGAGCAATGAAAAAAGACGCCCGTTCAGCCGGACTATAGCTTCTTTCACATACACAGTATGTATGATTTAAATGCCTTACAGTACTTTTTGTAATTGATGCAATAATCAGTGATAAATATATTGCTTTTTAAGATTATATTCGATGTAGGAAATAAATGGCACAGTATCTGAAAGAAGAGATGATAAAACTAATTCCTACTATTCAGTATCCAAGCTTCAGCAGTATCTTACAGGGAAATTATTTTTCATTTTGAAATCATTCAAATGTAACACTTTTCTGGAATCTGAGCAAATAATTACTTAGTTATGTTTCAAAGTGGCCAACTGACACGTTATCCTGGGGAATTAGTATGAGCTGTCAATTCAAAAAGGAGTAGCACTGAGGAATCCTGGGATCACAAAGACTTAAATGTGACCTGCGCCTCAGAGAACCACTCATGTATATTAATGGGATAATACGAGTCCGTTATGAAAAAGCTTTCGTCTTTTTAATCCATCAAATGTACGCCAATGACTTATTACATTAAGGACAATAATAGAAAGAATCAAAGAAAAGAATAAAACTAATCTGACAATATTGAACCAATAGTCAAATGATAAACAAAACAAACATGGAAGCCAATATTTAGTTATGCGAAATTAAAAAGGTTCTATCTGATTTTTTTTTTTTACAGATTTAAGATGTTTGACTTCATTATTTGGCTAGCCATAGCTTTTTCATAAAATGCAGAAATAATATATATATATATATATATATATATATATATATATATATATATATATCATATTTTCGAGGTTTACTGAAGAATTTTGTTCAAAATTTAAGTGGTTATATAATCAGTTGCGTAGAGAAAATATCACGGATCAATGCATTGTAGATAGGACCTTTTTAATCTCATATCATTTCTGCAACACATTTTTAATAAGAATTCAAATGAGTAGTGATCCAGTTCATGAATTTCTTTTGATTGAAGAGGACAAGAAATGCCATATTCCCGCGGGGAAGGTGTAAATCGATTTTTAAAGAGATCGGCCCTTTTTTTTAATTTTTATAACATTACTCGTTTACCAAACCATGAAAACAATTAAGACACTAAAAAGATTAAAGAATCAATAATTGGTTATGAACACTGGAAGCTTCCCATCGATAAATCAGTTGTCAATAATCAATGATTAATTCACCCTCTCAAGGTTTCCTCTTACATTCTATCTTTCTATCGTTTTCTCTCGCCGAATATGGTTTTGTTAAGATGCATGACCGATTCAACTCAAATCTGTTAATAGGATTTTCATTTCTTTTCACTTTTCATTATTTTTTTCTTTTCTTTAAAAATTGTATTTTATTTTTTGTTCTTTAACTTTTTATTGGGAGAAAATTAATAACAAGCGCAAATTTTATACGCGTTGAAAAGTTTTTTTTTTTTTTTTTCTCAAGAAAAATAAGATTCTAGAATTATACTTGGAAAATGGATATTACTGTCAAAGTGTTAAAATTCACTTCTAATGTTAGCCTTTAATTACAAAGGATTATTTTTGTCGTTGTTATTTTTTTTTTCGTTATTTGTAAAACGCTATTTTCGAAAGGCGAGTCAAGTTCAAGATAATTTTATTTTTCCAAATATTGATTGTTTTTGCAAATTCATTTTTGCATTAAAACCTCAACTCTGAATGCTCAAGGTCATACTAACAAATACTCGCATCTTATTTTGCCAGCTAAATGTTAATTTTCATAAACAGAGCAAATTGCTTATTATGTATAAAAAAATTGAATGGCCGTGTATGCTTATTTTTCCTTCGTGCAATGTATTAATTTAATATCTAATTTTCTTGAGGTACAATTTTTTTTTTTCATTTTCCGCTGTAAGAAATTCCTTCCAAAATGAAGAAGCTGACAACGATTGTTGACAGTATTTATACTATAACCAAAAAACTCTTCTCAACTTCCTGTCCTGTGTAGCTTTAAGAAATATCTTCTTTTTTACTGTCCTTCCCAATTCTTGATCTGCCATCCATTTACACATAGCTTGTTGGGTAGATTACGCGCCGATTCAACATGTTCCTCGTTTTTTTAATCATTTCACCCAAACAAGGCAATAAAGCCACTAAGACGCAAGAGGTTACTAAGTGTGTGAGAATATGAGAAAAAAACATTAAGGGGAGAGAACAATAAAAGATTAGTTTATTAAGACAAAAGATGACTTTTGACATTGCATTCAAATTGTTGAAGACCAAAGTTAACTGGTAAGTAAAAAGCCGGAAGCTTTTCCACAAACGAGAAGTGCGATAGAAGAAACTTTTAGCATAGAACTTACGGTTGCATCTAGCCATGTCAACAGTGACATGATGCGACCTAACCGCCAAACTATTATTGCGCTTAAATTCATAAAGTCTAGGTAACAAAGATGAAAGTTCATCAGGACAATTATCGTGAAAATATTGCCTTCGATATATCCTGAGAGTGTCAAAATTGCCAACACTCTTTCTTCATTATTTCTCACCCTTTCTCTTTCTGGTTATACGTATAAGCATCGTTTTATGTTTCTTACATTGTCTTTATTGCTCACATATTCTGTCCACTGTTTTCTTTGCATTATTCTGTAGAACGAATTTTCCTTAAATCTCTTCTTCATCTGTAATGTCATAGAGGAAAATAGATATTACTTAGTAGTTGATTTCATTATTCTTTGTTTCAAGTGATGTTTTTCTATCTGTTTTCCTTAAAACTTCGTCGTTGCTCACGCATTCTGTCCATAGTTAATCTCATCATTCTTCTGTAGAAACACAATCCTATTTCCTCAAGTCTCTTCTTC
>OZ010601.1:36837422-36867422 GCA_963932145.1 Acanthosepion lycidas | reverse complement strand
GGTTACTCTGTTCACGCTCCTTCACGTTTTATCCTTTGTTTATTTATAAGATTTGGTTTCCGGTTTAGTCTAAAGCCTACTGCAACTCTGTTTCTAAAATCCCTTTCTGAACTGTAATTTCATCTGCTAGATATTTTTCTCCCCAGGAGCAGATAGGTTCACCAATCTCCCGGTTCACACTTCTTTTTCAGTTTTTTGAATAGGATTAAAGGTTTATCAGTTGTTCCCTGTTTAGGATTGACTTTCCGCTTTCTTCTAAAGTCTTTTTATTTTCTTTCACACTCAGTAGCCCATGGCGTCTTAGTGGCATTGTCGCTTTGCTTGGGGAGACTCGATTAGAAAAATACAACACCGAATATAGATAGAAAAATATACTAACAACGAACCAATCAAATTAATTGCGTGAAAATAATGCGAGGAATTATCAATACGGAGAGTTTCTACACTCTATTCAAAACCTATGAGAACAATAGAAGAACTGAATAAAAATTGTCTGGGATATCCAGATATCAACATGTATGAAAGAAAAATTTCTGCCCGGATATGCAATATATATATATATATATATATATATATATATATATATATATATATATAATTATTTATTTAAAAATATAATTCCAACACGCTACATAAGAGGTCTCATGTTTCAAAACAAGAGCCGAAAACTTCAATATAATTATTTGAATTAAATTGAGTTAAAGTAAGCTCTGTTCCATCTTCAAGCGAAATTTTTTTTTGGAAGAACTTATTTCTGAAATTTATGTGTCTTAATAGTATATTCACAATTGAAATAAAAATTTCCGTTGTAACAGCCAGGTCGAATTGTTTAAAATAGTTAGGGGTGTTGAGCGTTAATAATTTGTATCAGTATAGAGTTACTTTCATAGATGTCAAGTCAGAGTAAGGTGGGGGTGTCTAAATTTAAAACGGAAGATGTTTTCGCCTACTCTGGTTTACGTGTCTATGGAGATTTATTTATTTTTTTATTTTATTTCTTTATGAAAGGGATTTTTGCATATAAAAACTGCCGTAACATTTGTTTTTTGACGACTTCATAAAGGGTTATCTTTTTTTGTAGGGTATTTAAACTATTTATTTGGGTTATAGATTATAAAGGTTATATTATTGTATGTTTGTTTTTAGCTAATTATTCAGTGCATAGATCTGATGATGTCGGCAGAAAACCGTTAACTCATGTCTATTGTTGAATAGATTTTTATCATTTAGAAACTTAATAATGTGCAGTTTCTCATGGAGGCACAAAGGGCATGGGTCATCCCAAGTTTTACAAGTTCTAGTCCTATTTTTAATTTTCCATTTTACTTTAGGTGTCCTGTTTATTTCCTTCAGATGCCAAAAATATTTAAATAGAGATGTCTGATTTCTTTTATTTATATTATTGAAAGAGCACTTATGCTGCCTCCATCTGGCTTTAAATTCGTTCTTTGTAGACCCAATGTATATCATATTAGTATTAGGACTCTCAATGGATGAGATAGTACATTGCTATACCACAGATTTGATGCAGCATTTATTTTCCAATCGGCAGTCTTCTGGGTTTCTACAATCACATAATTTTTCACTATTTTTGTCTAACTTAAGTGTAGGGTTTTTATTAATACTATTCAGGCATGGGGGTTTGTTCAGGATTTTATTATTGTGTTTTTTTATTATACTTTCTAGATTTAGTGCAGCTGTAACTCAATTTTAGGGTTAAATATATTACTAAACCTACTATTGGTGGGGAAGTGTTTATCAATTAAAGCTAAGAATTTCTATCCTAGTTTAATACTAACCATTTGGTTGAACGGAGGGGTATACCAAATGATTTTTCTTTTCCTGTTTTTTTTTCCTCTGGCTAGTGCAAATGTCTCTATAGTTAATGTTTGCATTTTTATAACCACTATTTTTTAGGGCAGCCTTATAGAAGCCATTGTGTTGTTGGAATATTTCTTCGTTAGCGGAGTTAACGCTAATTCTATTTTCTATTGATGAGGGTATATGTTTAATTATGGGTGGAGGGTGGTTTCTGAAGTCAAACCACCCTCCATATATATATATATATATATATATATATATATATATATATATATATATATATATATATGGTGTATCAAAAAGACATTTACAAACTTTGGGGCAGGTTCCTCACACCAATAAAAGGACAAAAGACTGCGTACACATATGTACGTATTTGAGTTATTAAGTTTAAAAAAAAGTTCACGGCAGATGGCACTGCCTTTCTATGTAGACTAAGTTATATTTGTCATTCGTATACATTTGTGGCTAGTATGTCTTAAGCGTTTAACGTGTGTAGTAACGAGTTTACTGAAAAGCAGGATATTCATATCGTAAGTTAGAAGATATGATTTTTACATACGGCTGCGCGAATAGTAATGGTCACGAGCCTGCACCGCTGTATGTGAATTCGTTTCCAGACTGAAGGCACCCGAGTCACCCAACCTTTGATGCTGCTTATCGTCGCATTGATGATTTATTTTTCATCCATGGAACTTACTGAGTTCGGACAATAGCAACTTGATAATAGCGATAAAAAGGAAGCAAATACTATATTCAGTAATTAAATGAGTAATTGTGACGACGATTAAATTAATAATTATGACAATAATTTATACTTATAACAAAGATAAAATTTTATTATTACTGCATCTACTACTGTGATTGTAAGTAAAAAAAAAACAAGATGGCGGTAGTGAAATTGGGGAGGATGTAATAATTACTTCTGACAATTCACTGTATCCAAATCAGTACAGGTTTTTAAATCACGCCGAAGACATTTTTTAATTCCTGCAAGTTTATTAACGGCTGTAGAATATCTATCCAAGTATTTCAATACGTAAGCAAAACCCGCTCCAATCTGTTGGGTTAACACGAATTGATCTTTATTTATTTCTTTTTGCAACTGTGTACAAGTCCTACACGAGGTAAAAGGTTACAGGGTAAGAAGAAGTTTTACGGATATGTGGGGAAGATAATAGGTAATGATAGACATGAAGAGTTAACATGTCAACCTGATTCTAGTGTTTTGAGAGTCGGTTCTACAGGGCAGTGGTCCGCGCAAAGTAGCCTCTAGAGAGAAATTTGCTTCTCAATGAAAATACAAAGAGAATTCGAGTGGTTCCCTACAATATTCATAACCAGGCGGATCCTAATCTTGAAGCTTAGAACTGGTGGCGCTAGGGAATGCAGTTCGTCAGGGTACCTTTCCGTGGAGGTAACTATAAAGCATTGCGACATATCGTCAGGGATTATAGGGTGGGAAATAATTTGTCCCCTACGGCGTAGCGGAGACGTTTTCAGTCTTTATCGAGCCTGGAAACTGGGCAGCTTCTTCCCAAATATGACAGCAGTATACTATTTTAAGGCTGATCTAACTCATGTAAATGTAGAGAATAGCATAAGAAATCTGGTAACTCCTGGAGCGATACAGAGAACTGATCATATTTTCTGCCTCTCTAGCGTATGTACGAGTTCCACTTTTGCTCTTCCTTGACTTTGAGGTCCAATAATCACTTATGGCATGGGGCCTTCCTGAGGGGACTGGTGGTAGTTCAATCGGCGATGACCTTCATTCAAGTATGGGTCAATAGCTGGGAATAGTGAGCACATTATTTTCAGCAGCATTAAAGAGGAACGGCGATTCTGAATTCAAAACCGTCTAGCGGGAAACAGGTGATTGTAATTTCCAATCGAATCCTTTATTTCGTCCACCGAAGTGACGTGTTCTAGTTCCACATGCTATGCCTCGTCCGGAGATCTCGGTTATTTTCCTTTAACTCAACTCTCCAAGTGAATATATCAATAAGGTTGAGGATAACAGTCCGAATATTGTAAAAAAGTAAATTAATCATAATACCTGACTTCAGGGCTATAAATAGATTGTATGTATTATATTGTAAGTAATTTTCGTTTAATACAATTTTGTAACTTGAAAATTCACCCACATAAGTTTTACAGATTTAGGTTTTTTTACTGCAAAAGTTCCCAAAGCACAATATTCTTTGTATAAACTTTGAAAGGTCTGAGTAATCCTTGATAGTTCGTAGATTCAGAATTTTTAATTTAAGTGTCTGTGAAAGAAGGAGGATTTTACACACTACAAAAATGGTTACAATTCAGCTCTTACTGTGAACTGTAACGCAATTGTTTAGGGTGATCTCTTTAAAGTTTGTCAGCACGGTAGCTTTTGCGTGTGGACATGAATGGGGTCCTCAATTCTGTATGTCTCATTTCAAAATTTTGCACACTACCCCTCAATTTTTTCCACAAAAATAGAACTGATACACACACACACACACACACATATATATATATATATATATATATATATATATATATATATATATATATATATATATATATATATATATATATATCGATAGATGGATGTGGAAGAAGGAGAACGGATTAATGTATTCGCGTGAAAGAAAATGCAAAAAACTTGCCCGGAATTTGAACTCGGATTGCCGATTCCACTCTCCGTGCAGATTCCACTTACGTCAGATACAGAGCGTGGTACACATTTCAACTTAAAAATAAAACCTTGTATATAGCACGAATTTTTAAAAATCCTTGCAGAAAGTACGAATTAAAAAACAATCCGTGTATATATTACGACTTAAGAAACCCTTGTATACGGCGTCAAATTTGTAAATTGTCGCAATTTTGTATTTTTTTTATTTCGCGCATGCGTATTGTTTGTTTATGATTTTGTCGACTGCACAATGTAGTGGGGTCAGTTGGCCAGCCTCTGCAAGAAAAAGAGCACCATGACGCACTTCACTATGCCAAACATTTGGAAACGGAATGATGTAATGCTTGGCATTTGCGCCGGAGGATCCAGTACGAATAAGTGTGTTTTGGGTGTCAATCAGTGCAAAAGATTCGGAAAGAGTTGGATGATATATCCAGTCAGCATCATGGTATTTAGAGTGATCACTAGTGATGGCGAAGTTATGCCTCCATTTCTCTTCCCACAAGGCCTCCTACTCAACACGGAGGCCTACATCAGGTACCTTGATAAGGTAGTGCTACACGGAGTGAAGAGGTTGATTGATGGAAACCCTTTGTCTGGCATCATGCCACACAAGCAGTAGAACCACGTCACCACTTACATCTGGCTACCTAACTTCTCAGACTGCAAGCCCTGCTGATTAGTATGTGTGGGGCGCAGTTGAATAAGAGACCAACCAAATTTCTTTTAACACTAAGGTAACTGAAGGCAAGGATTATGGCAAGATTCCCCATCTCAAAGTGACTGTCCTGTAGAGATGCAGAAAATGCGAAAGTCATCTAGAGGTTGTGTTTAAAGCCACTGACGATTTTATTGAATAAAGTTACTCTTTAGTATTTCAGATAGTGCATAATTTTGGTAAATATATCTGACAAATTGAGATGTCAGGGTTATTTTAATTTTTGCATAATTTAGACGAGAATTTATCACACGCACCCTGTATATTACGACTTAAGAAATCCCTGTATATATTATGTCTTAAGAAAGCCTCGAATAAATTACGACTTAAAAGTAATCCTTGTATATATTTTGAATTTATAAAAAAAATTATTGTATATATTACTTGATAAAATCAAATTGAATATTTTAACTTTAACTGGTGTCGAAGCTTTCTTGTTCCTAGACGATAAGACGGCAACGTTTTATCAAATATTATTGATAGACGCTACAAAACAAAATCAAAGGAAAAAGCTACCTGACTTGAAGACTTCCAACAGCAAAAGCAACAAAAATTGGTAACACATGCAGCTAGAAATTAAATAAATCATATCATGAGTGATTATTCTACCACACTATCTAAAACAAAACGTTTGGAAGGAAACTGCCATCAGAACTACAAATAACGATATTAGTTAATGATTCTGAAAATCAAATTTCCTGGCAAACTGAAATAAATTTCAGCCAGTAGAAACAGTCGGTATTCTGTGAATAAAACGCCAAATGATTCCTGCATGGAAACAGCTTTTTTCCACCATTACTGTAACCACTAATTCACAATCAACAAGAGGAGAAATGATTTTTATAATCATTTTTTAGAAAAAACTGTAGCCTATAAAACAATTTTAAATTTTCTCCGTCGCCATTTTTCTTATCCACGACTTTCATTTTCTTTATGGATTTTATACCATTCGAATTTTTCTCTGTCATTATTGCAATGAAACTTAAGTTTGCTGATAGCCAGAGTAACTAATTTCTAGGAGATAACAAAACGAAAGCTTTATCGATTTACTGTTCCTCATAAAAAAAAGGTGATTATCATCAGTGGAAGCAAAAAAAAGTTCCACTCACATGATGTATGACATTCGTTATTACGTGGCCGCTTCGAGTTCATTCTAGCCAACTGCTATAAATCAAAAGCCGCAGATTGAACAGAAGAATAATTGGTAATTGCATTTACGTGTTAGCTGTCATAGAAACGAAAGCCCAAAGCAAATATTGAAGGATAAATTTTGATTAGTTATGGATAATGGATCAGATAAATCTGTTTGGCATGTTGGAAATTTAAGCAGAATATATGAAATGGCAAACGTTTTTTCATTACTGTTAGTCAACAATGTTTCGTCAAAACAGAACTTGATATTGGTTTAGCGAATTATGTTAGACTTTATGTCACACTTCTAATGAATTTAAAATGAAAGGCGAAAAGAAGACAAGAAGCCTCTACTATTTTTAATAATATGTGATTGTGCCATTTATTACGTCTTATTCATTAACGATCAAGAAAGGTGCATATTGTGAGTGAACTGTTAATTTGTTTGAAAAAAGAACATACAATCATACAATCATTAGCAATTTTTCAGCTTCGTACTTTTGAATATATATATATATATATATATATATATATATATATATATATGAAGAAAAATATACGGAAAAAACAAACAAAAATCTTTATATGCAATTATGCTGTTTTAATATTAATATAATGTCAACGTCTTTTTCTTCATACTGTCGGATCTCTATCCATATATTTGCTTACATATATATATATATATATATATATATATATATATATATATATATATATATATATATATATACATTGCGTGCCAAATTATTATCGAGATAACTTTTTTCTAATATTTCAAAAACGGTCCAATCGATTCCCAGAAAATTTTCACACAATGTTGGCAATACTAACCTGTGCAATCACTGCAATTTTCGTACTGTTCTGTGCAATGTAAACAAACTGGAGCCATATTTGTTAACAGAACGGTGATTTGCGCGTGCCAAATTATTAGAAAGGTTTAGTAAAATTCCCAGAATTGAGCAAACAAAACGTTTATTAATGTTGAACGTGAATCTTTATGATCAAAAGAAGCTAATAAATAAGATAATCAAACAAATAATAACATATACAAAGAAAGACACAGTTTTAAACAAATTAATAGGGAATGTGCTTTCCCTGTTTTGAATATATATATATATATATATATATATATATATATATATATATATATATATATATATATATATATATATATATATAGAGAGAGAGAGAGAGAGAGAGAGAGAGAGAGAGGGAGGGAGGACCGGTGAATTGAGAAATCTGAGATCCGATTTCGAATTCCAGTCGAATCCATTACATTCACTTACGTGCTAATCCACTCTTTCCAGCTATTGGTAAATAGCAGGACAGACTGGGTTCTCTAGCCTTGGATGCAACTGGTCT
This sequence comes from Acanthosepion lycidas, assembly GCA_963932145.1. Taxonomy (NCBI): domain Eukaryota; kingdom Metazoa; phylum Mollusca; class Cephalopoda; order Sepiida; family Sepiidae; genus Acanthosepion; species Acanthosepion lycidas. The sequence continues at coordinate 36,859,713 of OZ010601.1, read as the reverse complement.
AGAAGAAGGGCAGCTCTGAATTCAAAACCTGCAGAGAGTCGTTTGGGCACCTTGTTTCACTCTGTATTCGGACCGTCATAAAGTGTAGTTGGTTCTGCAAAAAGCTTTTACCACTATAATCAAATCATATGGTCATCAGAGGAAGAAACGCGTCAGCATAAAAATAGTTTTTCCTCTCATCTTTTTATTCACATATATATGAGTATGTGTGTTTATGTCTGTGTGTGCGCGTGTGTAGCCACAATGGAAAAGATTTTAATCAAAGACGCGTTTCGCCGGAGAAATGCTTAGCTTATATGGCGTCTATGGCGTCATGAATTCAAATTAAAGAAGACAAAAGTATGTGTCAGTAGAGTATTTTGGGATTTCTGCGCATAAGTAGGTTGTTGTATATTACATTAATCGATATGTCTTATAATGTACATGGTCTGGCTTGTTATTTGAAGAGAGTTCGTATGTCTCCTTGCTTCTTTGTTTTATATATATATATATATATATATATATATATATATATATATATATATATATATATATATATATATATGTTTATATAGATATATACACCAACATACATGTCCTCAAGGACAAATGGCCCAGTTGATAAAGGCGCTAGTTAGATCCAGTGTCTAGATCCAGTGACTAGATCCAGTGACTAGACCCAGTGACTACTTCAGTAACAGGCTACAGCAGTGGTGAACTCAAACTTCGGGAGTTGAGTTAAATATAAATAACTGAGACATCCGGATGAGGCATGGCACGTGGAAATAGAACAATCTAGCCCGGTAGACGAAATATGTGGTTCGGTTTGAAATTCCAGTCACCTTAAGAAGACTTTAGCGTACAATGACCGAAACCTTGTGAATATGGCAGTGAAGATGAGGATAACAGTCCGAATAATATAAATGTACTCACATACACACACAACCATACTAACACACACATATTTACATACAAATACGCAAACAGTATATACATATATCCATTCTTACATAGGTCTGCCCACACATACATATATCCATATATATATATATATATATGTGTGTGTGTGTGTGTGTGCGTGCACTGGATCCCATTTTTTCATATACACATACAGCCATGGCCAAAATTATAAAGCACCTATAAAAATTTGAGATAATATTTTAAACCTACGTATTTCAAGGTTAAGAATCGTACAGTGAACAATTGAGAGCAAATGTAAAATATTTAACAGTAGATTGTAGTATTTTTTTTTTTTGCTTTAAAGCCTCTCTCAAGAGCTTTAGCTGAGTTTCGTACTAAATTCATTCTAATATTCAAAATGATTTATTGTCATACTAAAGGTTGTTTCATAATTTTCGGGTAATATTTGATTCCTACCAGTGTATATTTAATTGAAAATGCCTCCAAAGAAGCAGCTTTCAGAGATTAAAAGGGCACAAATTGTTGCTTTATCTGGTGAAGGATATTCTCAGGTAGAAATTGCCAGGAAGATGGAATGTTCAAGGAAGAAGGTTCAAACAACGATTAAAAGGTACAAGGAAACAAAGTCTTTCAAAAACAGAAAAGGGCAAGGCCGTAAAAAGTCTACAACCGCCAGGGAAGACAGATCTTTGAAAAGAGCATCCCTTGCAGATAGGAGGAAAAGTTCTTCAGAGCTTGCTGCTGAACTTAGGGAGGATGCAAACAAAAACATATCAGCTCGTACAGTGAGAAGAAGGTTATTAGAAGTGGGATTAAAAGGACGCAAAGCCAGGAAGAAGCCATACTTGTCTCAGGCCAACAAGAAAAAACGACTGGAATTTGCAAAAAAACTATGAAAATTGGACACCTGATGATTGGGGCAAAATTGTTTGGTCTGACGAAAGTAACTTTGAGGTAACTTCTATTTCCTAAACTTTGGATGTAATAATTGAAATTTTTATGTGAATACACATCCATAACATTTATTCAAAAATTGTAACAAATTCTTTTTTTTTCATCAGATTTTTGGCACCCCTGGAGCGGTTTATGTTCGCCGTAGGGAAGGAGAGGCATTTCATCCTGATTGTGTGGTTCCAACTGTAAAATTTGAGAATGAAGCGTAATGGTTTGGAGCTGCATGGCTTCTTCAGGCACTGGAATGTTGTACACATGTGAGGGCAGAATGAACTCCACAATTTATACTAACATGCTGGACCAGGTTTACCGAATCTCTTTGACTAAAATATTTAATAATAACATTCCAAGTGATGTAATCTTCCAACAAGACAATGCTCCATGACATACGTCAAAAGTTTCAATCGGTTGGTTTGAGAAAAAGGGATTACAGTGATGAAGTGGCCCGATCAATCCCCAGACCTAAATCCCATTGAAACTTTGTGGTCCCATTTAGGGAAAAGAGTGAGAATGCACAAATGTTCATCATAAAAAGAATAAGAGGCCAAACTTCATGAAGATTGGCAGAAAATAGATCCTACCACCTGCAACAACTTAGTCAATAATATGCAAAAACGAATAAAAGCTGTTATAAAGGCAAAAAGAGGACATACCAAATATTGATTGTTGTTATTAATGTTTACCCCATTAGTCTTAACCTTTAAATATATAAGTTAGAATCATAATTTCGATTTTTCATTGGTGCTCCATAATTTTGGCCAAGGCTGTATACATATAAATGCTCAGCGATATATACCTGTGCAAACATAACACATACACATATATACACATAATAGAAGCATTTTATTTTTAATATATGTGTGTGTATATAACTGTATACACATACTCATACATACTACTGGAGTAGAGTGTGTTTGTTGATGGTTGCTCTAAGGATTTACTTGATAACGCACCAACGGAAGGTGGGCCCAGAAGCGGTTTATATATATATATATATATATATATATATATATATATATATATATATATATATAGAGAGAGAGAGAGAGAGAGAGAGAGACAGACAGACAGACAGACAGACAGAGACAGACAGACAGACAGACAGACAGACAGACAGTGACAGAGAGAGAGAGAGAGAAAATATCTGTATGACTTGAGAGATTCCACTAGAACTGCTTACGCCGTATCCTGGCATTACCTGGCAAATGTTTGTTAGTCATGCAGAGGTGCTAGAGAGAAGCGTCTGTGATATTATCGAGTCCTTGATACTAAAACATCGGCTTTAATGGGCTAGTCATCTCGTCTGAATGGATGACAGTCGCATTCCAATATAATTGTGTTATGGTGAGCTGCGAACAGGGAAGAGAAATGCCGTCAAACTTAAAATGTGCTTTAAGAGTTGCATCAACGGTGCGCCGAAGAAATGAAAGAATCTTTGTGAGCACTGGGAAGAATGTGCATCTCATTGCATTGTTTAGAATGAGGCTGCTAACTAGTGAAAGGCATCACTCTGAAGATGAGAAAAGGAGACATGCAATACTTAAGAGGTATGTGCGTAAAGCTGCCCCCGTTGAACTTCCTGAAGACGCCCGCAGGCAGCTGGATCTGATGTGTACAGATTGTGGTAGAGTGTGCTTGACGATGGCTGGTCTAAGGAGTTACGTGAGATGTATCACTCGCTGGTGGACCTATTAAATGGCCTGTTTGTGCCAGAGTATGTAGGTCTCTTTCTGGGCTAAAGAGCCACATTCGTTCAGCACATCAGTAAATATTCTCCAAAAAGATATGTAGTAATGCCTGTACACGGACACGAGTTGGCAACCACCATGTATAGTTGTATGTTTATGTGGGTATTACCTGGAACCCAATCAATCATTTCTTTTGCTGGTAGGAATTGATTTACAAAGATTCCAAGACTTTCAATTGGTACTTGGTATTAGTTCTACTCCTCATTGAGCATATGTCCGGAATTTAAGACCAGGCGAAATTCTCGGTTTTTATTAAATGATCTGCTATCACTGAATTTGTTAATTGCCCGCACCTATGAAAATTTCCCACCTTTTCCTAGGGAATATTGGGTGGGACACATTTGTTGGTCTGTACTCCCAACATTTGACTAGTTCTTCCGATATTGTCGGAATCACTGTGTCATTTAAATTACCGTCCTAATCGGCCCCAACATAGGTCGTGAATATATATTTTAAAACATAACTTATGTTTAAATATTTCGTTTTGTGTCTCGTAAAATTTTTAAATCCAGTTATTGTTGAAACTGATTTTAGTCAGATTTTACGAAATAGATTATTATTATAATTAAATATTACCATAGATTTCTAAAGTTTCCGCTTTCATAATTGCATATATAAATATATATATATATATATATATATATATATGAAAGTTTCATGCTAGACACAATCGTCAGGCCTTACGATTACATCTAGCATTAAACTGACTGTCGCCTCTAACTGTTGACTTCAATGTTCAATTTTATATTTACAAGCGCTCTAAACTTGATAGTGAGCACTTTATCCCATAAATATAGCACAGCTTAAGACTATATTTCTTTATATATATATATATATATATATATATATATATATATATATATATATATATATATATATATTATCAATTTGTGTCTAGTATGGATAATTCCAAAAAGAAATATTAATCTAGGGAGAGCCCAATGTAAACTACAGAGCATTAGATTAATAATAATAATAATAATAATAATAATAATAATAATAATAATAATCAAGGAGAAAACCTTAAAGATTGATTTCCGCTATAATTTATTTCATGAATATCTATATATTCAACTCTTCAGACGGAAATCTTTTAATAAATGGAAGAGAGTTCCACGGGTGAGAAGTCCGAGAAAAGAAGCTGTTTGAGTAAAAGCGGTGGTCGCATTTAGATTTTCCCCTCCAAAACAGTGCGGCATATTTGACAATCTAGTAAAACGCTTACATTCAGGTAGTCGTTGCGTCAGAAAAAAAAAAAATTCACCAGAACACTTCACATGAAAATATTTGTAGAAAAAGCAGAGGGAATCCATGTCACGTCTAACTGGTCAGGGGCGATTACATTACAGAATGTTCTTTGGATTTTGTCAAGAATCTCGAAAGGTACAGCAGGAGGACTAGACCACATATAGCAACAGTATTCAATGCACAGACGAATGGTAGATTTATAAATGTACATGATGGATTCTGATGAGAAAAATCTGGTACGACACATTGACCCAACTTTCCACGCAGTAGATACCGCTATTGATTCGATGTAATCGCTCCAATTCAAGGCAATATAAAATGTGAGGCCAAGAAAGTACAGTGTTTTGCTCTTCTGGAGTCTAGCATCAGCCTTGCTGATGTCAGACAGAAAAGGTTCTCTAGGGTGGATAAATAAAAGGAGTATTGCTTTTGGAGGTGATAAAATTTACAAGCCATTACTTGCTCCAATTACACACTGATTAGAGGCGATTTTCGAGAGCTGCGAGGTTTACATTGTCAGATCTGTCTGATTTGCTACTGAGACAAGAGTAAATGGTCCAGTCATCTGCATAAATACCTACTTAGGAAATGATGACTCCAAGGAGATCATTCATGAAGTTTAGAATTAGCGTACGACTCAGGATAGAGCCTTGTGGACACCCGCGTTCGTGTCAAATGATCTAGAGGCGGGAGCAATATGTGCTACATTGAGAGGGTAATTTGGCACAACTTTTAAAAATAATATAGAGCGTACTACTGGGTTGTATTATACTAGAGCATGCAATTTGTTCTCTGTTTTGGCTTCAGAAACACGGGGTCGTATTATACACAAGTTGTATTATAACCCGGAACATATAGTACGTAGTATGTGTCTTCTTAGGTATCTTTGAGGATCTATTTGGTGATGTGAAAGAACTCTTCTCTGTCGCCCTGGAATAGAAGACACTTGTTGTTATCGTTACCACATCCTGAAGCAAAAAAGAAAATAAATAAATAAAAGAAAAATACTGTTTATGTCACTTCCTTTTATAGTCTTGAATGCAACGTCACCTATCAGGCATCCTTGCATAGAAAATTTGTGAAATACCACAGCAAATAAACTTTTTAGAAGCACTTAACATGTGAAATAATAAAAGAATTACTTCAATTATAATTCATATGTTGTCAATGAAGTATATGTTTCTAAGGCTGGCTACATATTTTGTATTTATTTGCCGCATCCTGTGGGCACACCCACATTTAAAAGAAAACAGAGAAAGAAACTTTACTTTCCAGGAGAGTTGACTGTTATAAAAATGTATAACCATATAAAAAGACCTAAAAAATTTAGACACAGAACAATTTGTGTCCACGATGCCTAGGATTAAAACACTATATCTGTTCCAGCAACAGCAGCGGACAGCCAGACAACCTGTGGTTCCAGACAGCTAACTTATTCCAGCTTCAGCCCCAGCTCTCAGCTCCGACCATACGTAGCGTCTCCAAAAGGTCTCCAGATCCATCCAGCCATCTTCGTCAGCAGCAACGATATGAGATAAACTGTCCTTTTCAGGACAACTTCTTTCAATGACTGCAAAAATGTCCTTTTCAGAACAACACTTTTCAACGACTACAAATCTGTCCTTCTCGGGGCGATACTTTTCCGCGTTTTCGCTATACATGAACTGAGATATTTTTGCCCAGTACAATGTAACCTTATTGTTTCCGATGTTATTTCTTTAATCAAACTAAACTTGACAATATATTTTGACTCAGTCCTTCGTTTTGTTTGTTGGTTTTTTCCGTCATTCAATATCTGTTTGCCGGCCAATACCACCCACAACATATTCATAAATAATTAATTATGTTGTGTTTTGATTGATACACACTAATCTCCTAAAACAAATTATTATCAATATTTTATTAAATAAACAGAAATATTACGAATTGTAAGATAATGTCATGCTCAAAATTGGTCAACCAAACCACATCCCTGCCGCTCATTTTATTCATCTGTGATGAAACGTGTCCTTTTAAAATAACACTAGCAGCATGGCCCGGCTTTGCCCGTGCTTGATTAAAAAATCGTGCTACTCATACAGCAATCGCTATGACTTGACTTAAAATATTTTTGCCCTTCCTTGCCTTTAAAGGAGTGCCCTTTGCCATACTGATGTTGCTACATGCCTTACTTCTTGCCTATCTCACACTGCGAAGGTTTTCTAAGCTCTATACTAAACATTAAATCTGTTACGAAAAAAGAACTAAACAAAATGAACACAAAACGATCACCTTTAAAAAAAGGACTTGTAACTAGAAAAACCGAATTGAAAAAGAATGTTAACAACAAATACTTTTTCACACCCAACGCAGTTCTGTGGAATCAGAATCAATGTTGAGTTTAAGCAAGCGAATGAGTCAATTGGAGTATAGTGGAATGTAGATTTAAATTTTTCCCACTTGTGACGAATGCAGCTATCGATTTGTTTTGCATGCTAGTTAACATTCGCGTCAGTCAGCTGTTGCCTCTCACGCTGGCCAATAGAATCTTCCTGCCTATTCGTGGCAGCCCGCTATAGGCTCTCACTCTGGCTAGTAGAAAATGGCTGCAGACTACATGAAAAATTGCCGTAGAAGATTGAAAAAATCGATTATTTCCACTATGGATGGGAGTTGGGAAATGCAAAGTGGGTCTTGGCCTTCCCACTAACTTGGAGCATGTGCATGTAAATTTTGGTGCAAATCCGTCGAAAATTGCGGCCGTGCATTGGTTACAAACACACACACACACACACACACACACACATGCTGCCTTTTACAGATAGAGATTTATAAAACCTTTCATGCATTGATCATTTTTTGAAATGCATCTTTAGTTATTAGGATGCATTTTTCAGATTTCTGTTTCATGTTTTCCATCTTCTTTACGCCAGATAATAGGATGCCCCTACTTGCTTTCTTTTAGCGAACCAAAATATTTAACTTGTCCATTGTGCTGACAATGAGTTAAAAGAAATTTATTTTTCTTGCTTTCTACGAATATATTTACTAAGCTATTCAGATTTTAAGTATTTATAAAATTAATTGCTCATATGAATAGATTATTGGTCGGGGTGCTCGTCAAGAAGGAATATTTCCAGTTTGCATTTCCCTTATAGGCATTATTAAATCTTTGATATAGTAACAACTAATTACATATATGGAACAAAGTAGCTGATAGAATAAATGATAAACATGCATATTTCTCAATGAGATATACATACTTCAATATACATACTTATCACTAATTTGTTCCATACGGAGAAAATATAATTATGCAACAAACAGTGTGAAATGGCGGAAATATACTTGTAATATTTCTCAACAGTAAACGGGAAAGACCGGGTGGTGTTGTCTATGTACCTACAGAGACCATGTTTTATTTTTTGTTTTTGTTTTTATCCCCTGCCTCTGTGGGCTTAGTAAACGTATGTCTTATTCGCATCTTATGTATCAACTGGTGTAGGCATGCACGTCTTGGTTCTAGAAATGCCAGCTAAACAAGAAAAAAATAGTTTTCTCACTCTGTGAACTCGCCGGCCACAACGTGACCATTTTAACTCTCCTCTCAACAAAAAGGGAGATAACTGCATTTTGCATTCCATTAATATTTTGAATCATAACGAACATTGATTACTTAATATTAATCCTATTTTATTGATCTACATCATGAAACAAAACATCGGGTAAGGATTTTCATGTTTTCAGCTTCCATCACTGCATTTTGGAATCATGTACTGCGGTAAATTCTGCAGGTGTATTGCGGATTCAGTCAGCTTCGAATGGAATTCCTTATCTCAAGTGCAATTTTATTTTGCTAACTTTCGCCACTCTTTCAGTTATAAAGCTTTATTGATCCATGCACAAACTATTCATCCTACCTGTAACACTTTATCGATTTATGAAGTTTGTAATGCGAGTTAAGGAACATGAAAGACGACGACTTTGATAAAGACAAATAAAAAAAAAATTAATTGAAATTTGAAATAAAAAAAACCTAAAAAAAAATAAAGAAAACATAAAAAAAATAGTTAAAATAATCTGAAACCTTCTGTCAAATAAAAGCTGATAAAATAGAAATTAAAATAATCAATTTGGCTATTAAAGAAATACTTCATATAAAATTAAAATTAAAAGTCGTTCAAATATGCGCTGAGGAATAACACTTCGAAACCTCGTTTATAAATTTATGCGTTATAATCCGAAACTCAATTCGCTGTTTTAAACAGCAATATTTGAATACTAGAACCATTTTGCTCTGAAAATTTTACAATAAATTTAGCACAGATACATGAGTCATTTTCTGTTTGTGAATAAATTTGTTGTTTTACATTACCCTATTAGATTTCTTAAGAAAATCTCAAATATAATTCATAATCAAAGTAAAGTTATTCACATATAAGAGCGTTTAAATATTCAAAATCTCAAATATTTAAAGGAAAATTCGATAATGAACCCCTTTTCTCCAAAGATATCTATTGAAAAGGAAATATTTTGCTTTAATTTTCAACCAAATTGAAACAGCGGATTTGTATGCGGTTGGTCAATGTGACATAGTACACACATAAACGAGAATATTTCAATAACTTTTATCAACCTTTCCTTGACAGAAGCTTTCAGATTATTTTAAGTATTTTTTTATGTTTTCTTTATTTAGAAAGAGAGCAGTTTTTTATTTCAAATTTTCCATTTTTTTTTTCGATCTGAATTTCACACATTATAATATTTGATAATTGTGATTAATGTCGCAGTGTTGAGGTAAGTTCTTTAATATGGGAGGAGATTATGTATTTTACCTACATACTTTTTTCCTATTCCGCTTGGGTGGAGAAGAAAATTCTAAATTCAAATCAGGTTGACCTATTCTCAAAATATGTATACCTGCGTCTGGGGACCCTTTCTGAACACAAATTCCCTTTGAAATTATTAGACCGTTCTCGGATGCCTCGTTAAAAGCAGATGCCAATGGTCCACAGGGAACGAGTAGAACTATTTTTTTGCTTTATACCAATATATCTTTTATTGCAATATGGAAAAACCGGTTCTCGTAAGATCACCGAAGTTAAGTAAATTCGAAACTGATCAGTACCTAGATGGGTGACATCTTTGAAATACCAGCTGCTATAAGTTTGGATGGATAACGCTTCAGAAATGGAGATCAGAAAGACGAGTTCTAATTCCAGTTGGGTTCTTTACGCACAAATATCTATGAAAACGGCATGAATACATCTCTAGTACCTCCCAGCTATGGGTTAGTACGAATTATCAGTAAATCATTGTTATCTCCAAAAGTTGATAAGCCATAAAACACAAATCAATCAATCTTATTTGCTATTCTTGTTGTTATTGTTGTTGTTTTTGTTGTTGTTCTTCTTCTTCGCTTTCTCCTCCTCCTCCTTGTTCTTGTTCTTCTTCTTTGCTTACTTCTTTTTCTTCTTCGCTCTCTTCTTCTTCTTCGCTTTCTCCTCCTCCTCCTTGTTCTTGTTCTTCTTTGCTTACTTCTTTTTCTTCTTCGCCCTCTTCTTCTTCGCCTTCTCCTCCTCCTTGTTCTTGTTCTTATTCTTTACTTATTTCTTTTTCTTCGCTCTCCTCCTCTTCTTCTTCTGCGCTTTTTCCTCCTCCTTCTTGTTGTTTTTCTTGTTCTTCTTGTTTCTCCTTCTTTTCTATTTCACTGTTTTCTTCTTCTTCTTCGCTTTCTCCGTCGTTCTTTTTGTGTAAACTTTCTTCCTCTTCTGAGTTTCTGGGATGAGGCGGGTGAGCCTAGTCAGTCCCTAGATGATTGGCCGCTTGGAAATATCAAGTACGACAAGCTTGGATGTGCGGGCGATGTAATGGATAATGGCTTGGAATTGTTAATCAGAGAGCCAAGTTCCAATTTCAGTTGGGTTCGTTATATTCAGTTACGCGTAAATACCCTTAGGAAAGCAACGATGCCACTTTTTTTCCTCACATCTATGGGTTAATTGGTAAGACTTGTATCAGTAAAATGTTATTACCTAAAAAAAGAATTTTTCAATTACAAAATATTTCTTGACTCTAAATAACCAAAAACGGTTTTAAAAGCCGTAGAAAACGAAACATTCATTCAATTATTTGGTGCGAAATCTGTTTATATTACTGTTAAATTCAGACGTTTTATAGCGAAGAAAACGGCGACTTATTTCGTCAAACGAAGCGAAAGCGTGTCGCGTGTATTCTACGACGGAAAAAGTGGCTAAAAAGAAAATTACTTACCAAACAGAAGGGCACGTATTCCGCATAACATGCTGAAAATGGAATAATTGAATTAAAGAAAAAACAAGTCCGTCGCAGGAGTCGCTATAAAAGTATTTTGATATGCAAATTACGGAACATCCTATCCCAGCTGTCGACGAATGAAAAAAATAGGTTCTGCCGATAAAAGCAGTTGGTGTTCTCGATTCGGGAGCGCAAAATTCGGGCATACATAGATCTATTAGATTGTCCCACGTTCCACTGGCTAGGCTATTCGGATCACAAACTCGTTTGTCCCCGGGTGGCGTTAGAACATAGGCCTAGAATGGCTGGTAACTGGAAGTTCAATCTGTCCTTATTGGACAGGCGGGACTTCCAGGAGCAGCTAACTAGACTAGTGCAGCGGGAGCTAGTGGGGGCGGTAATCGGGAATAGGTGGTGGGAGCGACTTAAGTGTAGGATTAGGTCTTTCACCAGTGATTTCGGCAAGCGGCTCGCTCTAGATAGAGCTGGAAAGGTGAAGACGCTTAAGGCTAGTTTTTCCCGGGCGGTGGCTGGGGGGGATCCCATAGAGATAGCCTTAGCTAAGGAGGCTCTAGATCGTTCGAATAGCGAGCCCTACATGGGCCAAGTAATTAGACATAAGTTAAGCAAGATGTCTTCCGAAGCGGTGAATATGGGCGCAGATCTGCGCAGGGAAGAGGTCCGTCGAGGTAGCGATCGTTAAATTCGTGAAGTCAAATCCCCGGAGGGGCGTACTCTTCGGGCCACTGACGACATGTGCGAGGCGTTTCGGCGGCATTTCGAGTGCCGGTTTACCAAGGAGCCTGGTCTCCGTGAGGAGGAGTTTCGCAGCTATTTGGCTGACTTTCCTCGGCTTTCGCCGACTGAAGCGGCTAGCTGCGAGGGAGAGATCACGGAGGGCGAAGTCTACGCGGTATTGAAGAAGGTCGGCAGAGGCAAGTCGCCCGGTCTGGATGGTTTGCCCTATGAATTGTACTTGAGGCTGTCGCACATCTTTGTTCCGATTTTGACTGCAGTGTTCAACAACTGGTTTCGGTCGGGATCCATCCCCAGCCGGATCACCAGGGGCGTGATCACTCTGTTGAAAAAGGGCAAGGATGGTGGGGGGAAACGATGATTACAGGCCCATAACTCTGCTAAACACAGAGTTAAAGATTTTGGCCAAGATCCTACAGGAGAGTTTGCAGTCAGTTGCCGAGTCTCTGTTGGGTCCTGAGCAGACTTGTTCTGTGAGGGGCCGAACAATTCAGAGCAAACTGCATCTGATCCGCACGATCATAGAGGGTGTAAAAGACGACGAAGAAGCCGCGCTGATCAATTTGGATCAGTCCAAGGCATTTGATAAGGTCGACCATCGCTACCTTGCTACTGTCCTGCAGGCTGCTGGATTCGCACCCAACTTCTGCCGCTGGAATAGCCTCCTGTATCGCTCCCCCAGTGCTGTGGTACAGGTGAACAGAAGGTTGTCGGACGCTTTTGTACTGTCTAGGTCGGTTCGTCAGGGTTCACCGCTGTCGCTTCTCCTTTATGCTTTGGCGTTGGAGCCTCTCCTTCGCCGGCTGAGGGACGAGGCGTGCAGTCCGGCCCTACGTGGAATCGCCGTTCCTGGAGGGTCTCGAGCCAGGGTTTCCGCGTACGCCGATGACGGTATCTGCTTTCGTGTCGTCCCGCAGCGACATTGAGGCGGTGCAGAAGGCTATTGATCGGCACGAGAAGGTGACAGGGACCAAGATAAACCGCGACAAGTCGTCCGGCTTGCGGTTAGGTGCCTGGAAGGGGGTCGATCTTCCGAGCCGCTTCGGTTGGACGGACGGCCCTGTCCGCATTCTTGGAGTGTGGTTTGGACCCGACTTCCAGCTAGAGAAGAATTGGTCTAAAGTACGAGCAAAGGTCGATTCTGCCGGTCAGACTTGTAATCGACGGAGGTTGTCCGTGAAGGGCAAGGCAGAGGTGTGTGTTACATACATTTTCCCCCTGATTCTTTATCGATTGTCCGAACTTCCTCTCTGTAAGACCCACAGGCAGGTGTTCGAGCGATCGCTATTCTCCATTTTATGGAGGGGACGCGGGAATCCGGTCGACAGACGAGTCTGCACTAAGCGTCTGTGTCAAGCGGGGCTGGGAATGCCGCACCTGATGAGTCACATCCGTGCCTCTAGGCTGGCTTTCCTACGCCGCGCATTGACTGGAGGAGATCCGATGCTGGAGGGGATTGTTAGGGACGCGTTCCCTGGCCTTACCATCAGACCCCCCCATCTCGCGGGTTGAGAGCCGTCGTAAACCCCGGGATCAATCGGTTTTCCTTCGCGAGTGTCGGTCGGCCTTGAGGGCTGTTCCTCGGTCCAGTGTCCTTTCACGGCCTAGGAAGGTCTTCTATCGTGGATTAGTGGAGGGGCCCGCGAAGTATCCCCTACGAGATACGCTCGGCTTGTTGGAGGAGGAGTATCGCTCCTACTGGTCTTGGGCTCCAGCCATGGATTACCTCAGTAACCCAGAGTTTTCGCTTAGCTGGCTATTGGCTCGGAATCGGCTGCCTCTCAACGACAAGGTTTTCATATGGGGCTTGGAGAATTTGCCGGACTGTGGACGGTGTGGCCTTGGCTTAGAGGAAATGGCTTCGCACGCTTTCTACCATTGCCCCCGGGTCCGCCCCTTATGGGACCATGTCGGCGAGCTGACGGCTAATCTCGCTCCCGAACAACTCGTGCTCATTGATCGCGCATACGCGTGTGACAGTGTGTCGCCCCCGTATTCCGGCGTGAAACGGATGGTGTTTCTAACGCTGCTAGCCACGGCTCGAATGGTGATTTGGACGAAGCGAAAGGAGGAAGTCTTGCGAGGCAACCGTCTTTCTTATCAGGATCTAATCCGATTCTTTGAGCATCAGCTCAAGATGGAGATTAGATCGGATAGAAAACGATTGTATTCGACAGTCTTTAGCGAAAGGTGGGTAAAAGAGGCGAGCTTGGTTTGTGTGAACGGGGCTAGCCTTGATTTTCTCTTCTAGGTTAACCTATGGCACATCGGGGTGTCTTCCTGTGGAACCCTCCCCTTGGTTAGGTTAGACAAGCATCAGTGTACCTAGTTAATGTGAGTAAGCGTGTTTCCTGGCCTGTATCCCGGCTGCTCTTTGGTTATGATTCAAGTCGAGATTTCCACCCTCCCCAGTTTGTTTGGCCCCCATTTTTCATCTCGACTGGGTCAGCTTTATATTTTTCCAGGTCCGTATAATATTTTATCCCTTTTTCCCCCACTCTCTTAGCGAGAGAGCCTCTTGATTCTGTCCTTTGGGCCGAATACAGCGGCCTCTCTGTTTTAAGGGTTGGGCGGTCCCTATTAACATCAATTACGTTTAGTTTGTATCTTGTGTTAATTTTAGTTTATTATTATTGGGTTCATCTCACTCCCCTTTCATTGATCATTATTAGAATTTTAATGTATATTGTTTATTATCATACAAATTTTTATGGCATGGGGTGCGTTTTATACGTTCCCCTTGAGAGGATGTGGTATTATGGTGGATGGAGGATTGAATGGTGATGGATGAGTTCTTGTGGTGAACGGGTAAATTGTAATGTATGAATGGGTCGTGAATCTGATTAGCTAGGTATAAGATAGTGTTGACCAGCCTTTATCCCTCCCTTTTTTTGGCCTTGTGCCACAATTTTGTACGTAAGTATGAAATAAATAATGCGCAAAATTCGGGCATTTTGGGGGCTTCGGCGTTTGTTAGAGAGTTATTTTTCTGACTGGTTACACGCATTGTGATTTGAGATAGTACCGGCGAATCGAGTTTTCAGCATTTCTTTCTGACCCCGATATTCGAGTCTGGGTTTACAGTGATTTTTTCTTTGTTTTGTGGAAGTAATCTGCGACAAATACTTCCTTTGCTTTCAGAACGCTTACACGTTTGTAGAATTTGTCATATGCGAAAGTTACAGCTGGAGAAGATATATCTAAATTTAATTTCAATACACAAAGTTTGTAGATATTCATATAACTTATTGCAAAATTAGATGGCAGTTCTTACCGTTGTCTTTGCGTTACCTATTTAAGTAAAAAATTGCACATAGAGTTATTAGGATTTGAATCGTCCAAAATTTTCAGAAAGTATTAAAAAACAACAACCCCAAACCACGTCTCCCGTTCTTCTTTCATCGACATATTTGTACCATTATTAAGTTCTATTAGGTTGGTACAAAAAATAATGTCGTTTTCTCACATAGTAACATATGTGAGAAAACGACATTATTTTGGCACCAACCTAATAATTCGATATTGGAAGAATTAAAGTTAACTCACTATACTACGAGATCGTGTTAAACAGGATCGGTATCAGATCCATTCATACGAATAAGGATCCCCTAAAGCTTTATACTGAGTCCTACACAATGATCTTCCCGATGTCATCAGTTTCTAACTAGGTATTTATTCAGATCCAGATGACACTACCTTTTGTTCCTGTCTCAGTAGAAAATTCGACAGATCTGACAATGTGAACCTCGCTCTTGGAAGGACCTCCAATCCGTGGTTAACTGGAGCAAGAATTGGCTTGTCAATTTTAAATCCTCCAAAAGAAAACCATTTCATTTAACCACAGAAGAGAAGCTTTTCTGCATGTCATCAGACTCCAGGAGAGCAACGCATTGCGTCTTCTTGGCCTCAAGTTTTCTGCGAACTTTAAATGGAGCGACAATATCGGATCATCTACAGCAAGGGAAATTATGTCGTGCCAAAAAATCTTTCTCGTCAGAATCTTGTACATTTACAAATCTATCATTTGTTATTGCATTGAATACTGTTACCATATCTGGACTGCTGCTTCTGCTGTACATCTCGAGATTTTTTATAAAATCCAAAGAAGGATCTCTAATGTAATCGATCCTGACCAGAGATATCGACTTCAGTTACATTCTCACTGACGTCACATAGTACCTCTCTGTCTTTTCTACAAATATTTTCATGGCAATTGCTCTGACAAGCTTTTTTCCTGGTACCACGTATGCATGAATTTAAGCGTGCTACTCAATTACTTCTACTTCAGTTACTTTCTCACCGACGTGACATGGTACTCCTCTGTCTTTTCTACAAATATTTTCATGGCAATTGCTCTGACAAGCTTTTTTCCTGGTACTACGTATACATGATTTTTAGCGTGCTACTAAAATTGGCAAATATGTCTCACTGTTTTACTCTTGAATAAGCTAAATGCAATTACCACTTCTCCAACAGTTTCTTTTCTCGGACTTCCTATATGTGGAATTGCCATCATTTTACTCACTTCCCTTATTAGTATTATCTTAAACCATTTAAATGTAACATCAATCGCTATCTTCTGTCTTCTTAAAGCCTGTTCATTTTTGTCCCTTCCTCAATCCTCTTTATATCCAGTTTTCCCATTTTCTTTTCACTTTCATTCCTTGTGTCACAACCCTCTCGT
Organism: Acanthosepion lycidas; assembly: GCA_963932145.1. Lineage (NCBI taxonomy): Eukaryota > Metazoa > Mollusca > Cephalopoda > Sepiida > Sepiidae > Acanthosepion > Acanthosepion lycidas. Next base: position 36,843,168 of record OZ010601.1, on the reverse strand, counting down.
ACTAACAGCATTATCGCCTTATTATAGTGAAATTATTAAAAAGACTACCATCAAAGTAGATTATTTCTCAAGTTTATGGCATTTGGAATTAAATTATGAATGATTTTCAGAAGAACTTCATATAGAATTTTATTATTGGAATAATAAACCCTTGGACAGCAACACTGAGGCGCTTGTAATTTTTCCGAAAAATATTTTATGGAGAGAACAGTTAAAAGATCCGAAGAAATGATGAAATGATTTTGACCACGGCCCTATTTAAGTTGTCAAGAATATTAAGAAAAGTGTTATAGACCTGATGCCACTTGATCCCCAGTGATGCCTGATACTGTGAAGAAGAAATGAAGAAAAAAAGAAAAAAAAAGGAAGAAAAAATAGAAAGCTAACAAAAAGACACTTCTAAGAGAAACATGCAAGTCGAAACCGTAACAAAGAAAAAATAGATGTTTATAGAAGAAGAAGAAGAAGAAGAAGAAGAAGAAGAAGAAGAAGAAGAAGAAAGCAAGTTTACAAGATTGATTGAGTTCTGTGTTTTACGGCTTATCAGTCTACTTCAGAATAGTTAAAACTATATATATTTATAATATTTTTCGCTTTTAGGTATTCGGGGAAGATATTAATTATTTACTAATAAGTCCTACTACTTAACCCACAACTGGGGGGAAACGTCATATTTTTTCCCAGGTGTATTTACGCTTAAATGAATATAACGAACCGGACTGGAACTCGATTTTCCAATTTCAAATTCTGAGACGTTATCCATTGCATCACCCGCAAGTTTTGCAGCATCAAAACAGTCACACATCTAGGGTCTGATTAGGCTTGACATTACTTAACCTCGGTTTTTCAAAGTTGCATGGTCATAAGCCAAAACTTACAAGGGAAAGTGGTAGAAGAATAATGTGTCCCCTATGGGCAAAACGATAATTATGAAATAGATATAAAGGTCAGTGTTTACTGAGAATGGAAGAGAATCAGAAAAAAATAATAGGGGAAACGACAATAAAAAGACAGATTTCAGGAAGGTAAAAGATGGTCATTGATGTTGCTTTTAATCCTGGAAGATTGCGTGTGACAGGAAAGCAAGTTATCAGAAGAGAGTTGTACAAGTCAGAAGTGCGGGAACAGAAATTATTTGAATAGAACTTACGGCTACATCTATCTTTTGCAACAGTAAAACAATGATATAGTTGCCATTCTAGGGGTAGGCTTAAATTTATTCACACAAGATATCATGAAAGAGAACTCATCAGAACAATTGCCATGGGAATCATTATAGAAAAGACAGAAGGATGCAACGCCACGGTTTTGGAATAGTAACTGAAATCGAGATGCCCTGGCAGAAATGAAAACACTAACAACCTTTCCGATTTTGTCAAGTATCGTTACATATATTACATGAGTATCTCACCAGATATGGCAGTATTCTTATTATTATCCATGAACTGTAGATTTATAAAAGTGCAAGATGGATTCTGGCGAGAAAGATTATCCGATGCGAGACAGGAAACCAACTATCTTAGCAGCTGACACAGGAATTGATTCAATATAATCACTCCGCTTCTTTTCAATAGAAAACATGAGACCAAGAAGTTGTAGTGATTTGCTCTCTTGCATTAGTCATATTGATGGAAGACAATAATTCTTTTCTATGATGATTAAATGAGAGCGTTTTCGTTTTGTAGGCGTTAAAATTTACTAGCCATTTATTGCCCCAGTTAACAACCGGCTGGAGATCATCTTTTTTGTTACAGCTACCATTATTATAGAATCTATCAAACTTAGTGCCAAGACAGGGGTAAATAGTTATTTCATCAAAAGAAATATCAAGTTGTGAACTGATGACATCGGAGAGATCGGTGATGAAGATAAGAAATAAAGTAAATCCATTGATAGTCTCCTGTGATATTTCTATATTAATATGAAATGATGTAGACGTGTGGTTGTTCAACACGATAAAAAATCTTCATTTTCTTTTTCTTATAATAATAATTTGTAATAGTAGTAGTAGTAGTAGTAGTATCAGTAGTAGTAGTGTTGTTAGATATGAATTCTTCTTCTTAATTATACTGTTTCTATTAACTGCCCCTATAGGGGCTTGATAGAATAAAATATATAAGTATGGTTTCGTATTTTGTTAACACTAGGATGGCCGAGGTGTCGTTTTCGACACCTTCAAATTTTCAACATATGACTATGGAATAAGTAGTTTTGGTTCTATGCTGAGGCTTATGGACAATTATTGAATTTTAGCAAAGATGCTTAACAGACTTAATTCTTTAAAAAATATTCAGTGGAATAGCTGATATCTGAGGTTTTACCTTGAAGGGCCGATGTGTCGTTTTTGACACCTAGGCTATTTATAGGGTAAATACTTTGAAAGATTTCTCACAAGCAATAATACTTGTATTTATGTCCCCTATCTATCTATTTATCTATCTACACACACACACATAATTTATATATATATATATATATATATATATAATTACTTTCTTTCCGTATGAGGTATACTAATATTTGTGAATTTCTTTTCAGACTTGTTATTCTTGACTTGAATATTAAAGATGTCTGCTTCACGGCGTAATGGAAATTAAGATGTCAAAAGAGCTGGCCATCCTAGTGTTAAAACATCTTTATTTTGCCTTTTCTTTAATGTCTTTTCGAACAGCACGGATATATTATTCAAGAACACTTTTCTCTTTATTTCTGTTGTTGAAACCCACTCTTTTTGCTTGTGGCTAACAATGAAATCTAATAAGACGGAATGTGTGATCGTTAGCGAGAGGAACGGTTCAAGATGGACTGCATGAATGAGAGATGTCAAAATCAAGTAGGCAGAGAAGTTTAAGTGCCTGGCGAGAACGTTGTAACAGAGAAGGGAAAATAAGGATCAGAAATTCAATCTTGTATTGGAATAAGGAAAGATTATTTCCAAAAGCTAAGCAACGTATTAAGAAACACGAAAATTCCGTTAGTTGAAAAAAAGAAAACCCTACTGAATTGTTACGAAATATCAACCTTCCTATATAGTAGAGAATGCGGAACAATCTCCTAAATCAATAGAGATGTGCTTCTACACAAGGATGATGAGAACACGACGAGCATGTGAACTATGAGGAAGTTTTAAGGAAACGTCTGTATTAGTCTTTTTCACTTGCATCAAGGTTTAGTTTTGTATCCTTTGTGAATGATACATAAAAATATATTACTTCCCGTTACGTTTTTTCTTTTCGTTTAATATTTGATATGAGGAAGCGCCATTATATTTTGATTTACTTAAAGTAGTATTCGGTTGTTCTAGATATGGTCACTACGTTTCAGCTGTCTGCGCTATGGTCATTCCTCAGTTGTAATATATAGAGATAAAGAGATATTTTTGTTTAATAGGTGATATGAGGTATCAAAACGGAAATAAATGGCGTTATTTTGACGTTGTTGGAAAGAGGGTTTAAAAAATTTTATACTAACAGGACCTATTGAAGACAAGAAGGTCAGAGGAAAACAGCCCATAATGTACCTAACGAACTTATGTAAATGGAGTGTTTAGCAAAGATAAGAAAAAGGCAACATCCCGAAGTGACACAGAACATAGAAGACCGACCTTGTGCAAATGCTTAGCAGAACAGGATTTAGCAGATATAATAAAGGGCAGGAAGTTGAGGAGGATCATGATCGCTCACGTCCTGAATGGACACAGTATAATGAATAACTAGTAGTAGAAGTTGAACGAGATTGTGTAAATAGAGGCAGAACAGTGTATGGCAGAGAAAACAAAAAGACAAATTTTACTAAGAGTTTTAAAGGACAGAAAATACTGGAGAGCCATGATCGTTAATGCCTGAAGGGAAACACAGAAAAAGAAGATTTTTGTTCGTTCCAAAATACAGTGTCAACTAGGATTGATTTTCTGCCAAGAACCAGACTTCCATGTTGTTGCTTCTTAACCTCATGAAAGTAAAGTTCAGTCTTTATCTTTCTTGATCACAAAATTTTCACGGCATACCACCACTTCCTTAATTTGTATCACACGCATCATTCTTCATAAACATTATAATGATATCATTATACTTTGAGTAACTTTTAAGCCATATGTAATGGGCGAATAAAAATCTAGTATAAAAATACGGACTTTAGAAAAAAAAACACTAGATTCAACTAATATAAGTTACTTTCTTTTAATCAAAAAGTGGACAACAAAGCATTGTCTGGAGGAGACACGACGGAAATGTTGTGTCTAAGATAAAATTTGATATCGCATAAAATGTATTATTGTCACACACCTACATACAAGTAATGATAACAGAATTGATATTTAATTACTTTTCAGTCTTTCTAGTTGCAGTTAGAGCTTTATATATATATATATATATATATATATATATATATATCAGTGATTCTCAACCAGCGTTCCCTTGAATCCTAGGGTTCTACAAGAGGTCGCTGGGGATTTCGGGGAGAACAATAATAACTAAATTTAGGACCATTCGTCTGAAGAATACTGAACTAAGAAACATTGGTTTAACAAACTAAGGAATATTTGTCTAAAGAATATTGGTCTAAGGAAAATCTGTCTAAGGACATTTTTCTAAGGAATACTCATCAAAGGAATTGGTCTATGGAATACCCACCTGGGGACCGCTGTTCTATAATAATATTTTTTTAACCAATTAACACTTTATTCACGTAGAAAATGCACAATTTTATTGATATTCACTATATTACAGAATAATATTTAAGACATAGCAACATTAATTACTGTTGATATGTATGGTTTATAAGCATTTATTGGTATGTATTGTTTGTAAATTAATACAACCCACATTAGACCATAATTCTTTAGACGAATATTTCTTAGAATTACATTAGACAAATGTTTCTTAGACGAATTTTCCTTAGGGGAATGTTCCGGGTCCTTTAAAACTCTTATTAAATAAGCTAATGCAATTTCAGTAATTTTATATTCGTAATTCTACTATACACGTATGGAATATTATGGGAAAATCCTTGGTTATTATAATAAAGGCTCCAACCCCTTATATTATTTAAAATCATAATAATCATAGTGAAAGAATTTAGATATGATTGTATGGCGTCAGAGTGAAACAACTTTCATTCATTAGCGGTCAAAACCTGTACGTCACGGATTTGTGGATCATTGAGTAACTCCCGCAGATCAAGGTTGTATTATGTTAAGCACTTGAACTACAATAAAACATCTAAGAAGAAATAAATATTAATAAAGCTATATAATAATTTTTATGTAGGGGTTCACAGAATCATGAAGACTATTTTAAGGGTTCTACAAAGTTGAGAAAAGATATAGTAAATGCACAATTCAAGTGCTTTCAGTCATTATCTTTGCTGGCGTACATTAATTCGCAAAAGAAGCCATGGAAACTTGATTGAATCGGATTATACTGCATACGGAGTAACAACATTCTATGAATGCAACAAGGCTTGCCGATCGGCTGGAGGTCTTAAACAACACATGAGAATATAGGATGACCCATAAATTGCTTCAGTTACTTGAGGCAATCAAGTATATAACGTCTGTGCCAAAGAGTAGAGGTCCGTTGCTGACCTGCAATGTCACATCCGTACTGCTCATGGATAATATATATATATATATATATATATATATATATATATATATATATATATATATATATATATATTTGAGTGAATACAGCCGACAGGAAAGATTGAATTAATTTTTATTAAGTTCTTCCAGCATCCTAACATT
>OZ010601.1:36784922-36834922 GCA_963932145.1 Acanthosepion lycidas | reverse complement strand
CCGTTGGAAAAAATATATAGCTTCTCCAGAGCCATGGATCATCTCAAGCTCCCATTTGAAATTATTACAAGTAAGACCCTGTTGCTCTACAACAATTTTGCATTGCTTGTGGTAGTATACATGTGTTATAGTGTTTCAGAGTAGAACACGTGTAAATATGTGTATATAATTTTCACTCTAAAACTGTCACTAAGATTAAATCGTGTTTGCCATACCTTTTCTTTCAGTTACTGTGCTCTTCACGCGCATTAAAGTGTTATTTTATCATGGATATAATAAGGTGTTATTATATCAGGGATATAATAATGTCCTCACTGGGTGCCCATACTTTCGGCCTTGTCCCAAATCTAAGCTACATTTAAAAAATCAATATAATAATGTCTATAATGAAAGAAATGCATCTTGGAGAATATTTTATTCTTCCAAGACTCATTAATTAAGATCTTTAATTTTCTGCTGATAAATTAGATAAGACAATCACTACTTAAACCGACTGGTCTGCTGTAAAAATAGGCAAGAAGTTTTAAAATTAATTTGTAGGCTACCGATTCATTAAACGTTCTTTGTCAGAATAAAAAAATATTTAATTTTTATCATTTCATAAGATTGTCCTCTTCGTAATATAAATAGTATCAAATCGACACCTGACTTCAAAAAGAGTTGTATTTCTTTGCCAAATCTTGAACAGTGTTTACATAACTGCGTACTATCAAGGTCCTTTTTTCTCAGAACGTAATGGTATGGAGTTATTAATGATATAAGCACAGTTTCAAACGTGATATGTCTAAAGGAGAGATAACTCTTTAAAAATATTATGACTTGATTTGACACTTCTAAAATGATAGAAATCAACATCTTTCGATTCTGAAAAAAATTGAAACTTTTGTAAGATCAAATGGATGATAATTTACAGATATTATTCCTTACTAAAATCTTCCAGGACCAGTTATTTTAAGTAGTTCCTTCACGCCGTATCTATGATGCAAAATGTTTCTGCATTTTCGGGTACGATATTTTGAATGGGACTGGATTCTAAAATTTTCAGAAAGAGGTTGGGTAGATGTTTTACGGACACCTGTGTGTGTGCGAAATTTTTGTCCATAAAAAACTGACGGAATAAGTATCAAATTGGTTTATAAAAAATCGAGTACAAAGCATTTTACTTTTAAGTTTGTTAAGCAGTTCATTAGAAGGTTTGCATAGTAAGTAAGGATTTTAATATGGAAGCGGTCTATGACTATTTCTCATATTTCTCTTAAATATCGATAAATATGAAAAAAATCATTGTTTGCTAAATGTATAGGAGGTTTCTATTTCGATTTTTCACAAAAAGTCACATCAGCTAAATCCTAAATATTAAGAATCGACATCAAATTGAAATCAAAATTATTTCCTATCAGCTAAAAATATATAAAGTTGGAAAATTGTGTAAAAGATTTGCATATGTCAAATGGAAATTTCTCTCGCGGTCTATTTGACTCTTAAATTTTGTCCGTGGATTTTCCTGTCACGTATGGCAATGGCAGACTTTTCAGTTTTGTCACGCTTTTAAAATACAAAATGACTAATTTTATGTAAATTATAATTATGTTAATGGAGGTATTAATTGTTTTCTTATATGGAAACATTCGGTATTCATTGACCGTACAGCCAGTCCTACTGTGGCTTGGGGCAACCCGCGGTGGTGTAATGGTTAGCAAGTTTGTCTAGCTAGAACAATTACGACCGAGTAGTGAGTTCGATCCTCCCTGGGCACCCCATACATTCAGCCTTGTGCTACATCTGAGCTACGCTTGGAAAATCAATGTCCTACTGTGGTTTGGAATTGATATTTCTTTCGATTAAAACAAACTTTCAATAAAATAAGCTTCTCAATTCCAGTAATCGTTAACACTCTTCCCAGTATGGATGGCGATTTCTTTCCTAAACTTTTGTTCGATGTTGTGCGGAAGGTCAACATCTTGAATTATATCATTTTTCTCTCTACCAGTTACAGGTGCTATCCATTTTGGTGTTTCTATTGTTGATAGTCCTCAAGTAATGGGGTTTCTGTTATTTGGCACAGTTCTTTGTGTATGATACTATAGCGCCAAGACAGAAGGCCCTCTCCAAAACATTCAAAGTTCATATTCCAGAAGTCATTTTCAGTTACTGATCTGAGAAAGTGGTTGGATACAGTTGATAGTTTAGAAACTTCTGAAAGGGTTGAGCACCATGTTCAATATATTTTTTACCTAGATGGGTACCCGTTTAGGAATAGCAGAAAATGTAAGCTTAGATGTGTGGGTGGTGTAATGGAGAATAGCTTGGAAATTTTAATGGGAAAGCCGAATCCCATTTCCCGTTGGGTTCGTTATATTCACTTAGGCACAAATAGCATTGGAAAAGGTATGAATACACATCTTCACCCCCAGCTATGGGTTAATTAATAAGACTTGTATCAACCATTATCTAAAAAAAATAACCAGCAAAATGTTGTTAATCCTTAGAAAACGAATGAATCAATCAATCAATCAAAATATAAAATGAGTTCAGATCTATAATAAATAATTCATAGAGTTTATCTTTCTTTAGGTCATAGGAGTTAGGAGATTATCTCTTATGGATGGGTTATTCATTTTAAGGGTTTTAAATGTATAAAACCCTGGCGCATAGGAAATATGGAAAGAAAGAAAGAATAAAAAGAAAGAGTCCGCTAGGAAGTAAATATATATGTGTAGGTATCTATCTCTGTATCCAAACGCAGTAGCCGCCACTTGACAATGTGTTAAAGTAAGTCATGTGTGTTTTCCATATAGAAAAGGCTGTTTTAGTCGTCAAGCCTCGCCATTTCGTTGTGCAAATTCGGGATATCGTCTCTGGATATGCTAGGATAGCCTTAGCATTGGATAATGACAAAATTAATTCATCGACTCTGGGTTTTGTTGAATTTTATCTGCTTATAGATCCTCCGAGGAAAGTGCGCTCTGATTCTCACTGGCTCACGGCCTATACTTTGGTGGTGAAAGTTTTCTGATTGATTTTTAGTAATGGTGAAATTTTGGCTTCCTTATTATTTGTTAATATATTTTCTAACATCCTAGTTGTGAAAAATTTCTGATTTGTTGATCGAAATATTACTCTGTTAGCCTGGTGATTTTTACTGTTAAGCATGATAAAACTTTGATTTTCTTTTTATTAGTATTTTTTATATCTTTCTTTCTCTATCAATACAAAGAAACTATAAATTCCAACTGGTAATTTACTCTTACTCCATTACCACTTCGTAAAATACAGATAGTGTAAATGGAATTAAAAATCATTTTTATTATATATTTTCATTCTCAATCTACTTGTAATTCGCCTAAAAGAATTGCAACTTTCTTTCGTATGCATGTTTGGTGTTGAAAAACCATGTGTGCAAATTTATCCCATTTTATGTTATATCGACTTCTATTTTTCCGCTTTAAAACCCACATTTCGAATCAAGCTCTTATATCGAACTCCGGTTCTTTGCAAAAATCATTGTACATCATTTCAGGGTTTTTTTCTGTATTATGACGAGAATTTTTCGTTATGTTTACCTTTTTTTATTTGTTAAGTTTTCCTTTTTTTTATTATTTTTGGTAAATGATTGCAAATTTTGGATACAATATCTAAGGAAATCATTTTGATTAGCAATCGATAGTTTGAATAAATTCTCTGCGAATCTGTAGCTAACACTTAACTATCGTGTAGCCCAAGGCAGGGACAATTTCGGACATTCGATCAGATTGCAAGGTGACCGTTAAAAATCATGATTTGCAGCAGAAAAAGAAGTTGGCAAAAAGTTATAAATAGTTACTAGGTAAGAAATAACATGAGTTTTTTTTTATATTTATTTTCATCGTTACTGCATCTGGCGCAGAGAATCTACTGATTACATTGAATATTGCTGCCACATCGGAATTGCTGCTGCTATTTGCAGATTCTTGATGAAATCTAGAGAAGAAACGTTCATAGTAATTATTTTGATGAAACTTCCTCTATAATACCTAGACATTATGAATTTAAGCGCAGTACAACTGACCTTCTTTACGGCAGCGAATCTTCGACGGTTTCCTCAAAGATGAAGAAGATACTCGAGGCGACGGAGATGCGGTTCTACAGAAGGATGCTAAGGATATTATGGACGAGTATGTGAGCATCTTTGAGATCTTAAAAAGGTTGCAAACAAGGAGGAGGCTTATACTTAACATGAGGAAGGAAGGCCTGGAGAATCTGATATTCACGGGTCGAATAGAGAGAAAAAGAGACAAGGGAAAACAACGCATGACATACCTAGCGGCCTTAAGCAAGTGGATGACAGAATATGGTTTGGGGGCGGTGACAGAGGGAAGGAACTTGCTGAGAGCTGCAAGGAATAGAATGAGGTGGAGAGCCCACGTCCTGAAAGGATATGGTACATAGAAAGAAAGAAAGACTAGATTGGCGGCAAGGTCACCTCATCTTACAGTTGAAATGGCTAGATACAATCCACATCCTCCCTAGGTATGGGTTAATTTTTATTAACAGTTTCCTCTCTCGCCTTTCTTACTTGTGGAACTCTCTTCTGGCTATTTACTTTCCAGTCAATCTTGATCTTCAAAAATTTAAATGTGATGTCAATAGCTATCTCTTTCTTCTTCATTCTTTTTCTTTTATTGTTCACTATCCTTAATATTTTTTTTTTCTCGTATTCTCTCAAATGTAGTAACCCCTTTTGTCTTAGCGGTTTGTTTAATTTACAACACCTTGCTAGAGTGAAACGTTTAGAAAAATATATATGCATTATACAATGAGAATCTCGTTTGGATTTCCTTGTCGAGATGTTCCGAACCATTTTCTTTAATTATTTTTAGACTAGACTTTATAGCCCACTTAAGACATAAATGGAATATCAAAATAAAATTATTAAAAGTATTTGGAAGACAAAATTTAATCAATATAAAACAGAGGGATAAGTTTACTTAAAGACGCAGGAATCTGTGAGTTATCACCCACTTGGCTTCGCTACGACGCCATTAGAGGGCGCCGTTAAGGAATGTTATAAAAATGAGACACACCTGTTTTCTTTCTCTTTTCATTTTTTTTCTCTCCCAGAATGCTCTACTGAAAACGCCAACCGGAAACTTGTTCCCAGTTATGATAACATTTTTATCCCCGTGGGATTCACAATTCATAATTTCTAAATTTAAAGGTTCTTCTTTCTTTCTTTTCCGTGCACACTACTGTATTTTCTCTCCTTTTCTAGTCTGTTATATAAAACACATTAAAATCTCTCCTCGATGAAATCCGTTTATTTACACCTAAACTGACAATGACGACACGTCATTTTAATATGTAATATTTTTTGCCAATACTTTTAGTCAGGCTAGTAGCAGTACTGCAACAAATGTAGCAAACAGAATGTAAAATGTCTTAATTAAAGAAGAAACCTTATATATATATATATATACCGAATCAAGCCGAGCTTCTCGGCAGAGACAGAGGGTTCGGCCGTCAAGCCGAGAAGCTCGACTCGATTCGGTATCTAGCGACCCTCCCACGAGGGTTGCATGTGGCACAAGGTCGAGTTTAACGTCGGTTTTCCGAGCCCGTAGGGTCGGCCGAAAAATGCCCGTAGAACCGGTATAAACGGGATTGGGTTGGTCAACCTCCGCGAACGTGACTCTGCCCTTCGGCGAAGTGTCGTCCAGGTTCCTTTCTGCTCAGAGGCAGAGAGTTCGACCGTCAAGCCAAGAAGCTCGGCTTGAATCGGTATCTAGCCACCCTCCCACGAGGGTTGCATATGGCACAAGGCCGAGTTTAACGTGGGTTTACCGAGCCCGTAGGCTCGGCCAAAAAATGCCCGTAGAACCCATATAAACGGGATCGGGTTAGTCAACCTCCCCGAACGAGACTCTGCCTTTCGGCGGAGCCTCGTCCGGGTCCCTCTCTGCTCAGTGGCAGAGAGTTCGACCGTCAAGCCGAGAAGCTCGGCTTGAATCGGTATCTAGCCACCCTCCCACGAGGGTTGCATATGGCACAAAGCCGAGTTTAACGTGAAAAGACCTGCAATGCATAAATATGTACAAGGACACATGGTATGAAAATCTGAAGTAAAATTAGTATTAGACAAGAGGAAGGGAAATAAAGAAAAACAGCTTGACTAGCTGATATTGTGATAGAGATGTTGTGTGTCTTGGAGACAATTTTATTAGTTTTAAATTACCAAAACATTAAATAGAATATATGAGAGCGGAGAAGTACCTGAGGAACGTACAATATATATTTTTTCGTATAGCAATATGCAAATGAATGTAATCGTCCAAACATTCAAACTGAAGAGCCGTAGAATAAAACTTCTCATGAAGAATCTAATAGATATAACTCACAGAAGATTTAAACTGAAAACAGGAGAAGACTTGAGACATAGTCAAGTCACAGAAACAAATTAGAAATAATCTTGCACAGTGCATAAGTATTACGAAAAATCCCTTCGAGAAGAAAAGAAAAGTATGAAGTCATGAGAAAGTATTGTTAAAAACAAAGAAAAGCGAGCTGAACTGCTGTCTAATATCTAATCGCCTATATGGCGTTGAATGCTGGAGAAAATGAAAGAATAACAGTGATATCGATGATTACTGAGAATACCATGGCGAGAACAAGTGAACAATGAATGAGTTTAAAATGAAATAGCAACATAAACGACAATTATACTTATATAGACAGTGATGAAGATCTATAGTTGAATGCAGAGAATAGACATGTGAGCAATGAGGAAGTTTTAAGGAAAATAGGAACTACAAAAAAACAATATCTCTTCTAACAAGTCATCGTCTGGCGCGCCAATCAGAGACAATATCTGTTCTCAACAAGTATATGACGTCATTGAATGGTATGCCAATCAGAGACAATATCTGCTCTCAACAAGGATATGACATCATTGTCTTGCGTACCAAACAGAGACAATATCAGTTCTCAACAAGGAAATGACGTCACTGTCTGGCGTGCCAATCAGAGACAATATCTCTTCGCAATAAGGATATGACGTCATTGTCAGGTGTGATAGAGACAAAATCTGTTCTAAACAAAGATATGACGTTGTTGTATGACCTGCCAATTAGTGACGTCATAGTCTGGCGTGCTAATCAGAAATAATATCTGTTCTCAATAAAAGACATTGTGTTATTTTCTGCTTTCCTAATCAGTGACAATATATATTTTCAACAAGGATATGACATCATTCTCTAGTTTGACAATCTAATATAATATCGGTTCTCGACAAGTCTTTGACGTCATAAAACAATATCTGTTATCAACAAAGGCATTGCGACATTTTCTGTTTTCCTAATTAGTGACAATATTTATTGTCAAGAAGGATATGACATCATTTTCTCGCGTGTTAATCAGAGACAATATATGTTATGAACAAAGATATGACGTCACAGCGTTGCAAACCAATCAGAAGTAATTCAATTTTTTTTTCGCAACCAAGTAAAGCGATAGCCGAATTCAGTTAGAATACAGGGATTACTCTTATCAATTTTTCGATACTGCTGTCATCTTAAAATAACTAGTGTCAAAATAGGAAACAGACGTGACCCACACATTCCCCCATCGGCACTCACATATAGAAACGTTCGCGAACAATTTCTCGAACAATTTACACTATACATACATACTTAAGCTCGACATTTGGCATATACGCATTTACACACATGGACACGTACACGTATAGGCATACAAACACGCACACGAAAAAGTATTCACACGCACTGATACACACAAAAATAATAGTAGCATCCCAACTTGCTCAAAAATTAAATTACTTTAACGTTAGCATAAAAATAACGAAAAGTGAGAAAATCAGTAGTGAATTGTACAGTATTTACATTATGCGGACTATTGTCCTCATCTTTGTCGCTATATTTGTCACAACATTTCGGCCGTTGTACGCTCCGGCCTTCTTCAGGTGGTTGGAATTTCGAACTGAACCCTTTATTTAGACTGTTCTAGTTCCACGTGCTATGTTTGATGGATGTCAGTTATCAGTTATCTCCTGCTAATTTTCCCTCTGAAAGTTCTCCACTACCTTAACCGGGTATTGAACTCACACTCTTTGGTTCTGTCACTGGATCTAACAAAAGCCTTTATCCACTGTGCCATGTGTCCTTGAGGACATCTGGGTATGAATTTCTGGGTATTATAAACCTAATGTTTTCAGCAACATTTTTTTACCAGTGCTCATATGGTGACAAAGATGAGGACAATAGTCCGCATCATGTAAATACTGTACATAATACCTCATCTCAGAAATATAGACAGACTCAGTAGTGAATTGTTGCAAACTCCTGACGAGTGGACCAAGTAATTACGAAAACTTCATCTACGAAAATCTGGAATTAACGTGCTGAACACATCTATTTGCTGACAATTTTGGTTTGTATTAATTACAAACAAAAACGTCACACATTATGAAATGGACAAAGTCCGACAATTATTTTAAGACATTTTTATGTGTAACATTCTTTTTATAGATACAGTGTACCCGGATATAAGAGAGTTGTCGGAACTGGAGAAGAAGTCTCTTATATCCAGGTTTCTCTTATATCCGGGATTGGTCTATTTTGTTTAGGTAAGTATGGCTCTAATTTGGGACCAAAGAAAATATATCTTATATCCGGGTTTCTCTTACATCCGGGTTACACTGTACAAATATTCAAGTAAATACTCTGTTTATAATATACAGTATTAAACAACATTTACCGGCCTGAATATCCGAGAAATTTTTATAGAAAATATTCGTCCTCCGACAGGATTCGAACGTGTATCCTATACGGAACCGTTATATTGCCTGACGTGCCTTTTTCACGATTCGGCCACAGATGATCGCTCGGTTGGCAAGGTCGAATTTACTGCTTATAAACATCAATTCGACCTTCATTAAATTTGACACAACCGTTATATGGGTTCTCTGGGCCTTTAAATTGTCGGACTCAATCCATTTCAATCCATATGTTGTCACTCTTGACGCTAAGATACGTTTTGTGAACAGATATGATCGATCGAGAAAAAATATCGAAGAATGTGTTTACAAAGAGTAATTTCTCTGAAACTAAATAGCATAGCACGTCATACACACACACACACACACACACACACACATATATATATATATATATATATATATATATATATGTTGAGGGATCAGAGAAATGAGTTCGAATTCCATTCCAGTCAAATCCATTACAATCACTTACGTGCTAATACCCTTGGGAAAGGTATTAATCCTCTTCTGTCTCTAGCTATGAGTAAATAGCATGATAGGCTGGGTTCCATAGCCCTGGATGGCAACTAGGAAAAGGAAAATTCTGAATTCAAAACCTGTGGAGGGTTTTTTGGGGACCTTGTGGCATGTAGTGCATCAGATCTCTGTATTCGGCCCTTCAAAAAGTGTGGATGGTTCTGCACAAATCTTTCACCACTATAATCAAATTATATTAGGTTGGTGCAAAAATAATGACGTAATAATGTCGTTTTTGACGTTAAAAATACGTCAAAAAACGTCATTATTACGTAATTATTTTTGCACCAACCTAATATGCGCTGATTTCTGGGCTGTCGGTTCCTATGAACTGAGCTGCTTGACCCTCTTACGTTGAATACGATGTGAGAGCCCATCATATATATATATATATATATATATATATATATATATATATATATATATATATATATTATACGTGTTGAGAGAAAAATTAAAGGAAAGAAAATATATATATATATATGTAAGTTATAGCAAAAGGTATATTTTGGCGCGAGTTGCACAGATCATATTCCACAGCCTCGATAGATTACAAAATCTTCGAGTGATTGTACATTATTTTCCACTCACCACCCCTCTCTCTCTCTCTCTCTCTCTCTATATATATATATATATATATATATATATATATATATATATATATATCGTTTCTCAATCGCTATTTTCAAGGAAAGTGCTCGGACGAACTTCAATCCTTGGTTCAGTCAGGCCAGGCATGACAAGAACCTGCCATGCCACTTATATCGTAGCAAACCACCCACATTCTCTCCGTGTTTGATCGGCGAGAAGTAAATTCAACTCAAACATCTTCTTCCAGCGAACCGACTCCCAAGAGGATGTTTCCCCGATCATTACAATCTTACAGTAGTGTAGGTTTAACCGTTACCTTCCTCTCCTTGTTCGTAAAAACTGCCTCCTGACATAACCCTCTACCTCGAGTGACTCCAGGCCTTTTATCGGGTGAACTTTACTATAAAAATAAATGAATAAAATAAAATAAAAACATATTGATTTCTTTCAAACGTTACACTATACTTCTTTGATATATGGCAAGATATGACGTTACTATAAGATAACGTCGCTCCCCATACCACACTTCAAAACTCTTGTGATCTTTAAATTCTATATGTCTAAAGGAAAAACAATTAGTACTATTTACTAGCTGACAGCACGAAGAATGAAACTGGCGGCAAATCTTGCAACGCTTGATTACTTCGGTGAGAGTTCTAAATGTGCAAATTGTGTGATGATGCAATGCTAATTAAATATTCATGTGTGAATTTCTGAGATTAGTAGATATCATTATTTACATTTCATTTCTGCGTAAATTCTTTCAACTTTTCTCATATTTCTTGTTGTTATTATTACCATTTCTCTTTGTCCTACTGCATTTAAGACAAATTCCTCGCTGGTTAACCAGGTGAGCAACAACTGAGCAGTTATATGTGGCATCCTTATGTCTCGAGAGACCATGAATCAGTGCCCAAAACGCCCAAAACGCAGAAATGACAGTCTCAGTTGCATCGAAGTCATGTGAAAACGCTCTCTGCCGATGTCGCCGTGTTTTCTTTCCATTTACCACGCTTCAGCCCGGCGGCAAACCTGCGTTTCTTCTCGTATCTCCAGCGTGTTCAATCGTTAGCAACGTCTTCCAAACTATTGGTGTTCTTATACAGCGGCCTCATGTCACTTCTGCAATCGTTCTTGAAGAGAATATGAGGTCGCCCTATGCCGGGGGCCAGTACCACATACAGAAGGACCTTCAGAATCCTCCCATTAGTATACTGTTGCTTCCCATGGAGCGTCACCTCCGGGTAGCAGGCATAAGAATGTGTTTTATGAAAGACCGGCGGTTGTTCATGCTAGCGATGTTGTCTAAGGGAACGGTAGAGTCGAATAGAGCTTGGTACAGGCCTCGTCGCAGGAGTTGCCAGAACGATGTTGAACATAACATAGGACTGTCTTCGGGATTCTGGCTCCAGATTTTCAACAGTGCTTACTCCCGAAGCCTTTTCCATGACTTGGCATGGCCGAAAGGCAGTGGAGATTGAAATTCAGAGTTTTCCATCTCTTGGATGAACTACTTTCCTGGGCTGACGAGATCCATCAACCCGAAATGAGTAATAGTAAAAATTAAAAAAAAGGAATAAAATGAGATATTCCCAGACAACAGAACGCGAAGCACCTATCCTCGTATATTCAGTTCCGAATTTCCTGTTTGTTACCCGGATCGACACACATCTGAAGAAAGCCGGGGTGCACAACGACCAAAAGATGAGAAAATAAGACAGAAAGTAAATACATTAAAAGTTCTATACTCACACCCAAGGAAAATTTTAAACGTTTCTGAATATCTCGCCTTTGTTTTATCTGATCTTAAACAGTTCCGAAAAGCTAAAGTTAAAAATCAATGATTCACTTCCTCTGAAAAGGTAACGCAAATAGATTTAGAGAATTTCTAGACAGAGTGACAATGCAGCACATTTTGACAAATACAAACTCACTTAAGTACTATTCAATTATGCTGGACTGCACACCTGGTGCTAGACATGTTGATCAATTGACAATGATTAAATGTTTAGTCGATCGAATCACTCCATTAGATAACGAAATGTCTGAGCCTACCGGTATGGTGAGAGAAGATTACTTGGGTTTTGCTCCACTAAAAGGGGATTTCAGGTTCCTTTATAGAAGAAATACATTTGGAAAAACTAAAGAGGACTATTATGTCTACTGCTACGACAGATAATTCAATGTCTTGTGCCAGAAAATATTTGTCTTCAGAATCAATCGTGAACAATCGGAACGAGAAATCGACGAGTTGTATTTAAATTCCGGTCAAACTTGCAACATTCACTTTCGCACGAATACCCTTGGAAAAAGTAAGAAGACACCTCTTCCACCTTCAGCAATGAGTTAGTTGGCAACGAGTCTAGGAGGACAAATCTGAATTCAGAAACTGCCGTTCAAAAAATCTCATCCAGAAGAGTTTGGAGAAACAAGACCGTTTTTCAATATTTTGCTTTATAGACTTCCTTGATATCAATGCACTTGATCCAATGATGCTTAAGTGTTGCAATCACATCACGGAAGGTGTTCCGGTTCTTCAAAACCTCCTCTACAGTACATATGATCTGTGAGAATTTCTTCTCACACGGTTTAACCCTTGGCAGAGACAAGAAAAGACACAATTAACAAAGCCTACCTTAAAATTCAATACAAATTTTATTGCGTCTTTGCAAAAAAAGATTATGCCCTTTTTGCCCCTGTGAATAGGGTAGGGTAGTTACTTCAAAGAAGTGGTAGTGTTTTTCGTCTCTGTCGGACTCAACTGGTCTCTTTGCAGATTCAAAGAAGCAGGAACTTGACGATCGTCACAGGAGCATTAACAATTTGGTTGATGTAATAACTCGACTATTGTCAAGAGCATGCAGAAAAATACTTCATGTATAATTTGACGACAGTCAATAATCCGACTGAATTATTCAGCCTTAAAAAGTCTCTAGAATATGAGACAAGAAGAATAATTGCCTAGTCATTTAGGCTCAATTTTGGGCGCTAAAGGCTCTGCATTGTGAGAGAAATATGAGTCCTGTCATCTGGAAGATTTTGCAGCAACTGAAAAAAAGGGCACAGGCCGTTGAAAATGCCTGCGAAAATCAAAGGAAAGTTCAACCAATGAGATTGGTCGGTACAAAAATATGGTGTGGCATAAATTAGCCAATAGGAGCTTAGCTTTAATTGAAGAATTTCTCACAGATCTCAATCATTGTTTCAAAAATGATGATATCGTATGAGGGATTTGAGTTTGGGAAAACAGGAAGAAGTTAGATGGAGCGAATTAAGGAGGATGAGTAGCACTTCAAATCCACAGTTGATTCACTTACTAAAAATTGAGAAGCGTGAACGGGCGCATTCTCCTGGATCAAGGGCACACTTGTACTCAGCTTCCATCTGCGTTTCGACTTGATTACTTCCTTCTGTTGTCTTAACTCTGATGCATAGTACTGTCATAATAATGATTTAGTTATAAAAGCTGTATTAATTAACCCATAGCTGGGCAGGAAACGGTGGATTCATACCTTCCCTAAGGTTATTTGCGCGTAGGTGAATATAAATAGTCCAAATGGAATTCGAACTCGACTCTCTTATTCATTACACCAGCTGCACATCCAAGTCTACGGTACTTGATATTCGCAAGCAGTCACCAACGTAAACTGACCAGACTCGCCTTTTTTTTTTAAACTTCGATTATTTTACCATTAAACTGTTTCAATTGCCTTACATCTGTCCCATTTCCAAAGACCTCTTACCTCATTATGTACCCAAGAAATGTTATCTATTTATTTTTGATGTTAAGTATAAGTGTCCTTTTTTTTCCATTTTCTTTAAAAGTATCACCATATTTTCATTGTTTGTCTATGGTATTCTCAGCCCTTTTTTCTGTAAAACCTCATCTCTGTTGCATCAAGAGTCCTCTTTATGATATAGGAAATTGTCTACCATTTACTGTTATATACATAGATTTCCATTACATAGCAGTTCATCCACTTTTCCTTTCTTTCTAGCGAATTGCCCATGTTTCTTAATAGTTTTATTCGTAAATCTAAGTGGTCAAAGTTATAATGACAGTATCCTGAAAGAAATCGTACAAAGGACATAAATACAATGCTCACTCCTTAAAATTCATAGTTAATGATGTTACCATTGGTTGTCTAGAAACAAATTTATATATATTTGTTTATATTGACTAAGCTTTGGAAAGTTCTACTGAGATTTAGTTTAGATTTAATTGTATTCAATATAACGACGAAATGTAAAAAAAAAAGCCTACATGACGAGTTTCGATCACAGAAGCGACTTCTTCAGACAGTACAAATGCAAACGGCGATTATCACCCTTTCGTTGAGATGAAGTCACGAGGGTCATGTGACGACCGGTAAGTGACTTCAATTAATAGTATTGAAAGCTATTTTTTAGCTAGAACTTGTCGAGTGAAAGGAGTGGCTGACTGCTTCAAAGAAAACAGACAGGACAAGCCCGCTGCGGATAAAACCACATGCTCTCATCAGGTATATAAAAGTACAACAACGACTTGCATATTTTTACGCTGGGAAATGTTACAAGTAAGACTCTCTCTCTCTCTCTCTCTCTCTCTCTCTCTCTCTATCTATCTATCTATCTATCTATATCTTTTTCACCCCAACCACACTGCTCGTTTTATATATATATATATATATATATATATATATATATATATATATATATATATGTGTGTGTGTGTGTGTGTGTGTGTGTGTGTGTGTTATAGTTTCTCTAAGGGATACATTTATGATAAATATGCATATATCATTATACAAACATCTATTTGATAACGTTATATGGTTTTCATTCCTTTCTTTCCAGCTATTCTGTTCTGTCCGTATATTAAGGTGTTACTATATAATGGGGAAATGCAAACTAGTAATATATCTTTCTTGTATAGCACCTCCATTAAGACTAATAATAATTTTGTCGATGGAATCACATATAGAAGGCGACATTAGGAAGAAATATATTAACACTCGCTGAAGATATAGTCTCCCTTAGGTTTAAATTCCGTTTCTTTTTTACTTTTGATTA
This sequence comes from Acanthosepion lycidas, assembly GCA_963932145.1. Taxonomy (NCBI): domain Eukaryota; kingdom Metazoa; phylum Mollusca; class Cephalopoda; order Sepiida; family Sepiidae; genus Acanthosepion; species Acanthosepion lycidas. Next base: position 36,819,993 of record OZ010601.1, on the reverse strand, counting down.
GACACCTCCACTGAATTTCGAAGGTTTAAAATTTAAAATTTTTGAAAATAAAAAAGCATTCTTGAAGCTTTCTTTTTAGCTTTACTTGAAAGCTAAATGATGCCATTTACTATTTCCAGTAATCAAAATACTTTGGTGTATTTCAAATAGAAATTATATTGATTTTTTATGGAATCTGAATTCTTTGGTCGCTTTCAAAAAATTGAGTACACTTGGCCATTTGACAATATATATATAGTTTATGAAAAACTAAGCAATCCGTATGGGTAGACCCTAAGAGGATAAAATCCAGAGAGCTCAATGTAAATCCAGAGCAAATAATTTAATTAAAATCAGACCACTTTAAGGTTCCATGTTAACATGGAACCCTAAAATGGTCTGTTTGTATTTAATATATATATATATATGTGTATGTGTGTGTGTGTGTGTGTGTGCATGTATGTATATAGTGTCGATATAAGTATTACTTTTATAGCAAATAAATGACGCAATCGATCAACTTGAAGGAAAAGCTACGAACAACAAGATTTCTTGACATCTATATAACAATAAAAAATGTATGTCATCTAAAAATATAACAGAATCGAAAACATGTTTACAGAAAGCGATTTAACGCTAATGATTCACAATAAATGTCATTCTGTTAAGATCTCCTCATTTCAAAATCCCCGGTTGATGTGAGATTATAATGTTTTGATATTTACTGAAATCTCTTCACTTTCTTTCTTCTTTTAACTTCTGTCGACGGTTTAACTTTTCGATCTCTCCTTTGGTGGGTCCACTTGCAGCGCAGGCTGATTATAGTATCTGCTTGGAACAACTGCATACGAAATGATCAGAGGTTAACTAAAGCTAGGCAACATGTATACCTTCCTTATAAACACGTCAATTGTTCATTAGGATTCGCAAATCAGTTTGTTATAGGCACGATAATGAATACCAATGGCCGGAAATGAATCAGATAAAAAAAAGATGGCTATCACTTATTTTCTTGTATTGCTTGTAGGAGTAGATATTTTTCCTATCGTCCCGTTCAGATAACTTCCCGATATTTTGAACAGGTATAGAGTTTTATCGCTTCTTTACTCTTTAGGATCGAGTGTCCGGTTTAGTATTTGATTTCTCGTGCCTTCTAATGTCGACTTCAATATTATACTTTTAAAAACTTTGCCTAATACTCTGAACATTTATTTACTATTTTCTTCGTGTTTTCCTAGGTACAAATAGGTAGGTTTGCCTATCGCTAAATTCACAATTTTCTCCGGTGTTTTCAACAGTAAGATAAACATCTTTTTTTCCTGTTTAGGATTGAGTTTCTGGCTTCATGTCTACATTTCTAATCTCACCGCCTAAAACTATGAACTTTGCATTTTTTTTTCCTCGATAGGAGCAGATAGGTTTGCCTTTTGTCTGATTCACGAGACCTGGGAACGACAATAAAATACATTCGATATAAAGGTATCTGATCGGAAGACTGTGCGTTTTGAGGAGCGTGAAACCACCTCTTAATTGATGTTATTCACAGGTCCACCCAGACCCAGAGTGGTAGCTCCTGGCTGGGTCTAAGCTATGGGCAAATAGTGAACCCCTAAACAAAAGCAAAAATACTATGAAAATACAAAAATACCAGCGAAATATACTTATAAAAAGAAACTATCAAGAATACATATTTATGACCGAACAATACATTTCATATAAAATTAAGTTCGAAATAGATAAGAAGCCATAAAACTGTGTTCAAAATATTTAGATTTCGGCATTAAATAACCCATAGATGTTAATATGCTACAAAACAAAATCAACCAAAGAACCGTCCGGGTCACAATCCTCCCAGATCTTTTGAAAAGAAGTATAGGTTTATCTTTGTTTATAGTTTAGGATTGGGTTTCCGGTTCCTTTAAAAGTCTTTTTCTTCTCTTTAACTTCCGCCCTGTTGGCATTATCACTTTGAATTGGGTGTTGACTTTTACTCTCTAACTTTTTACCGTGAGTGCCTCTTTGACCTTGCACAGGTTGAACATTATTGTAAAAATTAAAAAAAAAAAAACAGAAAAATAATACTCACCTGGTGCAAGGCTCAGGGGCCACTCAAACTACAGTAAAGAAAATGATAATATTTAATGTAGCTCATTACATGAAGTAGAACTCGGAGGAAATGAAAATTTAATGACAATAAGGACCTGATAACAATTGACCCTCAAGGAGGTGAGCATTCACATGTTGATGTTACTTCAACAGAGACAATCAGTGTCATTCCTTCGTACCCAATGTACGGAAAATGTTTAATTCGAACAGCTTTTTCCCAAGAACTGCTACAATTTTAACCCCTTCAATTCAAGGATCATTCAAGGATCTCTCCTCCATATCCGTTAATTTCTACCACGTCCTTTCAATCATATCAGACACAGCATCCATTCTAACTATTTTAAGAGTAACCCATTACCTTCTTTCACTCTCTAGACTTTTATTGGGCGAATATTTCATTGCCTGGAGACTTTCCATAATACTTCAATTATATTCAGTGATTATTTTAAAGACAATTACCAAAAGTCTATATAGTATCTTCTCTTTCGTAATATTTTATAACACCAACATTCTCCAAGGAATAACATTAGGTTGTCACACATGAAGCAACGAATCTTTTGGTTGGTTAAGATTCAGTCATCTAACGAAGTAACCTCCTTCTTATATAAAAAAATCGTGATTTAGTTCTGTTTATTCTTCTTACCAGATAATGTTTCTTTTTATATATTACTCATAAACCCAAGGAAAATTATTACAATGAAAGAAATCTCGAGTAATCTTATTGTATGTGTACAAACTGAGGAAAAGAACCATTTTTGCATCGAATCATTACATGAGATGGAAAATGGATACTCTTTGACAACAGTAAGAGAGTAGGCCAGTAAATACATGCAAGTGAATCACCAAAACAATACCCAAACCATCAACCTAGCCTAAAAGGTTAATGGTTACTGTATGGTGGCCTTTCAAAAGGGTTATCCATTATTCATTCTTGCCTTAATGTTAAAATATAACAGCAACCTCGTATAGTGGAGAAATTGAGTGTATGATGAAAACTTGTAAACAGAAACATCCTAGACTTGTGAATAGGGATGGCCCAATTTTGCTGCACGACGGGGCACCGAAGCACTCTTCTCAATCAACTGTCCAAAAGCTGCATAGCCTGAATTAGGAAATTTTGCCTCATCCTCCATATTCACCTGACCTGATATCTCTCCTACTGATTATCACTTATTTAAGCATTTTGAGCTTTTCATACGTAATGAAACATTCCCCAATAAGGAAGAGGTAATGGAAGCATTTGAACTTTTTATCATACCAGAGGATGATATTTTTTCTTTTTTTAAATAGGATCAAGAATTTATAGGCACGTTGAAGAACAGTCATTCATCAACATGGTCCATAATTCGGCTAAATAAAAGATTTATTTAAAATTTCAGAATCGTTCTATTCATTTCCTATAAAGTGCATCATTTCATGTGTGCCAACCTAATACTTTTGGCACCTGATATTACAAGATTTGCAATGTTTGTGCCAATGTATTTGAAGCGGTCTACTTTACATCTGGTTGGTGCCCTACGAGATACAGTCCCGTTTTATGGGCTGCAGCACGACCGCTCTCTGTTACTGCTTGTTAAAAGCAGGAGAAGAGTGAGGGACAAAACTGCACTAATGAGATTTGTTTGTCTCAATGATCTAGCGCCAGTGTCAATGTGACCTGTCAACACACGAAAACAAGTGTCAAGCCAACGCCAGCGGATAAAGATATATGCAAGCCGATTTCACTTGGCAATAGCCCCACAAGAGCGTCAGTAAGGCCCATCTTTTCTGTTATTTATACAAAAATAATTGCGCCGCATTTCTGTCTCTTCCTCTCTCATCATGGATTTTATAGATTTATCTATGATTTTTTTTCTACACGTTTTTCATGTAAAATGCGTTCTTTCCTTTAAGGAATATCAGCGATAAAACAAAAAAATAGTAAACCTTTCAGATAAAAGTTGTTACATTAACACCTACTTCATAATATACATATACTAAGGAACAGAGATAGAATTTAAAAATATTATTCGCTCTAACTGATGAAGAGGTGTTTTTCACATATGATAAATTAAAAATCAAAATATGTGCTTAATATTTCCTGTGGAAAGATTTAATTTTCAATTTGATGTTCACATGAGAGAAAAAGGTACTCTATTTATTCAGCAATATAATATAGGGTAACAGGACAATATTTTCAGCGGATATTGGAATCTCATATATAAAAGGAAACAAATTTAACATTGAAATTTCCAGGAACATTAATTCAAATTTTGCATTTCAAATTGAGATAAAATAGCCACTGGGATTTTATCCACTTTTGGAAAAGATGTTGGGATTCTGTCCACTTGCTGGATGAAAAGCTGGGATTTTATGGACTACGTTTTTGTCTGTTGAGTTTTTTCTCTGCTCGTTATTTGACATTGATTCTTAATACTGAACATCATGATTTTAATACAAACCGTATGTTATTTTAATGAGTTGAAAACATTGCTGCATAATTTTTATATATATTAAGGATGATAGTGTTGTTGGTATAAGGAATTCAGAGGTGATCGCTGCAAAGTCGATATTTATTAAAATACTGAAGATTTCTTGGTATCAAAGTTGGCCTTCTCCAACAGTTATCTATATATTTCGCGCTATATTAGAGTGTAAAATCGACTTTGATTCGTCATTGCACTAATTAAATATTCGGCGTATGGAGACAAATGGTAGAGTTCAGTCCTCCTACTACTATTTTCCCCGGTAATATTCTCTTTTTTTTTTCTTACTTTCGCGCTATTTCTGTGTATATTTGACTACTAGTTGTTCTTAGCTGCTTACTTGATTGCATATGCATCTTTTCTTTCATGTTTATCGCTTGTATTTCTGCTATACTTGGGTCAGTGGAGTTAAAATATGGAGTTTGCGAATTATGTCCCTCCTGTTGTAGTCACTGCCAAGGTGTTACTTGACTGCTCTCCAGTTGATAACATTTCTTTAAGATGGGATAGAGAGTGGATTTGCTCGCATTGAGTATGTCTACAATTTGTCAGAGAATCAATAAATCTTGGTGATATAGCGAGGTATTAGGTTGGTGGAAAAATAATAACGTTTTTTGACGTATTTTTTAACGTCAAAAAACGTTATTATTTTTGCACCAACCTAATATTTTTTGAGTACCCTTCATTAATGATGTCGTGGCACTTAAACCATAATGCGTGTTTTTTTATAGCCATCGCTTTTGCTGCTGCTGTCGTATTTGTATAAATTTACACGTCTATATGATAATGATGAAAACTGTTCCTTACATATATTTTATTATATTTAAAAATAAACATTAATGAAGAAAGAAAGACAAATGACAGCAAATCTTCAACAGCAGCAAATAAAGAAAACATATCAGTAAATGCAGTCAAGCATGAAAAACAGTGATATCATCCAAACTCATCAGCAGGCAGGTAAGTCATGGTTAACACTCTAAGTTTCCCACAGAGAATTGTCCAACAGTGCATTAGTATAATTGTCCAAAGCTTTAATTCTTGAATTTGGTTATATAGTAATTCAGTTTCTGCACTAGTACTCGCGGGAAACGGGCAAGCAATAACTGTGCAATACTAAATAAAGATAAGTTAATGATCTGAGACGAGTAATTAATTTTTTCTGACATAGATTAAATAAAGGTTTCATTTAAAGAATTCCTTGTAGGTTACCCAAATCGATATCATCTCAGAGCGACCCCTTCTCAGAAATTCAGAGATAAATAAAGACTCAATTTGCCAATTTCTTTAAATGTGTTTCTTTGCGTATGTAATGGTTGTGTCGATATATTGATAATATTTGCTGACTATCGAGCAGCACGAAACTTGAATCATTGATTTATTTTAGTTAACCGCTGACTTTGACCTTACTCTCTGCCAGTGAGCCGCTCCCGTAGAGACCTAAACCTGACGTCCATTACATATTCTCTAAGTGTCATGTTTAAGAGAAAGACAGAGAGAGAGACACAATTATCCTGCCTTCTGGACCGGTCGTTTGTATATAGAGCCATCCAAAGGTATTTCTCGTGCGCGCACATATCAGACGCAGCTATACTCAAAGGTGTTCACCATTCGTGTTACCACGGACACTGGATGATCTCAAAAACCGTCAAGGGCCATATCAGGTAAACCCAATAAACAGATTCCTTAGTAATCTTGTCTTAGGCTGAGACAGGAATAATTCGAAGTGACACATGTTACACATTTGTTTTAAACTAATATATTATCAAATATAAAATAACGATATGTTTTTATTCATTAAGGGAATATTCAAACTAACAGCCTGGGTTTCACCATATCTAAAGATACTGTAGCTCAGCTTTATTTTATTTCTGTCGGACGAGCAAAAGTGACGTTTCAAAGACGAACATTGTTGGGAACATTAATTAATAAGTAAAATCTTTTAGCACGACCAGCAGAATGAGAAAATCTAGAATCTTTGATTGAATAAAGAGTTTTGTTCAAAAACAAGGTTCAAACACGACGTACCTCTGAAGATGACTGAAACATTTAGTAATTGAACAGTACTGATAACAACATCCAAGATAGGGACACCTGTTCACCTTGTTACTTCGTGGCAATCCATTGTTATGTCAGGTAAATTCTTCTTCATGTGCCGTGTCTCCTCAGGTGGAGGCGATTACGGCTCTCCACAATTCCCTGTCCTTTTTAGCTCTTAATACATTTTCTTTTCGTTGTATCACCTAAACCCTGTTCTGCTATCCATATACTTAAGCCCATCTAGTATGTTATGCGCTGCCTATCTTCCTCTCAATCTACCCAGTGAGTATCAGATTCTCCAAGTACTCCTTCCTCATTATGTGGCCACAAAATTTCAATTGTCACTTCCTGATGTTAAATATAAGTTTCCTTTATGTCTAAAACTACTTTATCGCTCAGATATGCATGGTATCCTCAGAATCGTTCTGCAGAACCACATTAAAAAGCTTAAGACTCTTCCTCATCGTTGGGGAGATTGTTCAGCATTTATTGCCACATAGGCGGACAGATATCACATAACAATTCTGTCGTAGCATACCTACGGACTATAATGAATATTTTCCCATTCACATAAATACAGTATTAAATGTTGTATGTTGATCTGTAGTTTGACATTTGTGCTGGTCAAATATTCTGTTGATCAAAAAACTTTGTGCTCGTCAAACTTTCTGCTTCTGTCGAAGGGCAGAGTCTCATCTCAGAAAACAGCTACCTGACCATGTTTTATACGGGGTCTACGGGAAATATTTGGCCGAGCCTACGGGCTCAAATACCCTACATAAAATTCGGCCTTCTGCCACATCTGACCGCGTGGGGTATTTAGTAGATATCCTGCACTTTGAGATTCATTGTGGAATTTACTTGACTCACTGCTAGCAGTTGACTACTTCTTCAACCCGCCGCTGGCGAATCCTATATGTGTTGTTGATATTATCGTTCATTAACAACCTTCGTGTGATTATTCTATTAAGTACTCTTTGTTCCTAACGAATATTTTTTTGTTTCTTAATACACTGCTTAGTTTTTCAAATGCATATCTGGCTATCCAATTGCGCCTTCAGATTTCAATGTCGCACTTTCCCTCCTCTGTTAGAAAACCTCCCAGATATTTAAACTCTTTTACTAGTTTGATTTTGGTATCATCGATTTCTTTCCGGAGTTTCATTCCAAGTTTACATGTAACAGGGAGGTGATTGCTTCTGCAATTGGCACTTGGATGGGTTTTGCAGTGTACAACTGCATCCCTGAATCTCTTGTTGTAGTCTATTTGTTTTTTTCTTTTAATAACCCTTGATAATTCAACGACCAGTTCACTAGAAGTGGTGTCTCAATAAATCACTGTGAAGGAAGCAACGTGAAACCCCTTCACGCCCAACACTAAGGAATATCATGGAATGTATCAGTTTAATTCCAGATATTGACGTTGGTGTTTTTTCTATTCACCGTCTCCGTCTGATATTTTATATCTCCTCTTTGCTTTGTTTTTATTCATTTTCTTGATTATCTTCATCTGTTACTAGTTCCGCCTCTGTTATTTTGCTAATGTCCTGGGTATGACGATAAACTACATCTGGCAGCAAGGTCTTTGATCGCGAGATTGGAGGTTTGGAGAAGCCATGGGACGACATCTTAATTGCTGTTGTTCCTAGTTCCACCCTGCCCCGTGGTGGGAGCACTTGTTAGGGTTCCAGTTATGGGAAAATAGTTAACCCCCAAACTTTGATCAAAACACTATGACAGTATAAAATACACTTTTATAGTGAAAATACCAGCAATATATTTTCCTAGTAAAAAAAATATCAGCAATAAATTTTTGAAAAAAATACCATTACTACATTTTTGTATAAAAAAAAATGAATAAATTTGCCAGCAATACATTTTTCTAAAGAAAATTAGTAAGCACAGTAGCACAGTGGGTAAAGGCGTTGGTTAGATCCAGTGATAGGACCCAAAAAGTGTGAGTTCAATACACGGTTAAGGCAGTGGAAAACTTTCAGAGGGAAAATTAACAGGAGATAACTGGTAACTGACATCCATTAAACATGGCACATGGAACTAGAACAGTCCACCCCAGTGAACGAAATAAAGGGTTCAGTTCGACATTCTAACCACATGAAGAAGGCCGGGGCGTACAACGGCCGAAACGTTGTAATAAAGGTGGCGACAAAGATGAGGACAATAGTCTGAATAATGTAAATAATGTACATAATACCTCATCTCAAAAATAAAGGCAAAATTACAAAGGCTCACAGGAAAATTAAATTTCGGTATAAAATGACCCATTAAGAGTTGATATGCCGTTAAACAAATAAACCTAAGGAGTAAACAGTTAAATTGGGTAAATGGCATTGCAGCTGTATGGTTAAGAGATACATATTTCAAGAGTTAAGATGAATAGGAAGTTGGGGAGAGTTATGATCACCCACGGCCTGAAGGGAGAGCAATAAGAAGATATTCTACTGATAAATTGATATTTATAGATGTAAATTAGTCTTAACAATACGTTAATATTACCGAGGATATTGCCATTATGACTATCAATTATCTAAAATGGCAAAAGAGATGAGAATGGATGTTACCAGCAGTTACTTTGCTAATGATAAGATGAGCGAATTTCAAATTCTAAATTGTTTGCCTGTTTAAAATACTTCAGTTGTTTTAATATACAGTCTTGTCACCTCTATGTAATATAATATTCTATTTCAGATGGCTGACACGAGCTCCTACAGTTTGGGAGAGAGGCTGCTTGCAAGTGTATGGACACATGATCGTGTGCATTCTGGCAAGAGCAAGCAGGATGTGCGCCATGACTTCACTGCAAGATTACTGATACGTGACAAGACTTTCGGACCACCCTGTATAATCAGTTTAATTACAGAGAAAGTCATTAAAATGACTTCAGAAGTACGCACGTTTGGGCTTATACTCATTTTGTTATCCAAACGGAAATATCATGGCACTTTCCTTCACCCTGTCTGGATATCTACGTATGCGTGTGTGTATCTCTTTTAATTCAATGAATGACCTAAAATATTTCTCCAAACTTAAAAAAAATAAATAACTTTATATATTGCTGAATGTTTTCCGTATCTTCAATAAAACTTTTATTATTATCTGATTTTTTTTAGGGCTTAAAAATAAAATTTATAAAAGTTTTTCGTCGGGAAATTATTCATTCCATTTTGTTTTGTTTTGCTTTCATTCGACTGGTGGCATTTTTTTTTTCTCTTCTTGCCTGGGTTTCCTTTTTATGGTACCTATTTTTTTTTTAAATTTTTATCTAAATTTATTTCATCGTCATAAGCAATAAACAGGGGATTTATTTCTGGCTATCAATAAATAGATATGAACTGACCGATATAAACATATGATAGACCTGAATACATATAGATAGACATACTAGATTGAAATAGGTAGACACAAATAGACGATATCAATAGATAAATATAAATTGACTGATACCACCAAAATTAATGAGTTTTTTTTTTTTCAGAAACGAAACTAAAAATCCCTTCCCCGTTTAAAAAAAAAAATGGCAAAAATCGGTAAATAATGAAATTATCGATATTTATTCAGTATCAAATAAATTGTATACTGAATAGATTAATTTATTAGAAAAGTATGTGGAAATATTTTGGGGGATCTATTTCGACTCCAACCTACTTTTTTGTTGGTGTTGGGATATTTCATATGTATTTTTTTTTTAATTTAGGGATATTCGAGAACCTTTTACAGTTATATAAAGAAACAGATGCATACTATTTCAATAAAAAGAATTATGGAATATCAAGTGGGAACATACTGAAAATTCGTCTCGAACCGTATAAAAAATTTAACTAAGACTCGAAAAATAATTTTTTTTAAAATTAATGCTTGCATAATTTAATAAAATACATTATTCTTTTTTTCAGATTAGACAGAGAAAATGTGCATTCAATATTCCTTTTGTTAAAAAATTAGTAATTTTTCCAGTGCGATGTTGAAATTCATTACGTTGCTGTTCGTAAAAAAAAGGATTTTAATGTAATTAAATAAAGACATGTTTGCAAAACAGAAGAAAAATTAGTCTTTATTGATATTTTCGAGTGGGAAGCTGTTTTAAAGGAATTTTAATATTTTTTGCATTTTAGCAACTGTTAGATTATTTTTTGTATGGATGTTCCAAAAGGAAATAATTCTGAATTACCGCTTTGAATGACTACTTTTCCATATTAAAAGAGGAATGTGCTATGTGATAATTCAATAATTCAGAATAATTTAAAAACACCTCACTGGGTGCAGTTAAATATTTTATGACCATAAACAGGTAAAAAAAACCTAAAAACTAAAAGCAATGACAAAAACTCAAATGTAATATGAAAAATAATATTATTCATTCTACAAAGTTTCATAAAAGCGTAGAGAATAAAAAATAATATTCTGAAACTATTGGCTATATATGGTTTAACATTGTTTTAACACAAATAGCAATTTCTTGAGTTTACTGATAGTATCCTGTATTTTTTTTCGAGCATTTTAAGTCAGGGATTACTCAACAAAATTACTGTTGCTGACCGATGACATCACAGACTACTGTGTGTAAATAAAAGTTATTTCTATTATGTTTTAAGCAACAGTTAAGCATTGCATTTAAAAAAATTCAGTTAATTATTCGTCAAATTTTCTAATTGATTTGAAAGTTATCCCTATGTCAAATATTGGATTTTTAAGGGATTTTTAAGATTTTGAATTTTTTTGTCTATCATGGGACTTCAGTGAATTAAGGGGTGACAAATGAACGGGCCAATGTCTTAAAAAGGCCTAAAATATCTACATACAGAAATTTTCTTTATACTATTTATTTTCGGACTATTATCCTCATCGTTGTTGTTGTTATCACAACGCTTTGGCGTTGTTCACTCCAGCCTTCTTACGGTGTATATCGATCTGGGTAACCTGCAGGGAATTCTGAACTGAACCCTTTATTTATTCTACCGGGTAAAACTGTTCTCGTTCCACTGCTCATGCGTACGGATAATCCTTATGTTTTTATTCTGTTCAGTTATTGCTCGCCGGTATCCACTGAATGAAGGTGTTCACTGCCCGACCAAGGGATTGAACTCACGAGTGAATTTGGTGACATAGTGATTGAGATTTCAAATCCCTGAGTCGAGCAGTGTATACTTGCACTCAATGAAGACCGGCGATAAATAACTGAGCAGTATTAAATAGAAATATGTATAAGTCGATGTCCCTAGATATGAGCAATGAAACGAGAACAGTAGATTAAACAAAGGGTTCAGTTTCGAATTACCTGTAGATTACCTAGATCTATATACACCTGAAGAAGTCCGGGGGCACAGCGGCCGAAGCGTTGTGATAAAGATATAAAAAAACGTAATGATAACTCATCAAAACAGAAAAAAATACGGGAATTTATTTTTCTTTTAAGACAGATTACCTTGATTATTATCTTTGAAACTGATATGTCCCAGAAAGGCATATATTTGAAGGAAGTAGCTAAGTGGTTTTGGCTACTATAACCAAGTAGAATACGGTAGCATTAATCGACTGATACGCGTCGTAGTCGCAGGTAAGAAGTGTAGATCAATGACGTAGTCCAATGGGCGTCGTTATAGACTTAGCTCTCAGACTAAGGCTCTTGACTCTCCTACACGTCCGTCGGTACTTATGACGGATACCAGCCAATCACATTCCAGTGAGGGGGAACACACTCTGCTTCTAAGTAACATTTCAATTATTAAAAATATGTTTTTCGGTGTCTGAGGCCCTACTCAAATGGTATCAATATCTAGGATCCGATAGGAAATAATTGTTGACGTGTTTACAACGATATCTCAATGTTGATGATACAGTATGACTACAACTCCATTTATCTGCTACCCACTTTTTATTTCTTCATCCATCTTGCTAGCCAGCTTCTTGGTTTGTATTGAAGATTATTCTTTTTCAGTTCGTCTTCTTGTTGAGAACATATTCTTCTTGTAGGGATGCAAAAGGCTATCATCTATTATCTACCTTTCGTTGAGAAAATGTCAAGTGAGTCGGGTGACGGCCACTCAATGACGTCACTTCATACAGTGATAAAAGTGTACAGTCAGCTTCCAGGCGTCAAGCTGAGCAATTGCATTTTTGGCAAGTCCCTCTCTCCGCCCCCAGCTAACACGTGGGCATCTTACAATGTCATGGTGCCGTTTTCCATTGGGAATATATCTCCACCAGATAAAGAAACTATCGCCGGCTCACAGTTCTCATCTTGGGAAACGCCCATGACTCGTTGCTTCCTGTTTGAGAGAAATATGTCCAGGCTAGTGAATATAACAGATAAAACTGACCCGCATGCATTTGGAATCTTAAATATGCTTTCTCCAGATACACATACGTGTACTACAACACCTAAAAATTTCCGTTTGAGATTATTACAAGTAAGACTCCATTATTCTTTCCTTTTTACACTGCTTGTAGTGTAAACAGGTGTTATAGTTTCTTTGCGTGGGCCATATATAAATATGTGTATGTAATTGTCTGTATGACTTAATAATATAAAACTGTTTCAGAGAACACAGCATGATTGTCATTGATTTTGTTTCAGCTATTCCGTTCCGTCCGTACAATAATGTGTTATTATATGATGGAGATAATACTTCTTGTAATGGAGGGAATATAACTGGGAGAATATTCCTTTCGTACACAGCACAGCCATTATCTGTTCGCCTCGATGTGATGCGATATGAGGAACCCCCATCAACTGGTCAAGTCGTCGTGATAATATTAATGGCCCATTTATATTTTCGGTAGCTGTGTGCCCAAACTCATTCTCTGCTGGTATGTTGCTATGCGTTTTTGCATAATCACCTGCCACTAACTTGTAACGTATGTCGTAAGCATGTCACTTCTTCCCAGACCATCAAACAATATATCAGTAAATATAAAAATATATCATACAATGACAGTCGAATACCATATTTTGAACAAAAATTTCACGAAATAATAAACAATGGTATATATATATATATATATATATATATATATATATATATATGTGTGTGTGTGTGTGTGTGTGTGTGTGTGTGTGTGTAATTTTTGGATGGGTTTAAAAAGACATCAGCAGACATACAACGGAATTACAAACAAGTCATATACAAGATATAACCTAGCAAGCATAAACAAAAACGATAAAAGGTTTTCGTACACATTTCAGAGAAGAATGTAATATTTTAAATTACATATACGTCTACAGAGATAAGAAATTTGTGATTATGTGTTGGTAGCCCATTGTTCTTTCAGAGGGCTGTCCCCGGACCTCTACTCATTTTGGTGTCAAAAAACGAAGAGAGAGAATTTGATTTTCGTTTCAATTGGCGAGAAGAAGCTTGTTCCGGTGCATCATTGGAGGGTTCTGTATTTATTTAACTATTTTTTATAATCTACACTTTTCTTTCTTTATTGTTACTTTAAAGTAATTTTATTAATTGACGTTTACATTTTGTTTTATTATTAATTATCAATTATTTTTGTTTCCTGCTCCTCCCTAGTCTAGTACTAAGGGTTAGATGTGGTTTATTTGCTGCTATCACTAGAGGTGAAACGGAGCTATATATTGTGAGGATCTCGAAGCGCCGTCTATTGATGCGTCGTTGTTAGTGGGATAAGTAAAAATGCCCGTTTCAGCTGTTGGTGGGCTAGTGTCTTTTTTCAGTACTATTTAAAACGTTACGTAGCGTAAGTATGATTACTTCATCAAGCTAAAATATCCAACATGTGCTAACGGAAGCGTAGTATTATTCTTAAAATGTCTACCATAAATCATGCCGATTTAGTGACCAGTAGTTTAGGAAATAAGAAATGTGTTACTTAAGCAGATGTTACTCTAGCAGGAATTAGGTTTCCCGACAATATTCCAACTGCATAAATAGTTTCTCTCAAATATTTGTGACTGTAATTTTGAAGACACTGGATTTGTTTTACTTCCAAGGGTTCAGAATCGGATGTCATTGCGGAGCTGACGATCAACCCACTCCTATAAATCACTTTGATTTATAGGACGCAGGGTGTCCTTTGGAGATATTTTATAGGACAAAAATGCGCTTCGTAAGTAGTAAAATAAAGCATGTAAGAGAACGAAAAGATGATTTTATTTATTTTATCTTACATACATACAACAGCATGGCAACAATATACTGTGGAGAACATATGCTCACTTTGTAACACCATGTCTTAGTGTGTGGGCTATACTTATCAAGACATTTTTTTGCATTTCTCTTAAACTGGGATTTCCAGTGATTTTTTCATTGTGTTTTTGTGTTGCTTTTTTATCATTCCAAGCGCACCTACTTTGACTGATACTATTCTTGTTTTCAATTTCCACGTTTTTATATTTCGAGTTTCCGGTTTTTATACATCAATAGTTTTTCAAATTCTTTGATTGCTATGTTACAGTACTCTGGCAATTTTTTTCTTATCGGTTTCTGACAATTATGTCAATCTTGCTGGCTGTAAAGATGGTGTAACATCATAGAATTGTGATGTATTCCATTTCTGTAAGCAGTACTGGGTAATGTTCATACCAGTATTTTTTAACATATTTTCTAAAAAGTGGTTGCGCATTATCCAGAGTAAATATTGCCCTATCCAGACCTTTTTTACATTCATTTGGCGCAAGTATAGAATATCCTGAGATTAGATAATATATGGTTTCCTGATATTGATCACAGAACCTGCATTTGGTACCCACGCTAATATATATGATATTTGCCTAAAAGTTCCCAGTGGAAAGTGTCTGCTCATGCGCTGCAAGAATAAAGCATTGCGTTTTAGACTTTAATCTAGACTTCATTGACATCGGCTTTATTAATATGTTTTGGATATTGTCCATGCAAAGGTATGTCTCACCAGCTTTTATCTGTTTACGTGCATTAACCAACGAACATAACATGACGGATTAGCCGATAAGATATCTCAAAAGAAAATAAATCATCTATTTGACATGGATATCTTAAAGCTGGATGATAGGAATGACAGTGAGCTGGAATTTCTCCTGAAATCAGTAAAATATTTCAGTGAATGGATAAATGTGCTAAAGCCACAATTCTACGAGGATCACGACTATAAATCTCCCCTATTAGTTTAGACTCTTGGGTAACAAGGATCTAAGCTAATAGAGGAGGTTTATCGAGGGTTCTTAGATTTCTTTTTCACAATTTTTGCTGCAACAGTTTGTTCTTGGATTCTGTTTTGGTTCTCTATTGGATCTATGAAATGTAAATCTTGCTTGTATTTACAACCTTCTTTCATAATTGAATATATTTTTCTTTCTGTTTTCGTCTTGTTTGACTAACTGTATCATCCACTCCTTTGTTGTTTTCATGTATCTTAGTAAGGTAATAGTTGCTGTCTTGATTTACAATTCTAACTGAATAAGACCTCTCCCAACCTCATTACGTGGTATGTATAGACTGTCTTCATAAGCCTTTAGATGATGCATATTATGCTTAGAAAGAAGTGTTATTGTCTTAGAATCCAGTGGTTTGATATCACATTCAAGATGTTTAAACTATATTGAACAACTGCGATGGCAAGGGTATTGATGGCCATTTCTGCTCTGAGAATTTAGTTCAGTTCGTAATATCAGTTGCACCCTTTTATAGTACTCTTTTCGCACCATTTCTTTCGTTTTTTGTATGATGAATTCCTCATTCCACTCTCATTTCCACCGAGGTACTTATAAACTTCTTCTTGCTTGAAAAATTTGATTTTACCCAAGGGTCTAAGCTAATAGAGGAAAAGCGTCTTCATGATTCTCGTAGAATTGTGGTTTTAGCACATTTATCCAAATCGAATTCCATTTTAATATCATTACTACAATATTTTACTATTTTTAGCAAAACTTCCATCTCACTGTCATTCCTAGCATACAGCTTGAAGACATCAATGTAAAATATTTTTGAGTTAACTTATGGCCATATTCCGCCATATTATGTTCGTTACTTAATGCTATTAGGGATATATAAAGTAGTAAAGGAGACAAAGAGACACTTTTAAATATTCCTTTGTTGATGTTTATTTCGCCAGACCTAAAAAAATTCATTTATATAATTGAGCTAAAGTGTTATTTTCGCCGTACTTTTAAGAACTTAATGACGATGGATGACCTTGTATATATATAAAGATTTTAAGATCCAGGAATGGGGTACACTATCGAATGCCTTACGGTAATCTACATAGGCAGCACTGAGATCTTTCTTTGTATTGAAGCAGTTTATCATCCTACTGGGCTTTACATCCGTAACAGCTACGTTTGCATCCTTTTTGTTCAAGAGGTATTAAGTCATTTGTTTCCAAAGAGGAACATGCTTGTTTTTGCAGAATGTATGTCAACAGTTTGTAAGTAGTGGAAAGACATGTAACTGATCCGCAGTTTTTTGGGAAATTTGTGTCACCATTCTTCGGTCGAAGGAAGGTAATTACTTTGGTTACTCTTGCCAGAATTCTAGTAGAATCGTTCACCATTTCTTGAAATTATTTGGCTGTTGTTTTGTGTTCTGTATTTAGATAATAGGGCCAAATGTTAGGAACTTTATCTATTCCTGAAGATGTCCAGCTGTGTTCTTTTTTCAGTGCACATTCAACATCCTTTCTGTGATTCCTGGCCATATTTGTTCTGGTTTATTTTTCATCCGTTCTACCTCTTTCGTAATCCATTCTTATTCTTTCTTAGGTTCTTTAGAGCAGGCCCATATTTTTCCCGAACTGTTTAACCATTTTTGGGGTTGTGTTACTTCAATCTGTTGTTTGCCCATTTCTCTGTAAAATTTCTTCCAAACGGTTTCAAAGATATTGTTCTGCGTGTAAAAGCTTCATTTTTTCATCGCGTCTAATTCTTTGAGCCTTCAATTGTATTGTTTGCTTTATTTTTTCTTTAGCTGATAGGATTTCATTTCTATTCCTAATTTTGTATTTTCTTTTCATTCATCTGCCTTTTCTAGTCCTTAACTTTGTTCCTCTTGCCAGTTCATCGAGTAATGATAATTCACTTCTAAATTGTTCAATTTCTTTCTCTTTTCCAAGACCGATTTTCATGTCTATGAGACACCCTTTTTTACCTTGATGTTTAATTTTTTCGTTGCTGATATTGCTGATATATATATATATATATATATATATATATATATATATATATATATATATATTGCTTCCTTGAAACTTATATATGGGTCTATTTCATCCAGAATTAATTTGAGTGCTGCATTGTAGAGTTTAATTGTTTTGAGGTTATGCTTTGTTGCTTGTAATTTTGGGAGTTGTTCTCGTCCCTTCATTTCAACATTTTTTTTTGTCTGACTTATATATCTCATGATTTTTTTTCTTGGATTCTTGTATACTAATCTTTTTGTCCATAAAATAATTCGGTTCAGTGTGATTTGGACTCGTTTTATTGTTATTATCCTTATTATTGTTACCTTTGTCACTATTATTATGGTCCTTATTATTATTATTATTATTATTATTATTATTATTATTATTATTATTATTATTAATATTATTATTAACAACTTAATTGACATATGTTTTCCACCGTTTTGGAATACTACTACTACTACTACTACTACTACTACTACTACTACTAATAATAATAATAATAATAATAATAATAATAATAATAATAATAATAATAATACGAGAAGCGTGAGAATTAAGAATAGAAACAGAACAGAGAAAATATCTAACAATGTTTATAACACTATTTCAATGATATGCCTGTCTTCGCTTACTGCGTTTCATTCGCTTTCTTACATTTAATACATATATAATCATTTTTCTCAAGACAAATAACGTTTGTACAAAGAAGTATTTTTATATCTGTATACAATTTTTAAACATAACTTGAAGAAGAAGACAGATATTCAGTCATAATATTGTTAAACATTGTTAAACACTACGTCCTTTCTTTTCTGTTTTTTTTTTTAAATAGCGTGCATCTATTATTATTATTATTATTATTATTATTATTATTATTATTATTATTATTATTATTTTCTTTGATCTCTGTTGCATACTCATTTCCTTCCGGGCCCCAAACAGAGATCTAAGGTCAAAAATCGTATCGTGATATTTTCACTGAACAATCTCGTAAAAAAATAAAAAATAAAAAGTAAAACAACCTTACAGAATCCATATTGTACATTGATAAAGCTCTTCTTAAGATGTAAGCTGTACTTGTGACAACAATTTTACGTAATTTCTTAAAGCATGGGTTACTAGGGATCTATTTAATGTGTCTACCTGAACCTTTTCCAAGAAAATCAAGGGACCCAACCACAACTGGAATTATTGATCTGTTCATATGCAAAAGATTTTAGATTTCCACTTCAAGATCCTTGTATTTTTATCGTTTTTTTTTTGTTTTGTTTTGTTTTTTTGAAAACCTTCAAAGAAATATCACAGTCTGCAGGAACTGCCATGTCGATAAGAAAGCACATTTTGGATTTGTGAACTTTGATGCCTGGGCAATTAACTTCGATTCCTCTGTGTATTGTAAGGGTCCCATAAAATTGCTATGGACTTTGGACGAACACCGCCTAGACACGGTTATAGATATAGGAACTATCTATAACCGTGTCTAGGCGGTGTTCGTCCAAAGTCTATGCAGTTTTCTTCCCATAAAAGTTGCATGTTTTCCACTACAGATATTGATCCACCCTGTCATAACGAGTTTTATATTCGGTGGGTGCTAATAACTTGATACAAAATAGTCAATTCTTACTGGATATTCATGACGGAATCGACATTTCGGGTTAATACCCTATTTCAGTTTTCTCGGTAATTATGATTTTTAAAAATTTTATTTCCTTTGATTTCTGGTGTGTACTCATTTCTTTCAGGGTCCTGACAAGCGACCTAAGGTTACAAATGGCATCATGATATTTTTGACTGAGTAATTTTTCAAAAATTACATATTTTACTTTTATTTTAAAGTCATCGTGAAGACTGTACTCGTGAAAACAAATTTATATTTCTTTAAGGCATGGGCTACCAGAAATCCCCTCAATGAATCAATGGAATATTTTCCAATTAATCCGAGTGCTCCAACTACATCTGGAATTGTTGATGTTCCCAACTGCCACATTTTTGAGATTTCGATTTCAAGGTTCTTGTATTTTGATAGCATTTTGAAAACCTTCAAAGATACACTGCAGGCTGTAGGGACTGCCATATCAAGAAGGAGACACTTTTTGTTTGCTGTCTCTAATCATGATATCTGGATGATTAACTTTGATTGTTCTGTCTGTGAGTATTGTGAACTCCCATAAAATTGTTACAGTTCCTTTGTCAGTAACCGGGTCTGGATTTGTTCATATCGGTTTCTTGAGTTTCTTTTCCGTAGAAGTTGCAGATTTTCCAATGCAGATAATGTACCTCTTTGTCATACCGGGTTTAATATTCAGTGGGTGCCAATACCATGCAATTTTATACAAGACGTTCAATTGTTTCTGAATATTTATCACAGAATCTGCATTTTGAGCTGAAAGAGACATTCAGAATGCTTCTTGACTAATAAGGAACACTTGACTTGCTACTTTTTTAAATATTTTGTGGCTGTTCAACTAGTAATGAAGGGTCAAATAAGTCAAAGAATAGTTAACGTAAACCTTTGTTGACTTTCATACAAAACCAAGAGAGCTTTGAACTCCCTTATGTTACTCTTCACACGGAAAGAAATTGAAGATGCATAATAAAGTGATATTAGAAGCAATCAAATTTGTGTAACATTATGTGGTTAAAGTACTAGAGAATAAGTTAAGGCTAATGATTCGAAAGGAAAACAATCTCCTAACTAATAAAAAGCCAAAAATGGTGCTAGAAATATATGATATTAGGTTGGTGCAAAAATAATGACGTAATAATGTCGTTTTTCGACGTTAAAAAATACGTCAAAAACGGCATTATTACGTCATTATTTTTGCACCAACCTAATATTTCTGAAATATTATATATTTGATAGTGTCAGTTGACGATCATAACTTTCGCAAAAAAGCGAAAAAAATGTGGCGGTGTCTTTTCACTGGCCGTGAATTGATGAATCAGCAATTAGCGAGAAGCTGGGATTTCCTTGTAAAAAGAGAGAGTTTCTCCCTCCATAATTGTTGAAGGAGATTCTTCACCGCGTTCCGTTCTGTGTATGGCAATACACTACATCCGGTAGCAAGTCATCTAATCGGGAGATTGGAGCTTCTGAGGATCGTGGAACCACCTATAAACTGCTGTTATTTCCCGGTCTTCCCTGATCAAGGGTGGTAGCACCCGTTAGACACACAGCTACCGACAAACAGTAAGCCCCTAAAAAATCAACTTTATAATAAAATTACGAATAAATTTTCTAGTGTAATTTCCAATAATGCCTTTAATACAAATTACCAACAATTTTATCTCCAAACTAAATACCTATATATATATATATATATATGTATGTGTGTGTGTGTGTGTGTGTGTGTGTGTGTGTGTGTGTGTGTGTGTGTGTGTGAAAATATATAGACAATAGGAAAGAACTGGTTAGGTAAATAATCCAAAGTTATTTAGTATTTTTGTTATTATTTAAAAAAAATAGTGCTCGATACAAAAGTAGAGCATAAATATAATTATTTATTTAAAAATATGATTCCAACACGCTACATAAGAGTTCTCATGTTTCAAAACAAGAGCCGAAAACTTCAATATAACTATTTGAATTAAATTGAATAAAAGTAAGCTCTGTTCCATCTTAAAGCGAAATTTTTTTTTTGATTTAAAGACATTTTTATTTTTAACATTCTTTTTATAGATACAAGTATTTAAGTAAATGCTCTGTTTATAATAAACAGTATTAAATAACATTTACCGGCCTGAACGTACGAAAAATTAAATTAAAAATGTTCGTAATTTTATTATAAAAATGCACAGTTGATTTTTTAGGGGCTTATATACATATATATATATATATATATATATATATATATAGATAGATAGATAGATAGATAGATAGATAGATAGATAGATAGATATATGTTTACTCTGAAATGTTTATGTACTAAATATCTGTAACGAAAAATGTAAAATTGCGTTCAAAATATTTAGATTTTGACATTAAATAATGCATATAGGTTGATATGCCACTAAACAAAATCAACCAATCGACCAGTTCACCACGTAGTATATGGGTCTGCTGCGGCTTTTTTTTTTAAATATTATCTTTTTTTAACTATTATCTCACTTTTACGAGTCACTGTATAATTCCTATAGATATACAACAGAACCGGTAATGACATTGATTTTTAGCTTTGAAATTCAAGAAACAACGAAGATAGAAAAAACTAAATTAGGAACTTCCCCTTCCAATAAGATACTTAGAATTTTCACTGATTTTTGCGGTACAAGATGAAAAAAAAAATTGAATATCTGAAACGGAAATAACCGAAAGGGTTTATGGGAGTTTTCTTGGCTTAAAGCGACAGGAAATAACGTTTTACTTTATTATCTGTTTTGTAAAGTATTTTTTTTTTTTTTTAATAATATTTAATAGAGTGTTCCATATTTTTTTGAAACGAGATCTCCCGTTAGTAGATATATCATACGAGCGAATGTCTCATAGGAGGGGATATTAAAACTGTCAAATAATGTTAATATATCTTTCTGTCAGCCAGCATCGACATTGGACTTTTTTTTTTAATCATAAATTTTCTACCCCTTCCTCAAGACAAACTAAACCATTAAATAAAAATGCTGTTCACACAAAGAAACTGAACAATGTGATGATACATGATTCTAAAGTTCATTGTTTCATTTTAGGTCATCTAATAAACTAACCCATTAAAAATATTGGTCTACGCTATAATGTCCTACCTTGGTTTGGCAAACCGAGCACGTCAACATTACGATGTCAAATTTTATAAACAACTTTATCTAAACTGTTTAAATGCTAACATTCTTTCATTTTCAAACCGAAATTTCAGGTTCTTAATGATATCAGAAGCGAGTGAACTTTGCATTTTACTATTATTATTATTATTATTACTAGTGTACCCGTCCCATCAAAATTCAGAGCAAGAAGGAATGTATAATAAGTATTAAGTTGATGCAAAAATAATGTCGTTTTCTCACATATTAACATATGTGAGAAAACGACATTATTTTGCACCAACCTAATAATATGGTTATATTGTAAGTAATGTTCGTTTAATCCAATTGCAATTTTTTTTAATTTAAAATAGTTTCTTGCTAACGTTAATAATTGAACAGTGTACAATTTATAAATACCTCAGGAAAGATACCCGTGTTTTATCCTCATAAATGTTACATATTTACAGACATTTTTTTTTATACTGCAAAAGTTCCCAACGCACAAAAACGTAAAGCTCCATATATCTACTCTGATTTTTGTTAAATGCCAAAATTCTGAGTGTCGAGATTCGATCAAATTCAGTTCTTACTGTGAACTGTGTCGCCCTAGGGAGTGGTTCTCTTCGTAGTTCACCCCACCTTCCCTCTTATTGTATTTATGGATTATTATTCTCATTAGTCCTTCTTTCTTGGATTACTGTTGAATACACATTTCCTTCCGGGTCCTAACAAGAAATACTTTCATAACATTTTCCACTGAGTAAATTTTGTTTAACTTTGTTGATTCTACTGGAATCGGTGTTTCAATGTCATGTAACCGCATAAGGTTTTAACGCTTGTATGAATTAATATTTAATTTAATCGAAGTTATATTACGTTATCGTCTCGAATCGACAAAGTAAACTATGTAACTATTGACATTTGAAATTGTTAATTATTATATCTTTCTTCAATATGTAAGATTAGCTTATAATAACTATTAAAAACAATTAATATTTACACATTTCTCGGTCTTTCTGAGCAGGAGTAGAGGGTTTTTTTCCCTTGTTTCTTGCTTAGGAGTGGGTTACCGATTCCTTCTAATATTGATTTCAACTCCATATTTCTAACAAACTCTGAAATTTTATTTTTTTAATATTTTTATTTATTTATTTATTTATTTTCAATAGGAGTAGATAGGTTCGCCTATTGCCAGGTCCACACTCCACCTCTTTAGAGTAGAGTAGATGTTCATAACTTGCTTCCTGTTTAGGATTGGGTCTTCCGGTTCTTTCTAAAACCTACTTCAACTATATTGTTCTGATGTATCCGCTAACTCTCTAATTTTTTTATTTACTACATATTTATTTATTTAATGGGAGTAGATAGGTATGTTTATCGCCCGGTTTGCATTCCTCATCGGTATTTTCAACAGAAGATTATGTCAATAAAATTTCTAGCCTTCTGAAACAGATTAGAATGGTTTCCTTATCGACAGAATTAACAAATATGTCTTTGTGCTGCAATTTGAAACTATTCTTCCTTATTTTATTTATTCATTTATTTATTTATAACACTTTGGGATTGAAAATCTATTTTTTATTTTCTCATTTTTATTTATTTGTTCTAAGCAAACAGTTTCATGTGAAAGCAGAACAAGGAGAGATACTGACCTGAATGCATTGTGTTACTGAAAACAAGGCATGCTTAAATTAAGAGCGGCTGGAAGAAACGTAGAATTAACTGCTGGATAAAACATCCCTGTGGCTATACCGCGAGATCCTTGCTGTTGCCCAATATGTGGATTTGTATGCAGGTCCTACGCGAGACTTATGTGTCACATAGGATACAAACATAAAACTTAATGAGGTTGTCGGATCCTCATACGTCGAAATCGACGTATATATATATATATATATATATATATATATATATATATATATATATATACATATATATATATAAAATATAAATATATATATATATATATATATATGTATCTATCTATCTATCTATCTATCTATATATAGATAGATAGATAGATAGATAGATAGATAGATAAATGTATACATAGATAGATAGATATGAACAAAGTGAGATAGATAGATAGATAAATTTATATATAGAGAGATAGATAGATAGATAGATAGATAGATAGATAAATTTATACATAGATATATAGATATGAACAAAGTGAGATAGATAGATAGATAAATTTATACATAGATAGATAGATATGAACAAAGTGAAATAGATAGATAGATAGATAGATAGATAGATAGATAGATAGATATAAACAAAGTGAGATAGATAGATAGATAGATAGATAGATAGATAGATAGATAGATAGATAGATAGATAGATGTATTTATTATTAGATATCTCTTTCTGGAAGAAAGTGTAGTTACACTTGGGTGTTTTTTCAAGTGTGGCTGTAGGTATACCTTACTAAAATACGGGTGACTACATTTTTTTTATATAATAAAACCAGTAATATTTGTCTGCAATTTGCCTGGTTTTAGCTCCTAAATGTAAAGTCTAAATTCGACAGTAAAAAAAAAGCCTGATTACAAACTTATCCAATTTCCGACCATCGGATACACAAGTAGAAGCATTTTGTTTTTGTCTAAAATCTGCCATTGGATTGCGCACAAATCATATTTTATATATATAAAATATTTTTTTCGCAATATACAATGGCGTCCTGATGAATTTATCCGCCCAGTGAAGAGTAAACTAAATGTGCTTTTACTAAGAAGTTTTCAGTATACGACATTGTACTTTCAGGAATAGCATGCTTCATTCAGGAATTTAATGCAAGTTTTAGCATTCACATCGAGACTGAACGTATCGTGATACTGAAAATATGGCAAGTATATATGGTGAGCGTCGTAAGGAAACTTAGAATAAGATGACGAAAAAAACACCCCCAAATAACATTATTTATATAGTTATGGACATTAAACTCTTAATCCGTATTTCGTGTGTAAACTATTGGCACGAACTACAGTCCGACTTTACTTGGGATGGAGGAAGACAACTAAAAACTTTGTTTCATCAGGAATGTTCCAACATCCCTCTTGACAATAATTTCAACGTAATCTTTAAATTTTCAAGACAAGACGGAAGAGCCTCTCAAGCTAGATTGTTGTCCGGAGTACCCCGTGGACGTGGTATTCTGACAGTGACGAATTACATTTTACTGTTTTTTTTTATATATATATACATATATTCAAAAGTGTGCGAATTCAACAGAGGGCCGCAATAATTCTGAAGCTTCGATACGCTTCCCACTTCCAGGTTCGGAAAACCGACTTAGACCACCGGCGGATGGATGCTAGGCAAACGTGTGACATGCGTTCCCCTATCATGTCGTTCTTTCCTCTGCTTATTAAATCTAAGCTGAAACGTCTCTCCTTTTTCTGATAAAAACGAATAAGCTAAATAAATCGTCTTTGCCGTTAATAATACTTTCTGTAGTAGCCGGGGAAGCCAGAGACGACACAGAACCCAACAGGGTAAATGAATTAAATTGATGGAAGAGAATGTATAGGAACTATAACAATTGACCTTAGGCTTGAAGATTATATAATTGTAGCAGTCCGGGAACTTTTCGTTCGACAGTCCGTTCTCCAAAGTAACAGTTCGGGAGAAGATGTTGTCTGGAAAGGGAAGCAAACATCTTAGCAATCGAATACGAAGAAAATGATTATGATTTTTATTCCGACTTCGCATAACGAGTTCTGGCTGTGAATGTCTGAACGGATGGAACTAAGGAATGTTGCTCGGATGAAGATTTTTCATAAACATAAAGCTAAAATAGCGTCTGAGGGAAAGAGTGGAAAATAATTAATCACCAACAAGTCCGTGTCATCGGTTTCGAACTCTATCAAGGCTGAACAGTGAAAACTGGCAAGGTCTTTATCGGTGAGAAACCTCTTTGTTTCAAGCGATTTATGGCAAGATGATCTATAATGTAGGAACATTACAACTTCCACTATACTCTCAGTGTGTGTTTGTTCATTTTTATTAAGCTTTTTTTTTAAATTTTCTATTAAGTTATTTTATACAAGTGGTAAACTTTCTAAAGTTCTTTTTGTTTTTGTATCTTTTTTTCTGCCATTCCTCTTGACAGTAAACCCAGCGTACTTTTAAGTCATCTATAATGTTATTCATCCAAAATAAAAAGATCAGACCGAAACTACATTCAAAATAGAATAGATAACCCTAACAATATTAGTAGCATTAAAAGCCAGTCTTTATTGGTAAAACCTTTGTGATCAGCGACATACATCAGACGTCTAGTGTAACTTATTAAATACTAACAGATTAAATACTATCGGATTAAATGCTAGCAGATTAAATGCTACCGAATTAAATACTAGCGAATTAAATGCTAGTAGAATGAAAGCGAGAAACGAAAGAAGGTAAAAAGATTTATACTACATTAAATCTTACATAGAATTAAGTCTACAACTTATAGCAAGGAACTATAGTGTCGTGGATCATCAGGGTTAAAATGGACAGTTGATTTTACTGACGCCAAGAATATTAATGAAAGATGATAATGACGAGGAAACACGCGGGTCATATTAAAACAAGATAAGGAATTTCTTCACGAATTTACACGCTTGGAATTGTGTCAGGAATGTAAATAATATTAGGTTGGTGCAAAAATAATGACGTAATAATGTCGTTTTTTGACGTTACGTCAAAAAACGACATTATTACGTCATTATTTTTGCACCAACCTAATAATTCCTAAATTCCGCAGTTTTAATGTATTGTCATGACGAAGGAATATTCATACCACAGACTAAATAAGCCTCCACAAAATAATATAAAACATGTTTAAGAAACATGTAACATCGAAGGGATATATGGTTTGCTTACGTTCAAAAGGAGACGAAGATAAATAGTTTAAAATACTTAGCTTTCTTGGATTGATGAGTGAAAATTCTTTGAAGTGTTGCGTGCAGGTTAGAAGCTGATAATATAATTGGTCAGTAATTTTACACTGCCGAGTACTTCAACACTAATCACGAGGAAGTTCAAAGAAATCTTTCGCATGACTTCAGAAACTCTTCTGATTAACAGGATTCTTCTCTTCATTTGATATAAAAAGATTCACTATTTTATTTCCTTCTTCTTCTTGACTCACCGGCAAATGTATGTAAAGTCAAACTTTCATTAGTCAAAAAATGTTTTAAACGGTCTCACGAATTTATTTCCTTCTTCTTCCTCGGCTCAGCGGATAACCTAAGGTAAAGGCAAACATCTCACATAGGCAAGCGAATTCTTCGTCAGTTCTCTGAATTTGACTGGGGGAAGGGAGTTACTATTATTTCGCACTCACTACAGAAGTCAAGCCCCAGTGTCTCAAATTATCCAATTCAGTAATGTTGTCTGAATAGTTATTATTTTTTTTAAATGAAACGGCTCAGCTCTACACCACATACCAAACATATTCGATTCGGCTCATAACAAGCAAACGTGGTGACCACACGTGCTGTCGAATCCTGCAGAAAACACCTTAGATTAATTCTGAGAAACTGTGGCTGATTTTTTGTGCATATAGAGTCTATTATCACAAATAGAACGTAAAGGCTACAGCCCAGTGACAAGCTGAAGTAGGCAAACAGTCTCACGATACCATTACGGACCCACCATTCTGCAGTGTAGCCTTTTGACATTTCGTGGTCCACGACGTTATCAAAACTGCGCCTTATCCGAAACCCTACCGTCAGCACCAAACAACTAATACAGTGAAGGACGTACAATGCCACATTCGACCATACAGAAACGAAATAGTGAAAACACTAGCCAAGATAAGGTGTTCTGCTCGGTGACGTGTTGTTAACAGGGGCCGATTAATGTGCCTTCTGTTCAAATAGTCTATGAGAGCATTATTTCCGGAATAAGCAATAGAATTCACGTCACAAGTGACATCATAGATCAAACTGTCAAATGTCCTCGCGATTTTAATCCTGGTATATCTCATTCCATTTGAATCAACAATCCTGCCCCGTTCGACCTCCGATATTTTCCGTTACCTTGCCCTGACCAGCCGAGCCTATTTGGATAATGACTCACTAGATACGCAACGGATATAGGTTTGGATATTTCTCTTAGTTCAATAAACAGTGGCCCCACATACGAATAATCTTATATACTAATAATCCATAACTTTTGGTAGGTCACAATACCTATTTATCTCATGGTAACTTTGTTTCAATCTTGGGTATGAATGACTGCAAAAACCTCGCCTCTCCCCTTTTATAGGCAGAAGCACACAAATGCATGCTGGGAGTTTTTTTTAGCCAATAAAATTGGCCGGTTTTTAGTTTCACCTGACACAGTCCCGATCTGTCTAGTCTTGAAGTCAGAACGTTATGTTCGATTGTTCGAAGTTGCTTTTGGCTGTCAACGCCAATTCTTAATTTGCGGACGTTTTGACATATATTATTTGCCTGATTGATATTCTTTTTACCACGTTCCTTTCTTTCTATTGTTAATGCACACTATATCAGTTCTGTTTGTTAGACTGTTCTTATATTCATTTTTGCATTTGGTCATTGCTACTCACTCCACAGTAACAGAAAAGAGAAACTCATAAAACAAACTCATTGTTCCTTATTATTTATAATCATAGCTCTTCCCTTGTTATCGATTCATAGCAAAAGTTATAAAGTGTGTTCATTGTTACAATTGTAACTAGAGCAATATACTTTCTCAAGATTTCAAGTTATCCACTAACGGTGGCGTAATGAATAGCGACTCGGATTGAGGAATCGGAGAGCAGAGTTCGAATTCCAGTCCAATCCATTATATTTATTTACGTGCTAATACTTTCTCCCCCCCCCAGCTATTGATAAATAACAGGACATACCGGATTCTATATTCTTAGTTGGCAATTGGGCTACTACAGCGGGAAAAACCTACATCCTCAATCATTTATCGAAAGGTACATGAGCGCCTAAGCGTGTATCACGGATGCGTAATGAATAGCGACTCGGTTAGAGGAATCGGAGAGCAGAGTTCGAATTCCAGTCTAATCCATTATATTTATTTACGTGCTAATACTTTCTTCCCCCCCAGCTATGGATAAATAACAGGACATACCGGGTTCTATATTCTTGGCAATTGGTCTACTACAGCGGGAAAAACCTACATCCTCAATCATTTATCGAAAGATACATGATCGCCTAAGCGTGTATCACGCATGGCACATAACTGACTGAGACTAACGCACTTCGAAGTAGTAATCAATTGAATATATCAGATATTGATCTATATATATATATATATGACTTATAATATTTATGCTTGACCTTCCCTTCGCTAGTTCGCATGACTGTTACACCCAGCGAATATCTAAAAAATATATGGACTATTCCGTTTTGACAGCGTGGAAAAACAAAAAACATATCAGAGACGCTACATGGTTTCATTGTAAAAATTAATGAAAGATAGTGTTTAACGTCTGCTGCTAATACCTCATAAATAATGGATTATTTCGCTTGGATCGCGTGAGAAGACGAAGGACATGAAATGCGTTACTTGGTTTTAGTGACGAAATGAATGAAAGAAGGAAGATAGAATTGTCAATTTAAAAACTTTTCATTTGTACGCCTTTAGTTCTTAAAATAACGACTAGCGTTCCTATTTGTGATTGTTGTGTGCAATATTTTGTTAGAGTTGTTTAGCTCAAAATCTACCTACTCAGTCATGAACTGAAAAACAAAGATTCATCAAAAACTTAAAATAGGAAGACGGCAGAATTTTCACGACTTAAAAAAAAACTGTTCATTTATTATATATAATGTATAAAGTTACTTTCTTTTAAAGTTAGTTCACTATGTCGTTTTTGACAATTTTTTCTCTCAAATTCTATGTTCCATATTTATAAATCTAACATGCGTCCTTTGCATATTTCTGCCACATCTGGCCTGGGTTCTCTCCTATATACTTAGAGATTCTTGATAAAAAACAAACACGAATCTGCCATGTTATTGGTCCTGAGCTGGCATCTCAGCTTCAGTCCTTTTCCCACCGCCGTAACGTAGCCTCCCTGTGACTTTTCTATAAATACTTTCATGGTAATTGTTCTGAGGAAATGTCCTTTATGGTGTCTAGAGTTTATGGATTTAAGCGCAGTACTACTTTGGCGGCAAAGTTTCATCCTTTTACTGTTTAAATGGCTGTATGTAACTCTTTAGTTCTATGTTAACAGTTTCTTCTCTCGCACTTCTTGCCTGTGGAACTCTCTTCCGATTTCTTGATTTTCAGTAAAATTTGATGTTCAAAAATTTAAATGCAATGCCAATCGTTATATTTTACTTTCTTAATTTTTGTTTCTTTTTATTGACCCCTCTACTTAATAGTAATTTTTTTTTTAATTCTCTAACAACTTTAGTTGCTTTATTGTCTTGCGTGGGTTGAAAGAATTAAAAATAAATAGAAATCGTTAAACTATTCCGTCTCGGCGATAGATCCTCACTGTCTATATTCATATAAAAAAAAAACTGGTTTTCTTTAGCGTATCTTTTCTCATCGATTCTCTACATCAATATTCGTGTTATTTTTCATATTTGGAATCATTTCGGTTGTTCTGCTGTTCACGGTAACATCTAATTCGTCATGCAACAATCCAGGAAGAAAGGTAAAATCGTGAAAAGTGTGCTTAAAAAAAATAAAGTGATTCGCAAAGAGGTTGACCTTATGTAATATATGCTCCTCAAATAAGAATTATGCGATAAATATCAAAATAAAATAATAATAAAAACTACTACTTGAAATATCGCATTAGTTTATTCAGTCCCTTGGGGCAAAGCGTATGTGAAAAAAAAAGGAAGATGGATTCGACTGAAGTTCTCCTCTCCCGGAAAATCTTGCAAGATTTAGAAGGCAACTTATCACGCAATCTTTATATTCGGGGTAACGTGACACCAACTTTCAATTTTAAAATAGAGTTGTCTCAGAAATGTTCGAAAAGTTTTAAATGTTTACATAAAGAATAAGATTTTACATCGTTTCTGCATTAAGATGCATACTCTGTTGATATGTCTATCAAATGAAGTCTATGCACACATACACTCATAGACAGCTGAATAGGATTAAGGTATTATATTATTCGTCAATATTATATTATATTATATTATATATTGTTATAATATTTGGCATTATAAAATATTATAATATATTATATTACAATATACTATATTGTATTACAATATAATATAATATATTATATCATAATATTATGTATATATACATTAAATTATATTATGATATATTATGATATAAATATTATATTGTGTCATGATCTATTATATTATAATATATTTTATTTTATTATATATTAAATATAATACAATATGATAAGAGTTAACGATATATATTTTTGTACATCAATAACATTATCTTACAATTTCCTCAATAATATAATTTATAATATATTATATAATATATAATATTATATTTTATTATATTATATTATCATATTACATTTTTCAAGTATTAATTGTATGCAAACATACACCTATTGACAGCTGAATGGAATTAAGGGGTTGTATTATTTTAATTCATTCATATATTATGATTCAAGTTGTTTTCTATTTATAATTCATTGCTGTATATTACTAAAGTCTTTGTACGCCATTTTGATTATGTTTGAGTATTCTCAAAAAATGCTATATTCTGAAATGATGATAACAAAGAGAATTACATATCAATAACAGTTTTCTTTCCATTGTCTTTGAGAGTTAAACTTGTTTGGGTAAAGTCTGGAAAAAATAAAAGAGTTGCTAAAGCTGATGAATAAAAGAAAGCCATCGATGCTTCCGTTCGCGGAGTTTTCTATGAGAGCTAGCAGCAGCATGTAACAATTGATACAATTAGGCTTTTGCATAAATATTTGCTACGAGTATGTGCATGTATATACATATATAAACAAAAGTATACACACACTCACATATGTCTGCTCTTTTACACGAATCGAGCTCTCCTGACTACTGACGTCTTTCGCATAGTAATAAAAGTTAAAATTTCCGTTCTGCTCTTCCGCGCGACAATAGCTTGTTGGTAGAATCTTTGAGTAATGCCAAATCGGTCTAGTTTCAATCTCGGCTCGAAGTAATCGGATGTCTGTCTACAATGATGAGCTTTGATACAGCGAAATAGTCTGTCTGTGGATGACTATATATATATACATTTCTCAGAATTAACTTGTAGAGAGAAATCAAAAGAAAATGGTCGAATTCGTCAACACAACAAAACAATCTTTCTGCACGTGAAAATGTTCCCTTCAAACAGAAAGTATTTGACGTAAAGTTTCAGTTGACCATTGAATTGCGATTCTAAAATTCTCATAGTTGCTAATGATATTTTGTTTGTTCTGTATAAATATTTTGTATCAATAAATACATTTCGTTTTTAACCTTTATAAAGTCCATATTGGACGAAACGCGTCGGCTAATAATAAAGTTTTCCTATTGTCTTTTTCCTTTATATATATATAAACAGATAGATAGATATTATAATAAAACGAATAAGGAACACTGTAAAAGCAATGTTCGATGTAAAATTTAAAACATATATAAAAAGATTCAATATAAGTAATATAAAAAAAGGCTTAAATTAGATGCCTTTCTGAGACTCAAAATATCCTGACCATAACCAGTTTGTTATACGTCAGTCTCCATACGAAACATTAAGTCGCGAAAAGGCATATATATTTGAGTATCGTTATATATATATATATATATATATATATATATATATATATATATATATATATATACTGTCAGTCACTGGGCGTGTTTCTAAACATAAATACCTTAAAAATCCACCTTGCCACGCGCTGACGGCTTAGTGGTAGAATCTCCGACTGACCTAGCTAGAGGCAACCGGATGTCTAGTCACACTGATGAGCTGTGAAACAGCGAAACAGTCTGTCTGTGGATGACGTTATATTGGCTCCTGAAATAAAAAATAATTCCAGTTGAGCTCTCTAGGGATTAGGTATGGGTTTGTAAAACATTGACTATTATAGCTAATATAGCAAGACTCTTCGCATAGCGAATTGAGTCACTGTCAGTCACTGGGCGTGTTTCTAAAAATAGATAAGCTAAAAATCCACCAACATCCTTGCCAAAGACTTTACCCAAACAAGTTTAGCTCTCAAAGACAATGGAAAGAAAACTGTTATTGATACGTAATTCTCTTTGTTTGAACAAATGAAAAAATCAAGCGGTGTAATTGGTTTTATATGTCGCTATTCTAACTGGTTGTAACTGTTTCTATTCTCACGTGTTGACGCTTTTGTTTGAACAAATGCAAAAATCAAATGGACCTAAATGTCTTTATACGTCGCTCATGGTAAGGAAAATATGATAGGATCTATTTTGAGGGCCGTGCCTTTGGTTCATGCAAAGAAGTGAGTATTGGTCTAAATTTGTTGATGAAAAATGTTTTGTTTATTAATACGCTTTTCTCGGTGGTTTTGTAGTCGCATGGGTAGAATTGGGAATATATTAACATCTGGCAGATTTCGTCGTCCGCATTCCTCTATATTTTAGCTAAGAGGTATTTTTCTAGTGTGTCCCTAATTTGTTGGCAATGAACTGGCATTTGTTTGCCAGAGTGTCTAACCGGTTTGGACAATTTGGTAATCTTCGTGGCAACCTTTGCATATTATTATTATTAGATTCTCTGAGTTGCAAGAGAAATCATTTTTGATTTTGAATTTGGATCCGTCTTTGAAATTAAATTCATGACTTTCAAATAGGTAGCTGCATCCCCCGCAAATGAATCGATTACGTCTTTTCATATGGTTTTGCAATCGTCAGTATCATGTTTAATAAGTACCTCCACTTTTTCGCGGGAAAACAGCATAGCACGATGGAAAAAAAACCCAAACTCAATAAAGACACAGTTTTTTCATCAAAATGTTTGTTATTATTAAGATGAAAGTCCAAAGAATTTTTGAATATATTTTGAAATTTTGAAATCGTTGAAAATTTTGGTTAAAAATCTTGTTTTGTTTGCGCCAGCGGTGGACGTAATAATTACGATTACTTTTTTGCGCTTATTTTCCCCGAGAAACACATTGATTTGAAAATTCTTGCGAAAATCAAATAGCAGACAGGTTTTAATGTAGCTTTCACGACCTATTCCGAAATGAATGAAATTATTTTTTTCAATTCTTTCAAATCTAGGTAAAAAATATTTTTCTTTTTTTAAAGTTACAGAATTCACCGAAAATCTACTCTGAATTGAAAAATAAAAAATACAATAAAACTATATTATTTAACTAGAAAAACTTATAAATGGTTTTATAAATAAGATTTATTAAGCACATTATTCTCTTCCGAAGATTTTTCTTCATTGAATAATGTATTTCTACAAGAAGTGTTTTAATTTTAAAAATTTTAATTAAAAAAATTATAATATTAAAAATCGTTTAAAATCCTGCATTAGTTGAAGGTGGTTAGGTGATAATCTTATTAAGTGAAAATTATATTTACGAATCAAAAGGTGGAAAGCTCATAACTGTCGTTTGTACCCAATAGTTTTAAAAGAATAAAATATTTAATGTGTAGACGTTCCCCATTTCTAATTATGGCAAGCCA
>OZ010601.1:36774922-36779922 GCA_963932145.1 Acanthosepion lycidas | reverse complement strand
CCCAACTTTACGCGAGATGGCAGAAGAGAACTAAAAAATTGGTTTCGTCAAGAATGTTCTACCATTTTTTTTACAATAATTTCAACTCAATTTTAAGTTTTCTCTTCGATTATTCACTCAAGACAAGACGCAAGAACAGCTCAAGTTCGATTGTTTTCATCAAATGCGAAGGTCAGATTCAGAATGGACAGCGGTTGGACGGAGTGCATCATAGTGATGGATTAATTTTTTCTGTTTTTTTTTCATATGTCCAAAAGTGTGCGTATTAAACAGAAGGCCTCAAGAATTCTGAAGCGTCGATACGCTTCCCACATTCAGGCTCGAAAAACCGACTAAAAACACCAGCGTTTCATGCGTTTCGCTGATATGTCATTCCTACCTCTGCTTATTAGAATCTAAGATGAAACGTCTTCTAATAAAAACGAATTAGCAAAAGAAATTATCCTTCTTGTTAATACCACTTTATGTAGTAGCTTGGGGAAACAGAGACGACATGAAACGCAACAGGTTTAATGAATTAAAGTGTTGCAAGGGCATAAAGAAGGGGAACATATAACAGTTGACGTTATACTTGAAGATTATATGATTGTAGTAGTCGGGGATGTAGCCATTCGTTAATTGTAGAAGTATGGAAAGCCGTTGTTATAAACCAATGGTTTCTGTTACCAATTATAGACATTTAAGAATATTTGTAGAGATGCCATAATTGATTTTGTTTAGGTTGGGTTTCAACTGTTTGATGTATAATGCTTCAAGGATTTTTAGTTTTTGTCTATTGTTTTCATGTCGAAGTATAATTGTGTTTCCGACAAGTATTTTACGGAATTGTGTGTGCGGGCAGGCATGTTGTTTTAAATGTCTAAAAATGTTAGAGTTTTCATTCAAATGTAGTGTCAAGCGTCGTGAAAGCGAGTTTGTGGTGTGATCAACATAAATATTATTTAATTCGTTGGAGATACACTCACCGAAAGGGCACTTGAATTTATAAACTATGTTTTGTCTTGTCCGTATATTGTTTAATATGTTGTAATTGGCATCTTTGGTAATGGCTTAAGTAAGTCGAAAGCTTAGATTGTATTAAAAAAATATGGATCACTAAAAATTACATAAAATAAATAGACAGCACTTGTCTATATTATTTAATGAACCATATATATATATCTATCTATCTATCTATATATATATATATATATATATATATATATATATATATATATATATATATGTATATGTATATGTATATGTATTTATTTATATGTTATTTTTTATTAAAAATATGTATGTATTTATTTATATATATGTATTATGTCTTTATTAGGTGCGGTGGACCAAACCATTTCTCTAGAGACTGCCGGGGCCGAAGTGACGTAAGAGGCGGGAGTAGCCGACGGACACGAGCACGACTACGCTGTTATCGCTGCAACGAATTAGGCCATGGTGCACATGATTGCTCGAGAAAACGAGTTTAGGGACAAGGTGCTGTCGCAACTCTTGCCCCCTCTCGGTCAGTAAATGCGGCATTGCCTGTTGTCAACGTGAGCGTTGAGGGTAAACTATGTTTGGCGCTCGTCGACACTAGATGTTCCCAATCGATCGTCAGTGCGGATCGATGCGTGACATGGAGCAGTCAACAAATCGAGATTCGGACGATTGACAGAGTGTTGCGGTGTTGGGACTGTGTCAATGCTCACAGACGGAGGGAATCATACCATGGTCGACGTTTTGGTGGCATGTCAAAGGCCCCTCGGTTACGACCTACTGCTGAACGGCTGGTTGATTCCGTACCCCCAGGAGAGACTGGGACCCCCAAAGGGTTTGATTCCCTTGATGGCAGTCGTGCAGGAGCAGAAACAGAATGTACGTCCGGTACTCGATTACCGCGAATTGAACGACTTTGAGGATGCTTTTACTGCCGATAGAGAAGTGTGTGCACAGAAGCTGAGAGCGTAGGGGCGGCAGGGAGTCAATGTGTCGCTTCTGGATCTGCGGAACGCATATCTTCAGATTCACATCGACGAAGCGCTGTGGCCATTTCAAACGGTTATTTTCAAAGGTCAACACTTCTGTCTTACGCGGCTAGGATTTGGGCTAAATGTGGCGTCGCTCATTATGAAATCCGTTATAGACGCCATCACATCACAACACCGCACAATTGAAAGTGCCACATCAGCATACGTTGATGACGTCTTCATTAATGAAAGTCTGGTCTCTGCATTACGGTTTGGTGTGCAAGGATCCGGTGCGACTGAGAGATGGAGCAAGAGTTCTTGGCTTGCAAGTCTGGGAAGAGAATGTCACCCTCCGATGGAAACGAGGAAGTCAGATTGCGGAAGTCCCTGATGTGTTGACCCGTCGGCACGTATTTTCTTTGTGTGGGAAACTTGTTTGACGTGTGTGGATGGTTCAGGGTGGCAGTTGCATTCGTCAAGTGCCTGGCAACCGCAGCAACTAATGGATGGGATGATAACATCAAAGTTCCCTCTCTCTATCGCATACTAGCGGAGATGTTAAGTAGAGTACGGGAACTGGATCCCGTTGGAGGAGACTGGTGCATGGGTGGTGACGAGATCACAGTCTGGGTTGATGCGAGTTCCGTGGCAACAGGAGTGGCATTGGAAGCGAACGGAAATGTTATCGAAGATGCGTATTGGCTGCGTCCGACTAATTATGCCAGGCATATCAATTTAGCTGAACTCGATGCGGTGCTTAGTCAGTCTAGCCCTCCAGTGGGAGGCGACAACATTGCACTTGGTTAGTGATTCGGCGTCTGTGCACCAGTGGATTCCCGACCCCTTGACCGGGAAGGCACGGGTGAAAGCAAGGGCGGCTGGCGAGATGATGGTTAGGCGACGGCTGGGCATTATGCGAGCGCTGGTGGAAGAATATGGATTGACCATAGATGCGACACTCGTACAGTCCTGTCAGAACCGTGCGGATCACCACACCAGAGTATCGCGCAGGTGGCTAGATCTGCTCAAGAGAGAACCGGCGCTCGAGAGCTGTGCAGTGGTAGGGAGAAGACTGGACGAGGACCAGGTGGCTAATACCCATCGTCAAAGCGGATATCCGGGCATGAAACGAACTCTGTACTTCGCCAGGATAGTCGACCCGCAAGTGTCCAGGGAAAGGGTTAAATTTGTTGTGAAGGCCTACACAACCTTTCAGTCGATTGATCTGACACCTAATCACTGGGAAAGAGGAGAACTGGGCGTGAAGAGCAACTGGAGCAGACTAGCGATGGACATAACTCACTGCAATGGTGAGAATTTTCTAACGCTTATTGATTCCGGTCCCTCTAGGTTTGCGGTATGGCGGCTGCTGCGCCGACAAGATGCGAGCACCGTCATTCGACTGTTGCAGAATGGTTTCCTGGACCGAGGCCCACCCATGGAAATACTGACCGACAACGATACTGCATTCACTAGTAAAGACTTTTAAAAGTTTGCGGACAATTGGGACAATTGCGGTTTCGATGTGCCTACTCGCCGAGTGGAAACGGCATCGTAGAGCGAAACCACAGAACCGTCAAGACCATTGCAGCCAGGAAGGGCTGTACAGTATCGGAGGAAGTTTACTGGTATAAGAGTAATGGATAGCGGCTCGGATTGAGGAATCGGAGAGCCGAGTTCGAATTCCAGTCGAATCCATTACATTCATTTACGTGATAACACACTTGGGAAAGTTATGAATCCTCTTCTTTTACCCCAGCTATGGGTAAATTGCAAGACAGATCGGGTTCTATAGCCTTGGATGGCAACTGGTATACCGCAGAAAGAAATGGCAACCTACTGCGGGAAAAATCTGCCACATCAATCATGTATCAAAAGGTACATGATCGCCTAATTGTGTATCACGGATGGCACTTAACTGACTGACTGAGGAGATTTACTTTTGTAGTCCTGGGTATGACGATAAACTACATCCGGTAGCAAGGCCTCTGATCGGGTGATTGAAACTCTTGAGTAGGGTAGAACCACTTCTTAATTACTGCCGTTCCCAGGTCCACCCTGACCTGGAGTCGTAGCACCTGTTATGGTCCTTATATCCAACAATTTCTTAAAACAAAATATAATTTTAACAAAACATAAAACACACATATAATGTAATATATATATATATATATATATATATATATATATATATATATTAAAGACATTTTTTATGTTTAACGTTCTTTTTATAGATACAAGTATTTAAGTAAATGCTCTGTTTATAATAAACAGTATTAAATAACATTTACCGGCCTGAATGTCCGAGAAATTTTCATAGAAAATATTCGTCCTTTGTCCATTTCTTAATGTATGACGTCATTTGTTTACATTTGATACGATATGAGCAGTTATGAATGTACGAGATTCATGGAAGATTGAAGTTTATAAGCAGTAAATTCGACCTTGCCAACCGAACGATCCTTTGTGGCCGAATCGGTTAGGCACGCCCGGCTAAATAGCGGTTCCGTATAGGATGCAGGTTCGAATCCTGTCAAAGGACGAATATTTTCTATGAAAATTTCTCGGACATTCAGGCCGGTAAATGTTATTTAATATTGTTTATTATAAACTGAGCATGTCTTTAATAAATAAATTGTCGGACTTTGTCCATTTCTTAAAATATAAATATATATATATATATATATATATATATATATATATATATATATATATATATATATATATATATAGAGAGAGAGACAGACATTCATTGATTTTGTTAGTTAGTTGTCTACTCGTCGCGGGGTTTTTTCTTTGGGTTTCAAACCTGCATCTGTTCGACAGTAGTTCATGTTCGTAGCTCTTCCTTTTTTTAAAACCATTTTTCCCTCGAGATTGATTTGATTTTTTGCAAATCAAAAATTCGAGGGTTTTTCGAAACGAGTCTAGTTATCTATATTTATATATATATATATATATATAATTATTTATTTAAAAATATGATTCCTTCGCTACATAAGACTTTTCATGTTTCAATACAAGAGCCGAAAACATCAATATAATTATTTG
>OZ010601.1:36709006-36769722 GCA_963932145.1 Acanthosepion lycidas | reverse complement strand
CTTCATGAACATATTGAATGCAAAACAGGGGAAATCCGCGAGGCATGTAATTGAGCTTGTGGAATGGATGTTAGAACTGGAGATGGAAGCATTAGTAAAGGGAGAAAAAAAAAAGGTGTTAAAGATCACGAGGGATAGACTGGACATGAGAGCCCATGGTCTGAAGGGACGCGGTACATAGAAGCTATGAGTAGCAAACAATCTAGAACGGTGTTTCTTAATTCAAAAGCCGTGAAGAAGGCCATTACATTACCTTTCTTAAAGATTAATGGCAATTCACATGAATTAAATGAAAAATAAACCCGTACAGAGCCTACGACTTGGAGAGACATAGCATTAAAATTTTAACCAATAATTAATATTAAAGAGTTAGTTATTAAGGGAAAATATATTATAATTCTGCTGGTTACCTGCGTTATACCCTGTAAAAGCTTATGGGTAGTAATATGTTTTATGGTCGACGGGGGCACCAAAATGATGTAGGGTTACTCATATTATAGCAGCAGAAATCAGCCTCATGTTTACGGAGATAAAAGCATACTTGACAGGAAATATATCGTATAGGCATACAGGAAAGAATAGTAAATTGTATGTTAAATTCAAATATTTTATTTATATTTTTGTGTGTGTTGGTATGTGTGTTTTTTGTTGTAATTGTTTCATGGTATGAAGGTGGAAGAAGTTACTTATTATTACATGACATAGCACAGAGAGAAGTCGAACACATATTGCCCATACCAAGGTTCGTGGTGAAAAGATTGAATTTAACGTCTTTTGGCGCGATGTTCATATTTCCGACAGGAGCAGTGTTTGTTGCATGGGATAGTATTTTTATTATTTTTGTTTTTTATTTCATTTATTTTAAACAAAGTTTAAATATTTTCGTTTTATTCTATTTCAGTTATAATTTTCATTATTATTATCGTTTTAAATTTTATTTTTATTTATTTTTGCTAATAATGTCCCTACAAGCTTCCTTGTTCCCTGCGCAAAAATTCTTGATATATAAGCAGCAGATTGAGCAAATCACTACCTCACGTGATTACTTCCGGTTTTCTTCACTCTGGAGAGCGACTATTAGCGCGCGTTGAAACTGCAGATATGCTTTTCTTGGAATAAATATGTATTAAAAATGTCTTGCAGAAAGTATTTATGTATTACATTCCCTGCTAATATCCCAGAAGAATAATTTATCATTCCCATTTTATTTTGAGAAAAGACAAGAGGAAAAGATTTTTTTTTAAGCGTTTCACGCCAAGCAAGGCGAGAAGCCACTAGGACGCAAGGGGTTACAAGAGATTTGGAGCAAGATCAAATAGGAGTGATAGAAGAAAGGATGAGGAGAATGGTAGTGGATAGATCAAGGCAATTGGAGATGTCGATTGACATTACATTTGAATAGCTGGAGATTATAGCTCTCAGGGAAACAGGAATAGGGAAGGGAGTTTCACAGGCGAGAGGTGTGAAACATGAAGATATTGGAGTAGAAGAGACGGCTACATTTAAAAGTTTTGACAGTGAAAGGGTGAGAGCGGGATGCCAGCCGCGTAGGGCGCTTGAACTCATGAAGTCTGGGAACCAGCGAATGCAGCTCCTCGGAGATCGTTCGGTTTTATTGAAAGAAAGAAAAAAAGAAAGAAAGAAACAAAAAAACAAACAAACAAACAAAAAGATAGATGAGGGGATAGCGCTGTCCTGATTTTAAAATCTTCTTCGGTGAATTGGAAAACCTAGAAACGTTTTAATGTTTTCATTTGTACCCGCTTATTTCTTTAAAGTATGACCTAGCGTTGTTGAAATAAGTTAATCAATTTTATAAGCCGAACAATTTAACAATATCATACAATAAAATCTCAAGGTCTTTTATAGTCGGGGAACAATCAAGCTGCTTATTCACTCATCGATGTAAGAATTATAATTCTTCAGATAATTCAAATAGGAATGTCGTGAAACTTACGGATACCGCTAGTTGTAATCAACTTTATGAGGTTTCCTTTTTCTTTAATTATTTTAGCGTATACTTTAAGAAAATAGTTAAAAAGCATAACTAAGACTTAAACTCTTATTTTTATTGACAATTTCCTCAAAATCAAAAGTAAATTTAAAAAAAAGAAAAATACCGTTGATTCTCATACCGTTTCTCTATATAAATATTCATTAACTTCAAAATCAATCCACGCAAAGCTTCAGCACTCCGTTGCTGGCCGCCTACATAACTAATGAATAATGAGTCACTGGACAAACGAGGTTACATTAACAACCTCTGAGAAGTGAATTCGCTTTGAGGCCATTAATAAAGATTAATATCATAGACACAAGATTTACAACCACCGTGAAATCGTCTGAAGATTCTGTATTTATGGTACCTTCTCATGGTCATAAACTATGGCATAACTCTGACAGGTCTGCTATCAGCATTCACCCTGGAGAGAAAATAAACATTTCCCTCTGTAATGAAGACTAGGCTTGTATTCGCTACTCTTTGAAAACTTTTCTCAAAGGAGAAACGGCGCAACTCAAGTGGGACAGGTGAAACGCGTGCCTTGGGGATCAAATTAGAAATCGGCGCCAGTATGTACAAAAGGAAAAAAAAATATCAGGATTCGAAAATTCGATGTTTTCAGGAGGTGCTGTTTTTAATGTTTCCTACGCGTTAACAATGCAAGAAACGCCTCTAGTAAAGTGGAAATCTACTGCAAAGGATTTCTTATAGCTTAAGATCTTTGAAGAATTAGTCTGAGTTGAAGAAATGCACGTCTTTTTTTTTTCTTCCATTTGTGTGCGTGTAAGAATCTCAGTTCTAATAGTGTAAAAGGAGAATTTATAAAAAAATTCAGACTGCAACCGAATTTTCTTAAGTAAGGATAATGTTCACAAGGAGAAATCTGCGCGCTAAACTCTTACATTGAACTCTGTCTAGGATTGAATCGATAAGACATCTAACGCTAAGAATATGCTAGATATAAACATTTGAAATTTAAAAACCCAAGTTTAACTTTCCCACCGCAATAAAACAGTCTGTCAAAAAGATGCTTTTTATCTCTTAACACCGCTTTTATTACAACTATCTTCACTCCCTCGTCATGATTGTTGTTTTAAAAAGCGATGATTAGAATTTAATAACCAAAATGAAAGTTAATTTATACATTTTTTTTGACTTTTGAGAATTTATGGAAAAAATATTAAACGTTATTTATTTATTAGATTGTTTATTTACACTATATATTTATTGTATTGTTTATTTTAAAGAATAATTTTATATTTAAACTTTTTAAAAACTGGATACAATTGAAATACAATGTTTATCATTTACCAATTTAAAAATAAATACATATGAAAATATTTCTGTCCAAAAACTTATTAAACATACTCAATAATAAAAATATATGAACCAACTATATTGAGATCTTTTTCATTTACTATTTTATAAAATTCATCAAATCGTCGATGCTTTGCGAATTATTCAGAAGAACACAATTCGTTGTAAATTTTGAGTTTATTATAATTTTTTAAATAAAAAGATTTCTTTTCTAATTTATTTTTTTATAAAGTATTGAATAACAAAGCTTTATAAAATGATAAATAATAAATGTCACATTGTATCTGGTTATAGGTTTTTTATAATCTTGTAAATAATCAATGTTAAGGGAGTCTCGTTAGTCTAAACATATTAGCGGTGTCAACAGAAAAACAGCTCTTTTGACATACCTTTCTTTTACTGAGACAAAGGTTAAACATTACTGTTTAATATTTTATAGTTTCACTTTTTCACTTTGAAAAGTCTATAGAATACAATTTCTCTCCATTATTTAAATATAGTCCCAAAATTATATTAAAAAACTGCAATACAAATGCAAAAGGATATATACCTATGTTTTCTAGATTGTGTAAAAGCGTTTAATAAAGTACGACGGAAAGAACTCTTCCAATTGTTAGGTAAGCTTGAAACATTTGGGGAGGGTTATTAAAATAATCCAACACTTATACTGGGAAGGAAACTGCGTGCATATGAATAAAAACCGAATTCAGTATATACAGAAAAATAGAAAGGGGTGTAAGAGAAGGATGTATCTCCTTACTGGATTTATTAAACTTTTACATCCTAAGAGAAATAGATTCCTGCCAGGGTTCA
Organism: Acanthosepion lycidas; assembly: GCA_963932145.1. Lineage (NCBI taxonomy): Eukaryota > Metazoa > Mollusca > Cephalopoda > Sepiida > Sepiidae > Acanthosepion > Acanthosepion lycidas. The sequence continues at coordinate 36,765,590 of OZ010601.1, read as the reverse complement.
TTATTAACAGCATAAGATATACAGATTACACAGTTTTGATAGCAGAAACAGACAGGAAAATACAGGATATCCTACATAATGTAGTATTAGGTTGGTACAAAAATAATGACGTAATAATGTCGTTTTTTGACGTTAAAAAATACGTCAAAAAACGACATTATTACGTCATTATTTTTGCACCAACCTAATAAAAGATAGCGAGAAGAAATGACTTTAATTGTAAGAAGACAGGATGTATGGTTACCAGGATAAAGCCCAACATGCGAATTGGAAGTTGGAGATGCCAGACTCAAGCAAGTACAAACATTTAAATATCAAGTAATTGTTTTAACAGTCGATGGAAAATGTGACACCGAAATCCGAAGGCGCATTGGAATAGGGAAAGATGCCTTCCAAAAGCTAAGCAAAGTATTAAGAAACAGCAGAATCAAAGAAGCAAAGAAATATGCCGTAAAATGTTATGTAATATTGATCCACCTATATGGAGGTTTGTGTTGGATAATCCTCCTCACAGATGAAGAAGTGACTTGAGGCAACAGAAATTCAGTTCTACAGAAAAATACGGAGAATGCCATAAACCGAACATGTGAACAAAGACAAAGTCTCAGAAAAAATGGTAATATAATGATTACTTACACTTAACATCAGAAAAAGACACTTAAAATTTCTAGGGCACGTAATATGAGAAAGCGGTCTTGGGAAATTCGAGACTCACATGATATATTGAAGGCAATAGAAACAGGCGAAAGCAGCGCACATCCTACCTAACAATCACGTGTCAATGTTTGACAAAATCTGGTTTAACGAAAAGGAAAGAATATTAAAATCAAACAAGGAGTTGAAACTGTGCGTATGTTTAAATTCAAGAGTAATTTACAATACGCTGTTGGTTTTTAAATGTGTTATGATCCGGTTCCTTGTACCACGGTGATAGTCCAAGGTAGAATCAATAAAGAAGAACTCGAACGCGGATATGGAATAACACAGATATATTACAAACAGGAATATATACAGAGAAGTAGAAGTGTTAGTATGAACAATCATGTTTAGTAGTCTCGACCAGTATCACTATTACAATGTCATGCAGTAATTGTCTGAACGCGACTCTGTTTCGAACTGCCTCTGACCCGACTCTTGACTCGACTTGAACTACTGACTCCACTTGAACTACTAAATATCGTTGAACTACTGACTCACGAAATTCAGTCACCACACACCACGAGGGCATCATGTGGTACAGGGCCTTTTTAACGTGGGATCTCCGAGCCCGTGGGTTCGGCCAAAAATAGGCCCATTGAACCCGTATAAACGGGTTCAGGGTCGGTTTACCTCCCCGAAAGAGAATCCGCCTTTCGGCGTAGCCTCCTTCAGGTTTCTCCCTGGCCGAAGGGGGAAAGTTCAACCGAACAGTCGGTCAGGAGGTGAACGACTGACTCACTCCTGAGGCGCAGTATTTAAGTATGGAATAGTCCATTATTATTATTATGGGTACGATCCCATAACAGAATGAAAAGTCAATTTTTTTTTAAGCTCTTCATGGATTATATATATATATATATATATATATATATATATATATATATATATATATATATATATATATATTATTTTATACTTTATTCTTTTCAGTATATCAAGGAAAATCGTTTATAACAAAAACTTTGATTTTTAGACGAACAGAAAACTTGTTGGGCATCTTAATATTTTTCAGAGCATTTTTATAGGTTCGCAACATAATTTCGTTGCCATATCTACGATTACAGTCTTAGAAGTAAACATTATCGCTTGTCTCTATATCGACAGAATCTGTTCTTCTGTCAATATCTGAGAGGAATCTTCGGGAGAATGCACCGACTGAAACTGGTTAATTCATCTTTAGCATGTAAGGACATTTATATATTGTCATGGGGTCCTTACCTATAACTACAGAATGAACTCTTCCTAACACTATGTATACTACCCCTTTCAAGAGAAAGGGTCGAATCGAGTGGAGTCGATAGTAGTTCACTCCAAACCAGACTAACATACTAACACCTTCCACATCTTGTATTATTATTTCGTGTAATATACCTTCGTTATTTCTACTCTTGTGTTCGTGTTGTTCTTCCTTGGTCCTAACCTGGACCTTCGAGACTCTTCGCAAGCCGAATTGAGTCACTGTCGGTCACTGGGCGTGTTTCCAAAAAGAAATACGCTAAAAATCCACCTTCGTCCCGACCGTGCGCTGATACCAATTCAGTCGGGTTTCGATCCTAGCTAGAGGCAACCGGATGTCTAGCCGCACTGATGAGCTGTGATACAGCGAAACAGTCTGTCTGTGGATGACATTATATTAGCTCCTGAATTAAATTTAATTCCAGTTGAGCACTCTCGGGCTGAGGTATGGGTTTGTAAACAGTGACTATTATAGCTATATAGCGAGACTCTTCGCATGCCGAATTGAGTCACTGTCGGTCACTGGGCGTTTTCCCAAAAAGAAATACGCTAAAAATACACCTTCGTCCCGACCGTCCGCCGACAGCTTAGTGGTAGAATATCCAATTCAGTCGGGTTTCGATCCTAGCTAGACCTCAGAAAGCACTGGACGGCCGTCTCGTCCTATATTTGGGACTCATCAGCAGTGCGCATCCACTACCGAGGGAATCGAATCCACTATTGAGGTTTCTATCAGACTCGATGAATCAATTAATATAATTATCAAATCCTCCTCATTACTATGTGTGTTTATCTTCGCTTCTAATGCTCCAGTTGGAGCGGCTTGGTGAGAGTAGTCGTGGCTCCAGGAGGCTCAGTCCTATGGTCAGAGAGAATGCAGTTGAGTTCCACCACGGAATGTGGGAGTGAGCGGGGCTTCTTAGAGTCTGATTTGCAATCTCATCGTCACCGAGGCCTGGCGGAGCAGTTGGTATAGTGTTCGCTTGCCAACTTAACTGTCGGGCTTTCGATTCCCTCGGTAGTGGATGCGCACTTCTGATGAATCCCAAATATAGGACGAGACGGTTTCTATCAGACTCGATGAATCAATTAATATATATATATATATATATATATATATATATATATATATATATATATATATATATAGAGATAGAGAGAGAGAGATAGAGAGAGAGAGATAGAGAGAGAGAGAGAGAGAGAGAGAGGAAATTTTATGCGAAAGTAAAAAACGTTTACTGATGACGTGTTTTATCCTATAGGACTACATTTGACTAATTCTTTTATGTTGTTATGACTACACATGCGCTCGACAAATGGGTGCTGGGTATTTTTGAATGTTTCATTCGTTTAGAGTATTTTTCTTTTTCTTTCCAACACTTTTGTAAGCAAGTATTCTAAACTGTGATATTAGAAGATCTGCCAGGAATGATGAAACGTTGTTAGCGCCAATTTACTGTAGATGAGCTTGTGTTTAGGGAACTTTCTCGTATTGAATTATTTCTCCTTTGATCAGGGTAGCAGTTTTTATGTCAATGTTGAGGACAGTCTCGTTACTGTGGGTATTTGATGTATTATCTTGTAAAATGTCCATTTTGTGTTCTTTTATTTAGATTCCTTGATGCTTCTCTTTTGTATTTTTTGTGACAAATATTACAGACAATAGCAAAAACTCTTCCAAAGGCCTTAGCTTATTGTTTTGTTTAGTATTGTTAAAACTCTTTTATTATTTTTGATGTAGTAGTAACAACTTTTATGTTGATTTTAGATATAATTTTTTTTTTAATTTTAGATGTGATAGAATTTGTTGGCAGGATAAAATATTTTTTTATTCATTGGGTTTCTCAGGATGGGCCGTTTTTTGTTTTGTAATATTTAAGAATATAAGATTCAATGTTTTGTCTCAATCCTTTGTGGTGGCATAACATTAATATGATCTTAAAAAAAATTCTTAGCAATTTTTAATTACTAAGATAACGAACTGCTTCATTGATGTGTGATCGGTGCTGAAACACCTATATTCGAATTTTGGGAAAAAAAAACAAACTGTTTCATATGTACCAGCATGGCAGCATTCGAATCTCAAGTTTTCAAAAATTTTAATTAAAATCACTGGAATACCTTCAGTGAAAAACCTTTCGTTTGGATGAAGAACTGATTGTTTGATATATAACATGTAACTGCTGATACAAAATTCTGTTGATCTTATTTTGATACAAATTTTTAAAAGTGAGAGTTTTGTCCTTTTTTAGAAACTGTGCCAACTCATCATTTTGCACATTTCGTAAAGAAGCAGAAGTTTTATTTGTTGTTCTTGGTTTTGGTTGAGAACTAGGTAATGGAAGATGATCAAATACTGATGGTAGATTTCTGGGTCATACTTTTCCTCTAATAACCACCGTTGCATAACCAAATCGAAATTGCCTTTCACAAAAACAGTGTTTGGTTTGCCAGGGTAGTTGTTTCGAGGTAGAACCGTTAACCATCGTTCCCACCCATTCGAAAACGAAATACACGAACCGCATTTTGGTCATCATGATCACCACGACAACCCACTTGACCATTTTCAGAAAGATTTGGGATACTGAAATTAAAAATATTAACTAAAATACTATTTTGTAAAAATTACATGGTGTATCTAAAAAGTCTATGAAAATTATATTCTAAGGTCTGGTGGGTTGGAACTTAGGTCTCAGAATTTAAAATGTAAAGTTTGTTTGAATGTGGGAATCTTTTAGAGACTAACATGGATAAATGTCAGGATAAATGAATTTGGGATTCAGTCTTGTGAATTTTAGAATTTGGAAAATTTAATTTTGGATAATCGTATTTTACTTGGGGGTAGGTGCTTATCAATCACGTGCTTTCCCTATTAAATATGATTATCTAAGCAAAATTAACCAGATTAATATTTTACGGTATATTTTATTTAAATTGACTGTAAAAATATTAAACTGGTTAATTTTGTAATTTTGCTAGCATTATTGTTAAAATGTTTTATATTTTTAACAGCAATGCGATTCAACATAGATTTTTTTAAATATACGTAAATAATTATTTTTTTAAAAATTACGTCAATATATTTGTTGTTATGAAGAATAATATCATAGAAAAAATATTATTTTTTTAATTGGGAAAATTTCTGTGTATTAAATTAAGAAAATGTTCAGTGTGGAAAGTTACACCATTTTTTTTTTGTTTTCTTAAAGACCGTATCAGCATTCTTTATGTGTTATAAACAATCACAATTTATTCAATAACAAATTAATTATATAAGCAAAATATTCATTATCATGCAGAATGAACGCATAAAGAAAAATTTAAATTAACTTTCTGTAACAAAATTCTTAATGATGAAATATATTTTTGTGAATTTCACTGTTTAAAATAATCGCCAAATAAGTAAAACGAGAAAGACGATATTGAGTAGGCAATGTCGACTCTTACATCTTTATTGTATATTTTTAAGAAGAATTGTAAAATAGCAAATTTAGTATTGAATTTAACTTTTGATATTAACTTCATCTGATAAATCTTTTAATAAGTGTCATTTTTCATTAATTTTGCAGTGAGAAACGTTTTTATTTTTTAATTTTTTCTATTTATTTAAGATGTTCAGAAAACATCAACATACTTTTTAAAAAAAATGCCTGTTAAAGAAAAACATGAATTATTCATAAAAAAAAAGTTCGTACCTAATATGGTCATTGTTGAAGAAAAATAAACAAAAATATTAAATTTAAATTAAATTTATGTCATAAATTCTTAATGACAGGTAATTTGTGAATTTCGCTTCTCAAAAAATATTTAAAGATAAAATATGCAAAGTTGAAATAAAATAAATGAACTTTATACTTATTTCTGGTTCTTAAATAATAAACCTGAACTAATTCACTTTTCATGGAGTATTGCTTCCATATATGGTCTGTTGCCCTTTCTGTTTGCCTCGGGGTTCTTGATAGGCTCCAGAGGCGGATATGCAATGTAGTTGGCCCTGCTCTGTCGTCTCGTCTACAGTCACTTTCTCACAGACGCGCCGTCGCCTCCCTCTGTCTGTTCTACAAATACTTCCATGGAAATTGCTCCGAGGAGCTGCATTCGCTGGTTCCCAGACGTCATGAGTTCAAGCGCCCTACGAGGTTGGCATCCCGCTCTCACCCCTTCACTGTCGAAACTCCTAAATGTAGCCGTCTCTTCTACTCCAATAGCTTCATGTATCGCACCTCTCGCCTGTGGAACTCCCTTCCCTATTCCTGTTTCCCTGAGAGCTATAATTTCCAGCTATTCAAGTGTAATGTCAATCGACATCTCCAGTTGCCTTGATCTATCCACTATCCTCATCATTTCTTCTATCACTTCTATCTGATCTTGCTCTAAATTTTGTGTAACTGCTTGCGTCCTAGTGGCTTCCCGCTTTGCTTGGGGTGAAATGCTTAAAAAAAAATCCAAAGGAAAAACGTAAAAATTTCTTTAAAAAATATTTTAATCCAATTCCAGCAACAAATTTTACCTGTTAATCGTCCGCCCCCAGGCGCCAACTGGTCTTAACTCGATCTCGAAGCCAGTTTTTAAGGAACACCTTGATATATATATATATATATATATATATATATATATATATATATATATATATATATATATATAAATTAATTTCTTTTTTCAGGTTATCAGATAAAACGCTTAGCCATCTTGATACCATTTGTCGTAAGAGTCAGTGAAAAACCCTTTGAGTTATTCAGCTAGAAATAGAACAGGTTGAAATCGTTTTGTGTTAACCCCACTGTCTTCCTAATGGAGAAAGCTCATTCAGGCTTTCGGTAATGTTAGCAACATTCATACTCTGTAATTCTATCTTCAAAGTCAAGACAAGAACCAGCAAGAGAACGGTAAATAATTTTTATAAAAGCGGTGAGGAGGAAAACTGGAACAGGAAGTTACAAAAGGAAGAGGGATCATAATTTTAACTTAGCGCCACGTGAAACCTATGAGGCAACTTGTTACTTCAGAGCGGAAGGTTAGAAGGTTAGAGGCCGAAGAACATCCTGAATAAACTGGAAAATGATCTCAGAATAATATCTCCTCAAGTAATTTTAAGTATGAAAAAATAGACATATTAAATTACATCTAACTCACTCATGTCTTCTCTCTCCCCCCTCACTTCCTCACTTCGTTCATTTACATGCTTAATACTGCCCGTCAAAAATGTGTAAATTTCTTTTCATTTTTCGTTTCAACCTTTGGAAGTAAAGTCTGATGATCTGCAGTCCTTTAAAAGGGCTGTGGTGAAATAATTTATTACATGGAAACTTAAAGTGGTCTGTTTTTATTTAACTTATTTGCTCTAGATTTACATGGAGCTCTCTGGATTTTATCCTCCTTAGGTTTACCCATACGGATTACCTAGTTTTTCATAAACTAACTGTGTATATATATATATATATATATATATATATATATATATATATATATATATATATATATATATATGAATTTTATATCAATGATTAATGAGCTTGCGATACTTAGCTATGATTAATTAATCATAAGCATTTAAGTTTTGTTTATGATCGATTTGATCACGATTTGTCAGTTAATCTTGGAGAGTAAATATACATTCTTATTGCTTAAAGAGTCCAATAGTGTTATAAAAACCTCGGAGAATTCCAGTAAGATATTCTCAATTATTTCTAAGATGCAACAGCTCAGAGATTAATCTATTTATTAGAAAATTTTGCTGTTACACAATTTGGGCATTTTTTCTGTTACACACAGTACACATAATGGATAGAGAGAGGTATCAAACTGGACACGAAAAATACGGTTTTAAAGAGCAGCCGTTTTGACCACACTGTTGTACGGGTCAGAATCAAAGACAACATATATATTCCATATCAACCAGCTGGATATTTTCCACAAAAGTTGTGGCTGCGTGATCTGTGGCTATACATTTGACAAAATACAACATTAGTTGAATTAAGACTTTTCTAATTCAGTCATGTATATCCAGCTTGAGAGTGTGCAAAAGGTAAATGAAAAGCCGTAGCTCAGGTATAAAGACAGGCTGAAGAGTAACCTCTCTTCTGTCAATGTGCGAGTTGCTCTGGATGAAATAACTGGAGATATTTGTGGCAGAGTTGTATCAGAATTTCGAAATCAGTCGTATTGACCGGCGAAAAGAAGAAAGAAAACGGCGAAAAGTGTCAGCAAATATTTTCTGTTGGTATGTCCCGATATTCTCGCTGTTGCACATGTGGACTTGAATGCACGTCACTAGTGGGTCTGAAGTGTCACATACAACACAAACATCAAAACTTAATGAGGTTGTCGGATGCACATACGTCGAGATCCTCATTATCATCATCGTCATCATATATATATAGATATATATATATATATATATATATATATATATATATAATTATTTATTTCAAATATTATAACGTGAAAATGTTATAAAATCACTACAAAAATAACCATTTTGTTTCAACACGTCCGGTGTCTTATCAAGTGATGATGTTAAATGTCATATATATGTTATATATATATATATATATATATATATATATATATATGTCATATATATATATATATATATATATATATATATATATATATATATATATATATATTTACATAAAATCAAGACAAAAACGTAAAGATCCATTTCAGTTATAGTTTATTACTTTATTTCGTGAATGTTTTTATATAATGCTCTATAATTTACATTGAGATCTCTTTGGATTAATATCCTCCTTGGACTTATCACAAATTATATATATATATATATATATATATATATATGTGTGTGTGTGTGTGTGTGTGACCCACAGACAGACTGTTTCATTGTATTACAGCTCGTCAGTCTGGTTAAACAACCGTTTGTCTCAAGCCAATATCGAAAACCAACCGATTTGGCATCAGTCGGATATTTTTACACATCTATCATCTCCTGCCAGAGAGGAAGGTGAATTTTTACGTATTTATTTTGAAATAAACACACTACATACTCAGAATGCTCAATTCATAGAACAGCTTTTGCATCAGCAGTAGCACTTACTGTTTAAAAATTCGCTCTTTTCCTGCTAAAGTGCTCGACCGATTTTTATTTTTCGGGGGCATATATATGTGTCATCCGCAGACAGATTGTTTCGCTGTATCACAGCTCATCACTGTGTTAGACATCCGATTGCTTCAAGCCTGGATCGATACCCAATATATATATAGATATAGATATAGATATATATATATATATATATATATATATATATATATATATATATAAAACAACATTATAGATAGATTTAGGGATGGATTCTAGCAAATAACTAATAAATGAACTACATCCAGCAGCAAGGCCTCTTATTTCTAGTTTTTGATTTTAATTACTGTTGTTACCAGGTCTACCCTGACTCGAGTGGTGGGGTAGTATCTGTTAGAGTCTCAAGTATAGGCAAATAGTTAACCCGCCACCTGGTGCGAGAACACTATAAAATTATAAAAATACATTTTTTATAATAAAAATACAAGCAATACAATTTCAAATAAAAAATTACCAAAAAAATACATTTAAAAAATAGCAACAATTCATTTGTGGAAAAAATTACCAGCAATACATTTCGGTAAATGAAACTACTAATGCTCCTAAGAAAATTAAATATCAGCATTAAATGATCTATAATATTTTTATATGTTATTAATCAAACAAATTATTCTGATGAAACTTCCTGTATGGTACCTCGATTTTACGAATTTAAGTGAGGTATTAGGTTGGTGCAAAAATAATGTCGTTTTCCCACATAGTAACATATGTGAGAAAACGACATTATTTTGCACCAACCTAATAATAAACAGACGTCAAGGTCTCATCATTTTACAGTTGAAATAGCTAGATGTAACCGTAAGTTCTATGCAAATAGTTTCTTCTCACGCACTTCTTGTTTGTGGAATTCTCTTCCGGTTTGATGCTTCCCAGTTGACTTTGAGCTTCAAAAATTTAAATACGATCTCAATCGTTATCTTCTGTCTTCTTAATTAATTTTTCTGTTATTATCTCTCTTTAATAGTGACATATTTTCATTTTCTCCCACACGTTGTAACCTCTTTTGTGTTAGTTGCTTTATTGACTTGTTTGGAGTGAAGTGATTAAATAAACAGAAATTATCACTGGAAAACCTGAGCCCAAGAAGGCGCAATGAATTGCTCTCCTGGCGCCATTAGCCATGCTGACGGCAGGAACAAAAGGTTCTCTGTGTTGATTAAATTATAGCAATTTTGATTGTTTTCAAATTTACGAACAATTCCTTGACGCACTTAATCACTGATTGGAGGTCCTTTTCAAGACAAGTGGCCAGTTTTACTTTGTCAGTATTTGCAGGTTGACAAATCAGGTTGCACAGAACCACTTATGAAACTTGGAATTATTCTACATAATTCCCTTGCAAATATTTCTTTCAATTATTTATACGATGTCAAATAGTAATAGTCAAGAATAGGTGGCAAGCTGGGGTTATTTGTTTAAATTCGTTGCGAGGTCGGCTTTTGGTCGATCGTTCTTTCTCGAAAAATTTTCCAACGGAAGATATAAATAATAATTACGATTTGCTGAAGATTATATTCTCGTTGAAAGTACTTCAATCAATTCAACATCTGCAATGAAAAGAAAATTGATTTTGATTCCGACAGTTTTTGGTCGTTTTCTCGAACAGTTTATTTATGCAACTCATAACGTTCGCTTTCTCATTATATCATGTTGTTTGTTCAACCGATTCGCACCCATGAGAAAAGCGATTTCTTAATTACAACGGGCCAAATCATTATAATTACAAAGAATTCCATTTTAAGTCCAACGGTCTAATGGAGAGAAAAGCCTAATCGTATTATGAGCAAAGATTCTGTTGCATCGCCTGTTCCAAATTCGATATGGGAGAGTAATTTACCAAGTGCCAATAGCAATGTTATATTTACATGTACCCCGGGGGAATTGTAAATTGTATTCTCTTAATTTTTTTATTCATTCATATGATTGTATAATCAGTTAGTAAGGTTAAGAAAGAATAAAGTAAAGCATGCATTAGGGGGAAAAGAAAAAACAAGATGGTTGTCACGAGAGAGACAGAATAACAGAGTAATGCAGAAGAGAAATCTATCGATGGAAAGAAAGAAACGTTTTTGTTTCCCGTTTTTTCAAAATGATTATTATAGAAAATATTATTTTGGTGCAAAAATAAGGACGTAATAATGTCGTTTTTTGACGTTAAAAAATACGTCAAAAAACGACATTATTACGTCATTATTTTTTGCACCAACCTAATAATTATAAAAGCTGTTGGATAAGTGAAAGCACTCACAAAAAAAAAACTCAGGTCAGATTTTTTTTAGTGTCTTACCCCTTCAGAAGGAAGGCAATAACTCTTCAAATACCCTTCTTCTTTTTCTATTCGCTGTGTCCCTTCAGGACGCCGGTGGTCGTATCTCTATATAATTTCTTCTCCTTTGTTGGTGCTTTGTAGTAATTTTATCTGTAAATAATCATATCGATGACCATAGCAAAAGAAATATAACTTTTCAAAAGTATTATTAGAAAATATACTTTTAAATAAAGTTAGATAAGTAAGAGATTACCTTAAACATTTATCACTACCATGTCGATTCCTGACGTAGACGATCATGACTCCTCACAGATTCCCTTTTTTTACGAGGCGTTAATTGTTATGGGCTCTTGAAACGTTTTCCATTGACTTCTCTACAGCGTGGGGATCCAGAGTTACCCTTATGTTAAGCTGGCCTATAGCGTCCAATCTAGTCTGCTATTAACCCATACAAAATGGGAGTAGCATTTGGGCGAAAGTGAATGCAGCACACAAGGCTGGGATCTGTAGACGGTTCAGCATGGTCCCTCATTACGCTATGCTATGAGTAAAAAGAGAAAGGAAAACGAGAAAGAGAAGATGGAACGAGAGAAAACAGTGAAAATAAATAAATAAATAAATAAAGAAAGAAAGAAAGAAAGAAAGAAAGAAAGAAAGAAAGAAAAGAAAAAGTGTTACAAGCGGGAGATGATTAGAGATGGGGAAAAGAGTGCTGAAGAGAATAGAAAACGAGAAAAAGAAGGTAAAATGCAACGAGAGAAAACAGTGAAAGAACGAAAGAAAGCCAGAAGAGATAAACAGAATGGAAAACGAAAAAGACAAGAGGAATGGAACGAGAGAAAACAGTGAAAAGAAAGAAAGAAAGAAAGGAAGGAAGGAAGGAAGAAAGAAAGAAAGAAAAAAAGAAAGAAAGAAAGAGTTACACACTTTTCCCACCTCTAAAGACGAAATGATTGAGTAAAAGAATGGAAAACCAAAAACATTAGATTAAATCGAACGAGGGAAAACAATCATTAGAACGAAAGAAAACAGGAGAGAATAGGAGTTATAGTAGAAAGAAAGAAAGAAAGAAAGAAATTTAAAAGCGAGTGATTGTTATACAAATTAAACATTGCAACAGAAGAAAAAATACATAGAGATTATAATAAAAAAGAAACGGTAAAATGAAAAAGAGGAGGAAGGAAAATGAGAATTCAAAGTTGAAAGAGAAGAGGAGGAAGATTGGTTATATAATCAAAAGATTCGTGTAAAATCATCTAAAATAAAGACAATCAATGAAAAAGAACTTACTGAATACAGCTGAAAAGAGATGCGTAAAAACTAACGATGTCTAAGAAGCCAGTGGATAAGAGTTAAGAAACCAATTTATGTGATTGTCCAACTGACAGCGCTGCTTCAAAGTACAGATCTTTTTTTAAAATTAAACTTCTGTGTAATTAAATTTAGTTCTTGTATCACGAGAATAAAGGTAATCTTTTGGTTCATTACAAATAAGAGAGGAAAATGCACCAAATTCCCTTTCATTAAGATTACAAAAAGCCAAATTCGGAAAGACTGAGAAAATGAAAAAAAGATTCTACGGAATTAAATATCCATTTATTTTAGTAATTTTTTAAAAAATTTCTACAAGATTCAAACAGAAAATAGATTTTGCTTTGTGGATGAGTCATGCTTTTCCAGATATCCTCTTTCTCGTCCAGGGTATCACGATAAATTCCATCTGACAGCAAGCCCTCCGATCAGGGAGATTGGAGATTTTGAGGAGCGTGGATACCACCTATTAATTGCTGTTGTTCTAAGGACCACACTGAGCCGGAGTGGTAACACCTCTTAGGGTCCCAGCTATAGACAAATACTCAACAAAAATGAGCAGTACATTTTTATAATAAAATAAGGAACAATACCTTTTTTTTTTTGTTTGTTTGTTTGTTTGTTTTGGTTTTATGGCATATCAACTACTGTGGGTTATTTAATGCCAAATCCAGTTTATATGAATTTTAAATGCCTATTTTGTATGGAATAAAAAACGTATAGCTGGCAACATTATTTTTTACAAAAAACGTATAGCTGGCAACATTATTGTTCCAAAAAATGCATAGCTGGCAACATTATTGTTTCAAAAACGCATAGCTGGCAACATTATTGTTTCAAAAACGCATAGCTGGCAACATTATTTTTCCGAAAACATTATCTGAGGCCTTGCTGTTGGATGTAGTTTATCGCCATACCCAGGACGCGGATGTAGTTTATCGTCATACCCAGGACATCAATACCTTTTTATAGAAACGCTATACTAAAACTATATAAAAATACATTTTTATAGCAAAATTACCAACAATATATTTTATGATCTACAAACTATATATCTAAAAATACCTTTACACTGAATGTATAAAATTATGTGAAAAATCTGTAGTTGAAAGAATAAAATCATACAAACTATTTATATTTCGGCATTAAATAACCCATAGAGGTTTTGATATGCCGGTAAGCAAAATCAACCAACCAAGATCGGCTTTTGAGATGGATAAATTAGACGATTTCGAAAGCTTATTTTCCAAACGATTTATATCCCTTTGTGTCTAGTAACTTAGGTACATCTTCACCACCGCGAGCTGATGGCTCAATGGTATGATGCTTGCGCCGTATCTTATTGGTCCGGGTTCGATTCTCAGAGTCGATGGAGGATGCGCACATCTGATCAGTCCCAAAAAGAAACCGCCGTCCAATGTTTTCTGCATGTGTGTGCGTTGAGGATTCTAGGTCTAGACATAATGAATTATAATGAAAATTATGTTAATTACCAATTAATTATATACACCTATGCTAGATCCAGCTTCTAATGCTCTGTGTGAGATGGATAAATTATCGTCTGAAATACTTAAATATGAAAATAGTACTTTTAATTTTAACTGTTATATTTATCAAGGCTACGCAAAAATATCTTGAAATAATAAAAAGTAAATTTATTCAATAAAATCGACATTGGGTTCAATCACGGCCCTTCAGACGACTTCGGAATCTTCTGAAACTGGGAGGTCTCCTTGTTTAAGTTGGGGAATGCTGTCATAATCCTTGCCTTCCGTTCATCTTCAGTCTTACAAGAAATTTTGTTGGTTTTTAGTTCAACTGCGTCCCAAACAGAGTGATCAAATGGGTTGCAAACTGGGGACTTAGGTGGTCAGATGTAAGGGGTTATGTGGTTGTAGTCATTCATGACTGGGTACTCCTGCTTGTGTGTCATGGTGCAGAGTCCTGTTATCAGACATAAAGTCAGCCACTAACACCCTGGCTATGAACCTGATTAAATTGGAAGGATCGTTTTCAACCATAGCCTGGACCTCACCAACAAATTCAGGAGTTCATTCTTGTCAGAACGATCTGAGCGAGTTTTTCGAGATGCCATACCTTCGTAATCACCACTAGACTCATTCAACTCTTTCCGAATCCTCTGCACTGTCCTCAGATTGACACCCAAACACACTGAAATATTTGTATTGGAGCTTCCAAAGGCAAATGTCAAGGAATACAGCATGCCGTTTCCAAATTTCTGGTGGGGTGAATTTCGTCATGTTGTTCTTTTTCTTACAGACAGCGCCCAACTGACTTACTATATTGTGCCGTCTACAAAATCATCAGCAAAAAATGCGCATGCGCGAAATTAAAATTCTTTTTTTTTTTTTTATTTTACAGCAGCCTGACAAGAATTGGTTTGCACCTCTAGACAGAAAAGAGATTTACGTCATCATCCCTTCCTTCTTCAACTGAAGAAGATTCCTCCAGCAGTGATCAAGGTCTCCATAACAGTCTACAACACAGAACGAAACGAAAGATCTCTTCACGAAGAAAGCGGTTTTTTGAGCCATTTTTTTACATTTTGAAATATCCGGGAGAGTAAGCCGAGATCTTAAAGGGTTAAATTTAAAACCCGTTATTATGACCTTTAGTAGTCGTATGAAAGTTTTTAGAAAAAATAAAACTCCTCAGATGGAAATAGTTGAAATATCTTCTACGTTCTGTTGGTAAGTACAAAATCAATTTATTACATGTTTGATGTTAAATGGCAGGGAAAAATACCATTGCACTTAAAATTATTAATAGTGCAATTCAAGTGCTATTGATTTATGTCTACAGCCTACTGTTGTTCCAATTGGAAATAAAGTTTCTCTTTCTTATTTATATAAACAACGAGCATTTTGTTATTTGTTTCCTTTCACTGCTTCTGTTTACATGGTTAAAACGTCTTATCGGACTTGTTGTTGCTTGTTCCCGGACGAAAGGAATTTCTCGATAATACACTACAAAGTTTCACCCCAATACACACAGACACACACACATACACACACTTTATTGTTGTTTCTAGTATTATCGCCCCATAAACGACTGAGATCGCAAGCGTCAATTTCCAATTTATTTTTCCGATATAGCTGGAGCACCTTACAGGATAATTGCACGCTTTTCCGCGGCCGCTGCAGGAGAATGTTTGATAATCAAAAGAATGCCTGGTTATACTCAGCCTCCCCCCTCTATCCATTGGTTTGGAACGAGGAAGATTCTCAAGCGTGTGCGCCTAGATATTTTAACACACCCTCATGGCAGAATATTCAGTACTTGTTATATAACATACATAAGAAGACTAATGGGTTTGTCCCAATCCTCATATATAGGTTGAACACTGTTGTAAGTTGGGGTAATATGCTAAATAGTTCGCCATTAACAGTGGTTTAACTACTTCACGCCGCAGCCGGGTATTGTATTTTTTTTATTTTTTTTATATTTTTTCATTTTTTATTTTTTTTTATGTTATTACGTTGGTGCAAAATAATGACGTAATAATGTCGTTTTTTGACGTATTTTTTAAAGTCAAAAAACGACATTATTACGTCATTATTTTTGCACCAACCTAATATAAAGGATTACCATTTCATTTCCAACCTCCGTTTTGGTTATTCCTCATTCAGTAACCTTTCCTAGGTTACAACAATACTAAACTAGAAATTAAATACAAATTATCGATAATTGTTGAAAGAATCCATTTTTGATCTAAGTAATCCTGTTTGTTTGTTTAGCCGCATATCAACTCCTTATGGGTCTTTTCATTCTGAAATATAATTTCTGAGGGAGTATTAGTAATTTTCTTTTTAAAATGTGTTTTGGCATTTTTTTATTACAAAAATGTATTGTCGGTATTTTTGCTATAAAAATACATTTTTACAGTTTTTTTGTTTGTTTGTTTTTTTATCCCAGTTTGGGGGTTAACTATATGCCTATAGATGGTACCCTAACAGGTGCTACCTCCCCGGATCAGGGTGGACCTGGGACCAATAGCAATTAAGAAGTGCTTTCACGCTCCTCAAAATCCCCTATCCCGATCAGAGGCCTTGCTGTCGGATATCGTTTATCGTCATACCCAGAACGTATGTAATCGGGTAGCTGTAGTGTTAATGACGTTTGTGACGTCGTCCCCTGGTCGTAGCGCCAACCGTGTCGTTATATCCCAGTCTACCACAGCACCAACGGTGACGTCCTACTTTGATTCCCAGTCTGCCTACCCACGTTGTGATTTGATCTAGGCAGAGGAAATCAATCAGTCATCGGGGCCGTACTGCAAACCGAGTCCAACGGAGGTGATACCACAAAAATACGCATAAAAGGCAACAAAATGAAAACTCAAAAGTTCGAAGTATCAAAGAAAAAGGTAACAAACTTTATGTCTAGTTGTTCGATACATAGGACTGCATCTATCTCCCGACCCGTTCTATGGATTGTGGCACGTCGTTTTCCGCTAGGCAAGTTTTAACACTTCAAGTCGTCTGCTCTCTAAGAAATTGGTGTTTCGGTGGGTCTTTGGACGAAAGTCAAAAGAAAAACTTATTTCGGTGATCTGGATCTAAGTCGCTCTTCAAAATAATTGTTCTTGGTTTGAAGATGTGTGGGTCTGGAAAATGTGCGGGAATCTTGGTCAGATATTTGCGAGGCTTGCCTTAACCGAAGACTGCTGGAACTCAACTTTCTGAATTGCTCGTTGTGGCTTCGTTTATATGTGCGCCGACCAAAACCGGGGTGGGTTTGTTGGCGCTGGGGGTTTCCTCGATAATTCTAAATACATATCCACCTCTCTGGTTAGGAATTTCCACCTTTTTCCATTTTTGGGAACCTTTCCTCACTCCCACATTCTCATCATACCTCAGAGGGGCGTGAACTGCCCTCCCCACATCTTCGTGGCAACCTCTCTTACTCATCCTCCAGATGGGCGGCAACAGCCTCCATCGTGCATCACGTGATCACCACTCGACCAATGATGTCTCAGTCGGGCGTGGACGAATCTTCGGCTTGTTTCAGAAAAAAAAATATCTTGCTTAAAATATCTCTCTTTTCTTTCCTTTTTCTTCCCCTTAATGGTTTATCATTTCTCCAGCCGCGAACGGGGCAATATGACAATGGCGGTTATAACTCTTGTTCTACACGTGGTTTACTTCAAGTATTTTATCGCTAATTATCAGAATGTGTGGTCCTCCCGACATGGTCTCAAAAAGGACCATCTCCAAAGCCCCAGTCGGTCTGTCGCCTCGAAGAAAGAAAACAAAAAAAACATTTATTTTCTTTCGGCACAATTCCTGATAACAAAATTTTATTATCGCAGGCCAAGGATGCTCGTGGGTGTTTTTTTTTTAATTTTTCATATCTGTCCGAGTCTTTTTAGTTGCTGTTTTTCGTCACTTAACGAAACAAAATTTTCATTTGAATTTTTCTTTCTCTCTCTGGCCAGTCGGTCTGTAGCCGATAATAAGATGTCTTCCGTACCAATAGTTTGTTTTCATATCTTTAGATAACACGGCCGATGCCAAAACATATCTGATTCCTTCCTTCCCTCCTTTTCTTTTTACTCAGAATTTCCCTGTCATTGTAATGACACTCTTTCGCCATTTGTTACTTATCAAAATATCCTTTTATCCATTGTCTCTTAGCTGTGTGCGTGTTCTTGCTTAACACTCACGATTCGGTTCTTAGCCTCTCCCTTTCTTCCTCTCTCGCCTTTTCTCTTTCTGCCTCGTTAAATGGTGCCACAATCCTCCCCTAACCGATGTCATTTACGGGTAAATGACACCTAAACCCAAATACACCATTTAACATGCATCATGCATTTGTCCCATGCAATTCTATACTACTTTCCTACATGCATCGTAATGTTCTCTTTAAAGTTCTTCTGTTCTACATGCGATGTAATGTTCTTTTTCATCTTCTTCTGTTCTACATGCAATGTAATGTTTTCTTTTTCATCTTCTTCTGTTCTACATGCAATGTAATGTTCTTTTTCTTCTTCTGTTTTACATGCAAGTGCAACGTTCTTTTTCATCCTCTTCTGTTCTACATGCAATGTAATGTTCTTTTTCTTCTTCCGTTTTACATGCAAGTGTAATGTTCTTTTTTCAAGTTCTTCTATTCCATATGTAATGTCATGTGTGCGTGTGCCTGTGGGTGCAGATGTGGTTACTATGGCTTGTTCTTCTTGGTCAATGTTTTCCTCTCCGATGTGGGAGGTTTTTCCGCCGCACGTGGCGGTCTCACGCCAGCCTTCTCCGCTGGTCTTCCTGCAATTTCTTCGCCGATTCTGTATGAGTAATCTCACTCTCGAGTTGCTGCATGCGCATTGGATTGTCATTCGTTAATCTCCTCTTACTCTTAATCTTCTATACTACTATACCCCCGATGGCTATAACTATGAATGTACCCATCACTATTGACCAACTTATCGCGATCTGCTCATCGCCTTTTTAAGCCATACCTTCATTTCCCAACGCACTTAACTTGTCCCTCAATTGATCCATATCGATCTTTTCTATCGGCTTCATTAGTTCTGGCATTTTATTCAAGGTAACATTGGGGAATCCCTTCACTATTGGCTCCCATAATTCTGTACAATTGACTAAGCCTCTGCCAATCATTTCTATGATTGAATCTTTCTCTTCATATCTTTCTTCTTCCTGGTAATAGAGGGGTAAGGGTATAGATATCCCAAATGCCGAACATCCCATGGGTAACTTTAACAGGGATAATGGTGGCCTTACTCTTAATGTCCTTGTGGACTCTCTCCCACACACCCTAGACAAGCTGATAGGTTTCTGTGTGGCTACTGCCCACACCCCGTCTGAAATACTGATAGCTTGTGGTAATGCCGTGTTTGCTAATACCTCTACTTGGCAAGTTCTCTTAATTCCCACTCTCTTCCCTTCAAACAATTCTAGTATGCACATCTTGTGGTTACCAGTTATATAGATAGGGCTTAGCGAGGTACAAGTCCCTAGAGCATCATCTCTACACTTTCTAGCTTCTTCAGCTGTTAGCTACATGAATTTCGTTCTCCCTGAATTTAAAGCTATGGATTCTGTTTCCAACTTGTACCTTGCTATCATTTCTGTAAGGTAACAAAATTATCTTGTTGTTATTCTTCACAACCATTCAGTCTTGCTCAATTCATCACTCAAGTATTCCATAATTTCTTACTAAGTCCAGCTCATCCCTCCTCTAACTAACTCCTAGCAGACAGAATGGCCCGGACAGGTGTGCGTGGCGCTCACTCCCAAAGGTCGTACTTCATGACACTACTGATGGCCAGTCAGCAATGCCAATAATCTTCTTCCGTCCTTCGTGAGATGCAGCCCGCGACTCCATCCCCTCCATCCACATCCACCACAGTCAGCCAGCAGGGTTTTTTTTGGATGAGCCAGTGTCGTTACCTGTCGACACCGAATGTTTCTATTCTGCACAGCCTTTTTGTTCTACTGAGATTTGGGGTTCTTCACCCCTCTTGATCTCATCTTCCGAGGTGGTCCCTGCTCAATGTCTAACCTTCCCTCTGTGTTTAATTCCCGTCCAGGATATGTTTTGTCCTCTTCTTCCTCTCCTGATTCTTCCTTCTGTTTAGAGTCCTCGCCTTGGACGTCTTTAATACCTCCTGACTCTATGTCTAGATCTCACCTGTTCCTTAGCTTTTCCTTGAGCTGGGAAAGGGGTATTTGATCCTCTTCCTCCCACTCGCTGGGCCCTTCGTCCTGTTCAGGGTGCCTCTTTTTAGAGCCCTTGGCTGCTTGATTGGATCTCCTCGTCTTTCTCTTCCTTTCCTTTGGACATGGGGTGCGATGGCGACCTCGCAGGTTCTTCTCTGCACCGATTCAGTCGACGACTGAACACCGCTGATATCCGTCGAGGGTTCCAAGCCCGTCACTCGGATCGCTTCGTCTATCTGGCCAAGTCGATCTATCTCCTCATTTTCTTCGGAATCTTCCTCCGTCTCCATTTCTTCCGACTCAACCAGAGTTACCTTCCTTGTCCTTGCCTTCTTAGGCCTCGGCTCGCTCATTTCCAGGTTAGCTATTTCAGCCTTCTTTAGATCATTGGCATGGACCCTCCTTGCTCGTCCTGCCACTTGATCCCATATTACATATGATACTGGACCCGTCTGCTCTACTATCCGGTAGTACGGTTCCCATCTTTGGTCCAGCTTTCCTTCTCTCTGGTGGATTTTGTAGTAGACAGGGTCTCCAACCTTCAATTCTACTACCTTTCTTTCAGCATTCACTCTCTCATTTCTTTTCTTCTGGGCCCTCTTTATTCTTCTTCTGGCCTGAACAAATATTTTATGTTGTTGTTCTAGCAACAGCTGATGATGATCTTCTCCCATATACTTTCTTCTGGGCTTCAATAGGTTATCAACAGGCAGGACCACGTCTCTGCCAAACAACATAAAGTAAGGAGAAAATCTGGAGGTTTCGTTTATCGTAAACCTCACGGCCGCCAGAGCCTGTGTCAAATACAAATCCCAGTTTCCAGTGTTCTCTCTGACCAGGATGGCCAACACATCTCCCAAGGTTCTATGAAACCTTTCCACTTTAGCATTTCCTTGGGGGTGATATGGAGATGTTTTTACATGCGCTATATTCAAACCTGTCGGCACTTCTCTCATTATGCTGTTTATATTCTCCGTGCCATTATCTGTTACCAACTGCACATGGGCGCCATACCTAGGGAAGATTTCACTTATTATCAAACCGGCCACAGTTCTAGCCTTCTTGTCTGGTACTGCAAATGCCTCAGGCCAATTTGTTAGCCAATCGACAAAACTCACTATGTAGTTGTTTCCCTGCGCAGTTTCCCCATATGGTCCTGATACATCCATACTCACTTTCTTGAAGGGGAAGTTCGGCACGTCCGTCTCCTCCAATGGTGCCATTTCCTGCCTTCTGCTCTGCGACTGGCACACTACGCAGCTCCGAACATAGTTAGTGACCTCTTCGTACAATTTGGGCCAATAGTAATTTCTTCCTATTAGATCACATGTCCTATCAATTCCCATGTGACCCAACCTCTCGTGGCACTGTTCCAATACCTCTGGTCTTAAACTTTTGGGCACATACAACTTGGGCTTGACTTCCTCATCCCTGCCTGAGAGATAATACAGCCTTTCCTCTATTATGGCATACTTGGTGGTCTCTCCTGCCTTCACCTTTTCTCTCAGGGCAGCTATTTCACTGTCTGCCTGCTCCTTCTCAATTCCTTCTGTCCAGTAGGGATCGGTTATTATCTGTGTGTCCCCTTCTTCGTCCGATTCTAACATAGGGCGATCTTTTAACTTATTAGAGTTAATTACTCCTATTCTATAGGCTTTATCATCTACTCCCTGCTCTACTTTTACAGATCTTTCTTCCAGTTGTTTCGGTATTCTTGAGAGTAAATCTGCGCACGTGTTTTCCTTCCCTGACAAATACTCTATCTTACAATGGTAGCTACTTAACTTAAGGGCCCACTGTTGAATCTTCTTATTATTTGTCCACTCTGCCTGCAATAGTTACTGCAGAGGTTTGTGGTCTGTTTTTATAGTAAAGTTCAAGTAGTAGTCCAGTTTTTGGAGAGCATACATGATAGCATATGCTTCTCTTTCTATTACTGGTCATCTCTGTTGTGTCTCTGAGAGCTTATGAGAGAGAAAGTGTATCGGTACTTCCTCTGGTATGCTTGGCACTGGTCCTTCTTTATCGGGACACGGCTGGGTAAGAACTGCTCCTACACACTGCTCACTGGCATCAGTGTATAGTACCATGGGCTTGCTGAGGTCTGGGTACGTCAGCAGTGGGACGGCTGTCAACTGTTCTTTTAACGTATCAAATGCCTGTTGACAATCCTCTGTCCACTTGAACCTAGCGTATTTCTTCGTCAGGGCTACTAGTGGTATGGCAATTCTCGAAAATGCCGGGACGAAGCGTCGGTAGTAACCTATAGCTCCTATAAAACCTCTTACCTGTCTCACTGTCTTAGGTTCTGGCATTTCCCTTATGACTTTCACCTTATCCATGTCGGGTTTAATACCGTCTCCGTTTATAACAAAGCCCAAATATCTAGTCTCCTCCTTCAGAAACTGACACTTCGACAATTTCAATTTTAAGCCGTGTTTTCTTAACCTTCCCAACACTTGTTTTAGATGGAAAAAGTGTTGTTCTACTGTCTCCGAAAATATTAAGATATCGTCCAAATATGCCATGACAAAGCTCTCGTATCCTCCTAACACTATTGACATCAGCTGTTGGAAGATTCCCGGGGCATTAGATAAACCGAATGGCATCACCCTGAACTGGAACAGTCCTAGGTGACACGCAAATGCGGCCTTCTCCTTGTCAGCCTCATCAAGGGCTACCTGCCAATACCCGGACCTCAAGTCCAACGTAGAGAAGTACTTTGCTTTCCCTAATAATTCCAATATGTCATCTATTAGTGGCAATGGCACCGCCAACGGCTTCGATATAGAATTCAGTTTCCTAAAATCTACACAAAAATGGTGCCCGCCATCTTTTTTACCTACTATTACGATTGGGAAGCTCCAAGGGGAGATCGATCTTTCGATCATCCCAGATTCCAACATCTCTTCTACTGCCTCTTCTACAAGGGGTCTTTTATGAATAGGTGTCCGGTAGAGTTTTAATTTCACAGGGTGGGGGGTGATCTCCGGTGTCGATTTTCATTTTGACTGTGTGGGTCTGGCCCAATTCCTTGTCTGACTGGGCTACCACATCTCGATTATCCCTCAGCAGACCTCCCACCCTGGTTCTAAATTGATCCGGTGCTAATATATCTTCGTCCACTATTCCTTCTGTTTGCTCTACAAGTTTTCTTCGTTCCTCTTCGAATCTCACCCGATTCAGAGTCCGTAGGGTTAGCCCTTTCCCTATCTCTTCCCCTCTCCTAACCTTTATAGTCTTTTGGGCCTGGTTGACCATCATAATGGGCACTAATTCAGCTGCATCCACCACCATCTCACACAGAGTTACCTCATTTTCTTCTAGGCCCTTCCCTTCCACAGGGACCAACTGCAGGGGTCCTTTTCCTATTTTCATTAACCTACCCTTTCCCGACAACGCCGTTCTAGGGGGTAGCTTTACATCTTCCTCCACCACTATTATTATATCTTCTTCCGGTGGGCATCCCAATGGCATTCTCTCGCCATTCACTATCAGCACAGTGGGGTTGAACTTTATCTGGGCCCTCTGGCTCCGGAGCCAATCTTCTCCCAAGATTGCCTCCTTACACAGGTCGGGAGTTACGTAAAAATTTTGGGTGCTTCTTAATTTCCCAATCCTCACAGGGAGCCTCACCATCCCTTTTATCTTCAGGGGGGCTCCATCTGCTTGCGTGACCTCTATGTCCGCTTCCCGTAACCTACTCTTCCGTTTCACCCGCCTGTATGCTTCCTCTCTCAGCAATGACACAGATGCTCCTGTGTCTACCAGAGCTTTCATCGCCTTACCCCCTATCTCTGCTCTACAGGATAGCTCCTTCTCTTGCGTCAGCGAAGAGAACACTTGGGCTTTCCTCTTCCTGGGCCCCCCACCCTTGGGTCATCCCAGCCATAGGCGTCGGCAGCAATAAATCACCTTCATTATTCTTACGGGGGGAAGTTCTGCGATTTTCGCACCTGGGCGGGCCCGGCTGGACCTCTCCCAGACTCCCGCGGCTGTTCCTAAGGATACAGCTTCTCTTCAAGTGCCCTGGTCTCCTACAAAACCAGCACCTTCTTGCCGGACAGTTCGCCGCAAAGTGGCCCACCTGACCACATGTCCAACATTTTGCTCTTTTTCTCTTCAACTAGGCTAACCTCTCGTTTACTCCCGGGGGGACCTGTCCTCTACCAAAGCGGCTCGCCAGACCACTGGTCCAAGCTTTTATTTCCCTTCTTTTTAACTGGGCCACCATCCCTCTTAATTCCGGGGTGGCCCGCTGGCTTTTCCCTGGTCTTGTCACTTGGGCTCGGCCTTCTTTGTTAATATCGGTGGGGCGCCTTTTCTCAGCCCGCACCACTTGGCCAGGTGTCCTTTTTTTCCACACCTGGGGCACCTGTCCTGTTCGAAGTCTGGGGGCAAACCCCACTTCGTCGGACATTCCGCTGCTCTGTGGTCCTCATGGCCACAGGTCCAGCAGACCAGCCCGTATCTACCCGGCGTGGGCTTATAAAATCCATGCCTGGTTGACCATGCCTTTCTATTGGGGTCTTCTTCCCACACCTCAGGCTGATCTACTTCTAGCTTGACCCTCTGATTCCACGCGGGGGTCTTCCGCCTTTCCCCCTTTTTCCGACCTCTCGACTTAGTATCCGGTTCCTTCCACACCTTTTTACTTTTTCCCATACGCCCTGGCTCTCCTTGGCCAGTGCTATTGCTGCCGATAGTCTCACCGGCCCCTCTTTCAGCACGTCGTGACGAACACGCTCGTCACTTAGGGCCTCCACATACAGGTCTGCTAACTGGGCCTGCATGACCGCATTGTCTCTAACCACTTCTGGGAAGGCCAATGATGACAGCTTCCCCGCTCGGGCCCCCAATTCTCCAGGGGTTTCGTCCCGCAGCTGTGTCAGCTTTAAGAGGGCCTTCATGGCCTCTATAGCCGTGCCCTCGTCGGTGAATTCTTTGGTCAATAGTCCCTTTAATCTTTCCCAAGACAAGTGGGGTTGACTCTCCAAGAGCTCCTTCATAAACTCAGAGGCTTTCCCCTTTGTGGCGTCATACGCCAGATACAGGGTCTCCTGATCTGTGAGTTCATATATTATTCGGCTCTTCTCCAGGATTGCCAGCCAGTTTTTAAAATCTTTCCCACTGCCGTCAAATGCTGGGACCCTCGGTCCACCCAACAACTTTCTCAGGTCAGCTGACAACCCTTGTCTAACCCCCTCTTCATCCCCCACTGCTCTATCTGAATCATAGTCCGACATATTTAAAGAGAAAGACAATCTACGCAGCAACAATCGAGGTTGGGAAATCAAGCAAAGTGTCCTACCTTACAGACGATTCTGTTCTCGTTCCTCTCGGTCCCGGGTCGTTTTGAGTCCTATTCGAAATTTCTCAACAACAGCGGTCGATCCAGGTTCCTGTCCTGCTGTCACGGTACTAATTGTGGCAGTGGCTGTTCCAGGGTCCTATCCTGTGGTCACGGAACCACTGGTGCCGTGACCAGGATAGGACCCTGGAACAGCCACGTCACACGTTGTCAACTTAAATGTCCTGGTGTAGACCAAAAGTCCAGATACAAGGTTCATATATAGCTGGCAGGCTCACAGGATATTTTCACCCTTTACCACGGTAGTTGGGGGAGAATATCTGATAATCAAAAGAAATGCGTATTGAAATATTTTAACTTTTAACTATGTAGATGGGGTGCTCATTTCTGCTACCATGGGTGACGTTATTTACGTGGCTAAGCAAGGCGGATGGTGGTAGCAATATCATTTGATCGTACATGTGTCCTTCTCCTAGACAACGGGTCAAGTGGAATATACAATAAATAAAGCAAATTGAAAAATATATTGACATCATCACTTGAAAGAATTCTACGCAAAAATGAAAGATTGGCATTTCTTGTTAAAAGCCTGCTTAAGTGGGGGTACGTTGTGTTCGAATCCCGAGCGTAACTGAAATCCCCTATTTGCAATTTTCCCCGATTCCCTTGATATGCTCGAAGACATTGACAATGAGACATCGTATCTTTGCTTCCGAAACGCATTCTGAGTGCATCAATTAGAAAAAGTAATTTTTTCTTATCGTTTAACAAAAGATATCCAAATACTTTGTCTAAATATAAGTAGGTATATCAATGTGCACAACCTAGCGTTAAAAAAGACTTTATTTTGAAAGTAATATTTCTCGACTAAAGCGTCTTCTTAACTGATTACTAAATATTATGCACATAACTATTATACAGTTAATATTCCATCCAAATGCTACAGACTTATTGAGCCACTCTTATCTATATAATACTAAAACTCTAATCGTATATATATGTACGTATGTATGTTGCTTAGGTACAGCTTAAACAAAGCATAATACCTCAACCAATTTAGGACCACTGTACTTTGACCCCTGTCCAGTGCATTTCCAAATTTCATGAAAATTAGACAAGGACTTCATGACTTAGCGTTGTATCCCTGTTATGTATATAAACAAACACATGTCACAACAATTATATGTGTGAAAATAATAAACATTCATAGTAAATTATGAGAATATTATTAAATAAATTTAAATAAAATGATACAACATATATTTATACAAGCCACTTCACTAAATTAGAACTTTTTTATAGACAAATATTTCGGATGTTTGGCAACTACTTTGTTGGTAAAGATACTATATGGTGGTGGGTTATTGTAAAATGTAATGTGTATGACTGGAAAATTATGTCACTTGACTTAATGTTAAATAAATAAAAAGGTGCACGCTGGTTTGCCGGCGTTACGTATTTTTAAATAAATATAAGGAGGAAACAGTTATATATAAAAAAAAATATGATCATTAATTTGAAAAAAATACGAAAACAAATTAATTGCACAAAAAGAGGCATTCAAACTTTATTTCAATGAATACGATTCTGCTTAAGCAGACGTTTGATGTTTGTTTTTACGTTCTGCTTGAATGACTTTCACCTTTCAAATTTATGTAAATATTTAAATACTAAAATGGGCATAAATTGTTACTTTCGTGCTACTATTACTTGAATGGAAAGACCTTTTGTACAATGGTGTAGCCGGCTATCGATTTATTTATACGATAACGATTTTTTGCGTTAAGAATGATCTATTTGACCTTTTCTGTTTTATTAGCTTGGTGCAAAAATAATATCGTTTTCTAACATAGTAACATATGTTAGAAAACGATATTATTTTTGCATAAACTTAATATATTATCTGACTATGGTTACAGGATATAATTTCCCTTAATCACGCCTTACACGTATCATATGAATAAATAAGAGAAGAAACGGAACTATGTATACAAGATTGCGATTTATCAGTCGAAAAAAACTAGCTTAAAAATTACAAATCCTTTATAAATAAACTTGTATTGCGAATACTAAAATATGTTTACTTAATAAGAAGATTAGTAATATTGATACCTTATCAATTTTTATGATGGACTGGTTTCAAAAGAAACGCAACAGGTTTATTGGTGGTCTAGTATACTCCAAATTGTTTAGGAAAATCTTCCTCGAGTAAGTGAAGACAATACTAAGAGCCTTTGCTCGGAGATGAACGTAAAAGGATTCCTTTGGAATCTGAACACATCTCTCTCAAATCCGATGAACGCTGCGCAACACACACACACATCCTATTGATTAAATTTATAGCACAACAAGAAAAACCAAAATTTACAGTGTCGGTAATCGTTGAAATAATCCTGTTTTGATCTAAGTAACCCTCTAGCTCTACTGACCATTCGCTGTTCCTCGTGTTAATGATGCTGTCAATTTAAACGCCCTCGTGTAGACCAAATTACATCGCCGCTAGTAAACATATCTCCAGATACAAGCTTCATATCCAGGAAAGATAAAGTGCTTTTGTGCGTGTTATTCATAGAAATGTATCCTTACAGACCAGGAAAGATAATGAAGTCAGTCGCTGTAATATCGCGGTTTCAACGTAGAAATACAGAAGACGCTGTTCATGTAACACAATTTGCCCCAGGAATCTTTCGACAAGGAATAGTTCCAAGCCAGAAGCACAAAGCTGACTCTAATACAATTAGCTTTACTCCTCGGGATGTATATATCTCTACCGTAATAAATGAAACGAACAGAAATATTTAGAGTGTATACGGCTGCTTCAGAAACGCAAGATGGCGGCGGATAATAAGTATAAGCAGTTGTTAAATTCATGTTTTGCAATTATTTTTTTTTCTTATTTATGATATTAAACTCGGTATCTTTAACAGGCAAATAAATGTAATTTCAATGCCGATTTGTCAAAGAGGAATATCAAAATTATCCGAAAAATGCAGCGCTGAAAGGCATCTGCAATGAAACAGCCATCTTAAAAATTTGATGTATCAGGAATTTAGGTAGATATATTAAGAGAACATTGTTATCATGTAGAGAAATGCCTACAATGAAAAAAATAGGGCTGATACCCCATTGTACAAACGTTTATGAAAAAATTGATTAGAAAACAGTTAATGATGAGGACGAAAAATGGCCAAATTTGATAGAATTCTATCGGAAAATTCACAGACCATATGGTGTTCTAAAAACGCATGAAACAAGGATTCCAATGTGTAAATTTATATTTCGAATTGCTAGTTCACCACATAGATTAATTAACGAAATCTATAAAAAACATTTTACCTTGACTTCCTGGAATAATTATCCTATAACATATTAAAAATTTCCGACGACTCGTTGGGAAGACTAAAATGCATACGCGTAAAAGATACACTCCTGGTTACCTTAAACATCAAATCCCTACACTGAAACACTTAAAAAAACATCTAGTACGATGCAATATTAACCATTACATACCGATAAATAAAATTAAAAAGATTGCCGATGTTTTACAAACTATGTCATTTTATTTTTTCAACGAATTTTTAGAAAATAATTCCGATTATCGAAGGGTTCGCCTTATTGTTTTCTATTTAGCTTGCTTTCATTGAGAATTTCTGGAGATTTTAGTTTGCTTCAAATTTCTAGAGGCTTTAGCTTGCTTTGTCTTAGAATTCCTAGAGAATTTAGCTTGCTTTCTCTTAGAATTTCTATAGAATTTAACATACTCCATGTTAGAATTTTTAGAGAATTTAGCTTGCTTTCTCTTAGAATTTCTAGAAAATTTACCTTGCTTTATCGTGGAATTTGTATAGAATTTAACTTGCTTCCTCTTAGAATTTCTAAAGAATTTAGCTTCCTTTCTCTTAGAATTTCTAGAATATTTACCTTGCTTTATTTTAGAATTTCTAAAGAATTTGGCTTGCTTTATTTTAAAATTTCTACGGAATTTGACTTGCTTTATCTTAGAATTTCAAGAGAATCTTTGGATTTATAGAGAATTTAGTGACCTTTATCTTAGAATTTATAGAAACTATAATCCGATAATCTGATGATGCATTATATTATAATAGATAAGATAAACAATATTACTTCATCTTGTAAATTCATTAAACACATGGGACGGTTTTAATCATTTCACCTTAAGGAAAACAATAAAGCCACTAAGACGCAAGGGATTACTTAATGTGAAATAATATAAGAAAAACATTATTAAGGAGAGAGAAAAATAATCGAAAACGAATTAAGAATACAGATGATAATGATTGACATTGCATTTAAATTCTTGAAGATCAAATTTGACGGGGAATCAAGAAGCCGGAAGAGAATTCCACAGGCGAGAAGTGCTCGTGAATAAACTGTTAGCTTAGAACTTATAGTTAATTTTAGCCATTTCAAGTGTAAGATGCTGAGAGATTACCCCAAATCTAGGACAGCACTTAAATTCATAATGTCTATCTACCATTCATCAGCAAAATTATCATGTAATTATTTATAGGAAACGACACAGGAAGCTATGTTGTGATAGAGGGGGAGGGACTGAAGCCGATATACTAGACCCCCAATTTGTTATTTTTTGGAGTGGGCTCCAGTAATGTTGCATGGATCCAATTTGGACCAAGGCTGAGCTTCACTAATTTAAATAGATCGGATGTCAAAGATGTGAAATTTACTGTTAAGTGCATATTCTGTATCTTTTCCGGGGTAGAACTACAGTTTGTCTGCAGTTATTATGCAAATCACATAAACCTGAAAAACGCTAATTTACTTTTACCAAATTTTAATCGATTAATTTAGATGTCAAGACAATTCTTTTTAGATAATTTCAACATGTTTGATGAAAGTTATTGGATTTTTTATAAAAACTTCAGTCTGAAGTTATTATGTAAAACCAGAAAATAACTTTTAAAATCGTAATGAAATCATTAACAGCCGATCAATACCTATAATAGAGCAAATATCAGAGATATATGATAACTCTTAGAAGCATTTACATCTTAATATAGTTATCCTTCTCAATAATAACCAGCAATCTATTCTTCCTTGTTTTCGTTATTTTTTTCTTCAACTGGTTCAGTTTCTGACATGGCAGCTTTATTTTTTTCCATAAGTCTACTTTGCTGTTTTATTGTTTGCCAACTTCTTATAATTGAATTTTCACTACTGACCATAGATTTTCAATGGGATTCAGATCGTGACTTGATGGTGGACATTACATTATTTTATCTCCTGTAAACTTTTTTATGAACCAGAAATTCACGGGTAATCATAGATACATGACAAGGACTATTGTCTTGCGTATATACACATTACACTTTGAAACTCGGACGATGTGACGTGTACCATTCAAGCAAAATCTTTTCCAGGAAAGCACAGATAGTGTAACATACTTTAGACAAACTTAATATTAAACAAATAAATAAGATAATCATGCCCTGCAAAATAAAAATATCAAAGATATAATAAGCAAATTAACAAACTATGTATGTACGCATAACCAAATTTAATAATAATAATAATAATAATAATAATAATAATAATAATAATAAATAACTAAGGAATAAATACAAAATATCAGAAGTAATTAATAATAAATAATGAAAAAAAGCTGACAAATAATCCAATATAATGGCTATAAAATCGTCAAGTTCAGACCCAAATTAAGTTCTAGTTTAGAATAATTTTAAATATAACCATTTCCACCTAGCCGGTAACAGTTAAGATAATACAATAATACGAAAATAACTGACATTGCTATCCATAATGTCCTATTGACCACTATAGCCAAGCCAGTACACAACACGCATAACGAAGATATAATTCAGCCATTAAGACAGACTGTCATTATTGACCTAAGTGTTCGTTCTTACACACACACACACACTTACACACACACACACACACATATATATATATATATATATATGTGTGTGTGTGTGTGTGTAAAAATTTATAGAAAATAGGAAAGAACTTGTTAGGTAAATAATCCAAAGTTCTTTAGTATTTTTGTTATTATTTTTAAAAAAATAGTGCTCGATACAAAAGTAGAGCATAAATATAATTATTTATTTAAAAATATGATTCCAACGCTACATAAGAGTTCACATGTTTCAAAACAAGAACCGAAAACTTCAATATAATTATTTGAATTAAATCGAATTAAAGTTTAATTCAAATAATCATATTGAAGTTTTCGTCTCTTGTTTTGAAGCATGAGGACTCTTATGTAGCGTTGGAATCATATTTTTAAATGAATAATTATATATATATATATAAATCTGTGGGTAAGGAAATCAAGTGAATCCTAATAATATAAAATATTGAAACGGATCTACATTAATAGCTGAATGTATTTATTACAGAGCATATGAAAATAAATTACATATAAATGAAACTCAAAAAATATTCCATCTGTATGGGCATTTCACTCCGTAAGAGTTTAATCTTCTGACGTTTATCAACACTTTTATATGTAATTTATATATATATATATATATATATATATATATATATATATATATATATATTACAAAAACTTTGAATACCCATCAAATGTATGAGTTTTCATTTCGTTTCGTTTCGTTTCATCTTTTCGAAGTGCTATCTGATGATCCAGATTCTTTTAAAAGGGCTCTAGTGAAATAAATTATTATAATGGAACTTTAAGGTGGTCTGTTTTTCTTATATATATATATATATATATATATATATATATATATATATATATATATATATATATATATGGCTTAATTATAGTGGATACCCCATTTTTATTTATTCAACTGTGTTTTTTAAGTTTATCGGCCTGCGCATTTGAGATATCTTAGTAAAGAAAATGTGTTACTCTGTGTCCGCCTTTGTAGATAAAACCCTTTTTTTCATCCACTGTGCCGAAAGTAAGGTTCCATTTTCATTTTTAAAGGGAGCACTACCTCTTCGCCCAGATTATTTTCTCGAAATTTTCATATCCGTTTCTACATTTCTGATACGAATAGAAGTGTAAACAAAACAATTTCTAAAGAATTAAAGGATTTATTTTTATGCAAAACAACCGCCACATCCTACACCTACGCACGTATGCGGGGCAGTAGTATGCAGACAACCATGCACACACAAAATGAAAAAGAAAAAATGAAACTTGTACCAATGAAAAATGTACAAATTATTTTTAGCTCAATATAAAAGTGACAAAAAAGAACAGAAAATAAACAATCAATTTCTGATATCTCCTTACAAGCGGATGGAGTGATTGTTGGAAGGTCCGTCTACGAATCTGTAGCATGTTTCCATTGAGGTATGTTTCATTGAATAATTTAGACAGGTTTTGTCTACTTATTTTCAATTGGATCTTTTCATATTGAATGGACAACATTTTGGGTGAAATTACACACTGATGATGATAGTGTGCTAAGGATGAAAGTTCTCGGAATAAAACAATAGTACAAGGGTAATTTTCTCTTTTCATTTAACAATGTCACCAAACAGCTTGTCCGTGAATATGAAAAGATTCAATTGAAAATAAGTCTATAAAACTTGTCTAAATTATCTAATGAAACATGTCTCTCTCTCTCTCTCTCTCTATATATATATATATATATATATATATATATATATATATATAGATAGATAGATAGATAGATAGATAGATAGATATAGATATATAATTTAAATAAAAACAGACCACTTTAAAGTTCCATGTAATAAATTATTTCACCACAGCCCTTTTAAAAGGACTGCGGATTATCAGACTTTACTTCCAAACAAAAAATGAAAAGAAAATTTACACATTTCTGACGGGCCGTATTAAACATTTGTAAATTTGCTCTGGATTTACATTGAGCTCTCTGGATTTTATCCTCCTTAGGTTTACCCATAAGGATTACCTAGTTTTTCATAAACTCTCTCTCTCTCTCTCTCTCTCTCTATATATATATATATATATATATATATATATATATATATATATATATATATATATATATATATATATATATATATATATTGTGTGTGTGTGTTTGGACAGCAATCTCTCTTTTTTACACGTTTCCTTAAATACGACTGCTAAGGTACTGCGGTTAACTTTTTAATTCCTTTTGCTTGTGCACACTTTCCTTGTTGGCTGTAAAAGGGGGATTCCTGCCCAAATACACAATTACTGAATTACATGACCAGTACATGACCCATATATGGGTTATCCGCTCGTATCTGAGTTACGCCTAACCGCTAAGGTGTCTAGCCACTATCTATTTGGTTTTGGGTTTTTTAATGTATGCTGAGCAGAGCTTAGTTACAGTTTTTTTTTACTAAATTTCTTACGACAAAATACAGAGCCAAATAGTTTGCGTATTTGAAGCACTTTCCCAAGTTCTGATCACTTCTCCAGGTCAATAATATCAAAATGTCACCTTTCTGACAAATCGACTATAGTAAGATTCGAACTCGTGTCTTAAAAGTAAACTCGTGTCTTAAAAGTAAACGTTCTAACCTAATATTTGATGGGTAGATTCACAAGACGGTTTCCACTTGTGGCTAAATGGTTTTCTCTGTCACTGGCGTCGTTATGTGTAGAGAAGTATTTAACGAATTGAAAGTCGGGGACAACTTCACCTAATGCTTTTAAATTAATATTTACTTTATTTGCTGGCTGATTGGATGCGGATTTTTTTTTAAAGCATGCACTAAGACATTATCTTATGTTTAATACAACTATATTATGTCTGAAAGTGACATGAAGATCACGGACCAGTCGAATTAAGTAATTCCTTGAATTGTACAATATTTTGCTTCTTGTTTTGTAGAAATATCATTTACAGAACTATTTGCTTTGAATGGTATATTTCTGCTTGCTTTGTGTCTGTTTTTGTTGACATACAGGTACTGGAATTTATTTTTATGCATATATGGTATGGGAGTACAACAGGTACTATATTTCTGTTCTTATATCTATTACAATATGTACAAGTGTTCACTGATACCAGTAGATTTCTTTCTAGCTATTACTGTATGTGCAGTTGTTGATCCCTGAAAATCAACTAAAACAATCTATATCTATAATTTTCTAAATACGTGTGTGTGTGATTGAATATTGTTTATATGCTTCCACAGTTTTCATCCGATTTCGATGAAATTTTGTTGTTTGATAATTCTTCAGTGCCGGTTTTGAGTCCAAATTGGCTGGGAAAATTTACAGCCTTGAAAGTGAAAAATCGAAAACTAATTTTTTTTATACTTTGCGCAAAAATCACAGCTAAAACTTAATGTCTGTAAAAAAAAAAAAATGTACAGTCAATTTAGAGTTGAAATCTAACGCAAAAGATTATTAGAATTATAAAAAATGATCGTGTAATATTATTATTATGACGGCCCATTGAAGAGGTTCCTTCCTTGCAAGATTGAGAACGCAAAAAAAAACCCTGCCCTTTACAGCCCCGCCCCTTCAAATTGCTAACCTCGATTTGGGTATGTGCCTCAGTTGTACCCTATTGTTTTTACTAATATTCATTTTTTTGGGTGGGCTGACTTTATACTTAAACTGCTCTAACTGAACGCAAAAATTCCCATAATAAAACATCCGGTTGAAAACTGGTTATACAGCTAGTTCTCAATAAATGCATAATGAATTGTACTAATATTCTTCTTAATCAAAAAATGTCCTTAATTCACTTCTATTAAAAAAAAAAAAATACCATTAGTATAATTTGTGCTAATACGAAAAATGTTTCTTTACGGTTAGTAAGAATGTCACGTTAAGTTAGCTATAATTTTGATTTTTGTTGTGACGCGTTCAATTTTTTTTTCTTAAATATTCCATGCCAGAATCTGGGTGCATCTAATGTGTAGGTGAGTATATCCAATAGGCCGGAAATACAGTATATCTTATTTTATTCGCGAAGTAAAAAATATACTGGTAATCAGATGAAATCGGCCACGCTGTTAAAAAAGCTTAATTACTTTAATTCTAAATTACATTGTCTATCTTTTTAAGTTTAAACAATGTATTTCCGGAACTAGAATATTTGTTCTTACCGGTGTTTACTACGAGGTCGTATTCTAATGGGTTTCTTATGAGGGACGATATAGAACTGAATGCAATTTGAAGCTACTTATACAGCGTGCAATTGTGATGAAATAAAAGAAAGAGTAAACTTGCACAAAATAATTTTCTTTAATATTTAGGAACATTAAAAATCTTAATCAGTACTTAATATGTCCCATTGGCACGGACAACAAGCTGTTCTTCACAAGAAATTGGTCATAAGTTAAACCAATTATTCCCCTCGGACTGTCTTGATATACCATTGACAATAAATCCAAAGGTCATTCAGATTTCGTTTCGACACCCTGGTTTTCGGCTCATTCCACATAGATTGGATTATACTAAGATCAGGCTTTGGAAAAGCAAATCCTATAATAGTGGAATGTGAGGAAGCGCTTTTTTACACACGATGAATGACAATATGATGTTTATATATTTCACCGTCTGGTAATCGGTAAGATATTTTCGCTTTTCTGCCTTTCCTCGATTTTTATTGATTTAGTTTTACATTTCTTTTCCATGTAGTCCTGAATGATTAAAACCACGCCAATGAATTTAGCTATTTTTGTTACATATTTTGGATTGTTTCTTGGTCTTCGGACATAATTCGTTTCAATAGAATTAGGTCTATTTTGCGTTTGTTGTAACTGCCTTCATCCCTCGAATTTCTGCACAGATGTTATTCGTTAGTCATTGAAATTATCTAAGGTTTATTGCTGTATACACGCTCTTTAAACTATACCCAAACAAAATAATCCGCAGACGTCACATGTGGCGGGTATAAAATTTTGGAACTTCGAGAAAAATTCTTTTTTGTTAATTCAACCCAAATAATGTAAAGTTAATTATCGCAAATATTAATTCACAGCAATAAGCTATACATTTTAAATCAAAGCTTTTGGCAGTCTTTTGAAATCACAAATTCGAAATCAAAATGTGTTTAGCTTGCCTGACAACAACTCCAACCCTCAGAATGAAAAATTACCAAAATAAAATCTGGTAGCTATTTACATTTCATAAGTGCATATGATATTATAAGTACTATTACAATTTACAAAAAAAAATAAAATCTGTCTTTGGCTTGTTTAACAGGGTGAGTCCGAACGGAGACACTACACTTAGAAATAGCGCACACAAGTCACCCACATATGGGGCATTCACAAAGGTCAGCCTAACTGGAGTGCAATGGAATGGCCTCACTCTGGGAAAATTTGCTGTGAATTTCAGTAAATCGAAATCCTCTTTATTTTGGGGTAAATTAACGGATAAGATCCTCCAGAAATTGTCAGGTGTCAAAAAGTTTGATTAAATCACAAAATACAATTCAATAATTTGGGTTCTTTTTCAGTTACGATTTTTTTCCATGAGTAATTTTCTGTATTTTAATGTAAGTTCTTAAAAGAAAGTGAAAGTCTGGAATTTTGGGGATATATGTACTTAATTATCTGGCGCACAATGGGCTCCATTTGAAGAATCAAGTCGAATTGATTACGAGCGATACATAGGAAAACATATGCAAATGTTCAAGTAATGAGAATAAAACCACGAATTTTCTCTTGTCACTATGAAAGGTTATACTCTCAATGACTCTCCTCAGGTTCAACGTGTGTTGGGACTTATGTTTACCTCCCCTCCCCCACAAAAAAACCGCCTTGTACCTCTTATACGATCCATCACTTAAGATGCTGCAGAAATTTTACAAGTTCAACTAGACCAAGAAATATAGTATTATTGGAATATCTGCAGTTACCCCGTTCTCTCTTTCCAGTCTTGACAGTTTAAAAGTGTATACAAGTTGCTGAATTACTTTCCACCCTACCACCGTTTCTCATAGTGGAACGTTAGCTTCTCTCTACTCTATCACTATTCACATAGCAAATGTTCAGCTGGGCTATATTTCTTGATTTCACCAGTTCATAGACTTAGAGCAAAATTTCGCCATGTCTCGTGTACAGGGTCGAATCCTTCTCATTCGTTCTAATTCGGAAGAAAAGTAAAGGTTTTTCTTCCCAAATTAAACTAGAGTAAAAAATATTTAATGAGGAACAAGTGAGGTTCAGTTTGAACTGATAACAGTGCATTAAAATTTCCTTCAGATTCGATGACTAAAAACAAAGCAGATATGATACTTGTAAAGGAATAAATAATTATAAAACCCCTTACGTTTATATGTACAAAAATACTCGTAAAAATGAGAACCAGAGGGGCGTGGAAACAACAGCACGACTATTATCTACTATCTGGCTGTGATGTGGTGCTGGAGGCACGAGAGACAATAATACTGGATGAAATTATGAGTTTGGGTTAAAATCTAGATCAAATAAGGACAGAATATGATAAATAACAAGTGAAGTTTATACAATCTTTCTCGTATCTTTTTCTTTTTTTTATAGATGTGTGTCATGAGTATCCACTTAATTTAGTTGGAAAATCTGTTGTTTTCTTATCTGGAATTTTTGTTGAGTGATAAAATATAGCCGTTATTATTATGCCCTGAAAAATGGAAAGGAGATGAAATTTTCGTTGACGCACGTCTTAACGATCTGTCCGTGTGAACTGCTTTTCCGATATTAAGAATGTCACGTATTTGTATGACTACAGGAGAAAAGCGGGGTCGATTCTCATTGGTTTAAAATGAGGAATTAATGATAATTATAATATAGTCTCTCTCTTTCTTTTTTTCGCTGTCGTTTATTGCCTTAAATGCTTTCCACTATAGTTCTTCTGTAGGATGGAAAAGTAGCCTCAGATTCAGCTTTGAGTGCCGTAGTCCCTTTCTTAGTATTGTATTTTTCTGCTGCTATATATTTGGCTTCGATTCTTGTCACTCCTTCCCTAACTGTGGCTCGCCACTGCCTTGTCATCTGATAGTTGATGAGTTCAATTTTATGACAACGGGTTGGCTTTTAAAATATTTAAACACCTTTTCTCCTTTTGGATTCTCTTTATCTGCCATCTTTAAGTTGGGAGTATCTGATTTGATTTCGATTACCTCTGACTTTCCTTCATAGGACATGACTGTCCCATTTTGCGTCTGCTTTGTTTCACTTAGTCAGTCTTCAAAGGATCAGTTGAGAAGACAGACTTGATGAAAGTTCGAATCAGATTTGGTAGATCATTTTTTAATCAGTAATATTTTGTATACATTTAAAAGTATTTAATGGTAAAACTCTATTTATTAGACATCAAATGGTTATCTCAGTGCATATAAGAGGGTTTTGTTACTAAGGTTGTTACTGAAGAATAACTAACTTCTAAAACGCAGAAAATGTTCAACATTTCCATGTATTTATTACAGTTTATATCAAGTGGATAACGGTTTTCAACTCATCTGTCTTTTTGTTTTATTTGTCATCTTCAATATCATCCTATATTACTTTCAACTGCTACTTAAACTAAAAATATACGTATATAAATAATATAATTGATTATAATGATTTGTTTTCTACGTTGTATCAACCCTTTGCGGTTTATTTAAATCCAGAAAAATATATTTAGACTGTAAGAATTTTTTAGGCAGAAATGATTCCATTGTACGTTACCATTTCTTTCTGCGGTAGAATGTTTACCAAACAAAGCTACAGGACCCAGTCTGTCCTTCTGTTCAACCCGTAGCTTGGGGGAAAAGAGATGGATGTATACCTTTTGTAAGTGAATGTAACTAACCTGACTGGAATTTGAACTCGGCTCTCCAATTTCACATTCAGAGCCATTATCCATTACACCACAATACACATCCAGGACCTTAAAAGCTTTGGAAAATTCTTGGCATCTTCCATATATTTGACATTTTTTTTTTTTAATTGTTCACCATTTTGTCGACAATATTCTCTGCCTTGTTCGGATGACGCAAAAGACGACATTATTGCATTTTCTCTACCCACTCAGTTTTAGCTGAATAACTTTTTCTTTTCTTTTTTAGTTCTGGTCGATAGGTTATAGAATTAATTCTAATTTTGTTTGTTTTTTTTTTTGTTTTTTTTTTCTTTGTTTTGTTTTTTTTCTTTGTTTGTTTTGTTTTTTTTCTTTGTTTGTTTTGTTTTTTTCTTTGTTTGTTTTGTTTTTTTGTTTTTGTTTGTTTTGTTTTTTTGTTTTTGTTTTTAATGGCATATCAACCTCTATGCCGAAATATTTTGAAAGCATTTTTTCAACATTTGACGTAGGAAAATAACAATGTTTTAGTGATAGTTATTATTAACTCATATCCGGAGCGGTTTAAGGGAATATTTGCGCGTAAGTGAATTTAGTGGAACCGACTGGACATGGAACTCGGCTCTGCGATTAACAATTCTGATCTATTCTTTATTATGCCACCTGCACAAGCAAGCTTACACCACTTGGAATTCTCTCATCTAAGTGCCGACCAATCTTGACCTTGATTAACTATGGTGATGTGGTACCGTTGTTTCAACGTGATTTGGCCGTAAGCAAATTGATAATAAGAAGTATTCATCATTTTCCAATGCATTATGAACAACATATATTCAACTCATTGATTATCGGTTGTTGACTTAACATACATGTTGAACATAGATTTTTTTTTATCTTTTTTATTGGATATGCATAGTCTTTAGAAAACAATAAAGGCTGGCTAAGCGTCAGAGTTGTTGGGCGTGTAAAATCCATATTAAATTTATTGATCTATCAGACTGTAACATCTCCATGTCAACGTTCTCAGATCGATATTTTGCTTCATAACGATTCGCGTAGATTTGAAAACTGAAAATGATTACATTTTTCCTATTTGTTCTATAGTAGATTTCGATTGATTTTCAGCTTATCATTCAAACAGACGCACGCCCTGACATTGTAGCTTGTTCTGGTTGAAAGAAATGAGTCTTCCCAGTAGAATTAACGGTTCCTTGGAAGGATAACAATGAGAAGAACTACGAGCAAAAAAAAAAAGGGCTACGAATAGCTGCGATCGGACTGTGAGCAAAAAGGTGGATATGTTATGTACTACCTATTGAGGTCGGGTGTCGTGGATTCCTTGGAAGGTTTCCTTCCTTCTGAAGGTGGGCATCACTGACCGCTGGATGAAGCATGATTCACATAGTTTCCAGGCCATTGCTCAATACGCATCGAGTTAGTTCTGGTCACAATCCCCCCCCAAAAAAAAAACAAAGTTAATTAAAACCATGGTCGCAACACAATGCTACTTCCGACGGGAAACACATCTGTTTACCTTCGATTCTACGTCATTAATAACGGTTGCTACAAGCGCGTTCTGTATTGGTTAACCATCAAAAGCATCACTTTTAACACAACGTTCAAAATCTGAGTTGTGGCGCCAGGGGTGGCTATACCGCCTTAGCCACTGAAACTGTCTTACCTCTGCTGGTTGGTGGATGACGAGTGCAGGGTATTGCGCGTTCTGTCCGTAAAGTAAATTTCTATAAAGAGATATAGACTATATTTCTGAGATGAGGTATTGTAATTATTTACACTATTTACATTGTTACGACTGTTGTTCTCGGCTTTGTTTCCACATTCACAACGCTTCGGCCGTTGTAAGCACTGGAGTTCTTCAGATTATTAAAATTTCGTACTGAACACTTTATTTCGTCCACCGGGATAGATTGTTCTAGTTCCACGTTCCATACCTCTTCAGGATGTCTCAGTATCAATTATCTCCCTTTAAGCTTCTGTTCATCTCAGGTGTAGGCATGTATTGAACTCACCACTCTTTGGGTCAAATCACTTGATTCAACCAACGCTTTTATCTATTGGGTCATGTATCCTTGAGTTAAATAGAGATAACTGATAGTGAGGCATCCAAAAGATGCCTGGCACGTGGAAATAGAACAATCTACTCCACGATTGGAGACGGAATAAAGGGTTCAGTTCGAAATTCCAATCATCTGAAGAATGGCGAAACGTACAACAGCTGAAAAGACATGCATATGGCAAAAAAAAGTTTAGGACAACAGTCCGAACAATATAAATAGAGTAAATAAACGAATATAAATTTTAACATTGTATCAATACCAGTACTGGGGAAATAATTTTAATCATTTAGCTGCTCCCATAAATAATCTTTGATATTTCCGCAATGTCTTGATCTAATCTGTTCTGGCTGTCGCTCTTATATTGCACTGGGTTAAATTCTGTACTGATCGGCTCAGGGATTGAACTCGCATTTACTATGTCGACATACCCATGTTTGATTATCATAGGTCTGAAACGTGGTGGCTTTAATCTAATGCTTTTGTCGTATTGGGTATGACGATAAACTACATCCGGCAGCAAGATCTCTGATCGGAAATTTTGAGGAGTGGGGAACCTCCTCTTAATTGCTGTTGTTCCCAGGTCAAACCTGACCCTGTGTATTAGCACCTTGTAGGATGGAGTCAAAAGACTAGTGTTTATGTGTGAAAGATACAGGGAGAAATTATTTATTTTTATCTTTCTTTTCGCTTTCGAATTGTTCTCTTTTACTGTGTTTTTTTTTTTTTGTTCTTTTTTTCAGTGCTATTTGAATCTGGATTTTATATAAAATTTATGCTCCCTCTCTCATTATGGTGATTTTCTAAGCATTCAACCATTTATTTAGCCATTTTCAAGGAGGGGTGATATTTGTATAGTAAAGATTCCAACAATAGTTTTTTGAAAAAAATATTGCCAACAATGCAGTTTTGAAAAAAAAATATTATCAGCAATAGATTTGACTCTCGACAATAACCCTCTTTACAAAAAAACGTCAATGACACTTGATATACAAATTGTTTTCTTACAAAGAATACTTATTGTCTTCATACGAACTTATCCTAAAAATCTTGTCGGCATTAAACAATCCATTACGCCATAAAACAAAATATCTCAAACCAAATCTGATGGTCTTCTATCTTGCCAGATGATTATATGACTGCAGCTGCTGTCACATTTGGCTGTATTTACAGTGTAACCCGGATATAAGAGAAACCCGGATATAAGAGAGATTTTATCTGGTCCCAAATTAGAGCCTGTGTTAATGTATATATAATAGACCAAACCCGGATATAAGAGACTTCTTCTCCGGTCCCGAGACCTCTCTTATATCAGGGTTATACTGTATTATGTTTTCTCTTTTTTCACCGCTGATATTAGGTTGGTGCAAAAATAATGACGTAATAATGTCGTTTTTTGACGTTAAAAAATACGTCAAAAAACGACATTATTACGTCATTATTTTTG
Organism: Acanthosepion lycidas; assembly: GCA_963932145.1. NCBI lineage: Eukaryota > Metazoa > Mollusca > Cephalopoda > Sepiida > Sepiidae > Acanthosepion > Acanthosepion lycidas. The sequence continues at coordinate 36,722,726 of OZ010601.1, read as the reverse complement.
CACCAACCTAATATTTTACGTTTGTCTTACTTTTTGCCTATACAGTGTAACCCGGATATATCCGGGTTTCTCTTATATCAGGGTTTGGTCTGTTTTTATATTCATTAACACAGGATCTAATTTGGGCCCATAAAAAATCTCTCTTATATCTGGGTTTCTCTTATATCCGGGTTGCACTGTATGTAAAATAGACCAAGCCGGGATATGAGAAACCCGAATATAAGAGACTTCGTCTCCGGTCCCGAAAATTCTATTATATCCGGGTTACACTTGTTAGCAATTAAACATTTTTTCTTATTTTCTAATTATTTTTATATCTGTCCACAAAATCATTTAAGCTTTTCTTGAGATCCAGTTTCTTAAAACAACAATAACAGTGACAATATTTGAAATACAACCAAACTTCTTATGTTTGTAACATTGGCAGAAAGAAAATATATAATTTTGTTCCTAACGACGTTGCGTAAACTCGTCATTATCAAGAACACATCTCTATCGGAAAGCCAAGTCTTATAGCCGTTGTTTAATGAATATAACAGGTGAACGAATACATGAAGGAATTCAATAAAAGAAAGACGTGAATATGTAATGTCGTCTCTGTTGCATTTCCGATCAACATGCGCCAATTACTGTGACTTCTTTACCAATTACCGAATTCATATTTCTTCTTTTCGTCTTCTTTCACCGATGGGCGCCATTCTTCTGCTTCTTTAACGCATCGAAAGATGTATTTTAAAGGAAAAAGAACTGAAAAGCCATTGATTAATCAACTTTATTAAATATCCTTTATTTCGTCATATTTCAACTTCAAAATCTTTTTTTTTTTTTTTTTTTTCGTGCCTCGTTTCTAACTGATTTCTGTAGTTACTGATCTTATCAATGATTTGAAACCATATTCAATGCAACGCGACCCATTACTACTTCGTGAAAAATATATCTTTAATAAATTCAGGTATGCGCATATATCATATTTAGAAAAAAAATAGTACGGACTAATGCATAGACAAAAGTGTATCGACTCTATATTCTAAACGTTATAAACATAGTACTCTGCGCACATTAGGACGTGTTTGTTTTTTTTCTTTTTTTTTTTTCTTTTTTTTCAACATTAATTTTTCCAGGTTATTTTATATGCCATTATAAATATCGAGATATATGTGAATGCATAACAAAAGCTTACAATAATCTTTTGAAAACATCTATTTACTAATCAATAATTCTTTCCTGTAAAAAAAAACGTTTTCTTTTTCATAAAAATGTATGTTTTAATAGATTGTTAAAATTGTTACTGTTTCCTATAGATTTTATCGATATTAGAACAGCTAATTATATAACTCTTAATATAACTTAAATTAATAAAAAAAAATTATCTTTACATAACCTGAAATAAATAATGGAATTGTCCTTGTGAAACATATCCACGAAAAAAAGCTTCGATTCTAGTGAAAATGGGACAAAGTAATGTCTGTCGGATAATTGAGTCTCCTATTTTTTTTTTATTTCGCCTGCTGTTGAGCATCAGATTCTGTCACGTTTTTAAAAGATTTTATTTTCTTAGATGTTGAATGTTTGTTGTATATATTTGTATTGTTTATTGTTATACATATTTGTACCGTTTTTGTGTGTGCATTTTATTTTAAACAGGAGTTTTTTTTTGTGTTTTTATTTGCAAAACAATAACGCGTGTTGAAATCCTCACAGTATTTAGTATTGTTGAAGTTATCGCTAACATATTTTTGTCGACATTTACAAACTCTGCGCTTCGTCCAATTTCGGTAATCAATCGAAGAACTTCGTATAAGTTGTTTTGTTTGGGAAAATACTTTTTAAAAAAAAATACCACACAGATTTAACAAACTGTACTTTGTACTCCCTTGCCTGTTTGCACTTCTCCCCGAAATTTGGTTTCGATAGGTCAGTGTATGGCTATTTTAGAGTGGATGACGGACGGGTAAATTAACGGAATTCACAGAATTTTATATATCGATAGATGTTTGAATTCTTCTTTTTAAAGCATCGAATGATTTTTTTTTTTTTTTTTTTTTTTTTTTTTTTTTTAGCAGATGTTTGGTCTTTTTCTTTTAAATTTCATTTGATTTTTACGGATACTTAGTCAATTTATTTTGGTAATGTTATTACATTTTTTTTTCAATTATTATTATTACTTATATATATAATCTCGAAATATCTTGAAAATGTACGACAATGGAAGTGGTGCTATGAAAGCAGGCTTTTGTTGTTTGCCTTTGCAACAAACCTACTTATTTCTGTTCAAAAATATCGAGATCTCACAAAGAGCTCCCCACAATCAAACCACCCCTACCAAAGTGGTTTTTCACAAATTCAAGCAACGAAAAAAAATGTAAAAAAAAACTAGAAAATCTCCTCCCAAGTCCCAACCAAATAGATAATCAATATAACGGAGTGGAGCGAGAAAAAAGTACAAGCCACCATGCTAAAACGATGGCCGACCTATCTGAACCTAAAAATATATTTAAAAGATTCGAGTCGGCATTAATCATAGAAAAGAAACCCCAAAACAGACATGCCTCGGGGTTATCCCCCAAGAGACCATTAAAGGTTCATGTGGTATATTCTACTACCAATGGTGGAAAGGGCACTGAACCTAACAAATATCTGATAACGAAAGACCTCATCTTTCGGACTTTATATCAGAGTAATATGGAAAGAATTTAGCATTTCTCAGATGTTCTGAGAATCATATGGCTATCAATCTCCTGCAACTCTGAGGAAAATCGTTGATGTTTCTTTGTATCTTATTTTTGGGGACAGGAAGTTTGACCTAATGTTAGATCACCAAGCATTCATTTCAGTCCGTAAATATCGTGATTTAGATGAACTGCTACTGCTAGTCATTGTGACCCTCAGAAAACGACTTGATAGAAGTGCAGCGAAATTTCCTGTCCGGGAAAGGCATCCTAAATGCCCTTGTCTCTGAATCTATCCTATCCGCCGGTGAACCTACGTCTGAGATCCGTAGTATAAAATTCTATGATTGATGCATAGTTTGGTTTCACTCAGCTATAGAGCACTTAGCTTGCAAGTAATGTATTCTTGGTGAAAGTGAGTGGGTGGATGTAGTCAAGAATAGGAAAGACCCCAAAAGCTGAAATTCTGTTGTCTGAAACAAGCAGGCGAAAGGATACAAACTTTCTACCAGGAAATATTCCAGTTAGTTATGAAGATAGATTGAAAGTAATGAAAATGATATACCGGGAAGATTAAAAATGAACTGCTTCAAAACGCGAAACGTCACAGCGGAGAAAATATGTCTGGGACCCATCGTTATCTGTTCCGTGGTCCCTACTTATAAACGGAATAACCCCCAATCTCAATGACAAAATTATTAAATTCAACTCTTCTAAACTAACGCCCTTGAAAAGTTTCCCATTCCTTGTTCTTTGTTCAAGACCATCTGTCCAGTTTACTCATTTACAAGAACAGGGAAAATTATGTCTATCCTTAGAATTAATTGGCTTACGTAATATCACATTAAAACACCAGTTCCCATAGAATCACCGAAGTTAAGCATCGTCAGTCTTGGTCAATATAGTGTAACCCGGATATAAGAGAGTTGTCGGGACCGGAGAAGTATCTTATATCCGGGTTTGGTCTATTTTGTTTAGGTAAGTATGGCTCTAATTTTGGACCAGAGAAAATATCTCTTATATCCGGGTCTCTTATATCCGGGTTACACTGTACCTAGATGAGTAAATACTTGAGAATACCAAGTGCTGTAAGCGTTGATGTACATGTGAGGTACTGGATAATGGTTCGGAGTTGTCAATCAAGAAGTTCCAATTCCATTTGCGTTCGTTATATTCACTTACACACAATTATATTTGGGGACGGTATGGATCCACCTCTTCTCCCCCAGTTGTATGTTAATTATGAAAGTCTTGTACCACTAAACAAGTATCTATTTATTATTATAAATAAAATGAAATAAAAGCTGCTTGCAAAATATTTAGATTTGTATCGTTTTACTTCCCCCTTGTTTAGGAATTTTTAGATTGGTCGCCATTTTTGACGACTTCCGGTTAGCCCGTAGTTAGCACCGGAATCAGCATGATAAAGCATATGCTCGAGCACGCGGTTCATATCTTTAACATCCTCCTAAATCTCAACCTAACGATAGCATCGCCGTTATGTAAGCTTTAAAACTTTTTCTCTCACTTCCATTTTCTTATCTGAAAGTTTGTTTAATGTAGCCATTTTTTAGGTTTATTTTACGTTTGCATTGTAGAATCGTTTTCACCACATGTTTACTGTTTAACTTTCTCCGCTTTCTGGGAACCTTACACTTCAACATTGTAAAGTATTCCCCTAGCAAACAACTTGCTACATTCCTAATCCACTAAAAACCTCTGTTTCGCTTTTGTTCAATTTTGTCTCTCTCGTTACCATTTCTTCTTCCTCTTCCTCTTACATACGCATTTATTTCTTTTTCTAGTTTTACGCTTTTGGCTTTTAATAAGCCTGCAAATAAACAGGACTTCGTCTTCAGAGCCTTAATCGCCGTAAGGTGTTTATCTGCCTGTCTTCGAGATTACGCACGTGTGAGAGACGGACGCGTACTCGTGAGGCAGAACAAACACATTGAGGTTGATATGCCGCTAAACAAATACAACCAAACCAAACTAGAATTAATTCCACTACCTATCGACAGCAAACAAATAAAAATAAATCATTCAGCTGATACTGATACGGAAATAGCGAAAATCCAATAATGTCGTCTTCTGCGTTATCCGAACCAAGCGGGGAATAATTTCGGCAAAAAGGTGAACAATTCCAAAATAATGCCAAGTACATGGAAGATGTCAAGAATTTTTCAAAGCTATTAAGTTCCTGGATGTGCTTTTTGTTGTAATGGATAACGGCTCTGAATGTGAAATTGGAGAGTCGACTTCGAATTCCAGTCAGGTACGTTACATTAGCTTACGCGCTATATACTCTTGGGAAAGGTATACATCCATCATCTCGTCTAATTTATGGGTTTAACAGAAGGAAAGACTGAGTCCTATAGCCTTGTTTGGTAATCTGTCTAGCACAGAAATAAACGGTACCTTACTGCAGTAAAATCTTCTGCCTAGTCAATACTGAATCGAAAGAAACTTAATTAATCGGGAGATTGATTATGATCTTAATTCTGAAAAATTTGCACAACTTTATATTGTTGATTAAAAACTGACTGCTGATATTAGATGGCAAAACTAGATAATGATCATGAGGAAATTAACCCCGTTTCTATACAATAAATAATTGGCATTCATTTACTGAGCATTTAGAATTATGATCGGTTGAAATATTTCAAATCTTTTACTTAAAACAGTTCTATTGAGGAAATTACATTTCGCAAGTCTAAGACATATTGACCTTCCTAGTTTTTTTTCTAACCTCTTAGGTTTAAAGTTTAGCATTTAAGGTTGATTGGAAAGGAAGCCTATTAATTATGTTATTATTTTTCTGCATTTACTTATATGCCCCATAAATGCATTTGGAAGTTATCAAGTAATGTCTTTTTGCGATTTCTTTGTTTTTGTTTGTGATTCTGTAGCGCCAATCTATAACATCTGATGATTCTTTGTTCTCTATACCACATAGACTATTCATTTGCCATTTGAAATCATTGCTTTGAGAAAATGGTTGCTGATAGTTCAGATATTTCTGAATTAGGTGCTATGTAGGGTATCTATAGGGTGATTGAAAGATTTCTCCAGATTTTATGTATTAGTGGCCAGCCAGGGGTCCTGAATTAATACAGTGACTTTTTCCTTTGGAGATGGTTAAAGAAGCAAGACTTCGGAAGAACGTGAAGGGCGAATACACGAAGTTATGGCGGCTCGAGATGCTGGTAGCGAAAATCTGGTGCCCATATCTAATTTTCAATAACAACTCCTACTAAACGCTTTCCTCTCATATCCAATTCTTGTAACAATTATAGTTGATGCATAAATTATAAATATTTATAATTGGCAGTTACTTTTCAATCAAAATATATATATATATATATATATATATTAGGTTGGTGCAAAAATAATTTCGTTTTCTCATATAGTAACATATGTTTGAAAACGAAATTATTTTTGCACCAACCTAATATATTTTTTATGTTTAACGTTCTTTTTATAGATACAAGTATTTAAGTAAATGCTCTGTTTATAATAAACAGTATTAAATAACATTTACCGGCCTGAATGTCCGTGAAATTTTCATAGAAAATATTCGTCCTTTGACTTTTATTTGTATCTATAAAAAGAACGTTAAACATAAAAAATGTCTTTAATAAATTGTCGGACTTTGTCCATTTCTTAATGTGTGTGTGTGTGTGTGTGTATATATATATATATATATATATATATATATATATATATATATGCATGCCCTATCTTAGAGTTCCCTTATCTATAAGTTTAAGTGTCAGTGTGGAGCTGAGTATATAGGACGAATTAATCTTACATTGGAAACAAGAATGGAAAAACACGTTTCTAAATATATCAGATTGCATTCAAGTAATCATAATCGTGTGTCGCAGTCGGTACATGATTCGTCAATCGGACACCACCTATCGGAGAATGAAATGTGCTCGTCGTGTTTCACGGCAGACTCATTCTCTATTTTTGCATATAGGCAAGTGCAAACACCATTCGTTCTGGAGGTCATTTGTCTTAAATTGCAGCAACCATCTCTTTGCAGACAAACGGATAATTTTTTTTGCCGGCTTTAAATTTATTTGGAGGTTAGTGAGCGTTTCTTCATTTGTTTTATTCTATGGTTGGTTCATTTTTCATATTGTCTCAGGTTTACGTATTTATTTAAATCGGAAATCTGTTTTAGACGTATTCCAGCCTTATCTGCAAGATTTTTCCCGCATATTTGCATTCTAATTCTTATTACTTCAATTGTGCCAAAAATCGGTTCCTGAAGAAGTGTTGGCTGAAAGGTTGCCTTGGTGCCCCCCCCCACCAAAAATGAGCATCAAATTGTGTTTATTCAAATCTATCTTATCAAAACATATATATATATATATATATATATATATATATATATATATATAATTCGAAAATTATGACATGTTATAAAATCATTACACTTGAATTCAACACCATCATTTGATAAGACACCAGAAGTATTGATTTTTAACATGTTTTTGTTATAATTTTTGAATAAATAATTATATCTACTCTGTATTAAGGACTCTTTTAAGAATAGTATCTGTTAGTTATTGGAATTTATTCCGTATAAACCAATCCTATACTTGGTTATATATATATATATATATATATATATATATATATATATATATATATATATATATGATTTTAAATCTGGCGAGGCTATTTAAGAAACATGACTCGTGTTCTCAGTTTAATATTTTGGTTTTGTAACATCTTATAGTACAGAACGAGCGAAATATCTCGTGTTCACTTTCTTCGAGGCATCTGGTATAACCTTAGATCCGATCATTAGAAGTAATAATGTTTACGCTTCGGCTTATAAAATGTACAGGGAGGTTGATAGAGGAGAAACAAGTAGCAGATTGAAACTTTCCTACTCCGTTTATAAGCATTCCATTGAAGAGAGAGAGAAACAGCGATCTACGAATCATTTTATACCAACTATGGATGGAATAGCTATTATTTTCAGAAATAATTATGACCAAGCAATATTTGAAAGAGATTTTCGCGTTTATCCTCGAAATCATGAAATGTCTATAATCAATCTGAATCTTTAGAGTATAAATCTTAACCCAATGACACACGCATTATTTCCTCCCCATGGAGAAGCAGTACCGCAGCCAGGGTGGACATTTATCCTAAACTGGTTAATATGAACAGACGTGCCAATATTAACATATTACAAAGTGAAGTTAGCCAAACCGCAGTGGAATATGTATACATCTCACTTTTGCCAAGAAGAAAGTTATTTCAGCCTTGATTTGCCGTTTCTTACATCAACTTCAGGCTAATCATTTAAAATATGTTCCTGTTTCCTCTAAAATAAGAACAGTAACAAGATGTTTAGGGATTATTTTACCTATTTTAATTTTCTAATGAAATTTAATTAAGTTAATGATTGAATAAGCTCATGGCGAGATCTACGACAATAAAATCTTCGTAAAAATTCCTCCTATTTTAACTTTCGTAAAAACATTGCAATACCTATCATAAATATGAAGGCCGGTCAGATGAATGTTTAGGGTGGGACAGGACGAATTAGAAGATAATGTTGCATCTGATGCGTGGGCTGTTATTTCCTCACTATATCAAGTGACGACACAAAGCGGCCGTCAAGTAACCCATTGATTTAACCGACGAAAAGGAGACATCACCCAGAGTGGACACATTCTTGTGTTGGTTTGCATCAAAAACGATGGCAGAAGAAAACTGTAAAACGATGCTGGAAACCTAAACAGCGAATGCTATATTAATACACGCCTCTTGACTCTTGTTTTCAATCCTCTGTAACCGCTTGCGTGCTAGTGGTACTCGCGCCTTGCTTGGGGGTAACTGCTTTAAAAAAAATTGTTAGGTACGTACGTGCTAACTACGTAAGGGAGGGGCAGGCCGAATTATAAGATAATGTTGCATCTGATGCAGGAACTTATGCTGCGTGGGCTGTTATTTTTTTTATTTTCATTTCTGCTAAAACAGATGAAGTTTGTGACTTTGAAGAGGAAAATGAATCAACCTGAGAGAGAGATGACTTTAAGTCATTCTAAAGATGTAGAGGGATACAAATAAAAAGATTTGAAACTGACAATGTTTACATTTAACTAAAAAAATGTCCCATTTTCCCTTCATAGATTTTTTTTCATTTTCTCACTGAAACCATGTAAATTCTCTGACATATCTTTTCTGATTTTCCGAATGATAAAAACGGAATAATCCATTATTCGTGTTTCTCTGTATTGTGCCAGAAAGTTTTTTTCTCGTGTGAGTCCATCCTTCAAATTTATAAATCAACCATCCGTCTTTGCATGGAATATTGCTGTCATATATGGTCTGGTGCCCCACTGCATTTCTCGAAGCTTTCAACAAAATCTAGAAACGAATATGCAATGCAATAGGTCCTGATCTGGCATCACGTCTACAATCGGTTTCTCACAGACGCGCCCTGGCTTCCCTCTGTCTCTTCTACAAGCATTTTCACGACAGCTATTCCGACTAGCTACTTTCGTTGGTTCCCAGACTGCATGAATTTAAGCGAGCTACTTGGCTGGCATCTCGGTCCCACCCTTTCACTGTCGAAACAGTTAAATGTTACCGTCTCTTTTACTCAAACAGCTTCTCTCACACTTCCCGCCTGTGTAACTACCTTCCACTTGCTTGCTTTTCTGATAACTATAATCTTCGAATATTCAAGTGTAATGTCAATCGACATCTTCTGATACCTTAATATCGTTCCCTTCCTTTCTCTGTATCCTTTCTTCAAACACGCCTCTTTACTCTTGTTTTCAATCCTCTGTAACCGCTTGCATGCTAGTGGCACTCGCGTCTTGCTTGGAGGAATTGCTTAAAAAAATATTAGGTACGTACGTGCTATGTAAGTGGGGGGACAGGCCGAATTATAAGATAATGTTGCATCTGATGCAGGAACTTATGCGCGTGGGCTGTTATTTATTTATTTTTTTTTCATTTCTACTAAAACAGAGGAAGGTTGTAACTTTGAAGAGGAAGATGAATCAACCTAAGAGAGAGATGGCTAGGAATTTCTTTAAACATAGTTCAAACCACGAAAACAACTACAGTGTAACCCGGATATAAGAGAGTTGTTGTGACCGAATAAGTCTCTTATATCCGGGTTTCTCTTATATCCGGGCTTGGTCTATTTTGTTTAGGTAAGTATGGTTCTAATTTGAGAGCAGAGAAAATCTCTCTTATATCCGGGTTACACTGTATTGTTACTATTGGAACTATTTTAAGGGTAAAATAACACCCACAAAAGTTAAAGAAAAGAGTTGAAAAAATAAAAAATTAGAACTTTAGAAGTGAATATTGTCTTAAGAATGAGATTTCAGTTGATACATTCTGCAGAGTATTCTGGAAAACCAATTGGACGTCAAATAATGCAAAACACACCACAGTCAGTAGACTTTGTTAGTAGTAATGGGTGTGCTATGGAAGAAATGTTTATTTTCTCATTTTCATTTCCCCCATTAATATACCCCTCATATAATAGCATCTTATTTTAAGAAGGGAATGAAATAGCTGAAAGTAAAGTCAAACAAGAATTATATAATTATATAATCACATATTTACATTTGTCCCACGTAGAGAAAATGAATATATACAACAACAATGTGGAAAGTCGAAAAGATAGACTCTTATATATAATCATTCTCTCCGGGAATTGGAGCTGCCCCAGATTCTGTGTTTCTAGAGAAGCTATGTTTAGGATTCCAGATACGAGCGGATCGGATTTATGCTTTTTTTTCCCAAATTAAGGAATGCTAGCCAGAGATATTTTCTGTAACCGGTAAAGATATATTTTCATAGGTAAACGGTGCTTATAAGTTATAAAATGGCTTATCAGTTGAAGCACGTGGCTGTGGGAAGGCAGATTTAGCCGAAAAAAGCAACTGCTCAGTTTGAATCCTGTAAGTTGACTGAAAAACAGACTACTTTGCTCACTATATGAAGTGACGACACAAAGCGGCCGTCAAGTAACCCATTGATTTAACCTCGACGAAAAGGAGACATCACCCAGAGTGGACACATTCTTGTATTGGTTTGCATCAAAAGCGATGGCAGAAGAAATCTGCAAAACGTTGCTGGAAACCTAAACAGTGAATGCTATATTAATGCACTACGGTCAAATCTTCTAGACCAAGGCAGGTGGGAGATTTTCCGCATGATGGCCTTTCTTGCCACACATCTACAGATTCTTGTATTCTTTTAGAAGATTGGATTGTCTGCGGCTTATCAGTTTCTGAAGGTTATTTAAAGCCTGAAAAAGTGATACTAAAGTTGGTGGGGAGAAGAGGTGGATTTATACCTTTCCCATGGGTATTTGCGCATAGTTAAATATAACAAACCCGACTTGCATTAGAACTCGGCACTCCGAGTAACAATTTCGAGTCGTTATCCGTAACACCACATACAAATCTACACTTACATCACCTGGTATTCCTAAACTCTTACTCGTCTAGGTACTGATCAAACCCGACGTTGTATACTTTCGCTCATTTTATGAGAAACGGTGTTTCATCGTAAGCCTGAAACATTATGATGGGAATTGTAGTAACAATAGCTGTAACGGAAACATTGCAATCTCCTAGAGTTTTGGTATTACTGACAAAAAGTATAGTAAAATATCGACAATGAAAAATCTGAATGCCTTTCATTTAATGTCACACCTAATTGAGGTAATTATTCGAGCCAAAGGAAACAGCATCAGTTGCTCTATGCATTGAGGTTTTGTAATTTCTGTTATAATAAAGATAACTTTTTGCAAAAAAACATTCTTCTTAACTTAAGCAAATAACTGAGATGGAATTCCTTTATTAAGAACTATCAAGCACTTGCAAAGGACAAAACGGAAAAAGAAGTATTTTTAATATACGTAGGTAGACATTTCTAGACAGGGCTGTGGGAATGCAGAGGGAGTGCGTTTATACAATTGCAGCCATGTATACCCAGGCAACGCCGAGTGCCTCGGCTAATATGCACACACGCATACACACACACACACACATATATACACTGCGTGCCAAATTATTATTGTGAAAACTTTTTTCTAATATTTCAAAAGCGTTCAAACAATTCCCACAAATTTTCACACAATGTTGGCAATACTAACCTGTGTAATCACTGCAATTTTCGTACTGTTCTGTGCAATGTAAACAAACTGGCGCCATATTTGTTAACAGCACGGTGATTTGAGCGTACCAAATTATTAGAAAGATTTAGTAAAATTCCCAGAATTGAGCAAACAAAACGTTTATTAAAGTTGAACGTGGATGTTTATGATCAAAAGAAGCTAATGAATAACATAATCAAACAAATAATAACAGATACAAACAAAGACACAGTTTTAAACAAATTAATAGGGAATGTGCTTTCCCTGTTTTGAAATTACTTGAAAAATTCGATGATCCATAGAATTTGTTAATTGTAGGATGTCATCTGCTGTAATGCCGCGAGATATGTCAAGAATTGCTTCCCACAACTCAGCGTTGCTCCTGAATTGTCGTCCGTTAGCATACAGTCTTCGCTTCATGATGCTCTAAAGGTTTTCGATTGGGTTCAAATCCGGAGAATTTGCTGGCTACTTCATTTTTCGAGGTCCATTGAAGCCTAACTGTTTCAAATATTCAGTAGTCTTGTGAACAGCGTGTGAGGGAGCATTATCTTGCATAAAAAACAATGGCCCTTCTGAAGGAAACTCTTTGCCTTTTCATCCACGGTTCAAGATGCTCTTTCATAAACGCTATGTATGCATCAGCGGTCATTTTGACGGCATCTACTACTCTCCATGGTCCCAGTAATGTGTTTCCAATAATACCACCCCATATCAGTATGCCTCCACCGCCTTGTTGGCGTCTCAAACGCTGACGGCGATTCTGTCCGTTCATAACCCAGGTTTTGCACCATCTATCTGGCCCATCAAGTGTTGCTCGAGTTTCGTCTGTGAACAAAACTTTAGAGAAGTCAATCTTCATAATGTGCTCGGCCCATTTCAATCGATTTTGAATGTGATTTCTCGTCAAAAGAGACTTCGATACAGGTTTGGCTGTTTTTTGCTATTTTCCTCAGATACCGTCACCGAGTGCTTTTAGACACAGTAGGATCCCCAATATTACTGAAAAGCTCTTGACTGGTAAGTCCATGGTTCTTCGTGGCCTCTCGTTTAAGTCGTGACATGAGACGACGTGAAATAACCCTCGGCTTGCCATTATATGCCCTTTTGCGTACTTGTGTAGGGTCGGCGGTGAATTTTGCACTGTTTGATGACACTTCCCTATCATTTAAAAAAATTCTAGGGTAGATTTACCTTTTGAGAGTTCTGAGGTAATAATTTTCTTTTCAGCATAATTTAAACTGCTTTTACGGTCCATCTATTCACTAAAATCTTATACTTTTCTAATAATTTGGCACGCTCAAATCACCGTGCTGATAACTAATATGGCACCAGTTTGTTTGAATTGCGCAGATCAGTACGAAAATGTGATTGCGCAGCTCAGTGTTGCCAACATTGTGTGAAAATGATTAGACGGTTTTTGAAATATTAGAAACAAGTTATTTCGATAATAATTTGGCACGCAGTGTGTGTATATATATATATATGTATATATGTACGTATATATGTATATACATATAGATACGTATTAATACATATCTATATATATCTATATTTATGTACATATATATCTCGAGTGTATATATGTATTTATATATATATGTATGTAATTATGTATTTTTATATATGTGTGTGTGTATATATATATATATATATATATATATGTGTGTGTATGTATATATATATATATTTATACTTATAGATATGTGTATATATAGCTTGCCACTCGTATTGGAGGATACCCGTCTACTAGGGCGACTATCCAATCCCTATTGCAGACACCCACATAGGCCACCTGTGGTTTATAATGCAACTATACTGAGCAGACCTTAGTCACAGTGAGAAAGAACGTATTATCTAACGTAATCAGTAATTTGAACAAGGCCAGCACGCTTAA
>OZ010601.1:36656506-36701506 GCA_963932145.1 Acanthosepion lycidas | reverse complement strand
CTTGCACCCTGTTCTGTCGCCCCATTAACAAACTATTTATGCAGATTAGTTGCCGTTTCCTCGTCTTTCTCGTCTACAATATAAGTTGTGTACTCGGATAAAGTTGGCGACCACGAACCTCCACAACATTCTGTCCTTTTAACCTATACCCAACAATGTTTATCTTTTTTTTTATCCCTCTAAATCCCTGTTCTGGCATCCATTTCACAGGCCATTTAGGTAGATCACTTGCTGTTTCTCTGTCCCTCTTGCCTTCCATATCTCCTTTGAGTAGAAAATTCTCCCACTCCTCTTTTCTCTTTATGCGCACCAGAAAGATCAACTCTCCCCGACTTATTTGAATTAAATTATACTTGTTTCATTTTAAATCGTCCGACACCTTCCAGCAACGTGGTTGTTTGTTCTAAGCACTTTAACGTGCGTGAAATCCACTGACAAAATGACGTGGATACATTCTTAGCGTGAATTTTTCTTCATCACTGATGACTGTAATCTACATCTTTACTTTTATATGCTTGATAATCGAAGTCACGGTATCATGGCGTTTATTTAAGTCACCAGACAAGTTTACGCGCAGTTCTGTCATCAATCTATGCGTATCACTGGCGTATTCTGCCTTCAACTTTGTTCTTCTTTATATAACTGATACTTACGAACCAATTATCTAAATTATAGAAACTTGAAGAATTCTTTTTTGTCTTTTGTATTTGCACACAGTAAGTAAAAGTGATACATTATTGAGGAAAAATGACTGACAAAATTCTCTATTTTCTTTTTATGCGTATTATGCACAACCAATCATCGTGCTTCATTTTTCTCTCTGTCTGAGTAGACCTGATACTATGTCATCATATAGAGATTTATTATATTTCGTGGCAGAAAGGACATTCTAGACTTTAGACACAATTTTCTATTTTTTTCTTTTTTTTTTTTTAAGACTCAGTTTTTGCTGTGAAATTGTATCTTTTCATAGTAATAAATTTTACAGTAAGAAACACTATCCATGATTTGTCATTCAGTTTCGTGCAGCTCTAAATTACTCTTTCGGTAACGTGGAGTGACAAATAGCAAATTCTAGAAAGAGGTGTTCAAAAGAAATTATCAATAATAAACGTGGCTGAATTAAGGCAATGCTCGTAAACTAGTTAGTATTTGTCTGCAAAATAAACACAAAATCAAAACAAACCTTAAAACTACCCGATTAGGCGCGAAATGAGCAAAGCGTTCGTTTACCAGTAAAATAACTCATCTAATTCGTAACCTAGTTAATTGGATTAAGTACACGTCATGATTACATGGCTTTGTCTATGATGATTCCGTAATCACTACAATATTAACCTGTTCACGCCTAGGTTAACCCTAGAAATTTGTAACCCACTAGCTCGAGTAGAGTTTGGTATGCTGAACATTTTTGTAAATAAAAAATATGCAGAAGTTCTGAGAAATTTTTTTTTTTTTTTTTTTTTTTTTTTTTTTTTTTTTTTTAAATATTTACCTGACGAGGATATGCAGTGTGGTGTAACAGATAACGGCTTGGAATGTGAAAACGGTAGTGCTGAGTTCGAATTAGTTTAGTTCGCTTCATTTATTTACTTACTTGTGTAAAAGGAATGAATCAACTTTGTCACCCTCCAGTTTTGGGTTGAATATCAGGACGGATCGGGCAATTCAGATTGACAAAGATCCTAGCAGAGGTAAAAACGGCAACCTAATGCGGAAAAACGTTTTGTGACGCTTTTCATTTGATAACACGTCATAGGACTGGGTTTGCTTAAGTTGTTGGGACTGCACATGCGCACGAATGAGAGAAGCAGTTTAGAAAGCTAAAGCATTCCGATGAAGTCTTCACGAACTAAACGCTTCACGAAACTTTTTCTTCAGTATGAGCTGTATTATGAAATGTAAAGATATTGCATTTATGCTTATATTACCTTCCCAACCTGACACATTTTATAGATGTTATACAATATATTTTCTCTTTATACGTTATTTTAATACATGCAATTTATTTAAGTAAATGCTCTGTTTTTAAATAAACAGTATTAATTAAATTTATCTTCCTGAATGTTCTAGAAATTTCGTGCTTCTTCGACATGAATCGAACCTGTAACCCCAATGGAACCATCATTTGATCTGATGAACCACTCAGCTACAGAGAAGCTTCTGGTTGGGAAAGTCCGAATTACTGTTTATTAACAACAAATATTCGACAATCTTTCATGAACAATCATATCTGCTCTCGAAACGTACCTAAACGTAGACATTGACAACATATGAAATAAATTAAGTCCGACAATTATTCAATATATTTTCTGTTTATACATTATTTTTAATAGATACAATTTATTTAAGTAAATTCTCTGCTCTTTTTTTGTTTGTTGTTGTTTTTTTAATAAACAGTATTAATTACATTTACCGGTCCGAGAAATTTTGTCGAAAATATGTGCTTCTACGACAGAAAAAAGTAAAGGCTGTTAAATGTAAATAACAGAGCAACATACTTAAATAAAATGTCTATTAAAATATTAAAATATCTATTAAAATATCTATTAAAACATTAAAATAAAATATCTATTAAAATATCAGTTAAAATATCTATTAGAATAAAGTAAAATATCTATTAAAATAACGCATTAAGAGAAAATATATTGTATAAAAGGTGTCAGGTTGGGAATGTAAAACAAGAATTAACACGATATCCCTTTACATTTCATAACACTGATCCGTTTCACAGTATAGATACTATATACAGATTTAATAGGCTGTATTCGAAAATAAAAAAAAAAACTGAAAACCGAAACCTTTCCGGTCACAAGAATTTCGGATGAAGGATTCTTAACCTGTATTATATTTTTAAAATAAAAGAATTATCTATCGGATAAGTTAATAAATTTCCTGGTCGTGGTCAGTTGAAATTCCTTCGAAACTAAAAGAATGACTCGTCTTTAAGACTCTGTAAAATGCTTATCAAACGGGAAATGACAAGCTCTAATTGCATCTTCGAGATGCATAGTATTTGAATTGCATAAAATGAATGCAAGAGACCATGTTCGGATAATGGGTAGCAACAGAATTCTCTTATGATTCATTGCTTATCAATTATATTTCATTATCGCAAGATAGCAACACTTAATATGAGACTCTATTGCAAGGCTCTCAATTAGCTGCTGCTAATTCGATTCATACTGTTTAAGACGCATCACGTGGTCATATCCTGTGGCGAAACATGCTTACTGACTGCACTTTCCATTTGGAATTATTCTTCGTTGAAATTAGTATCTAATTACACAGAAACACCCACACAAACGCATATATATATATATATAGAGAGAGAGAGAGAGAAAGATAAATAGATAGATAGATAGATCCATCGTTTATAGATATAGTTCTTTTACACAAGGAATATATTTAAGAATATTTTTCTTCCTTGTCAGTTCAGTGGTGAATATTTCGAATATTACAGAGGAAATGTTTCAGAACACAAATGCAGAGACTAATTAGATCTATTGATTTACACCTTCACACATACACACACACACATATCTCTCTCTCTCTCTCTCTCTCTCTCTCTATATATATATATATATATATATATATATATATATATATATATATATAATATTAAATTGGAAGAGATTTTAGGTGACACAATCACTGGTTCTTTTCTATAGTTTATTTGTGGAAAGGCAGTTTAGGCAGGCAGATTAAAAAAAACGCTCGATATCAAAAGGTAACGATAGAGCGTTAATAGAATTAATGTGGACAAAGATATCACTTAACCGAGTGGTGTTGTTTCCGCTTAGTTTCTGGGAGAGAGCACATTATCTAGCGAGATCAACAGTATGAACTATGGTGAGATACGTAGTACGTACCCATGAACAGAAACGAACGTTCTAACACCTCGAACATTTGCCCATATATATATATATATATATATATATTTTAAATAATAAAAATTTCTCTCGATTATAATATCAGTCAGAACTTTTGAAAATATTATATTACATTATATTGTTATACATATTTTCTTTCAAAACTTTTTTCTTATGAATATTTATAAAAACGGCTTGTCAGCACAGGATTTGAAACGGAACATTCAGCGGACAGGCCCGGCCCGGCTGCGACACACGTTACCAAGACAATACGCCAGTTAACGATGATCTTTTTACATACGTAAGTTCTACATCTCCTTCGCTTTATTCAATACCTTTTTGAAATCAGCAGTTACACACATGTTTAGTTGACGCGTGGTTCACACAGATACACACACATAGAAACACATATACACGCATATTGGCGTACATATAACTTCGAACTCTATTGCAACAAAATAATATTGCAGACTTACTTGCAACAATTCACTTTGAGCGCTCGAAGTATTGGTCTCTTCATGATTGCAACAAATTCAATTGGATTATAATATCTAAGTACATGTATCTAGTGTATAAATGTTATTGACATATTTAGCTTGGTGGTCTTCCGTTTCTGTGAAGTTCATTTCTTCGCCTTGTTTAAAATTTTATATTTGTGGACATGACACTCGGATTTTATTTTTACACCTAAAATCCGGGTAGTTTGCCACCACAATAATAAATATATATATATTTTTTTTTTTTGCTGGTGGAACAACTCTGCCCTCCATGCACAATGCAAACGCCAGGCGCTGACTGAAAACTAAGCATTGTTATTATAAATCGACCATTATTTTGCTAGCATCAGCACTCAATATCTTACGCGCGCACACACGCACACATACATATATATATATATATATATATATATATATATATACCGGGTGTAACAGCATAATTGTCCATCCCACAAAATGATTAAGCATTTTGTGGGATGGACAATTATGCTGTCACATTATCCCAGAAATACGAGTATTCAGATAAGATGTTTTGCCATCTTGACACTTTTTGTCGTAAGAATCACTCAAAAACCCTTTGAGTTATTCAGCTAGAAAGAGAGCAGGTTAAAATCGTTTTGTATCAGCCCCACTGTCTTCCCAACTGAACAATGTTAAGAGAAAGATATCACTCAGGCTTTCAGTAATGGTAGCAACATTCATACTCTGGCTTCCATCTTTAAAGTTTAGTCAAGAGCCATCAATAAAGCGGTCAATAAGTTTAAAAAAGAGGGAGCCGTAGAGAGGAAAACTAGATCAGGAAGTGAAAACAGTAAAAGGCATCATCATTTCAACTTAGAGTTAAAGAGGTTAATTACAAAAAAATCCAACTCAATCCATAAGACGTCTGGCATGTGAGAGAAAAGTTTCAGCTATGACAGTTCAAAGAACAGTGAAAAAAGACTTGAAGATGACATCTTACGTGAAAACTAGCAGCATTTTGTTACTCTACGCCAGAAGGTTAGAAGTTTAGAAACGTCGAGATCATCTTAAATAAGTTTCAAAATGATCCTGGAATAATATACATAATAATAATAATATATTTAAGGTTTATATCAATCCTTCATTAACTCACGATCCTTATCTATTATCAGTTAATAATGAACATGTCATTTTCGTTTATGATCGATTCCATGAATCCTAAACATAAACAAACTCCTCACTAAATTTGTTTTTCCCTTTCATATAAATTGAATTTAAATTAGAACAAGAGAATGCCTCGTATCCAAAATATAGAGGAGAAATCCAGAAGATGGAGGTCACATCGGCAAGATCAAAATAAGAAAATATGGATGTCAAATTGAGTAACAAATCACTAATCAGTGGGTAGTGCCTTAAAATACATATTTGTTGCAACAATTCAACTGTCATATCAAAGTTGAAATCTGCTCATCAATTCCTTCAATGAAGTATTGCATCAAATACATATCAAAGGGCTCAGATCAAGCTGTTTTTTGCACAAACCCCCATTGAAATTTTTCCCTTTGATTTAAATTAAATTTAAATTTAAACAAGCGAATGTCTCCTATCCAAAATATGGAAGAAGAAATCCAGAAGACGGAGGTCACATCGGCAAGATCATTGAGTAATATTGAAATGCATCATTTTTCTCCGCAAATTATGACAGTGATTAAAAATCAATCATCATTTTCTTACAAAATAAAGTGTGATACTAAGGCAGGAGTGTGATACATGATCATTTTTAACGTGATTACCCATACATATGAATATGAAAATTTCTCAGAGTTAACCTATAGAAAAAGATAATACTTGTAAATATAAATGACAATAGGAAAA
The DNA here is from genome assembly GCA_963932145.1 of Acanthosepion lycidas. Lineage (NCBI taxonomy): Eukaryota > Metazoa > Mollusca > Cephalopoda > Sepiida > Sepiidae > Acanthosepion > Acanthosepion lycidas. The sequence continues at coordinate 36,695,301 of OZ010601.1, read as the reverse complement.
CTGTAATTGTTGCACAATGGAAAAACAAGTAGAAATTAAAAAAAAAACGCATTTATGAGCACAAAAGAGACCTGAAAAAACACTTAGCTAATGCACTAGTCATACACAGAAATAAATTCAACCACAATTTTGATTTTAAAAATGCTACACTCATAAAAAAGAAAATAACTCACTCAGAATGAAAATCCTCGAGAGTGCCGCCATTGAATATTACCCAAATACTAATCTACTCACAGTTTTTTTCCCTATTTCACTTTTCTTAATAGAATTGCTACTCTCCCAAACAAATGTACATAACAGTATCCTGAAATCGAAAGAAAATAGTTGAATCCGTCATCACAGCAATAATAACAATATCTCCACACGTGACAGTAATTGACGTAATTTTATGTTAAACAGTAGGAAAATAGCGTTCCAGTTGGTAAGGACATTTTGTTTTGTTATTATTAGTTACTTTGTTTAAATAAATTCAGTTCGTTTTTTGCCTTGAGAAAGTCCACATTGGACAAAACGCGTCGGCAACAATTACAGTTTTCTTTTTATATTTATAAATATGAATATGTATACGAGACAAGAACAAAAGCTGCCCAATCTCCGCGACCACGGTCATGATGGCATGATTACATCGATGTTCCAGTTTTATTACACCAAGGAAGGGTGCTACTGTAGAGTTGGAATCCCCGGAACGAGGTACCATCTCCCATCTTAAAGAGAGAACAGATACTATACTTTCATCCCAGCTAAAAGGCTTAAAAATTGTAGTTGATCATTCCCATGCTGGAAAGTCCTTGTTTATTATTATTCTGTTTGTTGAAAGAAAGTATTCAGTTTGGAAACTTCAAACGATTCAAGAAAAATAAAACTATAAAAATAGTTGCGTAAAACATACCGGCATATTATATCGCTTTATAACTAGTGGACACCAAGACTTGTAATTTTAATTCGGAAAAATTGACAATAACTTATGTGCGTTTTAAAATAATTAAAATACTGATTTAAAAATAAATCCGAAAACAATTTTTGAAACGGAAATATAAGAAACACGTAATGGCTAAACATCCGACTCAGTTCAATTTTTAATATCGTAAAAAATTAATATTTTAGTAAAATATGTTCAAGATACTGAGATTTTAATGGATAATATGATGCAACTTTTAAAAAAGAAATTACATGACGATTATTCTCCAGGATCGTATTATAATCAAATATGAAGTAGCAGCTGTTTTGATCTTCAGAAACACAAGGTTATATTACATTCAAATCGTATTAGACACAAGAAAATACGGTATATCTAAACCGTATGTTGGTTATTCTAGCATCTCCTTAACAAGTAGACTAACCTGAAACTTGGCTTTTCAAAATAACATTAGTTCTTATTTTGGTAGGTGTAAAGATATTGGTCTTTGTCACTATTACTGGTTTACTCAATACTGTATTAATTGTAAATATGACCTATAGTGATATCACGTTGAAAAACCGGTTCCTGTACGATCAACGAAGTTAAGCAACATCAGTCCTGGTCAGTATCTAGATGAGTACTCGCTTGGGAATACCAAGTGAAGTAAGCTTGAAAGTGCAAGTGATGTAATGGATAATGTTTTAAAATTTTTAATCGGAGAGCTGAATTCCAATTCCAGTTGGGTTCGTTATATTCCCTTACGCGCAAATACCCTTCAAAAAACTTTGAATCCACTTTTCTCCCCTCAACTATGTGGCAATTAGTAAGACTTCTAGCACTAAATCGCCTAAGAAAATAAATTGTTATAATCTAAAGTTATTTCTTGATTTTAAATAACCTGCAAAGTTTTGATAAGCTGTAGAAAACGAATCAACCGACTGGTTGATTCATTTTCTACAGCTTGTTCAAGTAATATGGTACAACTTTTTAAAAGTTGCGCCATATTAAAATCTCAGTATCTTGAATATATTTCGCTAAAATATAATTTGATATTAAAAAATAGAATAGAATCGGATGTTTAGCCATTGCGTGTTACTTTCCTAATTTCCGTTTCAAAAATTGGTTTTGGATTTATTTTTAAATCAGTATTTTAATTATTTTAAAGTCCACATAAAAATGTCGTTTTCTAAAATGTTAGAAAAATTCTTTGAATAAAGTGTTTAGTTTTTAAAATTTCTGGTGCTGGTGCAATGGCCGACATATTGTCATCATAAGTGGTTGGATTGATTGATTTTATTACATTAACCACTTGTTGAATTAATTATTATTAAAGTCAGTTTTTTTCCCGATAGTATATGGATTTAGTTAGTTTGAGGGTTGATAAATGTGGGGCATTTATACTCTAGTCTTTAAGAATTTCCTTGATATGTGGCGTTTTTTTTTTGTTTCTTGGGTGAGAATCTTACGCACTCTGCATGGGATGAAGCTGGTGTATTCTAGGCCCTACATACAGAACTCTTATGAAAATAACAGCCTAGATGAGTCCCGATAAATCAGTGTATAACTATAAAGTAGGTAACGCCACAAAAACGTGATACTAAACGTATGAATCCACCTCTTCTCCTCTCTCCTATGGGTTAATTAGTAAGAATTCTATCACGTAACCAGTATTATCTAAAAATCTTAAAATATAAAAATGTTTTCTATGGATCAAACAACAATCTACAAAAAAAATCAGATTTAAAAAAAATCTTATTAAACTAAAAAAATACAAAGCTGAACATGGCATTTAACACGTCAGTGTCGAGAATCCTAAGTTGATCTCTCATTAACTTATTACTTGAACATTTCAAACGATGTAGTCATCATTTATTCAGGATTCAAGTCTAAACGACTAAATGGTGATTCTTGAATTCATGAAGTTACTATTTACTAGGATCCATGCGGTTATTCCATTTCCATGCCATTTTCTATGTCTGCATGAATTATTTATCGATGGAAAAACAGGCACAACATCGTGTAAACTCGATTAAAAAATGCACAACTCCATTTGCTTGGAATACTGCAAAAGGATATCACACTGTTAAAAATATTAAAATTATGATTATATTTCATTTTTACACCTAAAAGTTTTAAAATGTAATTCTATTATATTTTCGTATATACCCAAAATGAAAATAAGCATAAAACCCAACATTTTAAAATGAATGTTCTTCATCTTTACCGTTTGTACAGAATTTATATGTTGTTAATCAAGATAATGGAGATCCGAATGGATTTAATAATAGGCTTATATATTAAACTTTATCTATGTAATATGACGATGTCAAAAAATCAGATTAATATTTTACGGTCACATCACGTTGAAAAACCGGTCTCCATATGTTGTAACCTAGGGAAGGTTACTGAATCAACATATAAGATTCTCCAGCGGTGCGTAGAAGTAATCAACAGCTAGAATTGAGTCAAGTGAATTCCACAATGAAACTCCAACTGCCCCACATGGTCAGATGTGTCACAAGGCCGAATTTAATGCGGGCTATCCGAGCCTGTAGACTCTGCCAAAAATTCCCCGTAGACCCTGTATAAAACGGGGTCGGGGAGCTGTTTCCCCGAGACGAGACACTGTCATTCGATAGTCTCTCATCTGGCGATCCTCTCAGCTCGCATACAGATAGTTTGTCCAGCACAGGTGGAGACGTGTCTCCAACTGCAGAATATCTACTAACGACCCCAGGCGGTCAGATATGGCACAAGATCGAATTTAATATGGGGTGTCCGAGTCCGTAGGCTCGGCCGAAAATTCTCCGTACACCCCGTATAGGTAAGTAGGTGTTTCCCGAGACGAGACTCTGCCCTTCGACATAGCCTCGTCTGGGGATTTTCACTGCCCTGAGGCAGAGAGTTTAAACGGCACAGCTGGAGCAGTATCTCCAGTTGCAAGCCAACATACAGTTCTGTATTTATGTGAATGTGGACATACCCATTATCGTCCGTAGGTGTGCTACAACATTCTATGAACACTTAAGTTAAGCAAAGTCGATCCTTGTCACTACCGAGGTGGGTGACAGCTTGGTAATATCAGGTGCTGTAAGCTTGGATGTTCTGCTGAAGTAATGGCCAATGGCTCAGAAATGTTAATCGGAGAGCAGAGGTCTAATTACAATTGGGTTCGTTATATTCACTTACCTTTACAATACACTTCTGCCCCAGCTATTGGTTAATTAGTAAGAATTGTATCACTAAACCAATATTATTTAAAAAAAAAATCTCACAGTCTAAATGTATTTTCTGGTTTTGAATAACCTGCAAAAGTTTGATAAGCCGTAGAAAACGAATGAATGAATCGATCTATCAATAAAAATGGCATTTAAAATTGAATTAATAATCAACATCTAACATGCCCCTGAGTTATGGGATGTTCAAAGATATTAACGAAGTGATCCTTGCTTACAAATTATGCCGTTATTGTTTTGTGCAATACAAAGGCTACAAATAGCGTAAGACTAGAAAATAATATATACATACTATGATTTACGTAGCGATATATAAGAACTGAGCAAGACCGTATCGCCAAATTCCTCTTTCGTTATCCGCTGCTGTGGAAATTTCTAAACAACATGTTTCCCTGCCCTCGCAGCCTCTTAACAAACTCAAATTATCATGTGGCGAATTAAAGAAATCGGTCTGTATACATATACATATATATATATGTGTGTGTGTATGTATAATCAGCCACAGACAAACTGTTTCGCTGAATTTTTAACGTATACTATACACTTATAAATATACATAGTATCCCTCACCAGTAGCAACACTTGGAGTTTCACAGACAATGCAATCTTCATCTAGACTAACCGTTACGTAATTTAAATTTTAATAAAAAAAAATATTTTTTTATAGCAATGTTGGCGCAGTTATGGACTATATTATATGAGATTATTTTTTTTTATTTAAAAAAAAAATTGTCATGTAAAATAAACGCGATTTATTTATATATATATATATATATAACTGAAAAAGAAAAGGAACTTATTTTAGTGTTATGTTTAGGGTGTGCGTGCTTGTATGAGTGTTTGTTCACGAAATGGAAAGAGCCTTGAGGAGGTTGTCTGATTAAGGGAAGAGAATCTATGATGAGAACATCGATGCATGAACTGATTTATTTATTTATTTATTACGGCTTATCAACCCTTTCTGAGTTAACTAATGTCGAAATACATTTGGGAACTTAAGAATAACTTTTTCTACTTTTGAGAGAGACAGAAAGAATATTGCATTAATACATTTTGAGAGTAACAATGATTTTCCAGATATTATTTAACATGTAGAAGACATGGCTTTCGTATGGTTATTTCCACGTAGATGAATACAGAAAAGGCCATTGAATCTCGAACTCGCCTCTCCAATTTCGCATCTCGGTGCGCTATCCATTCAACTACCCGTAGAGACACTCGATGCATATAAGAGAAAGACCTTGCATGGAGCATTTGCACAAAAAAACCCGGGATGCGGCAGATCTGGAATGATGTAGGTTACTTAAGATCGGGTTCTTGAAGATGTAAAGCAAAACGATGCTCCGTACCGTACCAGAACAGGCTATAATTTCACCAAGTACTCTATTGATAGAACAGTTGATTTACCCTGCTTTTCTAAGATGTCATTGGGAATTATGTAGAAGGTATGGCCCGAAGTATGCAGGGAACTGGTACGAGCAGTCACTATCGACACTAGCTGAGAATGAACGAGTACCCTGTGCGATACAATAGTATTGTCCGACAAGCCCTTGGAAAGCAATTGTCCTAATATCACAATTGCTTTACGAGCATCGTGTAGGCAAGTGAGGGCGTAAATGCACAGGTAGTAAAACCTCAAACATAAAATTAATGAACTAAACGAGCCCTTTTGTGATTGGTGCACTGAGGAAAATTTCCAGGGCTCTCTGCGTTGTATGATGCTTTCAATATACCTGATATGATTGAGTGCGTGCAGATTGTAAAACATCTTCCAACAGCTCATGTGCTGAGGAAAGTGTTCCGTGTCTAAGCTGCGTTTAGGAAAGAAGATATCCTTCATCACCTGGACGAAACCTCTAAGAATCGGAGAAGATATCAAATTACCACGGTCTGTCTACCTTACGTCACGGGATGATCGGAAAAGATAAAATAGATCTGCGATGCGTACAACATCACAACAATATTTAGAAGCAGCTCCAGTCTACGGAGAAATTTCTGCCCAGTAAAACCTAACATGACCTGACCAAGGACTGTTTGCATCTCTGGCAAAGAATATAAAGTTTAAACAAGCCGGTCACTAAAAGTAAAGCTGGCAGAATCATCGGAATCCGTAGCAAAGGTTGAAGCAAACATGGCTGATCATATATGGATGGAAAAGAGTAGCCATCAACGCCCGTTAAATAATGTAAAAATATTGGGCAAAAAAGTTAGACGTTAGAATTAGTTCATATGCCGGGATATGAGAACATTTTTTATTAATCGTTAATACGATATCGAGGTTGATAAAATCGAAAGGATAAATAACAGAAGGCCTTCAACGATAACAGCTGTAACAAACGCGAAAACATCAGTGAATGTCTTCACGCGTGACAAGTAGCAGCAGCACTTATCAACAGGTAGGTTAGTTTCAAGCTCGACGTTCTAGACACATAGAATTTTCTCATGCTACGAAAGCCAAGTATTTATCTGGAATCAGTGTAGTGGTACTAAAATATGAGATATTCGTGGGCAGGGGAGGGAAGACAATCTCTCTCGTAGATTAAATAAAAGGTTTCAGTTCAGAATCTACAGTAGTTAACGCAGATCGACATGTACTTGATGAACGCCCCAAATGTTATGATAACAAGACGTGGATAGTTGTAAATAATGATAACTTATCCCAGAAATTCAGACACACACACATACGCGCGCGCGTGCGTGCGCACACATACACAAACGCACACATACACACACACACACATACGCACACGCACACACATATATATCGGGGTATATGTGTGTGTGTGTGTGTGTGTGTGTGTGTGTGTATACACTACAGTTCATAAGTTTTAAGCTACCCCCAGAATTATTAGGTTGGTGCAAAAATAATGACGTAATAATGTCGTTTTTTGACGTTAAAAAATACGCCCCAAAACGACATTATTACGTCATTATTTTTGCACCAACCTAATATCAAGGAATGAACTTGACAGAAGAGAGAAAAACAAAAATACCATTTGAAGGAACTCTTAGACTCATTGAAAACAAGATGGAATCAATTATCAAACTTATAATTTGAGAAACTTTTGCAACAAATGCCAAAAACTTGTGCTGCAGTAATCAAAGCTAAAAAAAAGGATATTTTGAGAGAGCAAAATTTAATCATAAAATGCTTCTTTCTTTTTTATTTTTTCATAATAAATTTTCTAATGAAAAATCATGTCTCACTTTTTTAACCATGTATAATTTTCTCTTATTTAAATTACATAACAATTGCATTTTGGGGCCAATTAAAAAAAAATACCAAGGATAACATCAAATGTTTGAACTATAGTGTGTATATATATATATATATATATATATATATATATATATGAAGAAATATAGTCTTAAGGTGTGCTATATTTATGGGATAAAGTGCTCAATATCAGAGATAGAGCGTGTGTAAATATAAAAGTGAACATAGAAGTCAACACTTAGAGGCGACAGTCTGTTTCATGCTATATGCAGTCGTCAGGTCAGGAGTTGGCTTCTATGTTCACTTTTATATTTATATATATATGTGTGTGTGTGTGTGGCATATATTATTATATACAACAAATATTTTGTCTCGATTAATTCTACTGATTAACTTTTACAAATTACGAATCAGAAATTGTCCGAAGTTCATTTCGAAATAAATATGACTCTAGCTTTCGATTTTCTTAAGTCAACATCAGGGGTGCTTCGGGCTAATGTTACCCATTGTAGCGTAGGTAAGGTGCGAAATGTGTTTCAATTTTTTAATTGAATTAATTTATTTTTAATTTTTAATTTATTATTTATTATCTAAATATATTTGAGAATGTTGTCCCTTAAATTATAATTGTTTTTTTTTTTTGTTTATCGATAGTTTTTTGGCGTGTATATGTATTACTTTCTGGATCATAGGTCACAAAATAACTTTTACCTTTAAGAATATTTATAAAATTTGTTTAAAAAACATTTGCTGACATTTCGTTTTAACTTTATCACTTTTTTTACTTCTTTCAAGTCAGAAAATTTAAAATACTAATCTGCATAAATGCCAATTCAAACATATTTTGAAATGTTTATTCCTGTTAAATATTCCGATGTACAAAACAACGTCTCTCCGATACGAGATGTTCCAGCAATGATAACAAAATCGAACAATGGTACTGATAAACTCTTTACTTACAATGTTATATTTCCCAAGTGGATTAATATTGCGACCAGACTGTAGGCGATGCTGCTTCTAAATATGTTTGCCAATTCTTTTATCCAAAAACTATCCATACGGGAATATGTTTCATATTCCTTACCAACGCCCGCGCTTATCGGTATAGACTATTTGCTGACTTAGATTACAATGGAACGGCATATTTTCTTAAAAGAATTAATGGATAATGCAATTCTATTTTAATTTAATTTCTAAAGAAAATCCATGATATATAAATCACAATGAAGTTAACGAGACACTAGAAGTTTTTTTTTTGTTTTTTTTTTGTTTTGCTTTTTTGTTTTTTTTTTTGTTTTTTGTTTTGTTTTTTTTTTTGTTTTTTTTTTGTTTTTTTTTCAGTCCTGACAATTCCGTCACTGATCCCGTCATTTATTCGGATTAGTTTCTGTTCTTTCATCTTCTACCTGCCGGGTCTTTTCAGGACATTAGCTGATCATGGCTCTCCACGACATCCTGTATGCCATAGCCATTATTAAATTCATACACAGATGTCCTCAAGGACACATGGCACAGCGGATGAAGGCGTCAGTTAGAATCAGTGACACGACACAAACAGTATGAGTTCAATAACTGTTTAAAGCGGTGGAGAACTTTCAGAGGGGAGAAAACTGTCCTCCATTAGACATGGCCCGTGGAACTAGAACAGTCTACCCCAGTGAGCGAAATAAACGGTTCAGTTCGACATCCCAACCACCTGAAGAAGACCGGAGAGTACAACGGCCGAAACGTTGTGATAAACATGGCAACAAAGAAGAGGACAATAGTCCGAAAAATGTAAATAGTGGCCATTATTAAAAGTTGTCATTCTGCCATGTCATCTAATCTTTGTTCTAACAACTATTTACATCAGATTGGTAGGTTATACGCTGGTTTCCTCAGTTTATCTTGACTTCAATATTTCCTGTGAGTGTAACATCTTCTAAGCCCTCTTTCCTTATTTAGCTCCCTTTCCGGTTTCTGGCCATCGAATGTGATAAGGTAATTCGATTTATAGTAACCTTTTATCCTCGCATATACCAACGCATTTTCCTTATCCGCAGTTTTGTCTTTTGTTCTAATATGAAAAAGCCGAACGCAGTAGAAGTTCTTTGGCGAATGGCATCGTTTATATTTTTCTACTTTGTCTCATTGTCTTCACTTTTGTTTCGGATACGATTACACATCTTAAAAACACACAGACAAACACACACTTCCAGGAGAGTATTTCATTATGCCTTCTCGGACTAACATTCATTGTGCCTTCTTCTTTTGAAGCGAGAAGGGAAAGATTTTAAAATCGGAATTTTGTAATCTTGAGGAAATAAACTAACGCATGATTTTGCAACTGATGTGAGCTTTCAGCATCTTCATTCAACAACCGACAACAAAGATGCAGATCGGAATAGAAATATATTTTCAAAATAAAATAAGACATTGAGGTATTAAACAAGGATTTGGGTTAACTCAGTGAGTATAATTTCCACAGGGAGACCTCTAACCAACAGCAACATTCAACGGAAGGGTATGTCCCACTTCTTTGTTTATTCCTCGTCTCGTTGAAAAAGACCACAGGCGTTTCCGAAAATTTCGACTTTAAAATCATTCTCTTCTTGCTTCAGTTTACACAAATGGATAATCTTACTTATTATAAAACGCAGTTTGTGTGTGTGTGTGTGTGTGTGTGTGTGTGTGTGTCTGTACGTTTATATATTGGATCGGATGTCCTACATTTTTCAACAGATTTCAACAAAACTTCACAGGACTACGTAAAATTACCCTGCGGTGGTTCTGACAGCGCCAAAAATTGGAAAAACACAATTGTTTTTGAACGAAATCAATTTGAAAACACGATAAAACATAATTCTGTCGCCAGAATGAAAGGGGGACAACTCATATCGAGTTATACTTATTATAAAACCTAGGTTGTTTGTGTGTATGTGTGTTCGTTTATATATGGGATCGGATTTCCTACATTTTTCAATCGATTTCAACAAAACTTCACTTCTTTTGGCAGGTAGTGTTTCCTATTGTCTTGCACACATTTTATTTATTTTTACATTCAGAATGCTTTAAAAATTCCATTTACAAGACAATTGTTTATAATAAAATTCTATTCAATCGGTAGACTCATAACGATTGTAAACAATGTTTTTGTTTGAGTTTGGGTTTGAACAATTCGTAAAAAAAAACCCAAAAAAAAACAAAAAAAGAAACTAATTAAGACATGCGTGTCAGTCAACCTTAAACAATAATCTTTGTCAATTTTATTTTTCAGTCTTTATGATGGTCGATACTTGATCTCTCTTACTGTTACATCCCCGGGCAACGCTGGGCTCTCCTGCTAGTATATAATAAATATCATTGCTTTTTCACTCCCCGCTCTACATATTTGGATTTTCCTTTTCATTTGTCTCCTCTTACTTTTATTATTTTTTTCTTCAGCATGTATAAATTTTTCTCTCTGCATTATAAATAATCTACTTGGTTTTGCCTTCCTTTTATGAACATTAGGATTGTTATCATTTTGTTGCCTTTTCATTCTGCAAATTTTATTAACTGGCCTATTAAATCTAGATTTTATAAGAAGCACACCTGTACCAGATGTCGTTTTAATTATATATATATATATATATATATATATATATATATATATATATATATATATATATATATATACAATTTGTGTGTATGCGTGTGTGAATTCGTGTTTGGACAATAAAAAATTTTCAGATACAGACAGTTCTATATTAATGTTTGATTTTATCATTTTCCTAGACTAGATTAGGTTAAGAAGATGACCATCGCCAGGAGGAAGAAAATCCCTGCTTGATAGTAGGGAGATATATATATATATATATATATATATATATATAAAATGTTCGCTTTCTGACTACAAGACCCGGTTTCGAATCTCACCACGGTTGATTTGTCAGAAGGAGATATCCTGATGCTATCAGTTTGGGAGGGGGAAATTACCCGAAAACTATACCACGGTTTTCACCCAAGCCTTGTGAGTGAAATTATATGCATATATGATCTCTCGCATGTACATTTTCCAAATGAAGAACTTGCTATCAAAAGACTAGAATAGTTGGGCCAAATTTCTTGAAACATATTTTGTCCTTAATCTGAATGCAAAATAAATGACTGGTATGTACTTTGAAAAATTATCTAATATTCCTTTCTTATTTTTATTTTTGCGATTTTTTCCCTTGTTCGTTTCAATGCTGCCTTCACGAAATTAAGATTTTGTGCCGTTTCTCTCACCATACATTTATACATTGATGCATAGTCTTTGTCAGTTTCTCCTCTCAGAAATATTGATTCAATGTATCACTTTCATTGACAGAAGCAGCAATTGAAGTATATTATATAATTTAAATTAGCGCCCAAAGCAATTATCTTATGTACAACTATTCAATAATGACAATGGCCGCATCGAGAGAGTTCACCACTTTTAAAATAATCTTATAGATCAGATTAAATTCCCTGCAGACACATCTAGCATACACAGTTCAGTTATGGATAAGCTTGGAACGTAGTGATATATATATATATATATATATATATATGTTGTTTAGACGTTGTACGACAGAAATAACTCCCACATATACCTCCAAGAACATTGAAGTGCGTAAGACATTAGATGAAGATACCATTGCCACTGATATTTTAACATTATGTGCTATGTATTTCTCTGAGATATATATTGGAGTTAATTCTGCCACACCCTGTATTTATTGCTGGAAACAAATTTTATTCCTAATCTGAATGTAATATATAAGACTGCAGTATGTACAGATATATAATAGCTGGCGACTCATATTCGAAGATACCACTTTATTAGTGCGGTTAGCCAATCCCTATGGCAGACGCTCGCACAGGCACATTTATGTTTGTTCAACACCCACAGAGCCAACCAGTGGTTTATACTGCAATTATGCTGAGCAAATCTTGGTTAAATTTTCTGGGAGAGAGTGTGTTATCTAGCATGATCAACTGCCTAAACAAGGACAGGCACACTTCAGATATTCGGTGACAATACCTCTAGCCAATGTCACTCACAAGGCTTGGGTCAACCCGTTGTACGACTTTCAGGTAGTTCCCCCTGCCTCCAGACCGATAACATCAGGTAGTCTCCTTCCTGACAAATCAACTGTGGTGAAATTCGAAACTGGGTCTCATAGTCAGAAAGCGAATGTTCTAACCATTCAAACACGTGACTGTATCTATCTATATATCTATATATCTGTATATATGCAGGGTGTCCATAAAGTTCGTGTGCACTTTAAAAAGATTATAACTTTATTTATATTTGTGATAGAAATAATTTGTAAAAAGGATTAGAAAGAAGTAAATCGGTATTTTTTTAAGGTTTTATTGAAATTTTATTTAACTTTCAACATGCACTCCATTATTAGCAATGCAAAGGGTAATGCGATTTTTCAATTCACGGAAAACATTTGCCAACTGATTTACAGTAATTCCTGAAATCACATTAGTTATTTTAGCTATACTTAAAACTAGGTACATAAAACTTTATAACATTTTTTACAGATTATTTGTTTCGCAAATACAAATAAAGTTATAAATTTTTTAAAGTGCACATGAACTTTTTGGACACCCTGTGTATATATATATATATATATATATATATATATATTGATGCTTATGTCTTGACGTGTTGACGCTTGTGTCTTGAACAAATGAAAAATAAAGGGGCATAACTGATTTTATAATATGTTGCTTATGGTAAGGAAAACTTAATAGTCTATGGAATTGAGTCTTGTTTTAAACCAATGTAATGTTAGTAGCAACCTTTGCATGTTATTATGCATGGTAAATTATCTGAGTTGCACTAAAAATAATTTTTAATTTTGAATCTGTATCTGTCTTTGAAGTGAAATTTGTGGCCTTTTAATAGGTAACTGCATAATGCGCATCAAGGTCAGTTGCATCTTTTCACCTGAGGCTGTAAATCATAGAATTTAATATGCATAATAAAATACAATGGTTGCCACGAATATTGGAGAAATCGGTCAGAAATTCCAAAAAGGGATGGCAGTTCATCGTAAGTATATTAAGGATCTCAACACGAGAAAAATACCCATGAGCCATCTTAAAGAGGAATCCGGAAGACGAAATCTGTCAAATTTTAATATCTTCCTATTCAGAAGTCCTGATGAGTGGTCACCGAGGTCAGCAGGCGTAACACCCTTTGGATTTTTATTTTCTGTAGGACCATTTGAAATAATTTGTTTATCAGACACGCTTAAGAAATATTGAGTAAGGTAAAGAAAGTATTAAATATGAATGCTGCAAAATGAAACTGTCTGTGTTAATGAATTATTCAGGTACAGAATTGAAATGTGTTTTGAAAAAGAAGTACGACATTTTGAACAGCACATACAACAGTTTATATAACTAGTACATATTTTTTCCTGTGTAATTATACTTTTTATCAATTATCGATTTTGCCTCACCCTATATATATATATATATATATTCAGTCACCCACCACCACGAGGGCATCATGTGGCACAAGGCCTTTTTAACGTGGGATCTAAGAGCCCGTGGATTCGGCCCAAAATATTCCCATTGAACCCATATAAACGGGTTCAGGGTCGGTTTACCTCCCCGAAAGAGAATCCGCCCTTCGGCGTAGCCTCCTTCGGGTTCCTCCCTGGCCGAAGGCAGAAAGTTCAACAGAAGAGTCGGTCAGGAGGTGAACGACTGACTCACTCCTTGCCTACTCCTGAGGCGCAGTATTTAAGTATGGAATAGTCCATTATTATTATTATGGGTACGGTCCCATAACAGAATGAAAAGTCAATTTTTTTATAAGCTCTTCATGGATTATATCAACTAATATATATATATATATATATATATATATATATATATATATATATATATATATATATAGTTTTAAGATCTGCTATATTGACGGGATAAAGTGTCAATATTAGAGATAGAGCGTATGTAAAAATAAATATAAAAGTCAACATTGAAGTCAACACCCAGAGGGGGCAGGCTGTTTTATGCTGGATGCAATTATCAGGCCGTCGGATCAGGTATCAAGAATTCATATTACATTCAACTAACATTCTGTATGTTTCTCAATCTTTGTATTTTCCCTTTTTTGTAACGGATGTTGCGCATCAAAAAAAAAAATGGGACAAGCTGACCAAAATTCCTGGTTTTGTTCGGTTTTTGTTTGTTCACTGTCGATTATCTCGGTCATTTTCAGGAACTAAATTTTGTTAGACTAGGATGCAAGGTATGTTAGCTACATCCTGGCATTTTTGTAAAATTACATCTCAAATTCATATGTACACATAAGTGACGTGGTGTATAGACTGCTCTCAAAAATCTTGGTAACACCGAGAAAAATATGTACACGATATTACATAATATGATGATTGTTGGTATAGTTGGTTGGATATGTAGATGACATTCCTAACGTCATTCTTTTTAATTTTATGATGTCATTACAAGGTGCATAGTAGATTTAATAGTGAGATGCAATTAATCTAATCTCTTTAATAAAGTGGAGATAAAGAATTCACAACTAAAATAGAAGCCAACAAATCGTTTAATTAATCCATTTCCTGTATATTTTTTAGACATTCAAGAGTATCTAGGATTCATTGATTACTCCTGGTAATATATAAATCGCATTTTGCTCAAGATATTTTCATGTTAAAATTTTTGTTTTAAATATAACTCTGAAATGGAAATGTTTTTTTTTGCGGGGGGGATAAAGATTTGCAACAAAACCACAAATGAGGCGACGATAAAGCCTATTTCATAACCAAGCTGAAGCAAGACGATCACATAACAGACAAAAGTATCTGAGCGCCTCATATGAAAAGCTTGAACAAATAATACTGCAATCTAACAAACGTAGGATTAAAGGTACTGATTAATTAAACAGTTCATTTTGGTCGGGAACTAATTTTGTAGATAAATATTTTATTTGTATAGATTATTAAAATGAATAAGGGAAGTAATCATTCATTAATTTACTAACTTGAGTTGATTTAACTCCCTTTGTCCTCCAGATGGGACATGAAATATATCAATAAATACACAATGATTATTATTATATTGTTTGTTTCAATAAAATACTACTTAAATTTATTTTATTTAGTCATTTATTTATTGTTAAATTGTATTAATAGTAGTATGTATATATGTGTACGATATATACTGGAGTATAGTACGACTTTTATGATTAGTTTTTTACGCAAAATGTGAGGGGTTGCAATATAAACTTTTTTTTTTTTTTTTTGAAGATCTTAAAAATCATGCATTTTCGGTTACCGATGACGGTATGTATATCTTTGTATTAGATATTTTACGTTAAGTGGCGATCCTAACCATTTTTGGGTACCTTTATACAAAAAAAGAATTAAGGCCATTTATTTGCTATAAAATATATCCAGGAGGATGCAATATTTTACTACGGTAGGACTACTACGGTAAGGGTGGTTTATAAACGAGTGGTATGAAAAAATTAGTTTTTTCACCAAAGAATACACAGGCGCATTATACCGGAAGTCGGCTGATAGGCTAGTATAGCCCTTATGTCTTCCGAATTGTAAAACTTAATTTTCTCTTTTTTCTATCAAGTATGGATTTTAGTATATTCGAACAAATTCACAAAACAATTGAAAACGATAACCTTTTAAAACGTCTGTAAAAACATATTCTTTATAATATTTTCTAAATAATAAAAAATGTTTGCAGGTATTGTAGAAATAACCTGTGGGTGCGCTGAACTTTTAAATTGATCACGATTCTTTGAACTTAATATTCTTATCATGAGCCGTGTTGGGTTATGTTATTATGAAAATGCATTAATCCTGTTCTCCGTCACCTTTTGTTCTAATTATAATTCTCTCTTCATTTCATTAAGATTTTAATGATTTCGGGAATGCTGAGTGGGGGTGCGAAAGAATAATGAGAGAGAGAGAAAGAGAGAGAGAGAAAAAAGAGCAAACTGCCAATGAAAATTGATATGGTTTCATCCTTGATTAACCAGCAGTAAATTAATGGAAAGAGAAAAACCGAGTAACTTATTACAGGAAAAACATTTCTAATGTTAATTAGACATTCTCTCGTTCCTAAAGTACAAATACGTTCTGCATATATAATTAATGTGAATAACTTGCGTGTCCACGCAAAAAGAAATACACACGACTTATAGATAAAAGATGGATTTTTTCCACTCGAATAATTACACCTGAAGAATATAATGATGCTGTACCCGCGTATTGACTCAGTTGGTTATGATATATCTAACCAGTAGTTAATGTTGAAGACTATTTACATGACACCCATGGTGATAAGGTTGAAGAGGAAGTACCAGAGTAAAGGCAATCAAACCATGAAGACCACAATAGCGGAATTGGCAAAGTTCTACACGATCTCCATGGCCAAAACGACGGAAGACGGTAGCGCCAGTCAGACTGGCGTAACCAAGGCGGATCTTGACAGACCAAGCATCCGACAGCCCTCTGCAATGAGGTTTGCCAGATATCGCCTAGCTCAATCACCTTTGAGCCGCGAGAGAAGCGCTTCTGGCTAAGTGTGTGGGCTTCTCCGTCGTGCAGAGATGTCCACCAAAATTAAATTCACGCGAATGGCCTCGTCAAACTCTCTTTGATTCATAGCTTACTCCGCCATTTGGGGAGAGTAAGGAAATTAGGAGAGAGGATGTCGATCCCGATGTCGTGTGACGACATCAATGTGCAAGATGTCTAATAATAAAACTACTACTTCTGTGTGACTTTTTTTTACATGGACAATCATTATTTACATTAATCGGACTATTGTCCTCATTTTTGTCGCCATATTTATCACAACGTTTTGGCCGTTGTACGCTCCGGCCTTCTTCAGGTGGTTAGAATATCGAACTGAACACTTTATTTCGCACACTGAGGTAGACTGTTCTAGTTCCACGTGCCATGCAATGATAACAAAAAAATTGCAATATGAGAACTGGTAAAAATGGTTGCTGAAGACATTAGGCTTATAATACCCAGAAATTCATACCCAAATGTCCTCGAGGACACATGGCACAATGGATAAAGGCGTTGTCCAGTGACAAGACCCAAAGAGTGTGAGTTCAATACCTTGTTAAGGCAGTGGAGAACTTTCAGAATGAAAAATTAACAGGAGATAACTGATAACTGACATTTCATGGCACGTGGAACTAGAACAGTCTACCCCAGTGAGCGAAATAAAGGGTTCAGTACGACATTCTCACCACCTGAGGAAGGCCGGAGCGTACAACGGCCGAAACGTTGTGATAAATATGTCGACAAAGATGACGAAAAATGTAAATAATGTACATAATACCTCATCTCAGAAATATAGACAGACTATGGACAATCATGTCTATCCCCAACTTCTTCTTCGTCACTCTTAACAATATTTTCTTACTACTATCTTTCCATACTCCGGCTTTCCTTTCACTTTGCCTAAACACGTCTGTTTAGCTACTTATTGTGTCATCCTGTCTCTTTTGCTTTCAGTATGTCATGCAAGTAAAAAAAATTCTATGTACTCTCTCCTCATTATGTGCAACAAATATTTCAACTACTTTTTTCTGACTTTGAGTGCCTTTTTCGTTTCCATGTTCCTTAAAACTTCCTCATTGTTCATATGTTCCGTCCGTGTTATTCTTTAGAATCACATCCCTGTTGCTTCCAGTTTTTTCTTCATCTGTGAGAAAATTATCTAGCTTTTACTGCCATATAGGATGCTTGATATTACGTGGCATTTCAGCATTCTTTGTTTCTAAGAAAATGTACTTTATTCTTAAACAGAATATCTTCATCATACACATTACAATAATGATAATTATTTACGATAATAAACTGAAAAGAAATCACGAGAATTGAACATATATTTTAGACCAGCAGGATCCTTGCCAAGAATGCATAACAGTTAATTACAGTCAGCTCCGGCAAGAAATATAAACGTGCCGCTCCCGACAAGGACACAGCAAGGCTCTAACACTAGAGGAAATAGAAAAATCATGGCTGACCATATATGGAGGGAAAAGAGAAATCACCACCTTCTGTGGGATTAAGTTGAACATCATTGAAAATATGAAAACTTAAGCATATGCTAGGCTACAAAGATCTCCTAAACCGGCCAAGCATAGAAGTGAATGCAACATGGCAGAAATCGGCAACCCTTTAAAGAGAGCGGGCCAGATATCTATGCAGCGTCTCGAAAGGAGACCATGATTTCAAATGTATTATAATAAATTGTTTCAACCTCAGTCCTCTCCGTCCAGATGACCTCGTTAATCTGGAAATTTAAAGAAAACACAATGAAGTTAAGGTTATATTATTTAAACAAGGTTCCTTATTTTACTGCAGGAATAACAGGATAGCAACTAAAACAACAAAAAATACAAATACCTTACAAGAAATTAGATACAGTTAGAAGCGGAAAAATATTAAATGAGACACTTGTTTCTGCCTATTGTTCGATAAATTCTTCACACCAGGTGCAATATTTGTCGATGACGGGAGCAAAACTACAGAAAAGTTGGGTTTTTGATCTTAAACGACTTTTAGTAAATTTCATTTTTGAAAAAAGTTGTTCACAAGCATATGTACTTCTAAATAATGATACCATCATTTTCATTTTCGCATTATTTAATAGGCTTTTATTTTTTCCGCTTGGCAAAATATAATTCTTGTAGATGTCAACAGTGAATTCGGAATGAAATTTTGATTTAAATAATTAGTCACATTGTAAATTAATTAACTTCAACATATATTTTTCTACCACTTACTCCACAAGTAACTAGTGCACAGGGGGCGGGCCAGAAAAAAAAATCCGGAGGCTGGGGTTTGCTAACAATGGCAATATGGGAGCAAGTAATAGAGTGAGCTAGAAAGAGAAAAAAAAATTAGACATGAGACATTAATTTTATATTTCCCAATGAGACATGACTCAGTAGTAAAAAGCGTCGGTTGATTGATCAAAAAGTGACATGTCCCAAAATGTTGT
The DNA here is from genome assembly GCA_963932145.1 of Acanthosepion lycidas. Taxonomy (NCBI): domain Eukaryota; kingdom Metazoa; phylum Mollusca; class Cephalopoda; order Sepiida; family Sepiidae; genus Acanthosepion; species Acanthosepion lycidas. Next base: position 36,675,932 of record OZ010601.1, on the reverse strand, counting down.
GAAAAAAAAATTGAGGTGTCATTTAACTAAAACTGGGATATATGGAATTAGAACAATTGACCCCTACGGACTAAATAAAAGATTCGGTTCAAAATTTCGACAAATGAGGAAGGCCAAAGCCCGGGGCGTACAATAGTAATGAAGATGAAGAGAAACAGTTCGAACAATGTAAATAGTGTAAATAGTTACAATACATAATCTCGAATATATAGACAGAGATAACTGGAGGCATAATGCTAAATAAATCAAGAAACCTTCAACTGATTTATCTGATTTGAGTGACTCAAAGCAGTTTCAAACATCTGGCCTTGATTACAGTTTCGACGCGAAACTCTTGACTCGGCCAATGAGATAAGTGACTTGAACTTTTCATTTACTAAGCATTTTCATACGAATATATATATATATATATATATATATATATATATATAATACACACACACATATATATGTGTGTGTATGTGTATTATCAGTAGCACGATGTTAAGTGTCTACGTTGTCACCATCCAGATTGGTGCACTTGTTGTACTCGGTCAATGGACCCATAGAGGCAGTTCTCGAAAAACATTTAGGGTATCAGAGGAACACTGTCACCAATTAAAACAATAGCTTCATGTGTGTGAAATGTTTCTTACTGAATCAATAACGTATGACAGTCACAAATATTAGGTTGGTGCAAAAATAATGTCGTTTTCTCACATAAAGTTGAACGTCAAAAAACGACATTATTTTTGCACCATCCTAATAGATCGTATGCTTCTGGCTGATTCCATGACGTGTAATTCATCCATCATCATTGATCTTACCGAAAATTCAAAGTTCAGAAGTCAGCGAAAGAATCGATGCTAGAATTTGTCGGTTTTTAATCTACATTATTATTCATACATACACATCTATATAGGAAAAATACTTTCTCTCTCTCTCCCTCTCTCTGCCTCTCTCTATATATAATTATATATATAGAGAGATAGAAAGTAAAACCCTGTATAGATGTATATGTATGAATTGTAATTCATACATATACATCTATGAAGAAAAATATACGGAAAAAACAAACAAAAAGCCCTTATGCTCTCTCTCCCTATATATATATATATATATATATATATATATATATATATATATATATAGGGAGAGAGAGAGATAGAAAGTATGGTCTTATATAGATGTATATAAGCAAATATATGGATATAGATCCGACAGTATGAAGAAAAATATACGGAAAAAAACAAACAAAAATCCTAATATGCAATTATGCTGTTTTAATGTTAATATAATGTCAACGGCAGACGTTTCGGTCTAATAAACTATCTTCAGGACATATTCATAAAATATAATTAACTTTGTCATGTTGAATTGATAATGTTAATTATATTTTATAATATGGAATCACTTCTTTCACCTATTCCGTAGCGACATGCCTGACTGCAATAGACGTCTCTTTGCCTCCGCCTGTAACGAGTGTAAGCGTGTTCTCAACGATGCTAAGTCAATATTTGCTGCTCGGATTAATGAGCGTATTGCATCTCGCAAATTTGTCTCCAAAGATTATTGGCGTCTCTGCAAGAGCGTATTGAACAATTGCAAACCCTCTATACCTCATTTGTTCAACCAGTTCAAAGTCCTGACCTCCTCTGCCGACAAGGCTGAATGCTTTGCTCGGAAATTTTCATTCAACTCGACGCTCGACTCTTCCGGTGTACCCATACCTGACTTCCCTCTTAGAATTGAGGCCTTATTAAGCGAGTTAAACATAACGCCCGGTACCAAAGATGAGGTTATCTCCAATTTAGACGCCAACAAGGCTAGTGGTGGAGACGGGATACCAGCCATTGTCTTGAAGAAATGCGCGCCCGAACTGGCGCCCGCCCTTTCTAAACTATACAACTACTGCCTCAAAGAATCTTGTTTTCCTGACTTGCTGGAAGTCCTCTTCCATTGTTCCTGTCTTTAAGAACTCCGGCGACCCCTCTGACCCTTCCAACTACCGTCCTATCAGTCTCCTACCCCTCTTCGGCAAAATCTTCGAAGCCCTAATCAATACCGAGGTGGTTAACCACCTCGCATCAAGATCTGCTCTCAGACGAGCAATATGGCTTCCGCTTTGCCTGATCTACAGCTGATGTGCTTACGACCATCACTGAAAATGTCTACCGAGCTCTTCAAAATAACGGGGAAGCTCGTGCCGTGGCCCTAGGCATTTCCAAAGCAGTTACTAGGGTTTGGCATGCCAGCCTTCTTCGAAAGCTCCAGGGTTGTGGCATTAAGGGTCGATTGTTTGACCTAATACAAGCATTCCTGTCAAACCGTGAATTGAAGGTCGTTCTGAAAGGATTCTCCTCCAGTTCCTATCCCACGAACGCAGGTGTTCCTCAAGGCTCTATCCTAGACCCCACTCTATTCTTTATCTACGTAAATGACCTTCCTGACGCCATAAATTCCTAAGTTGGCATATACGCGGATGACACCACAATTTATTCCTGCCTCAAAAACAAATCTAGTGTCACTGAGAAAACTAACCTGGCCGTACGTCTCGAAAAGGACCTCCAATCGGTTGTGAACTGGGGCAGGAAATGGCTGGTCAATTTTAATGCTTCAAAAACAAAACTGCTCTCTATTAATCACCACATAGATTCTTCCCTGTCCTCCATTAAAATGTCTGACGCTCAACTTCTCGAGGACAACTCTCTGCGGCTGCTCGGTCTCACGTTGACTGCTGACCTTAGATGGAACAAATACATTGAGTCAATTGCTTCGCACACCGCAAGAAAAGTTGGCTCCCTGTGCCGCGCCAGGAATTTTTTCTCCCCGGAATCGATCCTCCAGATCTACAAATCAACAATTCGCCCTTTCATGGAGTATTGAGCCCCCTCTGTTTGCCTCGGGGTTCTTGATAGGCTCCAGAGGCGGATATGCAATGTTATTGGCCCTCGTCTACACTCACTTTCTCACAGACGCGCCGTCGCCTCTCTCTGTCTGTTTTACAAATACTTTCATGGCAATTGCTCCGAGGAGCTGCATTCGCTGGTTCCCAGACTTCAGGAGTTCAAGCGCCCTACGAGGCTGGCATCCCGCTCTCATCCCTTCACTGTAGAAACTACTAAATGTAGCCGTCTCTTCTACTCCAATAGCTTGATGTCTCGCACCTCTCGCGTGTGGAACTCCCTTCCCTATACTATTTTCCCTGAGATCTATAATCTCCAGCTATTCAAATGTAATGTCAATCGACATCTCCAGTCGCCTTGATCTATCCACTATCCTTCTCCTCATCCTTTCCTCTATCACTCCTATCTGATCTTGCTCCAAATTTTGTGTGCATTTTTCTGTGCCCTTGCATCCTAGTGGCTTCCCGCCTTGCTTGGAGTGAAACACTTAATATATATATATATATATATATATATATATATATATATATATATATATATGAGAGAGAGAGAGCGTGTGTGTGTTATGATTTTCAGAAAATATTTGATTACTCTTTGCTCGAGCTGTATATGTAAGTCACACCGGGATTATAGTATTTCAAGGAAAAAAATCTCTTTCCAATTATTTTTTCTCTCAAACAAAAATGCACACACATATGTTGTAATTTCAACTCTCCTGTACCCCTGTGAGACCTGGGTACCATGCCGAAGAGACATCTGCAAATTTTAAAGATTCCATCAAATAAACCTTCCTCATCCTGGGGGAAACGTATTTTCTGTACACATATTTATAATTCTACCATTCGTCCGTCCATTGAATATTGCTGTCACATCTGTTCTGGTTCTTCTGCTATGCATTTTGAGATTCTTGATAAAATCCAAAGAAGAATACGCAATGTTATTTCTCCTGACATGGTATGTCGGATTCAGGGACTTTCCCACCGCCCTAACTTACCTTAACTCTGCCTATCCTATAAATATTTTCATGGTAATTGTTCTGATCAGATTTCCCCTTTGGTACCTAGATTTACCAACTTAAGCGCAGTGCTATATTGGTAACTAAGTTACATCATTTTGCAGCTGAATTTACGAGATGAAAACATAAAATTCTATACTAACTGTTTCTTTTATCGCACTACTTGCTTGACTGTAACTGTCTACCGACTTCTTACTTTCCAGCCAACTTTAATCTTCAAAAATTTAAATGCAATGTCAATCGTTATCTTCTATCTTCTAATTCATGTTCTTTCATTGTTTGCTCTGATTAATAATGTTTTTCTTTTATTCACATTCTTTCACACTCAGAAAACCGTTGCGTTTTAGTGGCTTTATTGCCTTACTTAGGATGAAACAATCCTAACTTTATCACTGTAAACTTCATTAAGCCAGAATTTCTTTTATGTCATCTTTTTCAATGATCATGACTCTCCTGATTTTGCTGTTCTTTATTGATCTAAGTTACATTTGGCCCTTTGCCATCTCTTTCTTTCGGTGTTCTGATATCCATTGAAGGAACATCTTTAAGTAGCGTTCTCTCCTTTTCTCCCTGTTTCTCTTACGCTTTATATATTCTGCGAGTTTTCAATTCTACAAACACTTTTTCATCATAATATGTTTCGAAATTATCAATATTAAAATTCGATGTTACACTAAAGATTTCATTTTTTTTTTAAATTCTAATATTTACCAAACGGTCTATTTGTAATTTTGACAAAACTTGAAAGTAAAATAATGACATATTTCTATTACAAATATTGAATTGCCACAACTTAATAATTTGTCGCAGATGCCTTGCTTGGCTGAGCGGATCACTAATTAGCGTAACATTGTTCGACGAGAAACGACTACGACCTCAACAAACGCCTCTAAATCTCCCAATTGTATTCATTTCATATGAATTGCATTTGAGTCGAGTTAATTACACTCGGATAATCTCATCTAATGATTTAATTGTTATTATATCACTAAAGTTCTTGGCGTTCATTAACCATCAGTTCCACTCTTTTTCTTTTCTTTTTGGTTGTTGGTCAGCATCTTTCTAATTAATCATTCCATAACAAGTTGCTATCAGTGTGTTCAAAACCCTTAAGCATTTTTCATCGATTAATATTTTATTATTTTTTACTTGATGCTAATTAGTTAAAACTATTCTGCAATATAGAAAACCCTTTTTTTAGCTTATTTATTAATTGATAAGCAAAACGAAATCATTCTACACATTCTTCATTCAAGTATTGTTCAAGCATTTTATGAAGCGAACGATCACGAATGATTATCTAGGTTCGTCTTTCATTTAGAAATATGAAGACGGAGAAATACTTTCATGGTTATCTTTTGATTAGATAAGCATTAGATTGTAAAAAGGATTAGCTATTAACCATCCAGAAATATTTAATTCATCCTAATATCTGATTCTCGACATTTGCAATTGACATATTAAAATATGTCAATTGCATCCCCGTATAGACGGATCAAACCGTCACCAAATATTTCACCTTACGAGGGGATATCTGCAGAATCTAGGGTAAACCGAAACCATGTCTCACTTAGTATGAACTCATTGCCAGCATTGTTCTATAAGTATATAGAAATAGAAATATATATTAAACCGTGTCATCATGTTATCAATTTAAACAGAGACCATTTCCCCTTTATATCTAAATTATAAGTATAAAACATTATGTTAGAAAGAAAAAATTCTATTGAAATATATTAGAAATTTTTGTAGTTCTCATCTGAAATTAAGACAATGTAAACTTTAATCAAGAATTATCGCCTACTCGGGCTAACATTTTCAGTTGACATGAAATGGAATGACTATATTTAATCCATTGCCAGTTTAACTGCAAAGAAAGTTGCTTCACAGTGTCGTTCGAGACAATTTCCTTTTCAGAATTTATCATTCATATCAATAAGACTACCATTCGTGTAATTGAGCTTCTCGATAAAATCCAAAGAAGAATCAGCAATATTATTGGTTCTGATCTGGCGGCTCGGCTTCAGTAACTTTCCCACCGCCGTAAGGTTGTCTCTCTGTGACTTTTCTATAAATACTTTCATGGTAATTGTTTAAATGAGCTATTCGCCATATGAATTGTACATATGTGGACTAGTTATGACTTGATGGAGATCCTGAGGTATTATGTTGGATAAATTAAGATTGGTAAGTGTTGTGAGAGCATAACATACCCTACAACATGGACTCTTCCAGGACTATATAAAGTATGCGTTATAACACTCTAGGAGAAGAAGAGGAAAGAGAGAGAGTGAGAGTAATCTAATACCGTAGTATCAGCCGCGTACGACTACCAATATTGGACACTAGCACATAGTAAGCTCCGCTTACACTATCTTTGTAACCTTTTTGTTTAATATATCTTTCTTACCTCTAATCCGTGTTCCGTGTTTTCCTTCCGTGGTCCCGACTTTGGCCCCACATCAGTAAGTAAGAATGCATTGTTTTTGTGTAAAGAATATTGCGGTGTGTTTCGGTCAGTGTTTGTGGCTAGCTACGTTTAATGTTAAGACAGAAGAATAATATCCTTTTCCCCAGTTTGGCCTTGTGCCACATTTTATATTTTAAAAAGAAATAATGCTCTTCGCCTTGATACCTAGATTTTATGACTTTAAGCAAAGTACTAAACTGGCGTCGAAATCTCATCAATTTACAGTTGTACTGGCTACAAGTAGACGTAAGTTCTATGCTAACAGTTTCTTTTCTCGCACTTCTCCCTCTTGGAACTCCCTTCCTCCTCCATGCTAACTTTAATCTGTAAAAATTTAAACGCAATGTCTATCTCTATCTACTGCCCTGATTACTATTTTCTATTCTCATTCATTAATATTTCTATTCCTAATTCTTCCATATCCAGTAACCCCTTTTGTGGTAGAGGCTTTATAGTGTTGCTTAAGATGAAACCGATTAAAAAAATTATCACAATATAAAGGTGAAAATCTGTCCGTTTAACCCAGGAGGATATGGGTTAATCACACAAAAAGGTTAATCTGCCTGTGTTTGGCTGCCTCCACATCTCGTTGAATAACTCTTTAGTGGCTATTCTATAATACGGTCTATCAACATAATCGCACGATCGGAATTCTTTATCTTCCGATCGAGTTACACTTAATCCCGAAAGATTTTTTTATGTTTATTTTCCCTTACATCTAGCAACGTTTGGATGTTTTGAAGCTGTCCGTTTTTATTAATAATAGTCGTGCAATTGTCAGCGCTTAGAGTTCAAATAAAGTCACTTACCCTCCACTTGACTATGTGAGTGTCCTAAATTAATCGAACAGTGACACATGATGCTAATCGGAAATAGAGAATAGACTTCTGTCGTTATGGAATTATCATCACATATCCCCAATTATATCTCATAACGTTTAATCGATTACGTCACAATGGCAAATCGATAGACGTTATTAAAACATACCATAATAGGATATATACATTAATTCTCAAAAACTCTCTGTCTATATTTCTGAGATGAGGTATTCGAATTATTTACACTATTTGAAATTTTCGGTCTTTTATCCACAACTTTCTTAACATATTCACGGCGTCTTTTATTTGTTGTGATCATAATATTACTTATTTTTCGTGATCATAATATTTAGCATTCATTTCATTTCAAGTGATTGGAATTTCGAGACAAACCAATTATTTTGTCCACCGGGGTAAATTGTTCTACTTGCACATTAATGGGAAATGCCTATAGTGGCATATCATGAAAAAATAAGTAATATTATGTTTATCTATATTTCTGAGATGAGTTAGTGTCATGATTTACACTATTTACACTGGTCGGGCCGTTGTCCTCGTCCTTATTGTAACATTCAAGACGTTTCAGGCCTTGTACGCTCCGGCTTTCGTCAGGTGATATCTGTTGGAATTTAGAACCGGGGCCTTTATTTAGTCCACGGCAGGTAGATTGTCCTAATTTCATGTAACATGCCATTGGATATCTCAGTTTTTATTTAATTCATTTGATAACACTCCAAGATTTTTCTTGTCCCCGTTGAGGCCAGGAATTGAACTCACAAACCTTAGAATCAAGTCACTTTTTGGTTTCAATCAGCCAACGCTTCTATCCACTGGGTCATTTCCGCTGAAGAAGTCCGGGGCGTATAACGGACGAAATGTCTTGAATATTGTAACAAAGATGAGGATAACAGTTCGAACATTGTAAATCGTGTAAATAACACAGAAATTTTTGCAGGGATATTATATGTCTGTATTATTTGGGTAAAATACATGACTGAATATAAAATGTGCACTTGACAATTATTTCTTGATGGTTAATCAAAGTATGGTTGATAGTTGAACATGGCGTATCGATGAAGTAGAAGCTGTGAGGAATTATTTGAAAAGTTAAAAAATCTTTTTATATTCAACTACATAACATTTTATTTTGGTAAATAAACTTAAAAATGTTTAAACTTTAATGGTTGTCGCTAATGTATATCGTTCAATTGATTTTGTCTTTCTTTCAGTGTCGCAGAACTGCGCTACATGGTTTTTGTCGTTTTTTTGTTTTTTTTTCCTGGCCAATTACTAGAAAAACTGTCACTAAAATTGATATCAGTGTAGCAATTTGTTTTACCGTAAATAAAGCCGTGGGATGCAAACACAACTGCATCAAAAGCAATACACAACATTTCAAAAGTTAAATATTTGCGTCGTGTGTTAGTTAACGTGTAAAAACATTTATTTTCAATAATAAACTATTATGTTATCAATTCAACCGAAGCAAGGCAATAATGCCACTAAGACGTAAAAAGGTTTACTGGGAGCGAAAGAGATTGAGAAGACTTTAGAAAGAACCAGAAACCCAATCCTAAACAGGAAATATGGGATAAACGTCTACTCAGGTTCAAACTCGAGAGGTTTGTCAAACAGACGATAGGCGAACATATCTATTCATACTGAAATTATATAATATAATTTTATAAATTTTATATGATATAGTCGGATATCCCTGCTGTATATTCAGAGATTATTGATGAAATATAAAGAAGAATGAGCAATCTTATTGGCATCACAGCTTCTGTCACCAACCATCGTAACTTCCTTGTGATATTTCTATAAATATTTTCATACTTATTGTTCGGATGAACACATCGCTATGATATCTAAACTTTACGAATTTAATTGCATTACTAGATTGTCGGCAACCTCTTATCAATTAGCAGTTGAATGAGATGTAAGCGTAATTTCTACGCTAACAGTATATTTTCTTCCACTTCTCATTTGTGGAACGCTCTTCCGGATCCATGCTTTCCAGCCAACTTTGATGCTCAAAAATTTAAATACAATGTCAATCGTCCTTACTATCTTCTTAAGCATTCTTCTATTATTCTCGATCTTTAATAATACTTCTTATTCTTTCACTAATTGTAACCCCTTGTGTCCTACCTTGCATAGGGTGAGATGATTTTAAAAAAAAACTATGGTTTCTAAACGTAATATAAGTCAATGTTAATATAACAGGAGCTACACAACCAAGTTTTTGGCTTTTGTTTTTATGAAGTGTTGAATATTAGCTAGTTTGCCAGAGGTTTAGCACACAAGTAGGCAAATGTAGCCAAAGCCAAAACTGACTTGAGTCATTTATGGAGAAATATATAGCTGAACAAAGACCCCTCATGCAAATGTATTGGGAAGGTCCATTCTAGCAAAATGGACCAACCCAACTGGTGTATTAGGCGCTCTCCTATAAAATAAGGTAAAATCAGCTTTTACAAGGAAATAGGAGGCAGCCATGTTGGCAGGTAGGTCACTTGACTTCTATATGAAGCAAGTGTCATTTTAGCTCAGATCAATCATGATTTTGTGTAAAGGGGCTTGGATCTCTGCGGATTCGTGTCACTAGTTCTCGATAGTATAGTCCTAGCTTACACTATACGCCCGGTAATAATGTTTTGCTCTTTTTTTTTTTTTTTTTTTTTTTGCTTTTCGTCGAACACATGCCGACGCCCTTATGTCTTCTTGTCACGAGGACAATAAGAAATAATATATATCTTCCTAGCATTTTGTTTACAATCATACGAGGAATGTATGTGGCACAAGGCCGAGTTTCTTTCCCACCCAGTAAACCTTTGCGTCTTAGTGGCATTATTGCCTTGCTTGGATTGAATTAATAACATTATAGTTTATTATTGAAAATAAATGTTTTTAACACGTTTAATACCACACAAAGCAAATAATTTAACTTTTGAAATGTTGTGTATTGCTTTTGATGCAATTTTGTTTGCATCCCACGGCCTTATTTACGGTAAAACAAATTGCTACACTGATATCAATTTTAGTGACAGTTTTTATTAATTGGCCTGAAAAAAAAAAAAAAAAAAACGACAAGAAACATGTAGCGCAGTTCTGCGACACTGAAAGAAAGACAAAATCTGTTGAAGGATATATTAGGTTGGTGCAAAAATAATGACGTAATAATATCGTTTTTGACGTTAAAAAATACGTCAAAAAACGACATTATTGCGTCATTATGTTTTCACCAACCTAATACATTAGCGCCACTCGTTATAGTTTAAACATTTTTAAGTTTATTTACCAAAATAAAATGTTATGTAGTTGAATATAAAAAGATTTTTTAACTTTTCAAATAATTCCTCACAGCTTCTACTTCATCGATACGCCATGTTCAACTATCAACCATACTTTGATTAACCATCCAGAAATAATTGTCAAGTGCACATTTTATATTCAGTCATGTATTTTACCCAAATAATACAGATATATAATATCCCTGTAAATTTTCTGAGTTATTTACACGATTTACAATGTTCGAACTGTTATCCTCATCTTTGTTACAATATTCAAGACATTTCGTCCGTTATACGCCCCGGACTTCTTCAGCGGAAATGACCCAGTGGATAGAAGCGTTGGCTGATTGAAACCAAAAAGTGACTTGATTCTAAGGTTTGTGAGTTCAATTCCTGACCTCAACGGGGACAACACAAATCTTGAAACGTTATCAAACGAATTAAATAAAAACTGAGATATCCAATGGTATGTTACATGAAATTAGGACAATCTACCCGCCGTGGACTAAATAAAGGCCCCGGTTCTAAATTCCAACAGATATCGCCTGACGAAAGCCGGAGCGTACAAGGCCTGAAACGTCTTGAATGTGACAGTAAAGATGAGGACAACAGCCCGAACAGTGTAAATCATGACAATAACTCATCTCGGAAATAAAGACAAATATAATATTATTTATTTATTCAGGATCTGTCACTATAGGCATTTCCCATTAATGTGCAAGTAGAACAATTTACCCCAGTGTCGAAATGGATTGACGGCAACTAATAACCTGTAAGTGTTATCTTAAGTGGAATATACTTACTGTAGTCGAAATCTCCCGGAAGCATGCAAAAAATCGACACTGGCCACAGAGACAAAGTAATCGTCGTCTTTACCCAGACCTATGCGTCTGGCTGCCACATTAGAACGAGTAAGTGTCATATTGATCCCGTATGAAGGAAAAGATATAAAGATCTGACATACATTATGTATCCCTGACTCTAATGAATCATTTTCCTTCGCTGCAATTTACAACGGCATTCCAGTCGAGCGTCGGGATAACGGCTTGGCACCAGCGACAAAGGCTGGTACGAGCTTTTTGCTTTATGCAGAGATATTCGAGTGAGGTTCATTACATCTGTGCTAGGTATTGTGATCCAGACTTAGCAATGAAACCTTTCCACTAAGCACAACAAAATCATTCCTAATTAATCTATAGAAAGACGTAGGGAGTCCACAGTTGTTTTCACTTGGGATGAACTCATGGGAGTTCAGACACTTTAGAGAGAACTCTTCTGCTATTTTTTTCTGTTTGCTTCCGTTCTTTTTTTTGGAGGGGGTGCAGTTATTACAAACGTAGAAAATGGACAACATGTGCACAGCCTAACGTGGAAAAAAAGTAATTTTGATTCACATAAATATGGACGGTTCAAAGGCCATAAGTCTGGTATCTTATTTCTTTGTTCGTTTGTCTGTTTAGCATTCTCTTTCTTTAGACAGTATGAGCAATCATTTGTTTTGGGACATGTCTAAATCTTTTTTAATATGTGTGGGTAAGTTGTTTGACTTATTAAATGTTTTGTTTGCTATAGGGGTGTATCTCGTCTTTCTATATTCATATTTAGTGTTAGTATAACAATGGCTACACTGGTACTAATATTAGTATTCGGTGTACTGGAAGGCTAAAGTATTATTCTTCCTAACACTAAATAGCCGGTAAACTATGGCTGGCCGTTAAACAATACTAATTATTATTAATATAATACTAATTATTATTAATATAATACTAATTATTATTAATATAATAGTAATTTTTCTTTATAAGGAAATATACGACATCAATTGACCCAGCAGCCAGTACCATTATCTTTTGAAATTTATTAAATCTTTCTCTTTTAATGTAAATAGGTTTCTCGCTCTTTCCAGTAATAATAGAGGCTTCATTCCCAACCTTTTATTTGAAGCAGCTTGTGAAATCAAAATCTTAATAATTTCATTATTTATAATATCTATATTTCGGAGATGAGGTGTTGTAAAAATTTACACTACTTACATTTTTGTCTTTATCTTAATTGTCATATTCACGACGTTTCGGTCGTTGTATGTTCCGGCCTTCTTCAGGTGATATACGTTGGAATTTCGAGCCGGTGAAACTGTAAGTTCTATTCTTATAGTTTCTTCTCACCTTTGAAACTCTACTCTGCATTTTACATTCTACTGTGAAATACGATATTCAAAATTTTAAATGAGTCATTAATCGTTATCTTCTGTGTTTTATTGTCTTTTCTGCTCAATAGCGTTTTCTTTATTCTCGGTATTATAGCCTTGGTGATTTATCAATTGCTTGGTGTGCAATGAATAAAAAGAAAATAAACTTTTCAATTAAGGAAGTCACTGCTTACTGGATGATTAGAGACAATTCTCAGATTTAAAAATATACATTTTACTAAATAAACGGAGCGTCTATTCAAATAGTAGTCAGTTAAGTGCTATGCGTGATACACGCTTCGGCGATCATGTATCTTTCGATACATGACGGATGAGGGAGATTTTTTTTTCCTGCAGTAGTTTGCCATTTTTTTCTGCGGTAGACCAGTTACCATCCAAAGCTATAGTACCAGGTCTGTCCTGCTATTTACCCATAGCTAGGGGAGAAGAAGAGGATTTATAACTTTCTCGAAAGTATCATCACGTAAGTAAATGTAATGGATTTGACTGGAATTCGAACTCTCCGATTCCTCAGTCCGAGCCGTTATCCATTACCTCACTGTGCCTCCCAAATAGAAATATAAACTCTTTATATATATATATATATATATATATATATATATATATATATATATATATTTGACCCCAAGCAAGGCCACTAGCACGCAAGAGGTTACATAGGATTTGGAACGAGAGCAGATAGGAGTGATAGAAGAAAGGATGAAGAGAAGGATAGTGGATAGATCAAGGCAACTGAAGATGTCGATTGACATCACATTTGAATAGTTGGAGATTATAGCTATCAGGGAAATAGGAAAAGGGAAGGGAGTTCCACAGGCGAGAGGTGCGAGATATGAAGCTATTGGAGTAGAAGAGACAGCTACATTTAACAATTTCGACAGTGAAAGTGTGAGAGCGGGAAGCCAGCCTCGTAAGGCGCTTGAATTCATGAAGTCTGGGAACCAGGGAAAGCAGCTCATCGGAGCAGTTACCTAAAATAACGTTTAAAATGATAAAATCTGTCGGATTAATGAATAAAATTCCAGTACTGGTTTAGAAATTGCTTAGAGTGTATTCCAGAATCCTGTAGTAGAAGTCATTGCTTATTGTGAGATTACAGACAATTCTCAGTTTCCGAAATATGCATTTCACTAAATAAATGGAGCGTTTACTCAGATAGGAATATCCACTAAAATAATATTTCAAATTGTTATACTGGTTCAGGATATATGAAAACAATTTTTACTATCGACGTATTCCTTTACTTTATTACTTGATAATAGAACCGTATTTTTGAAAACTATATTGGCGTCGGCCCTATCGGCTGGGGCTTTAGAATACGCCGACTGCACCTCTGTAGAGAGGTAAGACCCCCCCCCAATGAGGCGTCCTGGGTATGACGTTAAATTGCATCCAACAGCAAGGCCTCTGATCTGGAGGTTTTGAGGAGCGTGGGACCACCTCTTAATTGCTGGTGTTCCCAGGTCCACCTTGACCCGGGGTGGTAGCACCTGTTAGGGTCCCAGCTACGGGTAAATAGTGAACTGCTAATTTTCCAGGTTTTGCTCACGTCCTGGGTATGACGGTAAACTACATCCGCGTCCTGGGTATGGCGATAAACTGCATCCAACAGCAAGGTCTCAGATAATGTTTACAGAAAAATAATGTTGCCAGCTCTAAGTTTTGAAACAATAATGTTGCCAGCTATACGTTTTTGAAACAATAATGTTGCCAGCTCTAAGTTTTGAAACAATAATGTTGCCAGCTATACGTTTTTTTATTCTATACAAAATGGGCATTTAAAATTCATATAAACTGGATTTGGCATTAAATAACTCACAGTGGTTGATAGGCCATAAAACCCAAACAAACAAACAAACAATATATTGCCGTGGTTTCCCGTTGCCATCTCTAAACTCCTCGTTTTCCAGTTTTGGTCTTCGTCGACAATTTCCCTTGTGCGGTGTATCCAACATTGCTTCTCTGTTTTTTGTACAGTATCCGTGGTAGCTTTAAGTGAATATAAAGAAATAGCAAGTATTATTTTCACGGAATTGATTTTTTTTTTTTTTTTTTTTGCTTGATAGATTCATTCCATTACTGTTTTTACACTGATGAGGTCAAGCACACAAGCAGGCTTGCATCGTAAAGTCAAGTCAAGCATAAAGGAAGTAAAAGTCATCTCTTTAATCTTTACTGCCAGTTTCTATTACATTCCTGTAATTCGGCCTTCAAATCTCCGTGCAGCTCAGTGAAAGTGATGCGTGTGGCTATATGCAAACAAGCTTTCCCTATTCAGTTCATTCGAAGAGAGTGGAAAATTTAGATACGGAATAAAGGCAAACAAAGATAAGATGGCAAACGGGATGCGCAGGTAGCGTAGTGCTTATTCAGGCAGAAATTAGAATTTTTATACCGAGGCCGTTACATTCGCTTTCACACAATTCTGTATTATCAATTCACGCCAAGTTAGACGAAATAAAGACGAAAGGAGCGACTGGGAGCGAAATAAGACGACTTTAGAAAGGACCGGAAACCCAATCCTCAACAGGAAACACGTGATAAATCTCTACTCCCGTTAAAAAAACCCGGGGAGAAGTGTGAACCGGATGATAAGCTAAAATGCCTCTGAAATCGTATGCATCTATTCTTCCCTCATTACCATATAGGGGTTAGTAGTAGTGCAGTCTGTGAAATCTTGCCTTGGTTGGCAACCAATATAGGACATATCTGAATTCAAAACTGATTAATGAAGTATGCTTGCTAAGGAAACAACAGAAGTAAAACCTAGATTGGTGAGGCTATGCCCTATATAATACAGAGGGAGCCGATAGATCCTATCTACCTACCTACATATATATATATATATATATTACGAAATGGACAAAGTCCGACAATTTATTTATTAAAGACATTTTTATGTTTAACGTTCTTTTTATAGATACAAGTATTTAAGTAAATGCTCTGTTTATAATAAACAGTATTAAATAACATTTACCGGCCTGAATGTCCGAAAAATTTTCATAGAAAATATTCGTCCTTGGACAGGATTCGAACCTGCATCCTATATGGAACCGTCATTTACGCTGACGTGCCTTGACCGCTCGGCCACCAAGGATCGTTCGGTAGGCAAGGTATAGGTTGCAGGTTCGAATCCTGTCCAAGGACGAATATTTTCTATGAAAATTTCTCGGACATTCAGGCCGGTAAATGCTATTTAATACTGTTTATTATAAACAGAGCATTTACTTGAATACTTGTATCTATAAAAAGAACGTTAAACATAAAAATGTCTTTAATAAATATATATATATATATTAAAATAATAAGAAAGAACGGTAAGATTTATAATCCGGTGTTCCTAGCCATTATTTTTATTTTTAAAAACAATGCTCGATACAAACAGTAGAACATAATATTATAATTTTTTTAAAAATATGATTCCACCGCGAGCAGGCACACCCACCCCACCTAAACTTAACCTGACTTTGTAAGTGACATAGGGAAATTGTAATTGCCTAGGGAAATTAAAACCCAACCACCCCTAATTAAAATAGATTGAATTTTCCTTAATCTTAACAGCACAAAATATTAAGATTTTCTGTGCTCATAAATTAAGTCAATTTCTTAGAAATTATTCCTAGCATCGCTTGACAATGGAACGAAGCTCTGGATTTTAAGTTTAATTTTATAATAAAATTTACAATTTTAGTTTCAGTTTTCAAAACGTAGAAATTTATGTGTCGCGATGGAATCATATTTTTTAAAGAGAAAATAGTTATTATATATATCAAAATTATATATATATATATATATCTTCAAAATATATCGAGATTGTTGCTATAGGTAACGGAGTTAATGTATGCAGAGGGATGTCGCTTCGCACAGACTGACCTTGAACTCGTATGTCACGCATACACGGTAAGGTATAACGTCCTCTCTCACTTCCGTTATATATAGCAGTAATTAGAAGGAAAATGTGTAGAGTATAATCGTCTCAACCCACCACAGTAGTTCTATCGGTGACCATAGCTTTTGCGGTAATTTTTGGCTAAGGACAACATTCCCAAGTTCCGATAACCACTAGATTCCCTTGCAGCATTTACCTCTTCAAAAATAGAATCCCATTTCAAAGGAACAAAAGTGGAAGACGCCAAAGAATTCCAAGAGAACGCAACGAGGCAGATGCTTGTTATATGCCAAAAAGGATTACCAGGAATGCTTCTATCAACGGTAACGGCACTGAAAAAGTGCATGGTTTACGACGGGGACTACTTCGAAGAAGTTTAAACGCCGTATTGATATGTACTGTAGTTTTCTCTTTATACCACGTTTCTCGATACTTTTTGATAACGCCTCGTGCATATTAATGACTCGCTGCAGTAATGCACATCTGCTGTGGTTTCCGGGTTGAAGCTACCTGCTTGGGCACACCTGTGTTTCTAGAACACCTACAGAGCCATGTAACTTATAATTTATATATATGCTTAGAAGTCGGTTCAGTTTCGAGGAGGAAATGCATTATCTGGTGTGATCAAAAGTTTAAAAAACATTATTGCACAAATATTTATATTTTCACAACAGTTTCACATACCCAATATCACTATGATTTTCAGACATTTTCCTACAGTGTTACATGCTAAAATCGTATGAAGTCCTTACGACTTTGACAATCAGATTTGGGAGATACGAACCCGGGTTAAGTAATTTTCTAAATTAATCGATGTTTTATTTTTTAACCCGACATATTTGTGTCACGTTATTTTTAGTGAATATTCATATTTGAGTAAACGTTCCATTTATTTATTAAACAGTATATTTATTTTATTTTAGTGGCCTGAATATTCGAGAAATCTTATTAGATAATATTCTTCTATGTGCCGTTTCTCTACAGTAGGCAATCATGTTTCTCCACAACTTCCTATCCTTTTTATTAATATTTGTCTTTTTAATATCCTTTCTGCACAATGTTCTGTCATCAGTATGCGCATGCTCATTACGTACGTTAGACGCTGTTTCTCTCTATGCCTCTTGACCAATTTACTAGTCATTTTTCTGAATTATTTTTTAATGCAATACTAAACTGATCCAGTGGCTCTGTCAGTCAATAGGCAATCGATGATTTAGTTAATTGAACACCGTTCTATTGAAATCACATAATAATTTAGTAATGTACTATTAGCTAACAGCATCAACTGACATCATTTAATTATGACATTCCATCCTCATCAATCTTGAGGTTGAGGGTCGCTGGCCAGTTCCCTCCCCAAATCTGTTTCAAAGCAGAAATTTATGCATGTATGCGTAGCTTTTGGCGATAGACTTGGTGGCACTCGTCCCTCTCTAGGTCAAACCACCACCAATCTCCCTTATCTTGAACGCTAGTCTTAACACAGTGGCCGTTAATCTACTCAGGGATACCATCCGCTGACGGCTAAAATCAATTTAAGAGACCATCCACCAAGCAATAGCCGAGTCATCACTGCATTGGCAGAACTATGGAGACCAGTCTACTCCATTGTGCTAGATGACCGTTGAACTTACAAGAAGTTTTGAACAACCTTTAAGAGGCTCTTCTTTTTCATTCTGAATGGTCTCTAGGAATATTCCTCACCAGAACGGCCTGCTTAGACAACCGGTTTATTCGATCAGTTTAACGTAAATCATTACATGTCATTGCCACTGAAGATTAGTTTCGAAAACGATACGATATTACAGCTGCCCTTTGTATTCTTAAATAAATATCTCATGGATCTAAATCAAAGACAAATGCAGGAAAAATAAACATTATACGGTTAGATCAAGCGCGATTTTCCCGATAAATTGAGCAAAAATATCAAAACATTACGAGTTGAAACACATGAAAAAAATTTCGGATAATCAGGAGAGACATGAGAGAAATAAAAGCTGAAGACCATATTTTGGCAAAAGCGTGTCGAAAATACACATTTCTCGGAATAAATTATGATTATTAAAAGATATAGAATATGAATCGTTTTTGTTATATATTCTTTCTTTATATCGCTTTCGGGTTTTAAAATTGTAGCCATTAGTCGTGGGTGGACTTCGATAAGCCAACTGTCAGAAGAAAGAAATGTATATTTCTCCGTGTATATGTGCGCGCGTACGTGAACATGTGTGTTTGAAGGAAATTCTCTCTCAATTTGAGGATTCATGTTTGTGTTAATTCTGTCGGAAATGTTTTATCCATATTCACTACAACCATGCACATTACCAGCTATTCTTGTGGAAACCTATTCAACAAAATAAGTCACACCTACGCGGGAATTTCGTTTTACATGCCTGATTTCATTTAGATTAGCGGCATATCGACACAACTCTGGGTTATTTAAGGCTGAAATCTAAATCTTGAAATGGAAATCTCAAAATTGTGGAACATGAAAGCATCAATAATTCTAGTTGTGTTTGGGGCCTTGGGTTAGTTTGGAATAGGTTCTGATAGATTCCTTCAAAGGAACTCTGGTAGCCATGACTTAAAGAAATTCACAAAAAAACTGTTCTCGCAAGCTCAGCTCCTAACTTACGAAGGCCTTTATCTATGTAAAGTGTCTATGATCTTAGTTTGTTTTCTTTATCTGTTTATTTACAAACATACTCTGCGGAAAATGCCATGAAGCCATTTCTGACCTTACATCTCAGGAAGGAAATCAATATATAGAAGAAATCAAAGAACATAATAATTCAACCGGCTTCAAATACTAGTTTTGTCAAATCTAGTTACACCATCCGCACATAC
>OZ010601.1:36586506-36651506 GCA_963932145.1 Acanthosepion lycidas | reverse complement strand
CCTCTTTCACAATTTCTTTTCTCATTCTCCCCTCTCAAAATTTAACCATTACTTTCCTGCTTAATGTTATGATGAAGTCTTCTAAACTAAACAGATTAAATGATTTCCCTTCAGAAGAATCACAGGTTGAACAGATATTACACTATTATTGTCGGTAAAAAAAAGGAGACATAACTGTCGTACCCCGTCACAAAAAGAAATGTAATACATCGGCGGGAATAAGTATAAAATACCCCCATGAAATTATTAATTTTCTTATTTCTGCAGAAATTGCTCTGAAAATTTGTGTGTGATACATAGATCCGATGATATTTTATAACAACTTTCCATCAAAAGACTTAAGAAAGTTATTAAGAAAAATACGTTTTCGAGGGTGGAAATAAGTATAAGACATCTTTGAAAATTTGTATTTAACAGCAAAATTGTAGAAAATTCAATATTTACATTTATTCCCTTTCAATTGTAATACTTCAACACGCCTGTTTTGCATTGAATCAATAAGTTTTCTGAGAGTTTCAGATGGAATTTCATTCCAATACTGTTTAATGCAAGATTTTAAAGTTTCTCTATCTTCAAATTAATATTTATTTTTGTATACACTTCTTGACAAAATTCCCCACAAATTTTCTTTTGGGTTTAAATCTGGAGACTTAGTAAGCCAGTCCAAAACTTCAATATTTTTTTTGTTTTAAACCAGTCTTTCGTGAGCTGAGTAGTGTGTGTGGCCGAGTTCTCCTGTTAAAAAAAATGGCATTATTGGTGTCTAGGCGATTCATAAATACGACAAGACTTTTTTTTCCAACACATTGAGACACATTTTAGATGATTTCGAGGTCCCGACAGTTCGGGGCCTCGACAGTTCTCTTGCAATGAAATTTATAGATTTTCCTTCTAGTTTATAGGCGGAAATTTGCCCTTTTCATTTTCATTAAACGGGGTGTTTCTAGGCATTTTGCGGTAAGCGCATTTCATTATGAAATGTTTAAATACTACATATGTGGCTTAAAATAATCATAAGAGTCTTTTTTATAATACTAGATATCGAGTAGAGTTTTTTCCTTCCATCACTACTAAATCAGCCTTTCTAGACACAGAAAAAGCTTCCCAAACCATAAAAGAACCTCCAACAAATATATATATATATATTTTTTTTAAAACAACTGTTCCTCCTTTCTTAAAGCATGTCAATAACACTAGTAGCCGTCGGACCCATCTTTTTCTCATAAGAAAACACCACGTGATCCCATTTCTCCTTTGTCTATGCTTACCAACTCTATGCACATCTTGTGTTTAGCAGTTAAAGTAGGTACTGTAGAGATTTGCCGATTTATGGAGAAGTTGACGAAATCTTCTTAGAGTGATGGGTAAATTCTGAGATTTTTGCAGATCTCGTGAGCTTGATTGTCTTTTAGAAGATTCTCGAAAAAGCCGACGTCTGGTTGCATTTATAATTTTAGGTGGACAACCTGGACGTGTTCTGGTGCCAGACGATTCATAACTGTTCGGGACCTCGACAGTTCTCTTGCAATGAAATTTATAGATTTTCCTTCTAGTTTATAGGCGGAAATTTGCCCTTTTTCATTTTCATTAAACGGGGAGTTTCTAGGCATTTTGCGGTAAGCGCATTTCATTATGAAATGATTAAATACTACATATGTGGCTTAAAATAATCATAAGAGTCTCTTTTTATAATCTGCGCATGCACTTAATCTTCCTTTGGCATTCTGAAGTAAACCAAATATGCAAATTTTCAATACTGTGTTATAATTATTTCCATCCTTGAAAACGAATTTTTGTTAATAACGTTTTTTTTTTATGGAAAGTTGTTATAAAATCGAATATGTCTACTAACACCCATTAGATGTAGGTACCACACACACATTTTCAGAGAAATTTGTGCAGTAATAAGAAAATTCATGGAGTGTCATATACTTATTTCCACCAATGTAGTACAGTTATCTTCATGTAATCAATGATGCCACGAACAGGATTTATTAAGCAAATTTGTTAAAACATTTATTCATGTTACTTAAATGATACAATTCGTGCTGAAAAATTGAGACCTCGACCGAGAAGCTCTTATTCACAAAATCTTGTACTGATTAAGATTTGGTGGAACAAATTTAGCTGTGAACTATTCAGCACACTTTTGTATATAGTGTCGTACAAATTCTAACCGTAGGTAGAAAAAAATCGTTAATCGAATTTGAACCATGTTCGCACACACAAGGATTCCTCATCCTCCTGACAACTTAATGACATCAACGCTATTCCACCACTAACACAATTCCCTAGCAAACAGATTATCTGTTGTCGTGGAAAAGTTTGAGATTAAGCAGGAAACTTTGCAACTTATGAAATAAAATCGTTTTAAAAAGGTTCGATATTGAACCCGTTAATACCCATCATCCAGTTTTGGAATGGTGGCTATTAATTGGTGATAGGTGAAAACCCATTAAAAATTTTTTATAAACTTGTCATTTATAGCGGCTTTTTAAGAGATCTATAACTGATACTGGTTTTCTTAGAAACCTACAATTAAATGCAAATTTAAAAAAAAAAAACAACTTTAATATCGGATTATTTAAAAACCTATAATTAATGTCGGATTTTCATTTTACTTTTAATAATTAATATCCGATTTAGGAACATTCGTTTAAAGAATATTCATCTAAGGATCATTGGAAGAAGGAAAATTTATCTAAAAATATTGGTCTATGGAAATCCTATCTAAAGTCATTGGTCTGTGAAATATCCGTCTAAGGACCATAGGTCTATAATAATGTTTTGAAATTAATAATTTTATTTTTTTTTTTGCCTACACCAAGTGCACAATCGTTAACGCGGTTCTGTGGCGGAAAACCTATGCTCCATTCTGCGGCCTATTTCCCTGAAATGCAATGTTGCAAGCCTATAGCTATTCCATTGCAAATGTTCAGATGATCTACAGCAGATCAGACTTTTTCAGGTAGGAAACGCTGTGACACGTCCAATGAATCCAACCACTTTCGTATCCTCCGTGTTCCAAATGCAACTTCCATTCAGACAGTATTTTTTTGGCATTTTGTGAAGGATTAAATAGTAATAATAATTATAATAATAATATTTTTTCTTGACCAATATCTTGTATTACAATATTACGAGAAATCGAGCAAACAATTGACATATATAATATAATTTCTATCTGAAATACACCAGAATATTTTACTGATTGGAAATAACAAGTTTAATCATTTAACTTTCAATTAAAGCTAAAATGAAATCTTCAAGAATATTTTTTTTTTATTTTTAAAAAATAATTTTAAATCTTAGGTATCGAACATTCAGTGGAGGTACGTGTATAAAAGAAATAAAGAATCATCCATATATATATATATATACATATATATATATATATATATATATATATATATATATATATATATATATATATATATATATATATATATATATATATATTTCAATATAGTGTAAATTCCAGTAGTAATTTAAGTTTCAATAACAAAAACTATTCTGAGTTGAATTTCTTCATAGACCACCAAATATTATTGTGGACACACAATTTGTTATATTTTGCTTGCACCAGAAATATTACATGTATTCATGAGGGGCCATGTGGACCACGGTTGAGAAGCCTTGTTCTATCATAATATTTTTTTTAACAAATTAACACTTAAAATACAAAATACTCAATTTTATTGATATTCACTATATTACAGAATAATATTTAATACACTATTTATATTTTCACTATATTTATAGCAACATTAATTACTAATGATACTTTTTTCTCGTTCAGAAACTGTTTTTCGGGTTAGTAACAACGACGTATATTCTTTAGACGAGCGCTGTAAAGTTCAATATCCTTAGACCAATATTCCTTAGACCAGGGTTCCTTAGACGAATGTTCTGGATCCCCGGATTTTACGATGGATATTATTGGGTTAAAGCCCGAAGCATTTAAAATTCCAAATAATAAAATAACAGTGATCAGGAATTACTGTGAGGAACACTGTACTTTCTAAGTAATTAGTGGATTTTCTTTATAAACCGACATATTCCTTACGTAAATGTTATATTTAGTGGATACCCGTGTTTGAGTAGACATCATGGTTCTTTTTTTAACAGTGTAAAACTATGCCTAACTGCCTGTGCATTCTAACGTTTTAATAAAAAAACATGTTCTACAGGCAGTGTTTGAACCACCGACCACCTTGGAGGGACATCCCAGTCTAAAAGGACGCGGAGTCATACTATAGTTTCCCCAGCAAGTGGGACGGAGATTCAAAACTTGCCAGAAGGCCTATATTCTTTATTAAGATTCTTAAATGCGCAAGCCGTTAAAAAGATTTACACAGTTAAATAAATAAATGGTATATCCACTCAACTATGTGTATGAACTAAATTTAAAGTTCTGATCCTCTATAAATATATACCTGTTGATTATTAAAAAAACTAATTTGGTAATTTGACTTTAGTGAGAGAAAAAAGTAATCTTACACAAGTTTATTCTGGAATGAATAATAAGGATAGATTGTTCGAGAAGCACTGAAAAATCTTTGGTCGCCTCAAAAATCTTTTCTTTGTTTTAAATCGGTATCACCAAAAGTAATGCAGTAAAACCACCAGCTTGCACTGGGTGACAGGGTGTGGAAGAATTAGCAACAGAAAAATTAATAATGCCGAGAAAAAAAAGAGTAATATGTAGGAGAGTAGATAGTGATGGGCGTTGCATTTAAATGTTTTGCAGATTAAATTTGACTGGAAAGCATGAAGCTGGAAGGAAGTTCCACTAGAGACAAGTGCGAGAAAATAAACTCTTACTATAGAACTTACGGCTACATCAAGTCAGCTCGGCTTTAAATTGATCAGTTTAAATTCATAAAGTCTACGTATTATAGTAAAGAGCTCATCCGAAGAATTACCATGAAAGTGTTTTTTAAAAAGGCAGAGAAAAGCAACATTACGGTGTTAGGTAAGTGACTGAAGCCGAGTCACCGGATCAGGACCAATAATTTTTTTTTAAATTTTATCCAGAAGCTCAAAGTAAATAACAAGAGCACCGGACCATATATGGCAGCAATATTCTATGCATGGGCGAATTGTAGACTTATAGATATATAAAATAGATTCCGGAAAGAAAAACTGCCTCGCACGACAGAGTGACCCGTCTTTCTTAGCAGCTGACCTGACGATTATTATTTTTAGAAACAGGTCGAACCTAAATTTTTTCTCAGTGGAATCTCACGATGTAAATATGTCTAATTATTTTGGTATATTGAAAATCAGAATGTCGGTGAGTTACATTCGTCAAGAAATAATGTATGCATTACCGAGAGAATAAGTCTATTATAGAGACACCACCCAGAATCCAATATAAAAATTCAGGGTCGTGGAATTAGTAAAACACTAAACACTTCAAATACCATGGCTTATTTATCGGTTATAACAAATTTAGTATAGGAGAAAAAGAAATTTGACAAAGCTAAGACTGAGGTAGTTTCGCCCCAAACCGCAAATTACTACAAAACTAAATCATTTACCGGAAAAGTAGAGTCCTGTTCTTAATCTCGTTGGATTGAGTCTTTCATATGAATATCGTACCAAACCCGTTCAGAAATATCTAAACTGTCTTCTGTATACAACTGCATTCTAAGACGAATGGTTAAACATTACTTTGAGTGAATGAAGACCATCCTACTTTGAATATTGTGGAACATTACCGACTTTACCAAATAATAGAAACCATATCACTTGAGGACTTCCAACAGCAGCAACAACTAAAATAGATAGCACATATAACAGGAAGAGAAAATAATGACACAATCAAGATGTTGACATTCTACACAACTTCAAATAAAATGGTTAGGAAGGAAATCACCATCAGTACTGGAAAGAGCCATAATATCACTTAAGAAACCTTTTCCTTGCCAAACTGTTTTAAGAGAAAGGTTTTATAAATTACAATTGACAACAGTATTGAGTGATTTGTTCAACGAATACCTTGTAGGAAAATAGCTTACATTACCATCATCAATGGTGATGGTAATTTATTAAAATTGACTATACATTGAGAAAGTAGACTATTTACATTATCTTAGCATCCTCGGGAGTGTAAGTAAAGCGAGCCTCTTACAGACACCTGCGTCTTTCTTCCTCTGGCCTCTACAGCAACTATGCTTTGCGTACCTCTGTTACAGTTTTTTTTTTTTTTGGCGGGGGGTATATTCTGGCAGGATAAGTAACTGAACTAAACAACAGGTATTTGTGCTCCTAGCACAACTATGGATTGATTCGTTTTTACGGTTTATCAACCCTTTGCAGGTAATTTGAAGCCAAACAATATTTTCACATTGTTATAAATTTTTTGAGATAAAAAGGTTTAGTTATACAAATCTTATTAATTAACCCATAGCTGGTAGATGAAATTATGGATTCATACCATCCCTATGGGTATTTGCGCGGTAGTGAATATTACGAACCTAACAGGAATTGGAACCTGGCTCTCCGGTTAAAAATTTGAAGCCATTATTCATCACACCACCCGCACATCCAAGTTTACAGCACCTGTTATTCCCAAGCGGTCACTCATCTAAGTACTGACTAGAATTAACGTTGCTTAACTACGGTGATCGCACGGGAGCGGGTATTTCAACGTGATATGGCCGTAAGATTTTTTATCGACTGGCAATTGCCATATTTTCTTAGGAAAGATCATGAAGTAGTTTTATTTTGCTTTCTCCACTGGTGCGGACTGGTGCTCCAACGTAATGTAGCCGCACGCCAACTATCGAACTGATTCGTCCACCCAATTTAAATCACTTTTAAGTTTCAAGGTTATTCTAAATGTGTCACATACGGGGATCATTTTCCCAAGAGAATATTATCAAGACGTGACAAGTCGACCATGGTAAGATTCAATTCCGTACCTTGTGGTTGGGACGATAACGTTCTACCCACTCGAACATATTCTTCTAGTATTGATCTAACCTCTCGACTATATTGTATTATTATCTAACTATTCTACCATATTCTATTAGTATTTATCTAACGTCTCGACTATATTCTACAAGAGTTTATCTAACCAATAACAATATTCTACAGTGTAACCCGGATATAAGAGAGGTGTCGGGACCGGAGAAGAAGTCTCTTATATCAAGGTTTCTCTTATATCCGGGTTTGGTCTATTTTGTTTACATTAACACAGGCTCTAATTTGGGACCAGATAAAATCGCTCTTATATCCGGGTTTATCTTATATCCGAGTCTCTTATATCCGGGTTACACTGTATTAGTATTTATCTAACCATTCCACCAGATTCTGTTAGTATTTATCTAACCACAAGACTATATTTTACTAGTATTTATCGAAGCATTTGACTATATTCTATTACTATTTATCTAACCACTCAATAATATTCTGTTAGTATTTATCAAACAATTCGACCTTATCTTATTAGTATTTATCTCGCCACTCGACCATATTCAACTAGTATTTATCAAACCATTCGACCATATTTTACTATTTATCTAACGCCTCGACCATACTCTATTATTAGTTATCTAACCACTTGACTATATTCTACTAGTATTTATCTAACCATTCGACAATAGTCTAATAGTCTTTATCTAACCACTCGACCATACTCTATTAGTATTTATCAAACCACTCGACTACATTCTACTAGTATTTATCTAACCACTTGACTATATTCTATTAGTATTTATTTCGTTTGAAAATAAAAATCCGTATATATCGATTGTTTATTTTTGTTCGGAATTTGATTAAAAGATTGATAAAATACGCTTACAGAAAAAAATATAAAGCGAGGAAAACGAATAAGAGGAAAAAAACTAAGAAAGAATGATGGCTAAGAAAAAAAAACAAAGGGATATGTGTGAGAGAACAGAAGAGTTGCGTAAAAAGAAATGGTAAAATCTGAACTGTGAGCTTTTGCCGAATTCAATCTAACACAGCCCTGACGTGCTGCCATCTTCCGCTTTGTTCCGAATTATACAAATACAGATCAAAGCTTTTTATTTTTTCAAAATCATAACATTGATAAATTTTATTATTATACATTTTATGAGAATCTATTTACAATCAATTGCATTTTATAGGTGAAAGGAAAAAATATATAGATATATTTAGAGAGAAGGATGTTTTATTTGCATTTTATCGCGTTTTCCTACCTTGGTCTATTTCTTTCACTCTCTCACACGCCCTCTCTCACTTCATTTCTCTCTTTTCACTCTCTCTCACTCACTCTCCCCTCACCATCTCTTTCAAACTCTCAATCTATCATGTGAAAGGTTTTTGTTAATGGCTTGAATAGAATTCAGAGGTCATACCTAAAACAGGCTGATTTCCATTACTTCCAAGTTTGACCAAATATTTATACAAGAACAAGTATACAATTTCCGCCATTTTCTTGCACATCGCATTGGTTAGGGTGATATTTAATTGGCATCGATTGCCACCAAAAAGAATAACAATACCTTGCTTTTCCCATTTGCTAATTGATTATGTTCCATACAAACAACAACACTGCCAGAAAAAGAAAAAATAACAATTATCAGTTATAAAAAAATATGAAAACATTTTGTTGCGTTCCCTTTTGTTTTTGTAATCTGATAGCATGCGCAAAGGTTTCTCTTTGTGAGTATTAATTAAATCAATGCTCGCTTTCTGCCGATGATGATAATTATGACGATATGATTTCTATGGCGTATATTGCCTTGCAATAATGTGTTATATGACTGATAATTTCAAAGACAGGTTTGAAATTCACAAAATGTATATTAGTGATGGTCATTATTAATTGTTGAATAGATAAATCAATACTGTTTTCACTAGTTAAATAATGCCACATCCTACCACTTCTCTACGGCTGTTGAATAACGTGTAGAAATCATTGAGAGATGTGATGAATACGTGATATGGGGGATTCAAGTCGAGGTTGTTTTAACATAATGGTAGACAATAGTTATCGTTCTCGTAAGTAGTTTTTTTTTTGTTTTCTGAAGACCGGAGAGCACAGAGACTGAAGCGTTCTGATAACAACAACAAAGTCGAGGACAATAGTTCGAATATAAATAGTGTAAAATATAAATATAATATAAATAGTGTAGTAATGATAACTCCTCATCCCAGAAATTCAGACAGACGAAGCAGCTTAAATTTCTTATAAAAATAACGAGAATTGAAAGCAATATGAAAGCTGCTTTCGCATCGAGGAAAAATCTTCGGCTGTTGCGCCTATTCTTTACTTCGCCGTTGCAGCAACATTTTGAAAATTGTACCAAATTATTCTTTGAAAAATTTATAAAGAAGTATTTTCTCCTTTCTTCCTTTTATGTAGTTTTCTTTTCTGGGGACCTTATGCAGCATTATAAGTTTTATTGTAAAAAGGCAGAGTTCATGTTCATTGATAATTTACATACATGTTATTGGCCATTATTTGGCACATGATTCACTTAATTTGTTCAATTCATTCCTTTTTTTGTTTGTGTGTGTATGTGTTAACAATGAATTTACCGTTTGTTTTAAACTCGGCTCGTGACGTCTGTCTTTTTTTTGTGCCCATATTAATTAAATGTTAACTCAACCCTTTGAACCAAACTTTTCGTAGGCTTTTTTATCAAAATAAAAAAAATCCTATATATAGTTTTACTCTTGGACGAAATTTATAAGATCTTTTTCAATGAATTAAAATTCACAAGTTCACTAAATGTTATCACATTTTCTAATAAGGATAGGAGTTTACTTTCATTTTGTTTTAGTATTGTGAAAAGTTAGCAGCTCCATTGTCTCTTCTAGCTACGTGTGTTATCTAATATTGCTGTGGTTACTGTTGAAATACAAAGACATCCAATCTAAGCTGTATTAAGTTATTACAACTTTCTCAAAATTTATGAGATGTTGAAAACAACTAAAGGACACATACTTATCAGTTTTTATTTTTTTTGTTTTCTGGTTACTGTCAAGTGGATCATGGCTCTCCACAGATTCCGTTTCTTTAGTATCTGCGAAATAGAATTCAGTCTTAAGGAAGAAAGCTGATTGATAACCCGTTGCCTTCTCCAGTTTGGAATTCAGTGATTTCTTTCCCTTTGACCAATGGTTGCCGGAGTCCATGTAACAAAGCTAGGGGTTCACACACACAGACAAAAAGCAAATTGGCAGTCTCTTGTAATATGTTAGTGGTCTGTAAAGCAATTTCACTTGGGAATGGTTGTTACAACTGAGAATTAGAATTCCTACGGTAATCTACGCCATAATGAAATACTTAAAATAGAAAAGCAACTTTAAAACTAGCAGAAAACAAAATCAAGCGATGTAAGATGGTGCCGCTTCTATGCTACCGCATGTTTTGACTGCAAAAGTTGAATAAAAACAGAAAATGATATATAACAGAAAGAGTATATATATATATATATATATATATATATATATATATATATATATATATATATATATATATATATATATATATATTGAACAATAAAAATTAAAAAATTAAAATCCTCAGACACACTAGGTTGTAGATTAATATTCTTTCGTTTTTTTATTATTATTCCATTTAGATTCCTCGACTAGTTTCGGTCGAAATGGCCATCATCGGGAGGAGAAATATTTCTGCTTGCTGCTAGCACTAAACTACAGAAATGAATGTCTTGATGGAGAAAATGAACTTTTGTCTGTAGTTTTCATTTGTTTTTTTATTTTTTTATCTTTTTAACATGAATCTTTTAACATTCCTTGTGTTGGTCAAACAGTCTCTTTTAAGTTGTTATTTGAGATAAGAGCTGGATGCTGCTATGAATTCTCTGGTCAGTTTGACAGTTTTATTGGACTTGGTGAGGGGATGTGTCTCTGTTTAGTGTTTGTTTGTTTGTGTGTGTGTGTTATACATATATATATATATATATATGTATGTATAGTCTTTCTGTTATATATATATATATATATATATATATATATATATATATATACGTAAAGGAAAATTATATAAAGCTTATAATTTATTATATTTAATTTAATATATTAATAATAAATAAAAATATTAATTTTAAATATTAATAAAATAGGATATTAATTTATTAATATAGATTAATTAACGTAAAATATTTAAAAAAGTAAAATATTTAATATAAAATTAATTTGATCTAATTGTATAAAAGCTATATATAAAAAAAGAATTAGCAGTATTAACCTCTTCATCAGCAGAGGCAATTCCCTTCAAAACCATCCACTCTGAAGGCCTATATATGTACTAATGTACCTAAATATCTGGTTAATTTGTTTACTTCTAAATAAACCATACATATATATATATATATATATATATATATATATATATATATATATATATATATATATGAACAAGTACAGGGTTATTACGGATGGAATAAAATTCCGATAACCAAAAACACTATTCTTATATATATATCGCACATTCAGTGTTAATAAAATATTGTTCGATGTAATATAACAGAGGTATTTAATTCATATTAATAAATATACATTTTTCTCACCGATAATGTGACTCGAACGCATAACTCAATCTTTAGGCGCCGAACAACCGGCGAGGAAAAATGCCTATTTATCAATATATAATATGTACATATATACATAGGCACGGTGGTAGCTGCTTGAATTGAGGAAACAGAGAGTCAAGTTTGAATTCCAGTCGAGTTCATTATATTCATTTACTTGCTAAAAACCTTAAGAAAGGTACAAATCCCTCTCTTCTCCCCAGCAGCTATGGGTAAATCGCAGAGCAGATTGTCCTGTAGCCTTGGGTGGTGAACGGTCTAGGAGATGGACATCTATGAATTCAAAAACCGAGGTGGTTCGTTTGAGGCCCGTGTGGCATACTAACACCAGGTCTTTGTATTCGACTCTTGCAAAAGTGTGGTTGGTTCTACACGAGGATTTATCACAATAATGAAATGATATGTGCTGGTAGTCTGGCTGTTGGTTCTAAGAATTGAGCCGAAAACGACAGGAGAGTATAGTATAGTATTGTATAGCTGGTCACACGTATTCGAGGATACCCTTCTACTAGGGCAGCTAGCCGATCCCTATTGCAGACGCTTGCTCAGACGCTTGTGTTTCTTCAACACCCACAGAGCCCACCTGTGGCATATACTGCAACTATGCTGAGCAGACCTTAGTTACAGTATCTGGGAAAGAGCGTGTTTTCTAGCGTGATCAACAATTTGTAAAATGTCAGCAGGTTGAAAATTTGGGGGAGGGTCTCTCACACTTAATCAAGGAGAAAAGTCCATATAAACGTATGTTCACAAATCTTTCGTTTTTCAATTATTAAGTTTACAGCAATCGCTGTTAAATGTACAGTCCGAATATACTTTTACAAACATTGGGGGCGAACTCTTGACACGAAAACAAGGTAAAATGTCCATATAAACATAAGTTCAAAAGGCCATCGTTTTACCTCTACACAGTAACACATAGCAAACGTTCAAAATTTCCTCCGCTTGCTTCTACACACGCATGCACCCGTCGGATCACTGACTGGCAGACCCTTTCACCCATACGGTATCAAATGCTTTCGCAGGTGCCATATTATGTTGATGAAGCGTATTTGCATTATTAATGTTCTAGTTGGCCCCAGAGATAAAAATCCAAATGATTGAGGTCGAGCGGGGGCGTGCTGGCCTCGAACCGGTTCTCCGCTCCCTATCCCTCTTTCATGGTAGATGTAAGTCAGTGCATCACTAACAATGTGACTAATATGTTCTGGAGCCCTATCATGCCTGAACCACATTCGTCTTCGTATTAGCGACAGTAAATCCTCTTGTATGTGTTCGAAATACAGTCCTTGTAGACAGCTCGTTTAAGTTGTGTCGGGTCAACTTGTGGACCTAAAATACTAGCCCTCACCTTAGTCGTCAACTGATATAGGTGTCTATCCTGTATTAAGGGATTCAGATACGCTCGCAACTGATGGTCGTGTAAAATTGTTATTTCATTTCTTCCAAGTGTTGCCTCAACAGTAAACAAAACTGAAGAGACAAACAACAGACCGGCAGTTTCCGCACAAAACCATCAGCAACAGTTCTCCCGTGGTGAGTGATCAGAGTACGAAAGAGCCTGCACGCTTCGCAAATGATACGGATAGAGGAGCTGCACTTAAATTACGCTTCTTACGGTATTATGAGATGTATGACATGCTAGGGCCACTTCATATGTGCTGATACCTAGATCGTCTTTGACTGACTGTAGAAAAAATGTATAAAATATTAGTCAACATATATATTTAATTAAAAATATTTTACATGATGATATGCGCTTTCATTTTCATTGGACTTTCAACTATTGATTTTTCATGTTTTTTTCCGATCTGACTTCACCATTATTTGCAAACCTGTTCTAAAAAGTTTTCGCCACGATTCGCTTCCTCAAATCTGATCAAGTGATTCCACATCAGTTGTTTTTTTAAAGGGTATTCTTTTCCTATGTAACAGAAATATAAAAGTTAGTCCTGTGTTGAAGCGGCATTTGCGCTAAAGAATAAAAACAAATACAAGACGGAAAATTATACAAATGGATAATTCTTCAAAGACAACAAATTAGACGAAAAATAAAATGGCGAGGAAGAAAAAGAGAATAGAATAAATATAAAAGCAGAACAAAATTCCAAGCATTACTTTTAACAAATTTGATTTCAGAAATCAGTTTACAATAATCAGCCTAGAAAATACTAATAGATTATATCAGCTCTTCTGTCGTAATGATTGCATCCGACGGGCAGACTGTAAGTTATTTCAATAAAAATTATGAGAAGAAACTTCATAAATACAGCATTTATTGCGTGAATATATATCGGCCGATATCTGTCTAAAAGCAACTTAATAAAATGTCTGCTTCAAATATCAGACAGTGATAACTTTTAATGTTTCTAATATAATTAATCGGTATATGCATTTTTCTTTTAAATCTGAGCCACAAATAAATTAAGATATTTAATAATAAAATTAGAATCTATAATGGCTTTAGTATTCGGCCATATTTATCAAAATAATGGAGTACTTAATTTCCGAGAGAATCAGTATTATATTCAGGATTAACAGGAGAACGTAATACAGTGAAATATTAACGCGTGTGAATGAATCCAAAAAGTAAATAGTACAAATGACAATATTTGATCTCTAGCTCATTAGATATGCCTTTCACTGTTTAAAGACAGTAATGTCTACTCAAACACATGTACACATTTAACATAACGTTCACGCTAATAATAAATACGGAAATATAAAAAATTGCATTAATTGCTTAAAAATTTCTTTAAATTTCGTGAACAAGTATAACAGTATATTAAGTGTTTGTATTTCAATGTAATTTCAACAGCAGCCGTGGTAAATTTCTTTACTGCTATGGCTACTGCAATTATGCTTTGTTTATGTATTTGCTGGTGTATTTTCTTAATGTAAACTGGGCAAACTAGTTTATGAAAATGCTTGAAAAGCGAGAAATTATTTGCAACAAGGGACTTAGTATTCCATAAGTTAATTTGAGCATGATAAAATTTGAGGATTCAGTATTATTCACAATCCTCGTTCAAAAATTATACTGAAGATTATTAATTTAAGTTATGCTATTTACAAGAAAAAAATCGGATGAAAGGAAGTTAACAGTTAGTTTTCCTCAACTCGGAAGTTTTATTGGTTAATAAATAACTTTCCCTATTTTTTGATATCTATTTTAGGAAGGAAAAATTGTTAATCATTTTCCCAGCGTGACCCTTCAGTTTTTTAGCAAAGGATAACAATGGTCCTTTGCTTTTTGAATATTGAATGGTGTTTGAGATGAAATGACTAAATTTGAATTCACAGTTCGTGGGAGCATATCTTTGAACAGAATTGAGGTGATGTCTGTGTCGTCCTACTTTTGGACAGAGGTTTTACTGACGCTACGTTATTATATTGAATTTTTTTTTCTAGAAATTTGACGATGTTCCCCGTTCTATACGCTCAACTCATTTATGACATGAGATTTAGCATTAGCATTTAACAATGACGCTAGCGTATTCAAATAAAATCATGATTTTGCTTACAGTACCCAAATAGTACCTCATCACAAGCTAGACTGCTTATCATCCGTGATCTAATGAAAACCGGTGGGTTCCTTTTTATTATTATTATTATTATTATTATATTTCACTAAATCTTAACCAAATATAAGATCCATGTGCCACTCAAAGTAGATGGTTACTTAATGAATACCGTATAAAGTAAAAGAGGAGAAGATCAAGATTTTAAAGATATGTATAGATAACAGTTGATCCTCGACTTTCTGATTATAGCGCCCGGGGAAGCATCATCTCTGGAGTTTGATCCACAAAGTAGCGGAATATAGAGTAGAAGAATATGTCTGTTTAGATCGTCCTACGAAAGGGATGAGAAAGACTTAAATTGTGATGATTAGGTCCAGGCTAATAAGTAAATAATGGACAACTGCTCGTTTCCGAAGCTACCCCACTGCCAGGCTGTTACAGTTAGAGAGAAAGAAAGATATTGAGAGAGAGACTGTCGTGATCAGTTGTTCATCAAAGCCAGTACACTCTGACCTATGGTTAAGATGAGTTGTGATTTGGTGCTAGTACGACATGTCAGAAATATTTTTTGTCTACCGTAGTATATTTATTTAAGAACATTCTAGCTGGTGGGGAGCTATTATCACGAATATATCTCTTTGAAAAACTGAGTTATAGTTGAAACGCTAACAAACACACACCACTGACTTCGCTATACAAGCGTAATCTATTGAAGGGAACTAGTTGTTTATTTACTCAAAATTCAAGGAAATTTTTATTCAAAATTGGTGATAGCTGGACGATATGCTATCTTGAGAAACTGGCTCGTATTAATGAGATTAGAAATTAAAACTATTTTCCTGTTAAAAGCTGTTCTAAGGACTTTACTTCATAACAATATCTATCGCTACCTTGTAAATTCCTCAGAATAAATGAACATAAAACTGGGAAATTATTTAACATCTGGCACAATCTCAAGACACGTTAACCCTCGATTCTTACTTGTTCTAGTGCAGCGGACCAGAATTGTCGAGTCAGCTGTTGCTGCAATTTGAATGTAACATTTGATTCTACAAAGAATTCATTGACTCCAATGTGGAATCGGCCATAATTTATCTGAAAGTTTGTGTAAGCTCATAAAAAGCCAGAAAAATATTTTGATAATGAAGCTATCGTATTCAATGAATATCCTAGTTTTTAAAAACAGAATATATAAACGCATATAAATAATTATTTATTTGTATTGAAGTCGAATATTTTGCTCATATCAAAGTGCATTGATTTTACTCGAGTCATTTTAATTTAATTAAAATATTATTGTGATATTCTACATAAACAAATATTTTCCAAATATATTGTAAGTAATTTTGGTAACCCATTAATTTATGTATTTATCTTTTCCTGTCAATTCGAAATAGGATATTTCAAATGCATCATCTACAGAGGGATCATAGACTACCAAATAGGATCACATTCCGGCTAAAAACTGATTGTGTATAGGCTCAAGTATGAAACGAACCAATGTTTACGCATTGACTCAAGCATTAAAAAAAATCGAAATTAAATACGGTACAAGGGCTGATGTATAGTTTTTTTTTTGTTTTGTTCTTTTTATCATTTTACCCAAGCAAGGCAATAAAGCCACTAAGACACAAGAGGCTACTTAGTGTTAATAAATAAGAAAAAGAGAACGAGAAAATAAGTATCAAGAAGTCAGCACATAACAGTTGATATTGCATTTAAAGATCAAGGTTGTCTCGAATGCCTGAAACCAGAAGAGTTTTCCAAGAGAGAGATGGAATTGTTAACATTTGAATCTATCAAATTCAACTGTAAATTGATGAGACCTTATTGTCAATCTCATACTGCTATTAAATTAATAAAGTCTAGGTACCATCGTGAAAATATCAGTTACCATGAAGGTATTTATAATGATCAGTTAAGTGACATGCGTGATACACGCTTAGGCGATCATGTATCTTTCGATACATGAGTGACAAGGCAGATATATTGCCCCAGTAGGTTGCCATTTCTTTCTGAGGTAGACCAGTTACCAACCAAGGCTATAGGACCCGGTCTGTCCTGCTATTTACTCGTAGCTGTGGGTGAGAAGAAGAGTATTCAGAGCTTTGGCAAGAGTATTAGCACGTAATAGAATGAAATATATTTGACTGGAATTCGAACTCGGCTCTCCGATTTCTCATTCCGATCCGCTATCCACTACTCCATCGTGCATTGTATTTATAATGATAAAAGATGTAAAAACATATTTATAAAGGTATACACACACTTATTAAAAGAAACTTACTTTAATGTTGTTAAGCGAGGATTTTCACCAAGCAAGAAAGCAAGAGGCAAATAGACATTTATTGTAGAGTTTAGAGAGAATAAAAGTCAGTTCGGGAGGACATTACTTAAGCACTAACACAGTGCTACCATAACGTACACGTGTTAAATTAACCCACCTATTAATACGTATATATATATATATATATATATATATATATATATATATATATATATATATATATATATATATATATATATAAGCTGAGTTATGTTGGTTCAGTTATGCCTACTACGAAGATTCGTGACCCTGTCAAGATAACATATTCCGTCTTCAGGGATTGCTGACTTCTCTCCAGCAAGCGAAGAAAGCAAGCCCTGAAAAGTGAACATGTTATCTTGTCGTGCTTATGAACCAAAGTATTATGCAGAACTGAACCAATAATACACACACAAACACACACACAGGCGTATATATATAATTAAATGACAAATCTTTTGCTTGTATTAATTATATATATATATATATATATATATATATATATATATATATATATAATTAATACAAGTAAAAGATTTGTCATTTAATTGATTGATGCTACCTTCAGCATCCCGACTCCAGAGTTTCGTTGATGGGGTTGCAGCAGCAATACCGTCCATTTATACTCCCACATAATAATAAGATACTAAGTGGTATATATATATATATATATATATATATATATATATATATATATTACTGGGAATATAATTTCTATATTAGTAAAGCTTGTGTCTGATAAAGTCACAGGTATTCTCAAAAATTGTCAATGGAACTCGCAAAATGAATAATTATTCTGACAATCTAAAATAGTTTTCGGGTTTAAATAATCCGCAAAGAGTTGATAAGCCGTGAACATAAGTCGATAATTACCAACGTACTTATATCTATTTCCACCAGTTCATATCTATTTACATATTTTTGAATCTACATCAGTTCTTCAGCGACTATTTACGGTTTGTTTTTTATTTATTTATAGCAGCCTGTTCATATCTATCTTACTCAGTCTTTTCCTTTTCTATCTATCTTCT
Source organism: Acanthosepion lycidas (assembly GCA_963932145.1). Classification (NCBI taxonomy): domain Eukaryota; kingdom Metazoa; phylum Mollusca; class Cephalopoda; order Sepiida; family Sepiidae; genus Acanthosepion; species Acanthosepion lycidas. The sequence goes on along the minus strand of OZ010601.1, from coordinate 36,633,088 downwards.
TTAATCAATTCAATCTCAAGCAAGGCGATGAGGCCACGGAAACGTGGGAGTGAAAGAGAAGGAAAATGTTTTTTTTAGAAAGAACTGGAAACCCACTCCGAAATATAAAAGAAGGAATACAATTCCATTTCGGTTTAAAATACCGAGGAGGAGTGTAAACTGGACGTAAAAAGAAACTATCTATTCCTATTGACGAAACAATAAATAGTAAATAATTTCAGTATTTAGTATAGTTTATTATAGATTTGAATGTGACCTTATTAGCAACCGGAAACCCAATCCTTAATAGGAAACAAGGGATAAACTTCTATCTATCTATCTATCTATCTATCTATCTATCTATCTATCTATCTATCCAAGTCTGCGTATCTATCTATCTATCTATCTATCTATCCGAGTCTGCGTATCTATCTATCTATCTATCTATCTATCTATCTATCTATCCGAGTCTGCGTATCTATCTATCCGAGTCTGCGTATCTATCTATCTATCTATCTATCTATCTATCTATCTATCTATCTATCCGAGTCTGCGTATCTATCTATCTATCTATCTATCTATCTATCTATCTATCTATCTATCCGAGTCTGCGTATCTATCTATCTATCTATCTATCTATCTATCTATCCGAGTCTGCGTATCTATCTATCTATCTATCTATCTATCTATCTATCTATCCGAGTCTGCGTATCTATCTATCTATCTATCTATCTATCTATCTATCTATCTCCAATCATGTTACCCTATCTATCTGCCTCTTAATATCTCTGTCAGTTTGTTCCTATATATCCATTATCGGACTCTCTCGTCTGTATGTCTGCCTGTTTCATGCCTTTCCCTCTCTGCCCATATTTGTCTGCCTGTCTCTCTATGTATCTATCTATCTATTTCAGTTCGTTGATATCAACATTAAATCTTGCATGGTATTATGAAAACTACTTAATGTTTAAACAGAAATTTATAGACATTATTGTAAAGTTTAGAAATAACAAAGCACATCAACAGTGAATCTAAAATAATTTGTACACGATTTGCTTCATGTATTATTTTTCATCCTGGTGCTTAGGTTTAAACATGTTTGTTTTATCAATTATTTTTTTTTCTTTTTTGGTTTGTTCTTAAAATGTCATTGGAATGACAGGTTTCTGCAGACATTAACAGTATTTTTGGAAAACAAGTGACATTCTTGTTTTTATTATCATTTCTTGTTTCATTGTTACAAAACAGAATCATTTTATACAACAATTCAATTCTAAAATGTTTTTGGTATTTTGTTTCAATTTGGTTTAGTCCCCCAAAATGACGCCATGTTTGTTAGTTAAAAAAAAATTAAATGCCTATAAAGCAAATCTGTTAACTACGGCGAGATGTTTTCAGTTGAGTTCATTTGGTTCAGATTTTTCTAAAGTAACTCAAGCGATATCACAAAATAGAGAGAATGAGCTTTTCTTCCATGTTTTAATGTTTCTTAAACCTGTAACCACTTTGAGAGAAAACTATAATACAATTAAAAAACTATCATTGAATTCGCACCTCGCAACCTCTATGCTATAACTTTTCCAAAATAAAAAAAATAAAAAAATATGTTTGCTCACTATAACATGTAGCTTAGTGCTGCACTACATCCGACAAGGTCATTCACTGATTGGGAGAATGGAACTTTTTAGGAGCCTGGAATCGCCTCTTAATTACAATTGTTCCTAGCTCCACTCTGAACTCCTGTTAGGGATCCAACCATGGGCCGATTCTGAACCCATAAACAAAAACAAAACACTACGTAAATATGAAAATACGTATTTATAGTAAAACGCCCAACAATATATTTTATCTGCAGTTGAAGGCATGCAATTGAATTCAATATATTAAATTTCAGTATTATTATGTTATCATTTTTGCACCAATCTAATAAATAACACATACAAAGTGATAAGCTGCTAATCAAAATAAAGCAGCATCTTAGAACTCTTTCATGACATTAATCCATATAATATTCTGAAAACTGTTAAATAAATCAAACTGTATTCCAATATATAAGTTCAACGAACTGCAACATGAAAAACGTACATATAACCGCCTCTAGTAATTATATCCACAAAAATATGCACAAACTAAATGGGTCAGCCATTTAGAGAAATATATTTGATTTCTTAAGACTTTCGATGATCTAGGGTCCTCATTTGGGACTTCCAACCCACGGACCCCACTTTATATTTTCATGCAGTCCATTGCACCCTAAAATCTTTAGATATATTTTCATTTGCTTTAGTAACGTATGCAGAGAAAATAATTCTCAGACTGTGTTCACTTCCCTTAAAAAGGGAAGGGAACAAAGAGCTTTGCCGAGATACACCGGCTGGTGCGTATGGAAAGGGTCAGAGCTATTTAAATTATTTAACTTATCTAGAAAACTGATATGCATGTTGGTAGTACATATGGCAGTGAACTACTCTTTTTAACAGCAAAATTGTCAAAATCGTGTAAAAGGAAAAACTGTCCATTTATTGGATTGACCGTTTTATCTTACAGTTTATTAAAGATATCTAACTGGAATTCCTCGAAGTTTTTATAACACGATTGAACTCTCCTATGAGCAATAAGAATTTAGAATTACTCTCCAAGCTTAACAGAAGAATCATGACGAGTATAAAAGTGTATAATCAAGTATTAATTAATCATAGCTAAGGATCGGAAGTTCATATATATATATTATTCCAGGATAATTTTCCAACTTATTCAAGATGATCTTCGCCCTCTCTAGACTTCTAACTTTCTGTCCTGGAGTAACAAGTTGCCTCAACCGTTTAACGTACGATTTCATTTTCAATTTTTTTTTTACTGCTGTTTGGACTGTCAGAGCTGAAACTCCTCTCTTACGTGTCAAAAGTCTTATGGATTGAGTTGGATCTTTTCTAATTGATCTCTTTACCTCTAAGCTGGAATGATCATCCCTCTTGCTGTTGTGACCTTCTGACCCAGTTTTCCTCTCTACTGTTCGTTCTCTTTTAAACTTATTCACCGTTGTTTTGATGGTTCTTGAATGGACATTAAAGATGGAATCTACAGTATGAATGTTGGTAAAATTACTGAAGGCATCAATTAACTTTTTCCTCTCACCATTGCTCATTTGGGAAGACACAAATCTATTTTAGCCTGTTCTCTTTCTAGCTGAATAACTCAAAGTGTTTTCAGTGATTCTTGCGACAAATTGTGTCAAAACATCTTATCTGAAAACATGGAAAAAAGAAACTCAAATTAGTTTACTGAATTTTAGATATTAAATATTTTATGGAAGGGACAATTATGCTGTTATACGATTTAGAAAATTTTACTCTTACACCCTGTATATAAATTTGGATGAGAAAAAAACTAGAATTATTAAATTAACAATCAAAAGGAATGAATCGGTTACCAAGTGTCGTCATAGAAATAAATTCCAACTGATATATTTCAACCTCGCATTTTTCACATTCACTTAACTTCTATATGTGAAATTTTTGTCTATATTTCACATTTGATTTATTTATATGGAAATGTTTTCCTATATGTGAATTTTTTTCTATACGTGAAATTTTTTCTATATATGTTTTTTTTTTTCCTGATTACACCTTTTGTTTAACTCTCTTCTCATTGGTTTCTTTATATATGATATTAGGTTGGTGCAAAAATAATGACGTAATAATATCGTTTTTGACGTTAAAAAAGACGTCAAAAAACGACATTATTACGTCATTATTTTTGCACCACCCTAATACATTCACTTAAGTTAGGTATATGTAATTCCTTTATTTTCGTCTATTTTTCATTTGTTTTATTCTTAGCTGTATCTCTTTCAAATTTTTTATACCTTTTTTTATAGATTTTTTTGCAATTGAAACCTCTCCTCCTTTCTTTTTATTCTATTTTTATGTTATGATTTATTTATTGTATAACCGATTCAATAATATAAATTTTATAGTATTTCCCCGCCCCACTTGATAAGTTTTATTTAAAAAGTTATTTTTCTATATTTCCCCATTCTTAATTGAATTACAACTGTTTTTAAACAGTTATTTTTCTATACCTCATACACTTTTTAAAGAGTTATTTTTCTATATTTCATATCCTGTCATGGGTCCTTACCTATAACTACAGAACGAACGCTTCCTAAAAACTATGTATACTACGCCTCTCAAGAGAGAGGGGCGACGGTCGAACTCTCTACCTCTAGGAAGACAAGAACCCAGACGGGGCTCCGCTGAAGGGCAGTCTCTTGTTCGGGGAGGTTGACCAACCCGATCACGTTTATGCGGGTTCTACGGGCATTTTTTGGCCGAGCCTACGGGCTCGGGAAACCCACGTTAAACTCGGCATTGTGCCACATGCAACCCTCGTGGGGGGTGGCTAGATACCGAATCAAGCCGAACTTCTCGGCTTGACGGTCGAACTCTCTGCCTCTGAGCAGTGAAGAACCCGGACGGGGCTCCGCTGAAGGGCAGAGTCTCGTTCGGAGAGGTTGACCAACTCGATCTCGTTTATACGGGTTCTACGGGCATTTTTTGGCCGAGCCTACGGGCTCAAGAAACCCACGTTAAACTCGGTATTGTGCCACATGCAACCCTCGTGGGGGTGGCTAGATACCGAAACGAGTCGAGTCGATAGTAGTTCACACCAAACCAGACTGACAGTCATACTAACACCTTCCACATCTTGTATTATTATTTAGTGTAATATACCTTCGTTACTTCTACTCTTGTGTTCGTGTTGCTCTTCCTTGGTCCTAACCTGGACCATAACATATCCAATAAGAACATTTTCATTATTAATTTTTATATTATATTATATATATATATATATATATATATATATATATATATATATATATATTCTTCTTTCTCATTTTTAAATCTGATATGCTATTTGCATTCAAGTACATTGATGATTTAAACTTACATTTTTTTTATTAGGTTGGTGCGAAAATATTGACGTTTTCTCACATAGTAACATATGTGAGAAAACGACATTATTTTTGCACCAACCTAATACCTGTTTCAGGATTAGCTGTTTCTTGTATTTTGGGGGTTGTCCTTATTTACTTGTTACTGATTCGCTCTGGACTCTTTATACTTTTATCTATTTTAATTTATAATTTAATCTATATTTAATCTGCATAATCTATTATGATTTAATCTATAATTAGTGTTGTAACATGTATGACTCTATTTAATATTTTTTTTATATTTAAATCTATAATTAATCTATATAAACTTTAAATTTAAATTTAATTTTAATCTATACTTTATATTTTATTATCTATTTTAAAAAAAATCCCTTATAATGTAAAATTTTCTCTTGCTCTTTTATTAGGTTGGTGCAAAAATAATGACGTTTTCTAACATATGTTACTATATGAGAAAACGTCATTATTTTTGCACCAACCTAATACTTATCTATTTATCTTAATTCTTCCTTTATTCAAGTATGAATTTTAATTATTCAGGTTTTTCTTGTTTATATACTAATAATGCATAAATTTTTATTATATTAGGTTGGTGCAAAAATAATGACGTAATAATGTCGTTTTTGGCGTAATTTTTGACGTCAAAAAACGACATTATTACGTCATTATTTTTCCACCAACATAATAATATTATATTTGTATAACATTAAAATTTAATAGTAGTATTAATATTAAATTCTAAAATTTCTTTAATCTAGAATCTTAAAAACTCTTTCTTAACTGTAGATTTAATTTCATTATGTAATTTTTACTATTTGAACAAGGGTTAGCATTTTAAATATAGGTCATCTTTAATCTTTAACCGTTTTTAACTTCTGTCTAGAGTTGTATATGTATCCGTCTTTCGGTTCACCCCTCACTACTTTGGTGTTTGTTTCCTATTTTCTCTCTATATATCTCTTAAATGCCTTTTCCTATATTTACGGTATTTTTCCCTTTTTTTCTCCTTTTTTTCTCCTTTTTTCCCCATCCTTTTCAATGTTCAATTAAAAAAACAAAAAAACAAAAACGTTACGATTCATTTTTTATCACACGTTTTAGTATTGAAAAGCTCCAGGGAATTTCTTTCTCTGCGAGCGAAATAGCCATAGAAATGGGGTAAAATTGAGTTTCATTTTTATGTAAATCATTTCTATACTCCAAAATAAATAAATTGAGCTTTTTCGTGTATAAGTTATAATATTTTATATTATTAGGATTCACATGGATTACTTATCCACGGATTTTTATCTATCTATCTATCTATCTATATGTATATACTTAATAGAAATCTTATCAGTATAAGAAACTATACTTGCTCGGAAAACCCGCAGTATATTGATTGCAAATAAACGAGCCAATACCAAAGGGAAAAATAAATATGAAAAGAAAGAACCAAGAACATGTACGTTAACCGAAAATAATCGTCCAGCAGACGAGTTCAAGGCCCAAAGAAAAAAAAACCGATGCGAGTATCCAAAACAACTAAATAAAGTGCTCAATAAAATAAGTAGAGCAGACTTAGTTAAACCTAGAGAGCCAGACAAACCTACCAAGGTTTCACCTAAGCGGATCGTTAGGGACTTCCCTGATGATCCGCTTAGGTGAAACCTTGGTAGGTTTGTCTGGCTTCTAGGTTTAACTATATATATATATATGTGTGTGTGTGTGTGTGTGTGTGTGTGTGTGTAATAAAAATTTATTCTTCAATAGATAGACATCGCTCAGCCAGAGGTTGAATTCTGCTACATTTGCGTGTCTTTTAGTCTAGCAACTGTGTGTTAAACTTGCAGTTATATCATAGTCAACCTATGAAAGTTCCAGGTTAGCCACATATGTAAGCTGTGAATACAATGGATGCGATGGACAAATTTATGTCTAAGTTACGCAAAAATGACATCCCATTTTAACATATATATTTACCAAAATTACACAAAAATATCTTGAAATACTAAAGAGTAGATAATCCACGTCTCGTACTGGCACCATTTCCATAAATGAAAAGAATCCTTTTTTTTTCCTTTCCAAAAGGTAAATTGCATCCAAATTCCTCTTATTTTCCTTCGTTTTCAACATTTAAAATTCAATATCAAGCACGAATTTTACCGAAACGCGATATTTTAAAAATATATATCATCCCTAAGTGCGCTAGTGGTTTAGGAGTAGAGTCTCCGACTGATACCAAATCAGTCGGGTTTCGGTCCCGGATTGAGTCAATCGGATGTCTAGTCACAATGATGATTCTCTCTGTGGATGATAGTATATCCATGCTCCTGAAATTATTCCGTTTCTTTTCTCGGAAAAAAAAATGAAAAGATGAATACGTAAGGTGAATTTGTAAACAAATATTTGTGAAAAAGTGAAATTGTAAAGTGAATTTGTAAACAGTGATGATTACTTGTTATGGTCCAGGTTAGGACTCGATTCGGTATCTACCGTCCCCCCACGAGGGTTGCATGTGGCACAAGGCCGAGTTTAACGTGAGTTTCTCGAGCCCGTAGGCTCGGCCTGAAAATGCCCGTAGAACCCGTATAAACGGGATCGGGTTGGTCAACCTCCCCGAACGAGACTCTGCCCTTCGGCGGAGCCTCGTCCGGGTTCCTCTCTGCTCAGAGGCAGAGAGTTCGACCGTCAAGCCGAGAAGCTCGGCTTGATTCGTCCCTCTCTCTTGAGAGGTGTAGTATACATAGTATTAGGAAGAGTTCATTCTGTAGTTATAGGTAAGGACCCATTACATTACTGCTGCTGATGCAAGACTCTTTGTTTAGACGAATCGAGTTCTCTCAGTCAATGTCGTGTTTGTTTAAAAAATAATGTCTAAATTCATCTTCACGGCTTATGGATAGAGTCTCCGACTGATACCAAATCAGTCTGATAATATCTGGCCTGGTGCTCCTACTATATATCTCGAGTTTTTTAACAAAATTCAAAGAAAGGTCTGTAATGTAATCGATCCTAACCAGGCTTCTCGGCTTCAGTAACTTTCCTACCGACGTAACATAGCTTCTCTCCGTCTCTTCTACAAATATTTTCATGGCAATTACTCTGATCAGCTCTCCTAGTAAAATGACGACAGGAATTTAAGCGTGCTACTAGACTGGCAACTATATCTCACCGTTTTACTGTTGGGGTAGCTACATAAAACCGTATGGCCTATTCTTTTTTTTGTTTTGTTTTTGTTTGTTTTGTTTATTTGCTTTTTTGCTTCTGTGTCACCTACAATCTTCAAATATTAAATGCAACGTCGATCACCATCTTCTGTCTTCCTGAATACTCTTCCATTTTTGTCTTTTTCTTCACTCCTCCTCACTAAAGTCTTCGCATTCTCTTTCAATATATGTAACCCATTCATGTGTCCTAGTCGTGTTATTCGATTGATTGAGATGAAATGAGGAAAATATAATGAGGTATCACCAATATGAGCCCCTTTGAAATGAAATCTCATGTTTAAACTACATACTGATAAAGGATAAGATTTTTCAACCCCAATATATCGATAGAATATATATTTTTGAATTTGTAGGTCTGATGAATTGGATCGTATTTACGATTCCAATGGAATAAATTATGACCATGGAATATTAGTGTTTAAGCCTTTTTATTATATCCTTACTCTGTCCTGGACATTGAGTTCTACCTGGATTCTATCCTCTTGGAATTATTTTTTATACAAATATATATTTATGTGTATGCATGTATGTATATATATTTATATATTTTAGATATATGATTGCATATGTATGTGTATATTTACCACTAATATTATCTATCTATCTATCTATCTATCTATCTATCTATCTATCTATCTATATATATATATATATATATATATATAGATAGATAGATAGATAGATAGATAGATATATAGATATATATATATATATATATATATATATATATATATAGAGAGAGAGAGAGAGAGAGATTAATAGATAGATAGATAGATAGATAGATAATAAAAAATTGTAAGAATAATTAGGAAATAACATAGTAATAAATATATTTAGATGAATATCAGTATATAAATTACAACGAAAACTAATCGACATATGTCTAAATTATTTAACCAAACCAGTTTGAATGAAAATGTGCTGCCTTAATATACACACACTATAGATAGATAGATAGATAGATAGATAGATAGATAGATAGATAGATATACTAAATAAACCATATTTCTAACAATTACATCAGAGAAAAACCTGTTTTTCTCGAGCCTTCTTTCGGGCAAAGATACCTTTCTAAAAACCCACAGATTTCGTCTTTCAGGAACAGAAACATGACTCTCTAAGCCGTTCTGACGAATCTTTAAAAAAAATACAGCGTCAGAGACGGTCAGTGATTCAAAGTCTTTTCTCAGCCATATATTTTTGTGTGAACCAACTACTGAAAGACGTTTTTAAACCAGTTTTTCTTTATATGGACTGACTACACGAAGACTTTAACTCAACTAAATCTAATTTTATATTTTTTTCATTCTTTTGAATTCATGTACATATGTTTGTGAATATAAATACTATGATTTATTTAAAAGGTATACTAATGTTTTCTTTTATTTTTATTCTATTGTTATTTGAGTTTGATACATTCGAATTTTTAACATATAATGTGTATATGTGTGTCTGTTGTTTATAATACAAAAAATTGCAAATTTATATATTATTGAAGTGTTTTGTTATTTATTCTTGTATTCCTATTTCCGAAAGACAAAAATGAAGAGATCTTCTAGCAATAGATTGAATAAAAACTGAGGGGTTTTTTACATCAAAACTTATAGATATGTTTTTCATAAGTTTGAAGTATAACTTACTGGCACTCACTCACTTAGCAACGTATATACGTTATAACTGTTAAAATGTCGCTGCAAACACATATATGGACGAGAAATTCGGTTCATTATAGAGGAGTTGGGATTTTTTTTTATTTTAAGAATGAAATTTTGATAAGACAAAGAATTTGAAAGAATGCAGTTTTGATAAGACAAAGAATTACAGATCATCAATATAAAATGACAAAGTATATTGTAGATGTTTATCATTTTTCCATCCAAAGGAAACGTTTTTGGGGTGGGGTGGGGTTTCAAAAGAGATTAATAAGGAAACAGGTAAACTTCTTTTAAAACATAATTTCAGGAAGGTGATATGGCTGACTGTGTTGTGCAGTTGATTTTAATTGATGAATCGAAAATTTGTTTGTTATCCTAGTCCCTGTTGCAACCAAAGTTTAACTGAAAATATGTTATATACCGTACCTATGAATACAAATCGGTATGTCCCAATCCTAATAAATACGTTGGACACTATTGTAAGTGCGGCTAATATGCTCTCTAAGCTGGCAGCCGTGTCGAGGCTCTGCCGAAGGGCAGAGTCTCGTCAGGGGAAGTAAACAGATACCATATCCCGCATATGAGGGTCTAAGGGCAATTTTTCCCGAGCCCATGTGCTCGGATTTCCCTACATTAAATTTGGCCTTGTGCCGCATCCTACTTCGTGGGGAGGCAGGTAAATATCGAAATATATGCTGTCTAAGTAGTCAACCACTAGCAATGGTTTACCTACTCCCCGCTGTTGGCGTATATTGTATTTTGTTGATGTTATAAAGGTTACCATTTAATTTCCAATCTCCGTTTTGGTTATTTCTCATTTAATAACCATTTCTAGGTTACAACAATATATTCGGTTGGTGCAACAATAATGTCGTTTTCTCACATAGTAACATATGTGAGAAAACGACATTATTTTTGCACCAAGCTAATAGAAATTAAATTTTACAAGCTAATGATATTACATGGGCTATATGTTAGTTAAGTAAAATGGATTTGACAAAACTAGTGTTTGAAGCCGGTTGAATTATTATGTTCTTTGATTTCTTCTATATATTAATTTCCTTCCTGAGATGTAAGGTCAGAAATGGCTTCATGGCATTTTCCGCAGAGTATGTTTGTAAATAAACAGATAAAGAAAACAAACTAAGATCATAGATACTTTACATAGATAAAGGCCTTCGTAAGTTACGAGCTGAGCTTGTGAGAACAGTTTTTTGTGAATTTCTTTAAGTCATGGCTACCAGAGTTCCTTTGAAGGAATCTATCAGAAACTTTTCCAAACTAACCCAAGGCCCCAAACACAACTAGAATTATTGATGCTTTCATGTTCCACAATTTTGAGATTTCCATTTCAAGATCCTCGTATTTTAATTGTTTTTATGAAAATCTTCAAAGATATATTAAAGTCTGGAGGAACTGCACTGTCAATAAGAAAACACATTCTGGTCTTCTTCTTCTTCTTCTTGCTGCTGCTGCTGCTGTAGTAGTAGTAGTAGTAGTAGTAGTAGTAGTAGTAGTAGTATTGAGTGATCGTCCTTGAAAAGAGGACTGTTAAAATAGCTAGAAAAAGTGTTACTGGCTGACTATAAAGCCGCAACCATTAATGATGAGTTCAAATTAGTATTCGTAGTGAGAGCATGTGAACGATGGTAGGCGAATTATTGGGCTTAAATATAGAAGATTATCTACGGCTATTATTATTTTCTTTGATTTCTGTTGCATACACATTTTCTTCTGGGTCCCAATCAGAGACATTATGTCAGAAATGGCTCACACACATTTTACATAGACAAAGCTCTTCGTAATCTGTGAGCTGTACATTCGTGAGGACAGTCTTTTGTGTTTCTTTAAGCCAGAAATCCTTTCAACCGAATCCGAGATATCCAACTACAAAAAGGAATTGTTGATGTCTTCACGCGCCACATTTTTTTAGGTTCCCAATTCAAGATCCTTGTACTTTGATAGTTTATATGAAAATCTTCAATCTGCAGGGACTAACATGTCAATAAGAAAGCATATTCTTTTACTGCGGTCTTTGATCGCTCTGTCTGGGTGACTAGGTTTTATTGTTCTCTCTGTGTGTATAGTAAACTCCCATGAAATTGTTACAGGTCCTATCTCTGTAACCTGGTCTAAGATCCTTGCAGTTTCCTTCCCGTAAAAGTTGCATATTTTCCAGTGCAAATATTGGCCCAATTTATCATACCGCGTTTTATATTCAATGGGTTCTGCAACTATGCAACCTGAGACAAAATGGCGAATAGTTTCTGGATATTTATCGCAGAATATGCATTTCGGATTAATAAAATATTTATTATTATTATTATAGTTATTATTATCATTGTACTATTTAACCGAACTCATATGCACATCCTGATTTTTATGGTTAACACATTTCGACTGTTATACGCTTTGATTTTTTTCAGGGCTCTAACATAATCATTAACTTGAGAGAATTTCTTACTGAACCATGAGTTTATTTTGTTCTCATCCCGCTTTCCATTCCGCAACAGTTAATTTTATGTAGATAATTGATCCTTTTGTTGTCGCTTGCCATTTCTACTGAAGCAGACTATATTGCTTTCTTTAACTCTTTGCTTGTGCAGGGAATTTTCGTGTGTAATATCCAAACTGTCCTGTGCATCACATGATGAACAGGACAGGGAAAAGGTTAAGCATTAATATTTTCCGTTGTATTGAATAAATATTCAGGTTCTAAATCACCGAAAGGTTAACAACTACTATCGACCTATGAAGAAGGTACAACAATCGAAATAATGTGACATCTTAACAAAGAATCGTATGGACATTAATCAGAAAAAAGAATTTCCTAACAATCTGTTAAAATTATCCAAACGTTGCAATATGAGTGTATACATATAGCATATTTATTTATTTATTTTAGTACTTCATATATTAATGTGAATAAAATATCCATATTTCCACGTCCAGGTAGAGTATGAAGAAAGTGGAAAACAAATAAAGTGGTACTTAATTTCTATGTAATACCAGTACCTCTATAAGACAGTGAATGTTGGACAATTTACTCAGAGGAAGAAAAGACTTGAAGCAATAGAAACCCGGTCCTACGGAGAATAGTACAGGCAGAGCATGTGAACAACGAAGAAGATTTAAGGAAAATGGAAAAGAAAAGGTCGGTTATATTTCCGGGACACGAAATATGAAATGCGGACATGGAGAATCGGAAAACTCACATGACATATTGAAAAAATTCCGAGTACCATATTTAATGAGCTTGTGTGAATGGCTTGAAAATCAGGGAATGAGAAGAAAATAAAAGTAAACAAAAAAATATCTATAGAAGTGAGGAAGTTGTGGAGAGCCATGATCATCGATATATTAGGTTGGTGCAAAAATAATGACGTAATAATGTCGTTTTTTGACTTAAAAAATACGTCAAAAAACGACATTATTACGTCATTATTTTTGCACCAACCTAATAACTGCGATGCACACATTTTTGACGACGAAATGAAATGAAAGATTACATAAATATTTTTTTTTTTAAATTTTACTTCAATCATTTCGCCATTTTGATAATGGGACGAAGACCCAATGGATAGTTTTTGAGAGAAAATGAGGAGACTTTAATGAGGAGAAAGGACAATAAAAGAACATTATTCAGGAAGACAGAAAATGGCATTTTTATTTCATTTATATTTTTGAAGATGGTAGGCGGAAAGGAAACCGGAAACCGAAAGAGAATTCCACGGGTGAGAATTGCAAAAAGTAGCATATGGTTGCATCTCTAGCCAGTTCAACAAAAAAAAGGTGAGGCCTAGTTTCCAATCTAGTAGCATGCTTAAATTCATGCAGTCGAGGTACCAATGAGTCAAACTCATCAGAACAATTAACATGAAAATATTTGTAGAAAAGACAAAGCGAAACCATATCTCGATGGGAGAAAGTGACTGGTGTCGAGATGCTAGGCCTTGATCGATAACATTACAGACCCTTCTTTGAATTTTGTCAAAAATCTCGAAATCCATATTAGGATCCCCAGACTAGATATGCCAGCAATATTCAATACATGTACAAAGATTTATAAACGTGCAAGATGGATTCTAACGAGAATGATTTTCTAGCAGAAATCAATGGACGAACTTTCTTAGCAGGTGATCTAAGAATTGATTCAATAGAATAATTCCACTTCATGTCTTGGGAAATATGAAGTAAAGAAGGGGCAAAGGTTTGCTTTCTTGGTGCTTAACCTTAGTCATGTTGATGGAAAGAAGAAAATTTTCTCTATGGGAATTAAAAGATTGTATTGATGTCGCTAAAATATAACTGTTTAGAGGTTATTTTCGACAGCATATTAATAAAGAGACTTAAGAGAAGTTCTAATTACTTCAAGTAACGGCGTAAGTCCTACTTTAATTCCAAGCGGAAACCTTCAAGTATCATTGACATATCTTTCCGTTCACGAATTGAGCAACATTAAAACATGGCACAAGAAGGAGACGTTAAAATTCAAGCTGAAGCCCTATTCATCTGCTTTCGATATTATTGTAAAAGCTGAATGTGTCAATAAGTTAGGGCTAAAAATAACCAACATATGGAGTGGCCAACAGGTTTACCAAATCTGAATCCAATCAAAAAGCTATATAGGGTGCTGTTATACGGGTGGCAACCAATTTCGATCCAGGAATGATCTTTCAGAAGCAATAACTTCTGAAGAAACGATGCATTTTATTTCTTCTATGATTATATCTGCAAATAGTACTGTTTTTTCCTGTGGTAGACGAGCCAATTTATTACAGTTTGCTTTACTTGTCATTTCTTTTCTTGAGCCAAAATGTTATAACCAGTTACATGTGTTAAGAATGACAGCTACGGTCTCGTAATAATCGAGCATATCGGTGGCAAATTTCTGAGCAGTTCCGGCGGTTTCAAAATCGTTGCATCGAACAAAAGGAATTATTTGTACAACTTTGATAAAAGCTAAATTGTTAATGCCGGACGACTACATCATAATATTTCTAAAAAGTTGTCACACGTGGAATGCTCTCAATTGGTTGTGAGGATTGTCTCAGTTGGTTGGAGGAGAGAAATAACACACACAGCCGAAAATAGGCCTCCAGATAATAAATGTCAGCGGAGCCTATCTCGCGAGGTATCAGAGAACTGTTTATTGTGGTCCAATTTGCAGATAACTTTACTTCAAGATAAATGAAGAATGTGTCACAATATATAGTACATCGATCCTTGTTTCATATGGGTTGTGAAGCTACAGGTTATCCAGTGTATCCATGCAACATGAATTTGTATGCGGGCATCGGAATTCGAACTAATATCAATTTAAATTAGTTGATGTGGTTCAATAGGCTTTGCTTTCTCTTGAATAATGTAAATGAAAGGGCAAAAGCACAACGTTGTCCTGAAGAACCGATAGTCCCTAGACGCTTCCAACAGAGTGGATAACGTTGTAAAACAGTGGAACCTATGATTCATTTTGCGTACCAAAGAGCAGATACATGGCTTTCATGTATATACGCTACTTCAACGGCAGTGGTATTTTTCGCAGAACTATACGTCCGAGAGCAAGCCCTCTCCTCGGGAGATTAGAGGGTTTGAGGATCGGGGAACCGTTTCTTAATTGCTACTCTTCCCAGTTCAACTCTCACCCTGATGGTAGCACCTTTTAGACTCCTACCTATGGACAATTGGTGAAAACCTAAATATAAATAAAACACTATGAAAGTATGAAAATACATTTTATAATAAAATTAACAGAAGTAATTTTTATATAAAAAAATTGTAATACATATTTATCAACATCCATTTTAAAGCAGAATAATTGAAGGCATACAATAGCATTCATATATTTAGTTGAAGCCATAAAATTACGCTGAAAAGAACCCTTTCATGACATTAACATCCACATTATCCAACAATTTCATAAATAAATCAAACTCCATTACAAAATATAACTTCAACAAAACTACAATATAAAACACATATCATTAGTAGACACAAACATTTATATGAACAAAAGCTGAGTATATGTATTTAATTATGGAGCACAATAAAATATATCATGTTTTTCTTACTTCAAAGGTCCCATGAAATTTAAATTTTGCCATTAAATGACCTATAATCTGTTGACACACACAAATCAAATCACATCAGAACAATACAAGGAGTTGCACCGTACAATTTGTAAAGAAATATTTTCAAGATCACAAAGAATCCTACGTTCCTCTGCATACTTATTTCGCCATATCTCAATCACTTATATATACTAATGTTCCCCAACACATACAAGATGCAAGAAACGCTCAGTGTACCGCGTTTATGAACGAGTAATGTAATATGAACCTGATTTAGAAAGTAAAGATTATCAGGATATAAAGTTTAGATAATTATTGGCCCTACAGGTTAAAATTATATTGTTCAAGGAAGGTAATGTTAGACAAAGTAACGGTTCTTGGAAAGAAAGAAAAAGAAGCTGGAACAACATTCTTACCAATAAAATAGATACAGGATAAGAGGGATTCAATTCTGTGGATATATCAAAATTGTTGTTATGGGATGCACTGGAGAAAGTTCATGCTACTGAATACCATATCAGTATGTCAATATAATAGTACAAATCACAGAATGATTGATTTGGTTTTGTTTTTTTTATGGCTTTTCCACCTTTGCAGGTGATTTAAAGACAGAAAATATTTTAGATTGCAAGAATTTTTTTTTTAAATAATGATTTATTGATACACGTCATACTAATTAACCCATAGCTGGTGGGGAGTAAAGGTAAATTCCTATTTTTCCAAGAGTATTGGCGCGGAAGCTAATATAACGAATACGACTGGAACTGGAACTCGGTTCTCTGATTTCAAACTCCGATCAGTTTTCAATTACACCACCCGCACATCCAAGCTAACAGTATTTGCAATTCCTAACTGGTCCCTCATATAGTTACGGACGAGGCACGAAATTATTTACGCTATGTCTGTAAGCTTAAGATCCCAGAGGAATAGAATGTACAGTCAATTCCATATCTGGCAAGAGCTTATTTTGCTGGTTTATAGAGCGCAAACAACTTTTCTGTAGTTATCTATATTTTCTAAAAATATTTTCTATAAATATTTTCTATAAATATTTTCATGGTAATTGTTCTGATGAATTTTCATCCATGATACGTAAACTTCACGAATTTAAGCGCAGAAGTAATTTTTATATAAAAGCAATAAAATTCTTTCTTTCTTTCTTTCTTTCTTTCTTTCTATCTATCTATCTATCTATCTATCTATCTATCTATCTATCTATCTATCTATCTCATACTCTTCCTATCTCTTGCTATCTCACCGTTTCTATCTATCTATCTATCTATCTATCTATCTCATACTCTTCTTATCTCTTGCTATCTCTTCCTGTCCTTTACCTCTCATCGTTTCTTTCTTTCTATCTATCTATCTATCTATCTATCTATCTATCTATCTATCTATCTATCTGTCTATCTATCTATCTCATACTCTTCTAATCTCTTGCTATCTCTTCTTGTCCATTACCTCTCACCGTTTCTTTCTATCTATCTATCTATCTATCTATCTATCTATCTATCTCATACTCTTCTTATCTCTTGCTATCTCTTTCTGTACTTTACCTCTCACCGTTTCTATCTATCTATCTATCTATCTATCTATCTATATATATATATATATATATATATATATATATATATATATATATATATATCTCATACTCTTCTTATCTCTTGCTATCTCTTCCTGTCCTTTACCTCTCATCGTTTCTTTCTTTCTATCTATCTATCTATCTATCTATCTATCTATCTATCTATCTATCGATCTATCTATCTATCTCATACTCTTCTTATCTCTTGCTATCTCTTCTTGTCCATTACCTCTCACCGTTTCTTTCTATCTATCTATCTATCTATCTATCTATCTATCTATCTATCTATCTCATACTCTTCTTATCTCTTGCTATCTCATTCTGTCCTTTACCTCTCACCGTTTCTATCTATCTATCTATCTATCTATCTATCTATCTATCTATCTCATACTCTTCTTATCTCTTGCTATCTCTTTCTGTCCTTTACCTCTCACCGTTTCTTTCTATCTATCTATATATCTATCTATCTATCTATCTATCTATCTCATACTCTTCTTATCTCTTGCTATCTCTTCCTGTCCTTTACCTCTCATCGTTTCTATCTATCTATCTATCTATCTATCTATCTATCTCATACTCTTCTTATCTCTTGCTATCTCTTTCTGTCCTTTACCTCTCACCGTTTCTTTCTATCTATCTATCTATCTATCTATCTATCTATCTATCTATCTATCTATCTATCTCATACTCTTCTTATCTCTTGCTATCTCTTCCTGTCCTTTACCTCTCACCGTTTCTTTCTTTCTTTCTATCTATCTATCTATCTATCTATCTCATACATTTCTTATCTCTTGCTATCTCTTCCTGTCCTTTATCTCTCACTGTTTCTTTCTTTCTATCTATCTATCTATCTATCTATATATATATATATATATATATATATATATATATATATATATATATATATATATATATATATATCGAGGTAGATAGATAGATCACCGTTTGTTTCTTTTTTTCTCCTCTTTTATACTTCGCTCTCCATAATAATGTTTTTACTTACCTCATATCTTTTCATAGTCGCTAACCGCTTGCGTCGTAATGGCTTTGTTACCTTGCTTGTGGGAAAATGAAGAAAAACACTTGCCAGCTGTTCTTAAGGTAGTCGTTCTTCAGTATAAATATCGGGATGTTTTGCACTTATATTAATGAGTAAATGTACTTATAAACTTAACATATAATATACTTGTATATTCTTATATATAGTTATATATATTTATATATATTTATTATGACATATATGTATATATTATACATATTTCTCATAATATACTCATATATTATCATATATATGTACTTATATATATATATATATATATATATATATATATATATATATATATATATATATATATATATTCTATATTGTTAGAAAATTAGTATAGCTGTCTATTTCTTCGATGTAAGGTTGCATGTTTTGAAATTATAAATTTGAATTATTTATTTGTTATAGAGTTCGTATAACGCCTCAAGTTTTGGTTAATGATAATCTATGGAAACATTGGCGACAAGGTTTCCACATTTTACAATTTAAATGGCTTGATGTAACCGTAAGTTCTATGCTAACAGTTTCTTCTATCATACTTCTCGCTTGTGGAACTCTCTTTCAGCTTCTTACCTCCCAGTCAACTTTAATCTTCAAAGATTTAAATGCGGTGTTATTCATTATCTACAGTCTTCTTAATTCCTGTTTTTTTTGTTTTGTTTTTTGTTTTTTATTCGCTCTCCTTAATAATGTTCTTCTTTTTCTCAAACTTTACTTTATCACTGTAAATTTAAATTTACCGAATTCTAAATTCTCTTTCAGGAATTCGCTTTCCAGTCAATTTTGTTTTTTCAAAAATTTAAATCCAGCCATTATATAACGTCTTCTTGATTACTATTCTTCTCTTTAATAATGTCTATTTTTCCTGTATTATTTCACACTTAGTAATAGCTATGGTTGAAATTATTCAAATAGACACGAAATTAGAAATGTCATTCTAGATTCTGTGCTGTATGACTCAAATGAAGAAATACATCAGCCCAAGTAAATTAGTTTTATAACATGAATGTTGTCTTAGTAACTTTGTCGTCATTTCACTTACGGTTTGGTTTTGGTTTTTGATTATTAAAAATATTTGTCTTTATAAACTTTTTTACATGTTTTGTAATTATACATTTGAATTACTTATTTGTTATGGAGTTCGTATAACGCCTGAAGTTTTGGTTAATGATAATCTATGGAAACATTGGAACAAAAGATTTGATTGAAGAACATGTTTTATCACATTATATAGACATGGATTGATAATACAGTAATAAGGAATACCATAGTTCAGTGAGGCAATGCGTACGACTTAACGGTACGCCTTGCGACCGACATTGCGACAGTTCCTATAGGCAGACGTACTGCTCATAGCGGATGGGTGAGTTCAACAGTTGGTGTAGAGAAGTTTGGTCAACTTTCTACACGGCAACATTAATAATTCTTGAAGTTTAAATAGTCGCTTTTTCTCCCTTAATCAGCTATTTTATTGTTCTCTCTCTCTCTCCTCAATGATGTCTTTTTAATTGGACATTCTAGGCCAACAGTGTCTCCTTTCGCACTTCTCGCTTATAAAACTCTCAATCGACTTGTTGTTTACAAGCCAAATTCGATGTTCAAATATTTAGACGCTAAACATCACCGTTTGTTTCTTTATTTTTCTCTTTTGTACTTCGCTCTCCATTTTTACTTATCTCATATATTTTCATAGTCGGTAACCGCTTGCGTCGTAATGGCTTTGTTACCTTGCTTGTGGGAAAATGAAGAAAAACACTTACCAGCTGTTCGTAAGGTAGTCGTTTTTCTGTATAAATATAGGGAAGTTTTGCACTTATATTACTAAGTAAATGTACATATAAACTTAACTAGCCATGTCCACTGTTTTCGCGGAAAAACAGCATAGCGTAAATGAAAAATGCCGCAAACTTAAAGAAAATAAAGTATTATCGTCAAAATGCTTATGTTATTATTAAGATGAAAGAAAAAAAGTATTTTTTAATTATTTTTTGAATTTTTTTAATATTTTCTAACACGTTCGAAATTTTGGTTAAAGTCTTCTTTTGTTTACGTCATCGCGGTGACGTTAAAATAACAGGGTTTTTTTTGTGCTTTTTTCCCGTTGAAAACATATTGATTTGGAAATTCTTGTAAAAATCAAATAATTGTCCGATCTTAATGAGATTTTCGGGACTTATTCACAAATGAATGAAATTATTTTTGCAATATTTTGTTTTTAGAAAATTTTGGTAAAAAATTTTTTTTCTTAAATATATTACCCCCCACATATTTAATTTCATGAAATTTCGCCCAAAACCTTTTTGGTTCCTGAATTTTTTTGTTTTTGTTAAAAGAAGGAGCCTTTGGAGATGGTAAATAACCTACTTTTTTTTTTTCAAATTTGAGCTATTTAACTGAAAATCTTGTCTGAATTGAAAAATAATGAATCCAATAAAACTATGATATTACTTAATTAGAAAAGCTCTTAATTGTTTTTGTAAATAAGTAATATTAAGAACATTATTTTCTGAAGAAATAATATTTTTCTGATGAATAATTAATTTTTACAAGAATTTTTTATTTTTTTAAGAAATTTTAATTATAATAATTTATAATAGTTTAACATCGTGTAAAGCTCTGTATTAGGAGGGTTCCTCGATATGATGTAGTAATTAAGTAGAAAAAAATTTACGAATCCAAAACGGCTAAGTTTAATAAATTTAGTTGAGCTACTTTTTTTAAAATAATTTTTTATGTTGTATTTTTTTACTTAATACATTCCTTATTTCCGTGTTTGATATACTGAAATTGCCAGTATTATTACAAGGTCACGTGATTTAAGGGTTTTGTCCCTTTACGTGGCCTTTTCATAACATTTCTTATTTTCCGTTCAACTTTAAAAGTGTAAACTTTAAATTTTAAACTAATTTTTCTTTTTTTCATTTACTATTTCACTAAATAATTTTATTTTATGTATTGTATTTCCATTAGTGTGGGTCATACTCAAATAGAATTTTTTTTTTAAAACTCAGACTTTTAAAAATTATGTCATTTATGGTAATCCGTAGTAGCTGTCATCGCTTCGTCATTCAACAATCCATCAATAGTTGGGTCAGATTAACAGGATCGATCGTTAATAATTGGTTGTATATTATTCTTTTACGCTATAAGTAAGAAAGATTTCTTTCAAATCAGATTACTTTAACTTTAATTTTTTTCATTTTACTAAAATAATGTGTCAGAAATTTTTTTAAATATTTTCAAAATCGATAAATTTATGTTTGTTTACAAATTTCTTAAAATTAAGAAAATGGCCGTTTTTAAGAAAATGTAAAATTTGAAATTAAATTTGACAATCAAATGTATATAGTTTCTATCTGAAATACACCAGAATTGTTTAATTAATAGAAATCGTAAATTTAATTATTAAACTTTTAATTAAGGCTAAAATGAAATCTTCAAAAATGTTTTTTCTTTGGAAAAAAATAATTTTAAACTTAAATATAGAAAGTTTTTGCCGAAATAGTGGAGGTACCTAAACTTAACATATAATATACTTGTATATTCTTATATATAGTTATATATATTTATATATATTTATTATGACATATATGTATATATTATACATATTTCTTATAATATACTCATATATTCTCATATATATGTACTTATATATATATATATATATTGTAATATAGTTATATATGTTTATATATACTTAATATATATATATTATATCTCTTATAATATACTTATATATATATATATATATATATACATATTTCTTATAAATATATCCTTTATAACGCAATTATATAAATATAATTCTAATATATATTTACAATTTTTTTACAATGTATTCATATATGTTATTTACGTTTTTTATATACTTATATATACTTATATATTTATATATATATATATATGTATGTATTTCTAATAATATATATATTATATATATTTCCTTTGATATATTTATATATACTAATATATACTTCAATATATTTCTTATATATATATATATATTTCTTATATATACATATACTTATATTTCTTGTATATATATATATATATATATATATATATATATATATATATATATATATATATATATATATATATTCCATCTTAAATTAAATTTAATATTATAACTTGCTTTTGTATTTTGTTATATTTCACATTAACGTGTGACGTTTGATTTTCCGAAATCTGATATCTGTAGGATTATTAGTTTTACGAACTTATTTACCCCTTTGGAAAGCATAGTAAAAATACTAATGACAAGTGTGTATATAAATGTGGGGAATTGTTAGAAAGTTAGTGTAGCTGTCTATTCCTTCGACGTAAGATTATTTACTCTATCTTTATTTCTTGCATTAATTATTGATATTATATCTGAGATTCTGTTTCTGCTGTGTATTTACAGATTCTTGGTAAAATCAAATGAAGTTTCTGCAATGTTATAAGTCATAACCTAGCAGTTTCAGTCATTTTCCCACCGTCATAACGTAGCTTATTTTAACCAAAGAAAGGCAATAAAGCCACTACGATGCCAGGGGCTACTGAGTAAATATGAGAAGACGAAATATTAAGGAGTGATAATAGTAAAAGAATTGGAATTAAAAAGACACGAATTATCGTTTCGACATTGGATTTAAATTTTTAATGATCAAAAGTAACAGGAAAGTCAAAAGCTGTAAGATACTTACAGAAGCGAGAAATGCGGAAGAAACTGCTAGTACAAAACTTACGGTAGCATTTAATAATTTTAACTCTGATTATGCCAATCTAGTACTGCGCTTATAATCATAAATCCAACGTACCAAACAGGAAACAATTCAAAACAATTAACATCAAAATATTTCTAGAAAAAGCAAAGTAATCCTGCATTATGGTGGTTGGAAATGGACTGAAGCCGAGATGCTTGTTCAGGACCAATAACTTTAGGAGTCGCTCAGGGCAGTTGGTCAGTCAGTCGACTGACTGATCGGTTGAACTCTCTGCCTTCGGGCGGGGAGGAACCCGAAGGAGGCTACGCCGAAGGGCGGATTCTCTTTCGGGGAGGTAAACCGACCCTGAACCCGTTTATACGGGTTCAATGGGCATAGTTTTGGCCGAGCCCAGGGCTCAGAGCTCCCACGTTAAACCGGCCTTGTGCCACATGATGCCCTCGTTGGGGGGGACTAAATATCGTTGGTCAGTCAGTCGATGTTGGTCGACCGGCTGATCGTTTGAACTCTCTGCCTTCGGGCGGGGAGGAACCCGAACGCGACTACGCCGAAGGGCGGATTCTCTTTCGGGGAGGTAAACCGACCCTGAACCCGTTTATACGGGTTCAATGGGCATATTTTTGGACGAACCCACGGGCTCGGAGATCCCACGCGCTCGGAGATCCCACGTTAAACCGGCCTTGTGCCACATGATGCTCTCGTGGGTGGGGGGTTGACTAAATACCGTTGGTCAGTCAGTCGATGTAGGACGACCGTTAGTCGGATATTAAAGTATCAGCCACCACAACTAGATTACTGCGTCATTACCTATGTATGTCGAACCTATTTTAGAACCGACAGTACAAATACAAGCCTCCACTGTGAAACCATTCTACAACATCAATCCACTTCATGTCAGGGGAAAACATACACCCGCGACCTTACAACGGGTCATTCTCCTGCGGGGTGGGGTTGTTAGCATAGAAGACAAAAGTTTTTCTCAGATTGAGCTACTCATCGTAACAAGATTTATTTTTCCAAGGATATCTGCATGTTGTAAATGTAGACGACTCTCATGGAAAGAATGTAAATTTAGTAAAGCACGAAATTCCCATCAGAAGAGAAATTTCTTATAATTTTAACAAGCTTAAAATGACCGAAGATTTATAGTAACCGTTCATCTGTCTATAGAGCATATCAAGAATTAAATATATTCCCCTCGAACATGAGATATTTAACGCATATAAACATGAAAAGCTGGATTGGTGGTGGCAATGGCGGCAGCCTTAAATTTTATTGATAAATTTTTGGCTTATCACTGTAAGTGAATCTTTACGCAATGTGTAAGCTCTTTTAGTAAATTAGATAGAAATAAATAAATAGATATGAAATTATAGACTCTAGATAAAAATCTACCAGATAGATATAAAAATTCTAGTTTCTAGATAATATTCTATATATATATATATATATATATGTGTGTGTGTGTGTGCGTTTATATACAGGGTGAACCAAAAAAACGGGAATTTTGAAGTGCGTATTGCCAGACATGAGCAAGTGGCAACACTGCGAGACAGTAACCTTGAGCAAGTAAACATTTTGCCATTTAGAATTCGAGATGAAATTTACAGTTTCCCAGCTGAGATGTTGCAGCAATCAATGAGGAATCTCAACAGCAGATTTCAAGAATGCATTCGTACAGGAGGACGCCATCTACAGGACGTAATTTTTAAAAAATGAAAATTCTATCATTGTTTCTTAAATGGCATATTTTAAGGTTTCAATTACAATGAATAAAATATTTTTCTTTCATTACTCTTGGTTTTATTGGATTGTTAAATAGTTCCTCTTTTTTGGGTCACGCTATATATATATATATATATATATATATATATATATATATATATAGATAGATAGATAGATAGATAGATATGGAGAGATAATTCGTGATCCTAGATAATTTTATTTATCTAGCTAGCTAGCTTCATAGATAGATAGATAGATAGATAGATAGATAGATAGATAGATATAAAATTCTAGATTCTAGATAAAAATCTATCTATCTATCTATCTATCTATCTAGATAGATAGATAGATAGATAGATAGATAGATAGATAGATAGATAGATAGATAGATACTTCAATCCATATTCTGGATAAAAATCTATTTAGCTTCCTTTATCTAGCCCGACCAATTTCGGCCTGGTCATCAAACAAACGTTAAGTCTGGTGGTATGTTGAGGGAAGATAACAAACATCCAATTGGTCAATTCAGGGCGTTTTTCATCAAATGCTAAACTGTCCGTATAAAAATTTTCTGAACTCAGCGTTTGATTTATCTGAAGGAGTTAGTAATAACCATTGCACTGACAATCCTACCATCTCATATTTTTAGGGTACAGACTAGTTTTCGAAGTTAATGATGACTGATTTAGTTTTCCTCATGACATTTCGCCCCAACATTTTACATTCGGCTGTGATCCGGACAGTCCAGCGCCGGTTTCTAGGAGTTCCGCAGCGTTGATAAAAGTCTTGAAGATCAAAGTGGCAGTGGACGACCCTCTGCAATTGACATCTGAAAAAAAAACTAATCAAACAAAGCCCCAGTCAATGTACCAGATAATTTTTTCAGATATAGCTGACAGCATTTCAACAGCATTGGTTCATTTTAAGAAAATTAGCAAGGTGAATAACCTCGATAAATGTGTTGCACAATGAACCCAATGAAATGGAAAGTGTTCGACGTTTTAAAAAGAACAAAATATTTTAATCACAAAGCATTATGGGTAATAAAAAAAAAAGACATGAAACTCTACGTAAATTTAAACAACAATACGTGGGGTCTGCTTTTAAAATTCCTTAATAACAAAGAAGAAAATATCAACTTTACAATAGAACTAGAAAAGAAAAAGAACATGCCATTTTTGGATTGATTGGTAGCAAGAAATGATAAAGGAGAATTAGACACAACGAGGTTCAGAAAACCAACGACCACAGATCTACATCTGGATTTTCATTCCTCTCACAGCTTGAACACTAAAAAAAGAATTACCATTGGATTTTTCAAGCGGTCAGAAAGCGCTTTCAGAAGAAGAAAGAATCATTGGCATACTTAAAAAGAATGGCTTCCATAAACGATTTCTACATCAAGAGTTAGAAAAAGTCAACAATACCAAGTACGATGAGACAACATACCAGGAAAGCACATCAAAAGCAATAAAAAGAATTATGAAGCTCCTCAACATAAGAGCGGTGTCCTCGTCATTAAACAAGATTGGACGACAGCTCATAAGATTAAAAGACAAACAGCTAATGATTAGAAAAGGCAATTTAATTTATAAATCGCAAAGATTGCCCAGCAAATTATAAATCGCAAAGATTGCCCAGCAAATTATTTTGGTATGACCTCTAGATAATTAAAAGAAAGAATAGACGAACATCGGTGTCTTTGTATTAAGGTCAGAAAAATGAAACCGACCGAAAAATCCTACAGAAGTCATCAGCCATTGCACTTCATGCCATCAAAGAAGGTCTCGAAATAGACTTTGACCAATCGGAAATAAAATTGACCAACCAACACAAAGTCAACCAAAGACAGCTGAAAAAATGATAACAGCAAGTACCGAAAATGTCTGTAATAGAATTGATGCAGCACAACTCCACCCAGCACGGAGTTCCGTACTTCAACAAAAAATACGAAAAAACTAGGGAGTATTTTGTTTTTTTTTTTTTTTTTGGACTCTACTTTGGGGTGATATTTCTTTCTTTCTTTAATAAATTCTCACGCTTTCAGCTTACGCATGTCTCACAAACAAAATTCGATCGATTTCTTTTTTCATTAATTTGAATTTATAACGTATAAAATGTTGCTTAATCATTGTTAAATTTATTTCTCAAGAGTGATAAAGCTTTCCGAAATATATCTGTTTTAACAATAAATTATCCATTCGAATTGCAACCTTTTATTCTTTTTAAATTAATTCTTTTTAATTCAACTTCAATGGAATGAAGCGTTTATACAATTGTTCGTCGCTTTGTCTGATGCTGCATATATATATATATATATATATATATATATATATATATATATATATATATATATATTGCCTTGCTAAATCTAATTATGATCTGATACCTTCTAATAGGGACCCTTGGAGTTCAAAATGTCCCAGATTCAGCTCGGAGAATGTGTATCCGAGGATTCTGTACTCATTCTATACCAATGTCAGTTACGAATATTTTGGCTCTGATTTTGCAAGCAAGTGTCAAAGACTAGATAGAAGAAACATATCGTTATGAGCGACTAAATAAAAATAAGTGAGATTCCAATGGATGTAAAATGAGAAGGAAACTTTCCTTTCAATAATTCTCCTCCCCAATCGACTCATATATATATATATATATATATATATATATATATATATATATATAACACATTCGCAAACAGTACTGTTTCGCTGTATCACAACTCGCGAATCCGACTAGACATCCGAAAGCTTCAAGCCAGGATTGAAACCGGACCAACTTGGTGTCAGTCGGAATTTCTACCCCTAAGCCGTCTATAGAGGGAAACTGCTAATTCTAGTGTATTTTTTAAAGAATGTAATCAACACCAGTCAGCCAGACGGCTCGAATTCTCTTCACCGAAGAGCTTTACGTTTTTAGTGAAGGTGAATACTGTTTGTAGAATTAGGCTGTCTCAAGAATGTTCAATTGAAGTATATTATCAACAGCTTAATTATGTTATTCGTAGATAGTATATATATATATATATATATATATATATATATATATATATATATATATATATATATATATATATATATATATATATATTAATGAGAATGAATGAGCATAGGCTTCCAAAAAGGTGCTCTATGGACAACTACCAAACTTCAAACGTTCAGTTGGATATCCACTCTTACGCTAAAAAGACAACTTGAAACGTCTTAAATTTGATCTTGAAAACCTGCGAAGCCCTAGTTTCAAGCCGAAATGAGTGACGTAAGACATTTTTCATTAAGTAAAAGCGTTTTGAAGACAGTAGACTGAAGCACTGTGATCAGATTCGTCAATCTCTGAAGCAGAGACGCCATCAAAATCTTCCTTCAACAAATTTCATCTATCCGTGTGGATAGTCGGGGCTAATATTACACTTAAGAAAGCAGCAATGAAATATGTCATCCCCTTACCTGATTTTCTCCACAGTAGTCCCTGCTAGGATGCATAAATGTAAGACGAAATGCTTCATCCAGTGCGGACCCTTATTTAGTGTTCACGATAGGAGAGTCCTTATATATATATATATATATATATATATATATATATATATATATATATATATATATGAGATAATGATAAATATTTTTATATATCAAGAATAGTACATACCAACATAACAACCTTAGCTTCGGCCTTCTTCAGGTAGTTGGAATGTCGAACTGGACCCTTTATTTCGCTCACTGGGATAGACTGTTTTTAGTTCCGCGTGCCATGTTTTGATGGATGTCAGTTATCTGTTAATTTCCCGCTGAAAGTTCTCCACTGCCTTAACCGGGTATTGAACTCAGACTCTTTGGGTCCTGTCACTGGATCACTGTGCCATGTGCCATCTGGGTATGAATTTCTGAGTATTATAAACCTAATGTCTTCAGTAACCATTTTTACCAGTGCTCATATTGCAATTTTGCTGTTATCATTCATTTTTTTAACCAGAGCTCATATTGCAACTTTTGTTGTTATCATTGCTTTTCTCTGGAACTCCTTATTACTGGTTCCCATATTGTATTTATTTCTACGCTTGGTCGGCTCAGGAGATTTTTGTGGCCTAGCATATGTGCTTAAGTTTATGAATTTTCCAATGGTGTTCCGTGATAAATATGTCGACAAAGATCAGGACAATAGTCTGAATAATGTAAATAATGTACATAATACCTCATCTCAAAAATATATCAAGAATAGTATTGTAAAAATTGTATGAAACGTGTAAAAAGTTTACTTGTGATGCGTTTAGTCCTACAAGACTTCATCGAACTAAATTTGTTACGTTGGTAGGACTGCATATGCGCACGACAGAGGGGGTGATGGAAATTTTAGAAAAAGTTAACATAAGTTTAAAACTCGGTGTCCACCGGAAATGAACCACTAAAAACTACCTCATAAATATCTGTTCACATCATAACAAAATGAAATCCGGCATAACCATCGGCTTCTACCTAAGAGCACTAGGAATATCCAGCTCGAATTATTTACGCAATGAGAAAAAATACATTAAAAACAATTTAAAACTTCTCTGGTACCCTAATTATTTTATATTCAATGCGAAACGGTGGCCCATAAAGCATTCCAAAACAAAAAAACGGCCCCACCAGAGAAACCCAATGAATAAAAAAATATTATCCTGCCTACTAACTCTATCACACCTGCAATCGAAAAGAATCTAAGGTGAATGTAAAATTTGTCAAAAAACAATAAAAGGCTTAGTTAACAGTAAACAAAAGAATAAGCTAAAACCTGAAGGAAGTGTTTACTCCAACGCTTCTAAGGTATCTAAATATATGAACATAAAAGAAACATTTTACATAATAATACGTCAAATGCGTTAGTTGCCCACCGTAATCAGGCTGAGCACAATTTTGACATAAAAATGCTACTCAAAATAGAAAATTATTCAGTACGACGTAAATGTCTAGAGAGTGACTTAGTCGGAAGGTCTTCTACAGTAGTTTTGCGCTCTGGGTCTTACAATATTTCACAATTCTTTCTAATAAGTGTGAAATACCTAATGGAAAAAAAGTGTGAAGGAATTCGGCTAGATGAAAAAAATTATAAAATCCCCAGCCCCCTTTCCTCTGCCATGCGCATGTGTAGTCGTACCAACATAACAAATTTGGTCCTGATGAAGATCCTGAAGGACAAAACTCGTCACAACTAAACTTTTTACACTTCAAGTTCCCCAATATATATATATATGGTTGGATAGATGTGAGCTTGTGACCCTGGGTTTCACGCTTTAGCGATCGTCAGACAAACTGATTAATTTTTAAAAAATTTTGGTTTTATGTAGATTGCGTGTATTGGTGTTATTGTGGAAGTGGTGGGGGAAACTTCGTCGTTTTTTCATCGTACTGACGCAAACATCGATGTATGCAGACACATATACATACTTGGTCGTCCGTCGGGACTCATACATATATAAACATATGTGGGCAGTTTCGGATAGTACCGCGCATATAAATAATTATACATGTATATATATATATTTATTTATATTTATATACACACACTTTTCACACACACACACACACACACACACACACACACACACACACACACACACACACACACATATATATATATATATATATATATATATATATTGTTTATTCTATTTAAATTGTTCAGACAGTTGTCCTCATCTTTATTGTAACATTTTCAACCCTTCGGTCGTTGTACGTTGTGAATGTCACAATAAAGATGAGCAAAATAGCCTGAACAATGTAAAGTGCCAATATTTACAATGCCTTATTCCAGAAATACAGACAGAAATAATTTTGTGCTGTTATCATTGTTTTGTTTTTTTTTCTTTTCTAGACATCAAGTATGTAAATATTATTCAAATGTTCTGCATACGGTATATACTCGCAAAACATGCAATATTTCAAGATCTAATTTTGAAGCTAATTTTAAGAGGGTCGCATCATACATGAGATATCATTGTGTGTGCACTGCTGGCCGAGCCTGCGCCCTTGATCATGAACTCTTCGACGTGGTGTAATGGGTATTAAACTTCACACGCTAGAACTGAGTCGTAGGTTGCAATATACTTTCTCTGCTGATGATCAATAAACATGAACGAAAATCTAGGTACGTGTTTCATCAGCGGTAATGTCCATTCGTCGTTGATTTATCGTTTGAATGAGGTTCTTTAATTTATTATAGAATTTTGCAGCTCCTTCGAAATAGTATTCCGGCAGTATAATTGAATAGAGAACATTGTAGCGTTAGTTTCAGATTCACATCAAGCCTTCTAATTGTTTTTTTTTTTGTTTATTTTTACTAGTTTCCGTAGTTTTAAAGGAGAGTTGATCCCCCGCCCGTTTTGACATTGGTTAAGAAATGCTGCATTTAAAGATAAGCGAGAAAAATTTAAATTTCACCATTCGCTCCCCACTCGCAATCTCTTCTAACCATCGTTGGTTAAAAAATTGAAACCAAGAATTACGAAGCAAAAACTAAAAGATATGTTCTCTTTTATTTTATTTATTTTTCTCGTGTTTTGTTTATTTTTTTTTTTATATATATTTATATTTTTGCTTCGCTCGTCATAAGTTATTAAGAAAAACTTCCATTTGTTTGCATTTTCTCTGGGGATATATCAGGTGAAATCGTTTAACGTCTGCTTTTATCGACTTCTCCAGCATATACAGTTTTTCAGAGCTAGATACAATTTTCCATCCGTTCTATTCAGTATCGCAATATATTCCTATTTGCTTTACGATTTCGTCTTTAAATTTATCTGGGTGAAGCATCGAGTCTGACAATACGATTCTTTCCGTTCCTTCATTCGACCGCTTAGTTATTTTTGATTTCCAACTTTCTAAGCGGTCAGAGTGTAAACCTGATGGGGAATACAAAATATTCAAGCTCTGTGGCGGTGTGGGGGGGATTTCATTTGTATCTTGTCTGCGCTTCCTCTCGGTTACCTTTCGCTTTCTCGTCAGGATTTCTTTTCTTTTTCGTTCTTTTAAATATTGACGCATGGCAAACTTAGTCCTAGACACATGATGACAAATCGAATGATTCTGAAATTTTTTATAACTAGAATTTTTTGCAACACGCATTAGCGTTTTGAAATCATCACAGTATTTAGTATTGTTTAAGTTATTGCCTACATTTTTTTTTGTTATGACTTACAATCTTTTCATTTCGTTCAATTTCGCAAAGCAATCGATGAAATTTAACTAAGCTGATTCGTTTGGAAAATACTTTGACAAAAACCCTACTTCGTGGTTTAATCTCTTTAATTTAACTTTATTTTATAGGACTTCATGATAAACATTTTTTTTTTCCTTTTTAACGGCGAAGAATAAATTCTTAGGATTTCTTACTCTTGAGCAGGCAGCATACAACAGGTTATGTTTAAATATTTCTTCCTGGAGCCAAATTTAAACTTTGTGAAGTGTTTGGCCTTGTGATTTGTTTATATTTCCAGCAAACTCCGGGCGAAATAGGAACTGGATTCTTGCATATAAAAACTTTAAGAAAAGTTATGCATAAAACAATATAGCTTTTTTTTACTAAAAGTAAAACCAGTTGTATATTCTATCCCCTTAGCTGTTTGCACATGCCCCAAAATTTGGTTTCGATCGGTCAGTGTATGGCTATTTAAGGATGGTATGACGGACTGACCGAAGTCACGGAATATTATATATAGAGAGAGATTTCCACCTTTTCAGCTTCCACCCGTGCAGTTTCCAAACATATATCACATTTCTATCTTGAAATCTTGAATGTTAACAGACATTCACTTAAAGCGAATAAAACGTGAAACATAGATATTTTTATGGATAATGTTGTGGCCATGTTAGGACCACAAATAAAGATACAATAGAGGAATTGATTTAAACAAATCTATGAACAGAAACAGTAATACAAACATATAAAAACGGGAGTATTACAGCAAGAATGTTCGGTCCGACTGTCAGAGCTGACTGCTGGAAGATTCACTCCCCAAAAAGGCAGTGGTTGCTCCAATTTATAGATGGGAGAGTCCATGCGTGCGTGGGTAAATTACCATAACAGATTATAACGTTTTCCCATAACTTCTTAGATTTTTGATAAGGATGTTAAAGAATTCGAAGGCTATGGCCAGAATAATCAGCGATTGGTCGGAGGGCCTCGTGGATGTGGTATTCTGATAGTGATGGATAGCCATTGTCTGGGTTTTGGATATAGGCGAAAAATGGCGCGAATTCAACAAAGGGCTGCATTATGAAGTGGCGATACGCCTGCCACACACCGGCTAAACCCTCCTTGGAGGGCCGTTAAGCCAACGTGCGACATGCATTTCTTGCCTTATGGGAGTCTAATTAAGAAATTATGTCCGAGAAAAGGGACAGACTTATGCGTATCTGTGTGTAGAACCTCTGTTCTAGAGAGAAACTTACGTGTGGATACTTCAAATGAGTCGAGTGTTGAGTTGGAAGGGAATCTCCGTGCAAAACATTCAGGGCTTTGAATTGATTGAATAGAGGAGAGATTAAGGATTTGCTTTGTTCAACACACTCTTGCAGAGCCGATAATAGTCTCTAGAACCGAACTTGTGAGATTCTGTGCCATGTTTCATTCCTTCAGAAAACAGTAGCTTCATTTCTTTGTTTGCAGTAGTTACGAACAGAGAGAAAGCGAAGTCTGTGGCAATCAGACGTGTTGCTTTGGTACAGTCGGAAGGACAGATTTCTATGGATTATAGCGGCCGAACATGCAGGTGAGAACCAAGGAGATGAATGCGGTTTAACTTGGTATTTCCTTGATCGAATGAAATCATCGATGCAGGCTTGTAGATGGTCTTTTGCATATTACAGGAAATACTGTCTAGCAAGCAACGGTTATAGGAGGGGAACGATAAAGAAAGAAGAAATATCTGACTTAAATAGGGAGAGACGGAGACGCATATAAGAATGCTCTGGAGAACCAAGAGATAGTTCTCTGACAAGCGGGAGATGTTCGCGGACATAAACTCCCATGCCATGCATGTTGGCATTAAAGGGATTTCTAAAGAGAGGAAGATAGCCAGAAATTGAGATATCAGAGGTGGATATTGGAGAGTTAAGATTAATTTCGCAGAGATAGGATTTGTGGAGACTTTTCGAAGAGGTAACGATTCCACAGTGCAGAATTTTGTACAAATACCACGAATGTCGGAGAAAGAAAGGCTGACGGGTTTAGGTGTTGTTTGTTGAGCTGGTTTAGTTTTGTATCTTTGGTTACTTATAGAGTGTGTTATTTTGGTAAGGAGAGGCCTACGTTAGTAGCAGCAGTCGGTTGCCTAATGTAACATCTACAAGAAGGGAACTGGCGTAGACTGTGATATATTGTGGCTTCGTGGTTGCCCATTGAAGGAGCTTGCAGGGACACCTTTCCATGCGCGACATGGCGCTACAACAACACCGATATTATGCAACTGTTGATCAGAGCAGCCTATGAAGATACTACGCCAGTGTTCGGGCTCCTAACTACCAGTCGGAAACAGTAACAAGAAAACTGGTAACCCGTTACTCTTAGTATGAGAAGATGTCACCATCGAAATATATCACAAAAATTTCTTGGCAACACGCCTAGTAAAACGAGAGAAAAGGGAAGGAACTGAGGACCACTTCCTAAACAAGAAACAAGGGATGACACTCTACCCCTTTTCAATTGAAGGAGGAGGTGTATAAACCGGGCGTTAGGAAATCCTATATACTCCTTTTAAAACAATTACTAAATTTTAAGTTAGTTAATATAGATATGCCCATCAGAAATTTAACAAAAATTTATAACTGGTAGGGACCTGTCTCTGTAAGAACTTAAAAAATAGGTAACAAAGATCAAGTTCAATAAAAGAAAATTACAATAAGCAATACACAAAAGTGTTCATTTCAACTATACCAATATACACTAACACTGGCAATGTCGACCAGTCGTTTCTTGGATCACGAAATATCATTGATACCAACATTCGAAATAGGAGTGGACATATTTAACTGAGGCTTTAGTGGTCTTGGAGAGGAGCATGCTGGGATCGGCAAATTCGGACGTTTATATTTTTAATTTTTTTTACCCGGTTTTATATTTCTACATTTTTAAATAATTTTTGCACTTATCCACTTTGTTGGTAAAAAGTCACGCTAAATTTCACATCCAATGAACCACTAGAGAGAAACTCCCATTAAAAAGTAATATTTAGAAATAATACTCAATTTGTGTACAAACATTTTATGCAGACGTGCATATATGCGATCAAGCACACACATACACATAGACATATATATATATATATATATATATATATATATATAAACTGAACATAGAAGTCAACACTTATAGGCGACAGTCTGTTTCATGCTATATGCAATCGTCAGGCCTGACGATTGCAAACAGCATGAAACAGACTGTCGTCTATAAGTGTTGACTTCAATGTTCAGTTTTATATTCACACACGCTCTACCTCTGATATTGAGCACTTATTGTTAAGTCATTAATAAACCAGATTATATCCCATAAATATAGCACATCTTAAGACTATATTTTCTCACATATCTTTATTATATATACCATATTTTCATATATATATATATATATATATATATATATGATTATATTTTTTCATATATATATATATATATATATATATATATATATATATGACTATATTTTTTCATATATATATATATATACCAACACGTATACACGTGCTGAGGAAGTATTAAGAGTAAGTTAAAACAATGAAGGAAGATAAAAGAATAAATATAGAATAAAATTCGTAAATAGGATGACATAGAAAACTTAAGAGGACAAGAAAAGACAACAAATATATAATTAAATACAAACTTACAAGAAAGAAGATAATGCAATGGCCACTATTAAGTCTTGATCTGAATCCAATCGAAAATCTATGGTCAATTGTGAGGATGAAATTAAGGTAGCAAACAATATAACATCAAAACAGATCGATGGGAAGCAATTAAAACTACCATGTCGAACTTGCTGAAGTAAAACAAATTAACAAAATCAATTTCTCGTGATGGCGCGATATGATAATGGCTTCAAATTCTACCCTGATATGATCTGGTGTGAGACATACACTAAATATGTAATCTGACTCGATAGGGATATTAGATTATATTGCTAATGATTTTATTGTAGAAACGTGCAGAAGATCAGAAAGCAATAAACGGCTAATTCTTAAGAAATAATGTCTATATTACTGCATGATTCCCAGTAGAAAGCGGCAACTTTATTATCGTTATTTTATCTTTCAGGAATAATTGACCTTGAATAAACTAGAAGAAATTCCTTGAATGTTCATGACCTTGAATAATCATTCGACTTTGACATAATTACTGAACTCTGATTG
Organism: Acanthosepion lycidas; assembly: GCA_963932145.1. Classification (NCBI taxonomy): domain Eukaryota; kingdom Metazoa; phylum Mollusca; class Cephalopoda; order Sepiida; family Sepiidae; genus Acanthosepion; species Acanthosepion lycidas. The sequence continues at coordinate 36,596,779 of OZ010601.1, read as the reverse complement.
GTTCTTTTATGATTGATTAACTGCTGCTCGATCATGTGTCTCGTCATTTAAAGGTTATTTACAGACATCTTTTGTTCAGCCCTTCTCGTATGGATAAGCTACTCACTGATTCTGAGAGTCAAGTTATCGTACTTTTCAAAGAACATCCGACGTGCGGATTGACGAAATGTGCAGAAATTATTTCTGAATGATTTCAACGGTCGTCTTCCATCTTTCTCATTTACAGCTTTTTTTTTTTTACTGGGCAACGTGTAAAAGAACAGAATTATTTTCCACATAATCTGGTTTATTAATGACTTAACAATAATTATACAATGTATTTTAAATAAAAAGAAAATACGAAAATCCTTGGTAAATTAGTGCTACTGGTCAGATGCTATAGATAGAGTAGGTTGGTTTGGTTTGGTTTGGTTTGGTTTACGGCATTTCAACCTCAATGGGTTATTTAATAGGGACAATTTGTATTGCCGGTAATATTTTTCCCAAAAGCGTATTGCTGATAACATTTTTTTCTTCAAAAATGTATAGTTGGTAATATTTTTTTTTCCTTCAAATAACTATTGCTGGTAATAATTTTTTCCTTCAAATAACTATTGCTGGTAATAATTTTTTCCTTCAAATAACTATTGCTGGTAATAATTTTTTCCTTCAAATAACTATTGCTGGTAATAATTTTTTCCTTCAAATAACTATTGCTGGTAATAATTTTTTCCTTCAAATAACTATTGCTGGTAATAATTTTTTCCTTCAAATAACTATTGCTGGTAATAATTTTTTCCTTCAAATAACTATTGCTGGTAATAATTTTTTCCTTCAAATAACTATTGCTGGTAATAATTTTTTCCTTCAAATAACTATTGCTGGTAATAATTTTTTCCTTCAAATAACTATTGCTGGTAATAATTTTTTCCTTCAAATAACTATTGCTGGTAATATTTTTTTCCTTCAAATAACTATTGCTGGTAATAATTTTTTCCTTCAAATAACTATTGCTGGTAATAATTTTTTCCTTCAAATAACTATTGCTGGTAATAATTTTTTCCTTCAAATAACTATTGCTGGTAATAATTTTTTCCTTCAAATAACTATTGCTGGTAATAATTTTTTCCTTCAAATAACTATTGCTGGTAATAATTTTTTCCTTCAAATAACTATTGCTGGTAATAATTTTTTCCTTCAAATAACTATTGCTGGTAATAATTTTTTTTTTACAAAATATTCCTGGTGTTGAAACCTATTTTTACACTTTCATAGTATTTTGACCTAAGTTTGGGTGTTAACTATTTGCTGGGACCCTAATAGGTGCTACCACCCTGGGTCAGGGTGGACCTGGGAACACCAGCAATTAAGAGGTGGTTCCAACCTCTTCAAAACCTACAATCTCCTGATCAGAGTCTTTGCTTCCGAATATAGTTCATTGTCATCTTTATATTTACTTTGCACACAAACACACGCAAACACACACACATGTATATTTATATGTGTTTGCGTGCGTTTGTATGTGTGTGTGCGTGCATATATGTGTGTGTATGCGTGCATATATATGTTTGTTTGTGTGCGTGTGCGTGTGTGTGTGTGTGTGCTGCTCAAGGAGAAGAAAGACGGAAAATGGAGAAATCAACTGTTGGAGAACCAGAAGACAACGAAGAGTACAGATAGAGCAATGCAATATCTTCGTTGCATATTCCAAGTTCCTCTGTCAGAAGAGAGTGTTATTCAATGATTGATCTGTTAAGTCGCTCCAGACGCTGCTCGCAAAATGACTGAATCTTTGATTAAATAGATTGCTACCATTATCACTCGAGACAAATGGTTGCCTGCCTACCGACCTATCTCTATTTACACAGTTTATATTATTTAGGACATATTTTATATGATCGTTTAACCATAACTATGAGGAGGTGGTATTATTATTAAAATTAGTACTAGTAGTAGTAGCAGTAGTAGTTTGGTTTGGTTTATATTGTTTTACATCATGTCAACCTCAATGGGTTATTTAATGGCGCCAAATTTGTTATTGCTGGTAATATTTTGTTTTGTCAAAAATCTGTTTCTGGTAACATCTTTCCTTCAAAATTGTATTGCTGGTAATAATTTATTTCAAAAAAGTATTACTGGTAATAGTTAACTATTTGCCCATAGCTGGGACCCTAACAGGTGCTACCATCCGAAGCCAGAGTGGACCTGGTAACACTAGCAATTAAGAGGCGGTTCCGCGCTCCTCAAAACCTCCTGATCAGAGGTCTCGCTGCTGGACGTAGTTTAACGTCTTACCCAGAACGCGGATGTAGTTTAACGTCTTACCCAGGACGAGTATTATTATTATTATTATTAGTAGTAGTAGTAGTAGTAGTAGTAGTAGTAGTAGTAGTAGTGGTGGTAGTATTTCTGTTTAACTGATTTCTGAAATTGACTAAGAAAGATGTTGATTGATAGTAAATGAATAGATTCATATCATACTAAATTGGGCTCATTCGTTTTAGGGTAATGGTAAACGAGCTAATGTAGCAAAGTATTCCTCACATGTAATAGATTTGCTGCTCAGTGGATTCCTGATACATGAAAACTTGTTGTCTATTTCTGTAAGCTTAGTAAATATATATGATGTAAATTTTAGAACTTATTTTATACGCGTATTGCCAGGATTATGTTTTAACAATGTAAATTTACCTAAACTTTATCTTCATAATATCGTTGAAAGAGACAAAATCAAGTTTGTTAGTATTTGTTTTCGCACTCACCCAAAGGACAATCGCAGAAGATATTTCCCAAAAGTATGGAATTTAAAGAATAGTTTTAAATCAATGTGGAATTAGAATTCTTCATTCTTCGCGGTTTCGCTTTCCACGACTTTCCATTTAGGACCTCAGTTTAAACCGTCAGATGCATATTAATTTACTGCGTGCGAAATATTTTTCTGTCACGTCTTACTGGCGAAATAGTCGACAAGAGGCGTCGGTAAGACTAGTCTTGATAGTGTCGAATGTAAGGTATTCTTATGTACACGGTGATCATATCGAATCAGTTGTTATATGAAGGAGTTATCCAATTATTTAGATTTGTAGTCTTATCGAATTGTTGGTTCTATCGAGCCAGTGGTTTGATCGAATCGTTCGGCATATTGAATTATTGGTCATATCGTGCTGTGGGTCAGTGGTCAGATTGACTCGGTGGTCAGATTGAGGTACTGGTCATATTAACTCGTTGGTTATATCGACTCGCTGGCCATTTGTAATCGTTGGTGATAACAAGTCAGTGGCCATAATGAATCGTTGGTCATATCAAATTGTTGCCATATCAAATTGTTTGTTGCATAGAGCTTTTTTTTTGAGTCGTCGTTTATATCGAATCATTGGTAATATTAATTTATTGGTTTTCTCAAGGTGATTGACATATCGATGAGCCCAATGTTAATCCGAACCAAAGACTGAAGTTCCTCGATTGCTCCTTCGAAAGATATGGACGAGATATAGATTTCTAACAAAGTTCCATTTGAGTGATTAAAATTTAGATTTAAATTAAATAGATCAATTAACAGCCACAACTGTCTCTAATGGGGACCTGAGAATCCACATATTTCGAGGAACAGTGTGATAATTTATCAGGAATTACAGTACGTTGCGGCTTATCATCCATATTTTCATGTTTTGTTTTTTTGTTTTGTTTTTTCTTGACATTAATGTGGACAAGTACTTATTACTTGAACTTGCTATATCAGTCTGTCATGTCACACATTCAAGAGGAATTTGCTATTGAGGAAAATTATTATTTCCAGCAAGACACAATTATAGCTTGATGCGATTTTGCCGAACAGGGGAATTAGACGGAGTTGTTCAGCAGAAGACAGTTTTTTTTGTTTGTTTGCTTTTTTTTTTTGTTTTTTTTTTTTGACAATACTTAAAAGATGAAGTTTACGGTAAAAAAAAACTGACAAGAGTCAACTTATTACGGATGGCCATTGAACAATAATACGCAGAAATACCAAAGGAAAAGTTTTTTTGATATATTGGGTACCGTTGCTATTAGGAATGAACACGGGCGTTGATAGAAAAATATAAATGAAAAAATGAAAATTAAAAATATAAATTATATATGGTTGTATATTCTGTTAAATTTTTAAAATTAAATATATAAACTAAATATATAAATTAAATATATAAACGCTGACTTTGTAATCGTTCTATGTATGTGTATTTTTTGGAGACATTCTGTATAGATATATCAATCACGTTTAAAACGCCATTTTTCTTTCTTTTCAACTGTATTATATTCATTTTCTTAATTACCTTTTACCTGTGTTTACAAATAAAACGACTCCTTTAATTGTTATAATATAATTTTAAATTCAAAATGTTCCCTCTCTTAGAATGGGTACCAACCAGCCAAGTGCCGTTATTTAATCCATATATGTGGAGAGAATGAATATACTTACCAAGGGCATTTGTACATAAGTGAAAGCAACGGCTCAGAATTTGACATTGGTTTCTCAAAGACGGGTCGATAACCTCTAAACTAAACGCAAATCTAATTTGATAAAATTTGTTACCTTCATGGAGTATTATTATTGTTTGCTTTGGTCCCTGGCGTCTCATCATATTTATGTGTGAAGATGTAGCCGAAAAATTCAAATAAATATCCGGTACTTGATTAGACTGAAATGTTTATATTTTCTTAATTTTTCCTACCTACTGGAACTTGAACATCTCGTTTCGACCCCCTGTGCTTGTAAAATCTACTGTTCGGATATGAAAAATGGTCTTTGAAAAATAAAGCGTGTTGCAACACAAACATTATTTTCGCCACACTCTATGACTTATCTTGTCTCACTATCCAATTCAGTGCCAGAGCTAAACCCAGGACAAAGACATATCACGTGAGATATCTCGTAGGCCAATATACAACAATCGTTGCTTTCACAAACTTCCTCACTGTCTGTAAATGGTCTTGAATCACGAACTGATTGAATGATAGAGTAATTAAGACTCAGAACAAGGAAACTTGCAACCACATATCACGGCATCTGTTTAAAGACAATAATTGCTTCCACTAACTTCATCGCCATCTGAGAATTGTCTTGAATGGCTATTTGTCGCAAGAGTAAAATAAAATATAGAAGGAATTAAAAAGAAAACACAACAGAAAAGCACTTTTCCAGGGTTATTTACCGTCCCTGTCAAACAGTGTTTGTCTTTTGTAAAAAAATATTTTAAATTTCAGAGTTGTACTGCATGTATTTAGCAACATTCTGATAACTTTAAGACAACTTCATATTAATTTATCTGATTATTACGTAAGCATTAAGCTGCAAAAATACGGTGATCGTAATATGACTAAGACATTAATAATAATTAAAATTGCTTTATCGAAGGAATTCATATAATTTCCGATTCTTACAGCTGATGACTACAGCCTGTAAATACAAAAGATAAATACAAGAAAGGAAATGAGTCAAAAATAAAAAAAATAATTGACAATACTTTGTCTCAGGAAGCCGAATAACGTCAGACACAATTGATCACAACGGTATTGAAGTCCTGGGTATGACGATAAACTACATCCGGCAGCAATGTCTCTGATCGAGAGATTGGTTATTTTGACGAACGTGGAACCACCTACTAGTTGGTGTTGTTTCCGGGATCACCATGACCCAGGGGGTGGGGGTAACACCTGTTAGAATCCTAGCAAATAGTGAAACTCCCAAAAAGTGTTTTATATATATATATATATATATATATATATATATGTGTGTGTGTGTGTGTGTGTGTGTGTGTGTGTGTGTGTGTTAAAATAAAGAGAAAGATCAGTAAGATTTATAATCCGGTGTTCTTATTAATTATTTTTATTTTTAAAAAACAGTGCTCAGTACAATTCTGCAGAGCATAAATATTATAAATTTACTAATTTAAAAATATGGTTCCATCGCTATACAGGAATTAATTTAATTAGAGAATTAAAATTCATAGTACTGTTTCATTTACAATTAAATTAAAATCCATAGTACTGTTTCATTTTCAAGCGAATTTTGGAAATTACAAAATTCGCTTGAAAATGAAACAGTACTAGGGTTTTAATTTAATTCTATAATTAAATTTAAAGTTTGTACTTTCTGTTTTCGAAACATGGTAATTTCCTGTGTAGCGATGGAAGCATATTTTTTAAATTAGGAAAATTATATATATATACATATATATATATATATATATATATATATATATATATATATATATATATATATATATATATATATCGAAAACACTGAGATAAGTTGATGAAAACATGTTTCAATTAATAAACTTAAACAAATATTTGAGTAAAACTCTGTCTTAAAAATTACCGTGGAACTAAATATCAATAATAAAATACCATTTCTAGACGTACTCATAGATTCCAACAACAAAGACGCATTTAACACATCAGTATTTAAAAAGCCAACAAGTCAAAACTCCTGCTTACTTAACTTCTAGAGCGTATGTCCTGATAAATGTAAATTAGCCCTAATCAAAAGCTTACTCAATAGAGCCTTTTACATCTTCTCATCTAGAACAATATGTTACAAAACTCCCAGATATGAGACAAATACTTATAAACAACAATTTCCCTGATAAACTAGTCGTCCAACCTATAAAACACAACCTATTAAATATAGATAACAACAAAGAGAAATGACTAACAATAATAATACTATTAAACTCTTCTATAAAATTCAAATACACAGCAACTATAAACTCCATTGACTAGGTATAACAACCACCATACACAAATAGACTAAACCCGTCCAACAACATAAACAGATAAAATCAATAATATACTACACTAAATTTAAAACCGCTAAGATAATTGTCCGAAATAATACTACCCACCACCAAACCGTTCCTAAACAAAACCAATGTAATGTATAGGTTTACTTGCCCGTTTCGAGAATTGCTTCTCACATAATAACCTTAGCGCATACATTGGAAACACAACCACAACTCTCTCACGTAGCCTCACATGCCACCTCAACGACACTAGCGCCATAAAAATAATCTTGTAACACAACAGAACACCATCAGTAAACAAATGAAATCATCTGACATAAGAAAAAATCTTAATTAATTACACCAAAATACTCGATAAAAACAACTTCAAAACGACTACAAATTTTGGAAGGGATCATCATCAAAAACCAAAAATCCAACATCAATAAAATAGCATTTAATACTGGCAGAAACATATTAAATATATTTAATAACTAATCGTCCAACAAAAAAAACATCAATCCCCTCCTTATCAGTAATGAACTAACCAAATAATCTCTAATATTTTCTATAAAACTAAAAGATAATATATCTCCAAACAAAAACAAAAGCCATGATGACAGTTCAGAACAACCTAAAGCGCTCGGCAGAACATTGTCGACTGGGATCCTACGTTAACAACCTGGACTCAAACATTAAGGAACTTGCGAGAAAGTAAGAAAAAAAAAACGAGAAAAAGATCATCAAGCGGAAGAGTTCCGTACGTACTCTTTAATAACACATGCCTTAATATATATATATATATTAGGTTGGTGCAAAAATAATGACGGTTTTTGATGTTAAAAAATACGTCAAAAACCGTCATTATTTTTGCACCAACCTAATATATGAATTACCAGCAATACATATTTATAGTAACATTACCTACAATACATTTTACCTATAGTTGAAGGCATACAATCGCGTTCATAACATTTACTTGAAGCCATAAAACTGTGTTCAAAATATTTAGATTTCGGCATTAAATAACCCATTGTTATTCTGCCTTAAAAAATCAATCAGAAATACAACGCTATTGTAATTAACTAACGAAAATACAACGAACGAAATTCTTGTCAAAATTAATAATAATTCACAATGTTATATCTAACGAATTCAGATAGTTTCAAAATCTTACACATTATGACTAGGCGATGTCAATACACAAGAGAAACACGAGAGAGTAAATACGATTCAAAATTTATAATAATTCAAAATGCTTTATCTAGTGACAATTAAAAGGAAAGAATGAAAACGGGCTATGTAACCGGTTTCGACCGTCACTCAACAGAGCTAAATTGAGGTTAATATATAAGTATACATCATCAGTAAAATGGAATGGGAAAGAGGAAGGGAAAAATGATTTTTAAATATTAGGTTGGTGCAAAAATAATTTCGTTTTCTAACATATGTTACCATGTGAGAAAACGAAATTATTTTTGCACCAACCTAATAGAAACTGCTTGGTTATCGAGTACAGAATCTACCTGCTTACTAAAAGAAGGGTGCTCAAGACTTAAGTTATATGGCCTCTAGAATTTTTAAGTTGTAATTGGAATGTGACTTACTTAAGATGGAAATAGAGTCCACACTGAATAAGCAGCGCACTTGCTGTTATTTATCTGTTCAGCGATAGAAGACAGATATATGTTAGCCAGAACATCTGAAGGTAAATAGTTAAGGTTACGGATTTTTGTAGGAACGTGATGCTTAAACAGCCTTTCATTAGTTCTTCCTATGTCCTGCAAACTTCAACTACATTTAAAAAAAATAAATAATGGAATTATTACGGTGGGAAGGAAGAACGTCTTTTTGGCATAGAGACCAAGAGAGGTTGAGTAGAAAAAAAAAACACACGAGAATCAGCAGCGAATTAGCATTGTCGAACTGTCAAAGAAATCTGCTTAGCGAATCTGTCACTGATGTTACCCAACCAAGGAAGAGGTTGATATACTGGGAATCTCTGCACAGAAGAAGGATTCGTTTTGTTAAAATCCGAAATCCTATTATTAATTTTGGTTCGCACAAAGTCTAATGGATAGGGATTCTTTTGAAAGTAGTGGTAATAAACTTTATCCCATCATTCAGCTTAGTTTTAGAACAATCATTAAGACTGTGTAAGTTTTAAATAAATTGAGTTTTTGTTTCATGGGACAAAAAGAGTCCCAGAGGGTATATAGACGAGTAAAGGTTGATTTTTGGTACAGTGAAGTAAAAAAAAAAACAAAAAAAAGTGCCTGATATCATTTTCTCCTTTTAATTGGCCAGCATGAGTATTATTAAAAAAATTGGGACTCTTCATGATGTTTATATATATATATATATATATATATATATATATATATATATATATATATATATACACACACAAATATAGATAACTAGACTCATTTCGAAAAACCTTCGAATTTTTGATTTGCCAATAATCAAATCAATCCCGAGGGAAAAAAAGGTTTAAAAAAAAAGAAAGAGCTACAAACATGGAAGTCTGCCGAAAAACATCGCACAGATGCAGATTTGAAGCCCAAAGAAAAAACCCCGATACGAGTAAACAACTAACTAACAAAAGTGCTCAAGAGTGTATCTAGGTCTGCTCAGTAGTGAAGACCTAGATACACTTAGTGAGCCAGACAAACCTACCTAGGTTTCACCTAAACGGATCGTCAGGGAAAGTACGGCCGTACTTTCCCTGACGATCCGTTTAGGTGAAACCTAGGTAGGTTTGTCTGGCTCACTAAGTGTATCTATCTATCTATCTATCTATCTATATATATATATATATATATATATATATATATATATATATATATATATATACACACACAAGTTTATGTTTGGCGTATACGCAATAAATTCTAATAGCCAACAATTACTATTCTTAAATCCAGAGTAGAGCGAATATGATTATTTATTTGAAAATTATAACATAAATATGTTATAAAATCAATACTTCGGTATCTTGTTGAAACAAAACAGCTGTTTTTGTAGTCATGTTATAAAATATTTATGTTATAATTTTTAAATATATATATATATATATATATATATATATATATATATATATATTAACAGAACGCCTTTAAAATCCATATCGGTTATAATTTCATGCATAATAATGTTATATTCTACTTCAGACTGAATATATTTAAGAAAAAATATTTGGCCTGAAGAGATGTATATAACAATATTCGTGAAGTAATTTAAAACCGATATGGATTTTTAAAGTGTTTTCTTAATTTATCATTATAAATTGCTCTGTAACTTACATTGAGCTCTCATTGGATTAAAATCCTATTTGGTATTATACCTAGTAATTACAAATTGGGATTATATATATATAATAATATATATTGGGATATATATATATATATATATATATATATATATATATATATTTATGTATATATATATATATATATATATATATATATATATATATATATATATATATATGGAGGCACGGTGGAGTAATGGATAGCGGTTTGTATTGAGGAATC